>OX411733.1:11280247-11905247 GCA_948252095.1 Dicycla oo | reverse complement strand
TCAGGAGAAAACCCGTCTCAAATAATAAAAAAAAAGCTTTAACGCACGATTTCATAATTAATTTTAATATGTTTTCAAAACTTCTCCTCTCCAAGGGATACTGTTGCTCTTAAAATGCCAATGAAGGACAAAAAACCAAATTCTTTGAACCATACCTCTCTGTAAAAATTTAAGCTTTCGAAGTGATGATAATAATATAATATATCTACTTTACCACTTCTAACCATTCCGAACCCCAAGTGAACCACAACAGGTGTTGTTTATCAACCACATCAACATTAGTTCTTTATGCGGCCGTAGGTGGCACTGCACGTCACAACGCGGTCGTTACATAACTTGCAATCGCGATGATTCGGCGATAATCGTGCTATTATCGCGCGTAAGTATTAGGGTGATGAGGCGCAATTAGATGTAAACATTCTTGTGCTATTGGCAAATACATATAGTCGGTCAATGGAAAGTGGTTTACGGCCTACATAGCTACATAAATACACAGACAATCAGTCTTTATCAGGGGTTCCCAAAGTGTGCGCCACGGCGCCGCCGGCGCCCTGGTGCGCCGTACAGAGTACAGAGGGGTGCCGTAAGGTGCTCCTGTTTACCATTCTCCGGAGAAACTACAAAATGTGGCTATCTACCTAGTATCATTGCACCCTATTTCGACTAGCTAGGGCGCCGAGACAAAATACTAAACCTGTAAGTGCGCCGCGAAGTGAAAAAGTTTGGGAACCCCTGGTCTCCGTATATGATGTTCCAACATATTTGGTGTTGGATCATTCAGCTCCCTTCAAAATGGTTGCACTAAATGGTGCTGATTCATGCGTCATGTTCGTGAAAGGGCGCCGTCTGTTGGGACTGGTCATGTCTTCGCTGCCTTGTTTAATTTTTTTTTTTTTTGCTGCTCTGGACGCTTAAATTTTAACGTATACCTACGTCATTTCTACATAATTCTCACATTTAATTATAAATTTAACATAACTAATGTTTTTATAACAATATAGTCTCTTGCCCGTTCTTCTCCATGGGTGCCATGTATGAATGGGAAACTACCTTCATATTTCTGACTGACTGACCTTCTTAACAATTCAAAGACTGTCGCAAGTTGTGCCACAATATCATTGCAAGCATTGACTTATAGGTATATTACTGAAGTGTTATTCTGTACAAGTGTCACCGTGAAAACTTAGGTGAGGTGAGCGTGGAGTGAGCTGTCAATAGTGTCAATCCCTAGCATCAGGTGGAATGACAGCTCTCTTTAAGCTCACTTCACCTAAGGCTTCACGGTGAGATTTTTACAGAATAGACCGGCTGCTCCGTCTTGTGCAATACGCTTCCAGTCTGCCGCAGTCATAGATTTAAGAAAGAAGGAGATATGGCTAATAGTTCAAAATATATCGGAACCCAGTGTCTCCATTTTGTACACCACTGAACAACACGGTATTCTTAAATGTTGTCACGATCGCGGGCGAAAGCGCACTAGTTCGCAGAAACAGCCATTTGCCTGTGACATGATCGCTATGATCACGACGTGCGTACGCCGACACGCCTCCTTGCCACTTCTCCTGTTTTTTTATTTTATTTCTATGGACAAAGTCACCTTTTGAAGTGCGTTAGTCAGGACGCGCAAAGTAACTGATGAAAATGTAAACAAATGGATCAGAGAAGGCACGTGTGGATGTCAATTTGTAGTACCACTTACAAATTGAGTGCTTTGGTTTGATTATTACTGATCACTTAAACTCGGAATCACAAGTTTAAAAGTCACCTTCAAAATGTTTTTCATTTGACAATTCTATAACGTCAATTTTCGCCGATAATTATTCAATAAGAATTTAACGTGAACAGGGTTTGTTTATGTTTTCATCAGATACTTTTGGAACACACTATAACTAAGGGCGACCGCCAATGCGCTTGCTTTACCTATCCAAAGTCTCGTGCTCGAATGGCCATCGGCATCGGTCGTTCGACAGACTACTGTTTCACTACCACTCTAGAAAACCCGTGTTCTGTATGTAGTGGTAGTGACACAGCATTGTCTGTGACTATCGAGATGAAAACTATTATAGGAGTACTTATGGAAGAAAAGACGTGTTGCACCGATCCCCAAATAAATTGGGATAAGGGCAGGAGAATGATGAATCGTTAGAGGTAGTATAAATAGTCAGACTATCATAGTTTAAATGATCAGGATAAGGTTAATGAGTTACTATTCCTCTCGCCGTATCTTGTCTTACCCAGTTTTAATATCAACCTAATCACTTAAGGCGAAAGCGCCAGGGCAGCCCACGATATTCAAATTTTCTTACTTTTTTTGCAATTTGCAAGTCAGTTTTAAGTTGTATGTTGATCCAAACATAATTCGCGACCGTAACAAGTATGCATTTACAGAATTATAATTATTAAAGTCATCAATACAACTCTTTAAGACCACGTAATCCTATTGAATGACTATTTCATGAAATCATGACATTTGAGGATTTTAGTAGCTTATGGAATTGTATTACTGATGCTAATGATTATAATTAAATACACACTAGTTACGGTCGCGAATCATACTTTAATCAACATACAACGTAATATAGACAGGTATAATCCTCAAATGTCAAGAGTTCATGAAATAGTCATTTAATACGATTACCTGGTCTTAAAGAGTTGTATTGATAATTTTTATTAATTTATAATTCTGTAAATACATACTTGTTACGGTCGCGAATTATATTTTGATTAACTTGACTTGCAAATTTAAAAAAAAAAGTAAGACAATTTTAATTTCGCGGCTACCCTGGCGCTTCCCCTTTACCACTAAACCACTTCCCTTACTTAAACCTTACAAATTGTGGGAGACTAAGCAGCTGATATACTCCAAACAATTCTTCCTAAAAAGCTAAAAAGGGTTGAAAATTACAAATTAAGCAATCACTCACCCAATTACTAATCCAAATAATCGTTCAGAAATAACTCAATCTTGTTTTCGACCAGGTGAAGCTAAGGTGGTTGTAAACCTTTTATTTTTACATCCCCTTTCCGCTTTTAAATACCTCGTTTGACGTTCCAACCCCTGGATAATCTGTCTGATTAAATATGGTTGATAAGGATTGAAATATATTGTATGGTTGATTATTGTTAGATTGTATAAGTACCTGTCTAACATTTGTGATGGTTTTATGGAAGATAGATTATGCTTTTACTTATGTTGTTAAGATAATTAGGAATGTAGGTTGTGCTGTTAATTAAAAGTATTATGGTCATAAATGTCCTTTAAAACTATGTGAGATTGCTCTCTCTTGATAATGCATTCATTCATTCATTGAATTTGTAAATATATAGGCATATATAGACTGGTAATTAGTGACCGATACTCAAACACATGATTTTGACGAGTTATGCGAATTGCATCCGAACAGCAATTGTTTTTTTTTTGCGATTTCTGGTTTGGTCTCATAGTAAAAGTGGTTTGTTATCATGAGTACAATCATGTAGTTAAGTATCGGTTACTTCGTTAATTAGTGACCGATACTTAAGCACATGATTGTACTCATCATTATGAACAACTTTTAGTATGCGATCAAATTTGAAATCGTGAAAAAAAATCAACTGCGCCCTACATTTTGACGAGTTATGGGAACATGAACGTATGAAACAGCCGATTTTTTTTCGCGAATTCAGGTTTGGTCCCATAGTAAAAGTTGTTTGTCATCATGGGTACAATCATGTGTTTTGAGTATCGATCACTAATTACCTTACCCTATATAGGTATTGTTTGATAGATCGTGTTTGCAGTCATCCTATTGTCTTAAATATAGAGTAAACTACATGAGTAATAGAAAACAAACGACCATCTAGTACCTACTCGCCTATAACTTAGGAGAATAATTATTAAAGTCCGCAGGGGAAATCCCCATTTTCATTTTCTCTCGTGCTTGAGCAATGCGGCCCCCGTAGGTAGTGAAATTATGCCCGTCAGCAAAGTTGTGGTAGTGGGGCTGGGTATCCAGAGTGGTCCTAAGTATCGCCACGTATCAATCAATCGGTCGGTATCGGTCAATTTAAATGAATGAACAAAATAAACTAATAATGACGATGTTTTTTTTCTTTTAGGGTCATCAACCTCCGGTAGTATAGCCACTTAAAATATCAGTTTAAAAATCAGTTTTTTTTTTTGTATAAACATCACAGACGTGATGGGCTTCGATATCCCAACACGATATAAAATAGATGTTATCAACTCACACTTTAAGTAACTACACTACCAGCGGTTATTGACCTCGGAGTTTCCATAGATAATTTAATTTTACCCTGTAGATCGACTTAATCAAAATCCTAAATTAATTAATCCACTGACAGACAACGCACAGTCTAAACCGCTGCTTCTAGAAGCATGAAATTTTGCGCAAGAGTTCCACAAATAACAAAAGTGAGCATTAATGACGGATTTTCGAAAATTTATCCCCTAAAGGAGTTAAATAGGGGATGAAAGTTTGTATGGAAGTGCGTCATTTTTGCTGAAGTGAAATCCCATGGGTTGATAAATTACTTTAATTTAAAAGAGTTAGCACCAACGTTGCGGTGAAAATAGTCTTAATTGAACATTTAGGCCAGTTGGCGTGGTTGGTTAAGATACCACCTATCATGCCGCAGGTCGTGGGTTCGATTCCCATCCAGGACAAACATTTGTGTGCATGAACATGTCTGTTTGTTCTGAGTCTGGGTGTAATTATCTATATAAGTATGTATTTACAAACAAAAAAGTAGTATATATAGTATATCAGTTATCTGGTTTCCATAGTACAAGCTCTGCTTAGTTTGGGATCAGATGACCGTGTGTGAACAATGTCCCAGGTTATTAGGTATTATTATTATTATTATGTAACTTTGCGACTAAAATACTCTAAGTACATGCCTATATGAATTTAGAATAGGCACAGATATTTATTATTCAACCAAATGTTTACCTCATTTCTAGAGCAAACTATTAAAAGTTCTGTCACGCAAGACGAATGCGAAGATCTGAGAATAACTAAGTAGATTAATACTTAGCTACTTAACCATTACATAAACCCTCTAAAACATGGCGAATACATATAAAATATATGTGTATATACAAATTACCTACTTTTACTTCCTTTCCTATCAGTATGCCTTTTCCAGTGATTAAACTTTTTTTTCACGTATGGTCTCGTAACATTCATCCAATCAACTGCTACAATCAAAACTAAACTTAACATTTAATACCAAAAGTTCAATTTCCAATACATTAGAAAGCCGAATCTTGGAATACTTTTCAATGAAATATTAACTTTATCGTCATTAAAGAAGGTCGGTTATCTCTTTATATTCATCTTGGTTAACCTTAATTTTAAAATGAGACGTGTGTCTTTTGTTTTATTTAGATTTCTAAACAAAACTTAAAAGTAAGTTAGTTGTGTAATATGTGATCTGCTTGCTAGGCATGCGTGGTTCTGCTATTAGCAGGAAGGTTCCGCATATTATGGAGAGCAACAGTTGAGGCAGAAGGATTGCTATGCAAATAAAACAAAACGAATCATTTATTTCGTACTTAAATATTTTATTTATTGTAACATGTAAGCGCTTAAGCACCTCAACAAAGATTATACAGTTACTAGAAAATCTGGGAATAAACAAGTGAATTACAAAAGCCAATCCCTGAAATTGGCGTCTTTATTTTTCTCGCGGCCATCAACCAAATCTTGTTTTCCTAGTACAGAATAGTTGTAACAAACGAAACTTATTTGACATAAATATCACTAAACTCAGTCTGAAATGAAATATAACAGTTAGAAGTGTGTATGTATTTATTAGGTTTGTAATTTTTGACTGCTAACGCACGGGAGAGGGTGTACCGAATATTCAAATGTCAAAAAAAAACATTTAATGGCTATTTTGTGGCAACTTAACGCACGTAGGAGTCAAAAATTGCCTACACTCCTAATAGATACCTACAAACTTCTAACTCTTCTAATTCTTCATTTCGGACTGATTTTATGATATGCATGTCAAATAAGTTTCGTTTGTTACACTAATCTGTACTAGAACAATAAGATTTGTTTGATGGCCGTGACAAAAAATAAGACGCCACCTTCCATACTAAAATCGGCATAGTCATTTAGACATTAATTTGAAAGAGTGCATTTTTTGAAGACCGGACACCAGTAAAAGGAAGATTAATGTAAGTACCTACTTACCTAATTTTGCTTGCTTAATGTAGGTTACCTTAAATATAATAGTATCACGGTATAATTTGCAGGAGACGGCCTCTGAAATTTCAAAAATCTACCTGGTATTTGTAATAGCCCAAAAATATGTCAGCAATGAATACTTTCAGTGGTATATGCTCTACCTTTCTTTTTCTGTGGAGGAAATCCTCATGCCTTCCGTCTGGGAAGAACCGAGGGTTATGTCGGACTCCTACCGACTAACCACATTGTTCCTTCTAGTACCATGAGTCTGGGGCCTGGGAGATACTTGTACATTCGCCGCACACCTGACTGGTATCAACCCGCCATACCTAGCGGGCCCCATCACAATCGCACGACCTCCCATTAAGAGAGAATCAGACATTCACGGCATCAGCATCAGTTTTTTGCGCGAATTTGATATGTACTGCATAACTTCCAATTCACGCACCGTAGCCTCTAGAAAAAGAGAAAGACCTAATTGACAGTTTCAAGTAATGAGTAAACGAAACGGAAGGTAAATCATAAAATCAATCAGCTGATTCGATTATGAAGAGCTCGATGCATTACACAGTTACACGCTGCGTAAGAACCGTCGATTTGTTCAACTTGCACAATATTCGCGTAATACCAACGTGGAAGTGGAAGTTACTCATAATTTTTATATGTAACGTGAAGATTTGTCGAGCGTGGACATGTTAAACATAAGGATCCAACTTACGAGATCATTATGACGCAGATATTATGTCAACGGCCTTGAGTGTTTAGCTTGCGTGTTCTGTGCTGAGCTCACGCAACGCGTCGTACGTCCAGCCAGTAATAGGACTCGCCTATCAAAGAGCGTTGTCCCAAATTAGACGCATTAATAATTTATTATACATATTAAAACACTTAAACTAAAAGATAAATAATCAAATTTATCATTAAATTAGTGACGTTTTCATAAAAATACGCTTGAAAGTTTTAGCGTGATTCTCAGTTTTTTATGTAACTTTACAAAATTATTTACACTATGTAAAAAATACAAAATGATATATACTATAAACATAATGCAAATTATTCACAAATTAAGTTATTAAGAAAATGTAGTAAATTTTACGCACGTGTAAGAAAATATCAAAAATTATACAACACCAAAATAATAAATACAATGTATTCACAATTTCGCCACTTGTGAATTTTCGACAGCTGCATGTTCTGGAGGCTTTAAAAAGATCCTCGGCTGTAGTTTGAGTTGAAAAATAGGTAATCCACGTCTAATAGATCAACCATATGCTGCATAATAGGTAACACCCACTCTAATAATCAGGCAGTGTGGCAATAATCAATCTTGGGGTCACTTCATGGGCTCGTTTAATTTGTGCCCAAATCAGAGTTAAATCAGCTGAAACAGCGCTGCTAATGCTCTCATTCAGCAGGCTTGTACAGCTCAATTCAGCTGATATACAGAATTTTTGTGCTACTTGGTTATTCATGTTAATCAAACAATAACTGTTTGAAAAGTGAAGAGATATGGCAGCTTCCCATACATTGTTTTATTTGAAATTAAATCACTACGTCTTGAAATGAAAAATACCTTATTTAACTCAGCGTCATTTTCTGAATTAGTTTGTGCAACATTTTTTGTTAGAGAAGGGTCAGATTAATAGATATTCAGTGTTGAACTTTTGAACAACATAGGACAGAGCCACAGACTACATAGAGATACAGAGCCCAAGCATCTGTTCTTCTGGTTAAGAGTTGTAAACTGTCAACGGTTGTCAATGTCAACCACCAATAAATATTTTTTAAGACTTTGAATACTAGTCTTTTTAGTTCAGAATTGCCATAATATTTGATATTTTTCCTACTTTGCTGCAATACTTTTATCTAAGGAAGAACACAATATACTCAAATATACAACAAAATAAATGTATTATTTATTTGAAGTCTTTCGACTTTCATCTAATGTGTTCTCTTCTATCGGGTATGTCAATAAAATAACACCTGTCACAATCACTCCAATTATTATTCTCCATAATTCAACATCTACTGACTACGAGTTCACTGCTCGTTTTACAAGATGGCCATTTGTACAACAAGTCAATTAACAGTCTACAAAAGCGGAGGCGCCGTCCATGTTCAGGTAGGCGTGGATTAAAGTGGTAGAAAGGCAGTATTTCAAAAAATAACACATGTCGCAAACACTCCACTTCTAATTCTCGATAATTCAATCAAACACTTCACAAAATAATTATAGATCGCTTAGATTAAGAGGGATGCGATTAAAATATAACGTCGTAATATATAACGTCGTAAATGGTTGCGTGCGCACCTTACCGAAATCCGAGGTTCCCTGCTTATTTTTTAAGATGGCCGCCTCACCAGAGTGCTCGGTGTTCGTTTTTGACGTTGACATTTGTAGAACATGTCAATTCACAGTCTAGAAAAGCGGAGGCGCCGACATATTATTTACTCCATGTAAATATAATAACAAACTAAAAATGATAACAACACCGCGACAATTATGCTGTACCTACTATTTAGGAAAATAAACATAAAATGGCAATTTTAGTATTGCCAATCCAACCAACATTTTCCTAACCTTTTAGAACGAAGTAATCAAAAACTTTTCATTAAACATAATTTTTTATTTGACCTTAATTAGATAATATGATAGCATAAAAGAACATAGATAATTAATTGAATCTATTTTGTATAAGTGTCACTTTTAGACGTTCAAATTTATTTCAAATAAGAATTCGCCATTGTTCTTTGAAACCTTCGAACTACCTTTATTTAGCGTAAGAATTTTACCTCAACAGTATTTGTTTACACTTTCATCTGATACTTTTGAAACAGACTTATAGATAGGTACAGACGCCAGCACATCAAGCTACTACAATCTGTCAGATTTCTTTAATAGATTTTCGACTTTATTGCTAAAGCATTAGGTTCAAGGTTGATTGGGAAAATCTGACAGTTTCGGGTAGGTTGACCTGCTGGCGTCTGTACATAACGTTAACGAGCAGGCCTCATTGAATGTCCGTGTTACTGCACATCGCCTCAGGTAAGTCGTTGGCTCACTTCCTAGCATTTATTATCTGACTAGCTGCGCCCCGCGGTTTCACCCGCGTAAAGGTGGTTTTACACCGGCGAGGCGAGGCGTTGATGGGATGGGTGAGAATTGATGGCAAAATATCTATATCCACGCCCATCTATTCCATCTATTCCATCTTTGGTGGAAAAGGTCTAGATACCCGAAGTTCAAAAATCAATTTTGTATACCAGAATGTTCGTGGTATTAAATCAAAGCTCCGCGTGTGGCGCAACAATGTGTATATAGCCGAACAAGATTTAATAGCGGCCACAGAGACTTTTTTAGATACCTCAGTTGAAGATACAGAACTCGCCAATAGCGTGTGGAATGTACAGAGGCGTGACAGAGGTACACCTTGTGGAGGTGTGCTGCTTATGGCTCGCGCCCCAATAGTTCTACGCCGTCGTCGTGAACTTGAGACAGACTATGGTGAAGATCTTTGGTCTAGTTTCACGTGGCATGGTTCTACAGTTTACGTATGCGTTGTGTATATTAAGCCAAGTGCCAGTGACAGCGACTATATGACCTGGTTTACGAAAGTGGAGAGTTTTATAAATAACTTAAAAGGAACAGTTATAATTTTAGGTGATTTAAACTTAAACAGTGCTTCCGTAAATGTTTGCAATTACTATTGTTATTTTCTAACTTTTTCTAATATGTGTGAAAGAAATATTGTTGAGAATATGCATGGGGGAATGTTAGACGTTGTTTTAGTTCAGGAAAGCGCAGGCCTGCGTGACGTTTCTGTAACATCAGTTGAAGGTTTGGTGCACCCCGATGCATATCATCCGCCGTTGGACATCCAGGTAAAGCTTCAGTCATCTGATGAAAGCGAAAAGCTTGAACCCAGTAATGTGGATCGTAGTAGGGACTGGAACTTCAAAAAATGTAATCGCAGTCTTCTTTATGAACTTCTGTCTGAGTTATCTTGGGAGGCAGTTATAACATCCAATGACGTTCGCACTAGCACTCAAGCTTTCTATGATATCATTTATAGCTTATTTGACACTTGTATCCCTAAAAAGCGCCGAAACAATAAGATGAATAGAAGATATCCAACCTGGTTTACATCGCATATTATTCAGGACATCCAGAAAAAAAAAAAGTTACATACTGTCTGGAAAAAGAGCAAATGTGACCAAATTTATAAGCAATTCTCTGACTGTAGATCTAGCTTAAAATCTCGTATATCTACTGCTTATGACGCTTATATCAGGCGCATTGAAGGGAACATTAAAAAAAACCCCAAAGAGTTCTGGCAACACATTTCCAACATTAAATCAAAAGGCGGGTTTGAGCCTAATGTAACCCATAAAGGTAAGTTTCACTCTGGCGTGGCGGCTGCCGAGGCGTTCGCAGAATATTTTGCGAGCGTTTTCCAACCTGAGGTACCAAAGTTAGACCATGAAAATGTAGCCAGTCCAAGCAACTGTAATATTAGTAATTATATTAATATTGATAACTTCACCGAAAGTGATATAAGCACAGGAATTAACAAGCTAAAACTAAACAGTTCTATTGGTCCGGATAATATTCCTCCATGGTTTCTAAAAGAGGGAAAGGAATTTCTCATTCAGCCCCTTTACCACATTTTTAATTTAGCGCTAAAATCCGGAATCTATCCACCACAATGGAAGATATCACGTGTGACTCCCATACCGAAAACTTCCAATAAGTCTTCAGTCGATGAATATCGCCCAATAGCGATACTATCTTCTCCCGCGAAAGTTTTCGAGAATGTCCTCCATCGAGGAATTTACAAGCAAGTGAAGCAGCACCTGTGCAACGAGCAGCATGGTTTTCGTGAAAAAAGATCCGTCAATACCAACTTACTGACACTAGTTAATTACATCTCGACTAGTCTTGATCGCAGACGCCAGGTAGACGTGGTTTACTTTGATTTTCAAAAGGCGTTCGACAGAGTCAATAACGACGTCTTGCTGTCAAAGCTCAGTGCGTTAGGCGTTGCTCCAAAGCTTCTACGGCTTCTGGCAGATTATTTGCGGGACCGACAACAATTTGTCAGATTAGGTTTGTACGAGTCACTCCCATACTGCACTCGCTCCGGTGTGAGTCAAGGTTCGGTAGTCGGCCCTCTCCTTTTCATTTTGGTGATAAATGACCTCCCTGATGAGGTTGCGAATGCCAGATCCCTCTTATATGCTGATGACTTAAAACTATTTTATGAAATCAAATCTGAGCACGACTGCCAAGCTCTGCAGTCAGACATTGACTCAGTATTTAAGTGGAGCTTAGAAAATAAAATGGAATTCAATAAGTCAAAGTGCTACGTGATGTCTTTCGGTCGAATGCGGCGCCCTATCAACTTTCTATACAAACTGAATGGAGAAACAATCACAAGAACTGATTCCATGAAAGACCTGGGAGTCACATTCGACCGGAAGCTCACTTTTCACGACCACATCGCATCCACTGCCAAGGAGTCCTTCAGGCGCCTTGGCTTTGTATTGAGAAACTGTCGTGACTTCCACAACCCCCACGTTATCAGGCTTCTTTTTGGGGCATTGGTCCGTAGCAAGCTTGAGTCTAGTGCGTGCGTATGGAATCCTTTTGAGAAGCAGTATGCGTTAGCTTTAGAGAAAGTGCAAAAAGCATTCCTCAGATATCTTTACAAGCATATGTACGGGTTTTATCCCTTCTTGTATCCCACTAAATTCCTGTTGGGCTGTTTGGGTTTCAATTCTCTAGAAGTAAGACGGTCGCGCGATCAGATGATACTGATATTTAAAGCTTTTCGGGGGATTATCGATGACCCTGAGTTGCATAATGTAATCTGCAATCTATTTGTCCCGGACAATTACTGTCGCGGCAGGAAACACCGCTTATTGGCTGTTCCAACTTGCCGCACAGTTGCGCACTCCAAGTCACCCATCCCTCGGGCATTAGGCGCTATTAACGCTCTCCTGGACTCAAACACGGGTCTTGATATGTTTGCGGATGAATGGAAGATGATACTATCGGAATGTTTGAAGTTTTGTGAGAAGAATGCATGACTGAGTTGAACCAATTATAGGTACTTTATGTCAAATTATAATTAAATAGTGTAATTGGCTTCGGCCGTTCTATTTAAATAAATAAATAATAAATAAATACGCGAGGATGTGCGAGCCGAGAATTGAAATATTTGTTAATACAATATTGAACTTTATTGCTCTAATAATAGAGTATTTCTTTACTTTGTAAAATGGATATACAAATCTCGCACCGGCCCTCGAGGACTCGCACGGTCTCTCTCCGTCAAGCGCTGACTCGCGATGTCTCGCGCTGCCACGCGCCAGGGTAAGCGTGATTTCAATTCTCGCCCATGCCATCCACGCCTCGCCTCGCTGGTGTAAAACCAGCTTGAGTCTCGATCCCGTAGGAATATCGAAATAAGTAAAGAAGAAATAAGTAAAAAAGTATTCTATATACTAACCCAGGTCATGATCTCCCCATGTACCAAATTTCAGCCAAATCCGTTTAGCCGTTTAGCATGAAAGCGTCACACAAAGTCACATTCCCATGTTATTAGATAGGATTGCAATACTGAGGGATTTTAACTTGTTTGTTTTAAACTCGAGTCTTATTTGACTGGCCTGTTGGTCTAGTGGTTAGTAGCCCTGACTGCTATGCCGGAGGTCGTGGGTTCGATTCCCGGTGATGAGCATGATCATTTTGTTCTGTGTCTGGGTGTAATTTATCTATATATGTATGTATTTAGAAATATATAAGTATGTTTATCAGTTGTCTAGTACTCATAACACAAGCTCTGCTTAGCTTGAGGCTAGACGGCGTTGTGTGATAGTTGTGGAATATTATATTATATATATTATATTATATTATTTGTGGGGTTAGGTTTACAAATAAGTTTTGAGGGATTTACACAAGATGGCGTAAATATTATGAAATCGCATCAGACCATCATGTACGAATGAAATGAATGAATTCATGTTAAAGGATCACCATTCTGCTCTAATAATCAGTATGTGTCATTTCGATGAAGTGTAAACAACTTGCATTATTTGTGCTCTGACTATGTCAAGTTTTGTACCAACAAAACAACATTTGCGGGAAGCGCTGCTTTTTGCTTTAATTTAAAAGACATGACAAAGTGATCTTTCAGCACGACAACGCTCGACCACATGATGCTAAAGTCGTCAAGGAAACTTTGGAAGCACTTTACTGGAATGTCCTACCCCACCCGCCGTCATCACCAGACTTTGCTCCTTCCGACTACCACTTGTTCCGGTCGATGGCTCATAACCTGGCCGAGCAGCACTTCACTTCTTACGAAGCAGCCAAAAATTGGGTCGATTCTTACATACGAACATACAGAGAACCAATTTTTGTGAATAAAGCTTCAAAATTACGAAAAAAACTCTCAAAACTTATTTATACGCCTAATATTTATGAGATTTTAATAATCACTCAATACTAAAATTTCAAACACAGGTTTAGTTAGATGACTTCCTGATTAATGAATGAACTTATTGTTATACTACATCGCGAGTCTGTAAATACGGATAACGCATTCTTCCACTGGCAGAGACATACCATATATTTTGGCCTCCTACGGCTGTTCATTATAATAATAAAGTAATTTCGCACAACCTTTGTTACGAGATATTCCTTTGTTTCTTGTTTAATAATAAAGCATCATCATCTACGCTCTCTTTATAGTGAAAAGTGGCTCAAAATGTCGGTCAGTAAAGAAGATCTTTAGATACTCTAAGAATGAAAAGGCTAAGTACAAAAACATTTAGAAGAATATACAATAAGCAGTAGGGTTCTCATTTACGCGATTACAGTAGTTTTTTTAATGTTAAAGGTTTGAAAAAAGACGACGAACAGTCCAATCAATCTGCCTAGCCTTTTCCCAACTATGTTGGGGTCGGCTTTCAGTCTAACGGATGCAGCTGAATTCCAGTATTTTACATACAGCGACTGCCTATTTGACCTCCACAACTCAGTTACTGGGTAACACGATACCCCTTGGTAAGACTGGTTGTCAGACTTTCGGGTTTCTGACGGCCGTAATGACGACGAATGACAGTCCGAAGTGAAAAGTGTTTCAACTGCCTAGAATTTATCCAACTATAAATGATTTGCTGATGGTCAAATAATCCAGCTAATAGCATTGTTGATAGTGGTGTCGTCACTAGTGGGGACCCTTCACACCGTAATATAGTAATACTGCATTCTAATTGCGTAACACACTATCAATCGGAATCTGAATCATTGTGAATCAAATTGGTAATCCTTTGCTTACTGATTGATTGTCAAAATTAAACCGATTCCGGTATGTTACGCAATTAGGATGCTGGGCGGCATAAATATATACTTCCTATTTATGTATATTAAAGCTGAAGAGGTTGTTTGTTTGAGCACTCTAATCTCTGGAACTGCCAGTTGGATTTGAAAAATTATTTTTGCATTTCATAGCCATATCTTGAGAAAGTTTATGGGCTATTTAACATTACACTACGACCTTGAGGAGCTGAGCCAAAAGAAAAAAAGTATGAAAGAACACTAAACGAACTCGAAGTAACGGGGCATAGCTATAGGATATATTTGTGTTAAAACAATACATTTTACGAGGACGAAGTTGCGGGAATAAGCTAGTAAGTTTAGGTGGTTGTAGCTCCTCGGGGAGCTAGTTTCACAAGGATTCCTTCTGCTAATATAAGTGCTAGTCCTATTACTTAATTGTAATGTGTTTTTTTTTTTAGAGAGGAGTACTTTAAATTGAAATAAAACATAGAAAAATGTTTTTAATATCCATGAAATTGGCTTTATTTGATAGATAATTTTATGCCATTAATGTTAAACATGATTCCCATGTGGCCGCCGCGGCTGAAACCGACGTCTAGTTTACTGAAAACTTAACTTTTTTATTGACTTAATTGGCTAAAGGAAACATTTGGCAAACGCCTAATTTCTCGAAATCTGGCCACCTCGTTCGTGCGATATAAAGCCATTACTTTATTTTCTCTGGGGATATGTAAAGTTGCATGTCTACTCCAAATAACAATTGAGCACTTGGATACCAAAATTCGATGCATTATTGCCGAAATACAGCCTGATTTACTGCGAAGAGTGTGAAAATTTGACCTCCAGATTACGCCATGTAGGTACGCAACAGCCGCGTTTACCACATGTCCGAAATCATATTCAAACATTAATGCCATAAAATTATCTATCAAATAGGTAAAGCCAATTTCATGGATATTAAAAACATTTTTCTGTGTTTTATTTCAATTTAAAGTTCTCCCCTCTAAAAAAGATATATGTGCTCTCCCTATTACCTAAAGGTATTATTATTTTAAGATATTTGTTCCACCATCACTGTTACAAATTATTTAATTACACACACAACTAGTGCGTAAAGATAACATACACTTTGTGCGTTCACCACACAGTGAACTTGAAACCGTTTCGACACTCCATTTTAACGTTGAGAAATAAGAATAACATTTAATACAGATTTAAAAAACTTTGCATTTTTAAGGCAGCTTTTAAATTGCTGGGATGTATTAAAATAAGCTCCACGAGTATGATCATCGGCCTATAACGGTCCCACTGCTGGGACACAGTCCTCGTCTCACATTTTTAAGGCAGCTTTTAAATGGCTGGGATGTATTAAAATAACCTCCACGAGTATGATCATCGGCCTATAACGGTCCTACTGCTGGGACACCGGCCTCCTCTCACATTTTTAAGGCAGCTTTTAAATTGCTGGGATGTATTACAATAACCTCCACAAGTATGACAATCGGCCTATAACGGTCCTACTGCTGGGAAACAGGCCTTCTCTCACATTTTTAAGGCAGCTTTTAAATTGCTGGGATGTATTAAAATAAGCTCCACGAGTATGATAATCGGCCTATAACGGTCCCACTGCTGGGACACAGTCCTCGTCTCACATTTTTAAGGCAGCTTTTAAATGGCTGGGATGTATTAAAATAACCTCCACGAGTATGATCATCGGCCTATAACGGTCCTACTGCTGGGACACCGGCCTCCTCTCACATTTTTAAGGCAGCTTTTAAATTGCTAGGATGTATTAAAATAACCTCCACGAGTATGACAATCGGCCTATAACGGTCCTACTGCTGGGACACAGGCCTTCTCTCACATTTTTAAGGCAGCTTTTAAATTGCTGGGATGTATTAAAATAAGCTCCACGAGTATGATAATCGGCCTATAACGGTCCCACTGCTGGGACACAGTCCTCGTCTCACATTTTTAAGGCAGCTTTTAAATGGCTGGGATGTATTAAAATAACCTCCACGAGTATGATCATCGGCCTATAACGGTCCTACTGCTGGGACACCGGCCTCCTCTCACATTTTTAAGGCAGCTTTTAAATTGCTGGGATGTATTAAAATAAGCTCCACGAGTATGATCATCGGCCTATAACGGTCCCACTGCTGGGACACAGTCCTCGTCTCACATTTTTAAGGCAGCTTTTAAATGGCTGGGATGTATTAAAATAACCTCCACGAGTATGATCATCGGCCTATAACGGTCCTACTGCTGGGACACCGGCCTCCTCTCACATTTTTAAGGCAGCTTTTAAATTGCTAGGATGTATTAAAATAACCTCCACGAGTATGATCATCGGCCTATAACGGTCCTACTGCTGGGACACAGGCCTTCTCTCACATTTTTAAGGCAGCTTTTAAATTGCTAGGATGTATTAAAATAACCTCCACGAGTATGACAATCGGCCTATAACGGTCCTACTGCTGGGACACAGGCCTTCTCTCACATTTTTAAGGCAGCTTTTAAATTGCTAGGATGTATTAAAATAACCTCCACGAGTATGACAATCGGCCTATAACGGTCCTACTGCTGGGACACAGGCATCCTCTCACATTTTTAAGGCAGCTTTTAAATTGCTGGGATGTATTAAAATAACCTCCACGAGTATGACAATCGGCCTATAACGGTCCTACTGCTGGGACACAGGCCTCCTCTCACGTTTTTAAGGCAGCTTTTAAATTGCTGGGATGTATTAAAATAACCTCCACGAGTATGACAATCGGCTTATGACAGTCCTACTGCTGGGACACAGGCATCCTCTCAACAAGAGAGATTGGGATATTATCCACCACGGGGGCCCAGTGCGGGTCACATGTCTCCGAAATATTTGATTTTCAAATTTTCGACCAATTCCGTTGCATACTTTAGGATGCTTATCCGGTATGGCTCTATATCCTTCCATATCCTAAAGGCACGTCTTCCCTACCATTATCACGACCCCCTACTCCTTGATATGCAGTGGTCTCTGTAGCCCTATGAAACACGAGGCTCCATGGGCTAGTATGAATCTTTGGGTTCATTCGAGTAATCGAGTCTGGTCGAACCACGCTGGGGTCGGTGCATTTCATTCATCATTCATTCATTCCACAAGAGGCGAGAGGACTTAAATTTAAATGTCTTTCGGCAATCGAGGCTGACTGCCTCGCTACCGCCAACACCACGTTATTCACAATAATAAATTATCTACAATATTATCTACAATAAATTACCCGCAATTATAAGATCCACAGAAACATTATGTGTTTTCAAACACAGACTAAAATCCCTACTACTACAAAACTGTTATTACACGATCAAGGAGTTCATGGATGATAAATTCTGAAATCTAGATTATTTAATATTTTTATATTATATAATATTTTTAATAAATAATAATACTTAACACTGTAAATTAATAATTATAATAATATCTATATAAAATGTCATCCCACAACTAATTATCATTCCCATAACTATGTATTATTTAAGCTATAGTTATAAGTACTTGTAAAATAATTTACGTTGCTGTGCCCTTGCAGGGTTCATGTTTGAATCTATTCAACTTACTACTGTCATCCTGTGTACAACGTGAATGCAATCAATAAATAAATAAATTACTAACTGGCTAGTATTTTATCGAAGACATGAGATGCATTCTCATAGCTTAAGTTCGTGTCGATAAGAGGGGAGAGATAGGGCTATGAGGCTCGCCTTGGATTGCGAAGAAACCTAGGTTCAAACAAAAAGTCGGGAGGAGTCGTGTCGTGGTCGACACCCAGTTGGAACGAAGTTCCATTCGCTGTATATTATGCATTAATACGCAGAGCTAAGAGGCGTATTGGCGACGTAAAACTGGTGGATTTCAAGCTGTGACTTCGCTCATCGCCGCAAGGTTGCCTGCTTGTTGGTCTTCTACAGACTGTGCTTCGGTGAGTATGCCCAAGAACTCCACGACCTCATTCCACCGGCCCCCCTCTACCATCGGACATCTAGACGCATTGCAATTTACCACCTATTTGGTATTCCACAAATTCGCAATAAGCGTTTCCAAATGTCTTTTATAATGCGCACAGCAAAAGAGTGGAACCATCTACCTGCGTATGTGTTTCCGAACGCACATAACCCTAATAAGTGTCTTGGGTATCTTACTTGGGGCTAGTTGGTTGCTTCATTGTTCTTCATCGGCAGTCTGCGGACCGCATTACTGAGAGTATGGTCTGCGGGCTCTCGGGGGGAACTGCTTAAGTAATGTGGCCACGATAAGTGTCCGCACATAATATTGATTTGCAAAGATGTATGTTCCGTTCCTACAGACAAACCGTGAAAACGGTTTTGTAGGGCATAGTTATTAAGTTAAGACTTTTATAAACTTTGTATTTTTAATAAATAAATAAATAAATCTTCAAAGTGAGAGTGAACAGGTTTTTTCTGGGTAAGCTCACTTCTTCGACGACTTTGTCTTTGTCACCTCCGACCTACACTAGAGTCAAAAGCAAACCCATCTCAAATAAAAAAATAAGAAATAATAATAATACAGAGCCATCTAGTATAGTATTTAGCTTGCTAACACACTTGAACCCGACGGCGTAACGCTTTTTTGTTTCATCATAATTTTTGCTCGTTTACTCCTACCACAAACCGCGTTAAAGAACTTCGTTCAAAAAAAAAAAGTATAAAGGCCGTATAATTTTCTACTCGCCAGCAAATTATTCAACATCACGCTTCAACATAAAATATTATAGTTACATAACAACTAAAAACATTTTTAAATCAAAACAATAATTAATTCGTCTACCTTTTTATATAATATTATATCCTTTTTATAGAATAGTGGAGAGTTCAAAATAAAACTCGATTGGTTTTGAACATTATATAAATAATTTGCACTTTAATTGTATAATTATCATATTTTCTATGCGATGCTACTTGCGATTTCGTTTCATTAGTATTCAGTAAAAGTTTCAAATCATTGTCTATGGTGAGGCCAGAAGGACGTCATCATCATCATCGTCAGTACAGTTACAGCTTGCAAGCAACATTGTTTCAAAATTGGAAAGGCGTAGCTTTTGTCGATCGTACGTAAGCTCAAAAGTTTCACCCCCCAAAAATCCCAAAACTCAAAACTTACCGAATTCCACGTTATTTCAGTGACTTATTTTCCGACCACTTATAAGATAAAACTTTCATAAGAAACTATTGTTCCACTGATAATGTTTCCTGTACATAATTATGTTAATATTAATCTCGCCCTCGCTTAGGCCTAATGAATTACGGCTTGGACGGCCACTTGGAATTATTAAGGTGTAATGTTAATGTTAATTTAAAACTTCACATGCTCACTCACTCACACACTCACACACACACACACACACACACACACACACACACACACACACACTCAAACATTTTTACACACCGGCACATAATGTACACAAATGTATGACTCAACCACCCTCGCGCTAAACACCCTGGCTGCTGCTCTACCTGCATGATTAACCGCCCTGTATAGCCTAACACTGTCTCTTCAGATACAGGACTACCTAGTTTAGGAGACAGGGTTACATGATCTGTGTAGATTTATGTAGATATTCCATGTTATTTTTGTTATTATATTGTACTACCGCTCTTGTGATCGGGAATCTTGTGTGTATCATAATCTTGAGTGTATCTTGTGTGTATCGTAATAAATTATTACTACTATTATTATTATTATTTGACAGGCCAGATGGCGTGGTTGATAATAAAGAATAATAATTGTTAACAATAATGAATGATTGGTCGTGATTGGTTAAGATACCAGCCTATCATGCCACAGGTCGTGGGTTCGAGTCCCATCTAGGACAAACATTTGTGTGCATGAACATGTCTGTTTGTCCTGATTCTGGGTGTAATTATCTCTATAAGAATTTATTTACAAAAAAAAAGTAGTATATGTAATATCAGTTATCTGGTTTCCATAGTACAAGCTCTGCTTAGTTTGGGATCAGATGATCGTGTGTGAAAATGTCCCAGGATATTATTATATTACTTTTTCTTACATATCTCGAGACCCTGGGGTCCCGGACCTTTGGAAGGCATACGAGGGGCCGAAACCAACTCGCAGAGGCCCCTTAGATAATTTTAAATGATGAGGAGGCACCAACCGACGATTATCCCTGTATGCACTATGCAAGTGCACGCAAGGACAAACCCCGGTTGGTGCAGGACTATTGTTGCACGTGGAAACAAAACATATTGGGCTATGGGTCTGGGTGGCTAAAGTGGATTGGGTAACTTGAACTATGGAAGAACTATGTCCGCTGCCTGACCAATGTTATATATTATATAATCATTCTCCTGCCCTTGTCCCAATTTATTTGGGGTCGGCGCAACATGTCTTTTTCTTCCATACTTCTCTATTAGTCGTCATCTCGGTAGTCACTCCCTTTCTGGCCATATCATCTTTCACGCAGTCCAACCATCGTTTTTTTGGTCTTCCCTTACTCAAAGAAACGATGGATGGACTGTGTGAAAGATGATATGTTATATATTATACACGGATAAAATGGCAGGGGGTGACTTGCACACTCAATAATGGGCCCCGGAAACGGCCGCTAGCACATAGTGACGTAGCGACAAGGGGGCAACACTTCCTGAGATGCTTGAGGAGTGGAGAGGTATTCCACGGCTATCAGGACAATAACGGAAGTACGGTCAAGCTCCCTACCCGCACCTTACTGGAATACTTCCTTTCTCCAAGCACGTTTGCATTATTATTATTATTAAAAATTTTGCAAATAAAGTAATAATAAATAATACATAAGAAAACTCCAAGAAAGACAGCTATTACTATTATTTTTACTACTACTAAGTAATGATTATTATCTAAAGAGAAAAGAAAATGGTTGACCTCTGCAGCTTTCTTTAACCGGAACAACACTAATACTTTTTGCACTGATGACATTGAATGTTATTGGAATTAAAGATTATTATAACAGTATTTTTATTTATTGCGTAGTGTTAGAAAGAATTGTCTATTAAATATTCAGAAATATCAGCTGGCCTTCTTTTAAAACCAGCACTAACCGATGTGAAAGATAAAGTTAGGAAACGCTTCTAGCTCAATAGCTATAAGGGAAGGGCGGGCGTTTTGGGGGACTGTCTTACTTAATTTTGACGTTCAAAAAGTGCTGATTCTCAGCCTAGTTTGAATAAATGACTTTTGATTTTTTGATTTTGATTTTATAAGATATCAATATATCGCTTCCCTGCAAAAAAGTGTCAGAATACAAAAATTGCTGTTTCGAGAAAATGGTAACTTTAATAGTTTTTCGTTCATCTAGACGTCAATAATTAAAAAAAAAAACTGTAATAGGTAGATTGCTGAAATATGCTATTGCTAAATTATTGACGTCTAGATGAACAAAAAATTATTAAAGTTACCATTTTCTCGAAACAGCTATTTTTGTATTCTGACACTTTTTTTGCCGGGAAGTGTTATGTAGCCGACATATATAGGCATCTCAACATATCAGTGAAATCAGTCTATTACTACTGGACAAAGCCCGCTCCTAATGTTGCGCTCACAAGGGCAACAAAAATTGCGCCTGTCAATTTATTACTCGGTGTTACCGATTCGAAACATCAAACTGCCAAGAATTGCACAAAAAGTCGCCAAGAAGGCAAATAAAAATAAAAATAATAACAACATGACGTATCCTTACAGTTCGTGCCTTCTTATACTTCGTTGTGTCGATGATTCCAATTATTTAAGGGGACTACAGGATCTAAAGCGCCGTCACTGTCGGACTGCATACAAAAGAAAGAGAAACGCGATGCACAACCCTGGTAATTTATTGCAAAATTTGAAGCTATTATCTATTTACAAAACAAACTATTGATTGGAGTAAAAAATTAAAACACTATTACGTTAAAATGTTGCTTGTAGAATAATCTGACAAAAAAAAAAACAAAATCATTGCATGTATAAGTATGGTTTTTAATCGTTACAAAACAAATTTTACAGGTATATTCGTGATTTCTTTTCTATCGTATCAAATTAGTTGTATTATGTTTTCAACACAATATCTAACTAGCATGTAAATCCTGAAGAATATCATATATTTTTTCTGATTTTGTTTACTGCAGTAGATCTACTTTTAGGCATTATAAAACTCGCGTTTAGTTTCGTTTAGGTCTTCTTGATGAATGAGCTTCGACCAGAACTCGACCAGATAGTTCGTGTCGTGATGAGAGAAGAGAAGAAGTTATAAATGTCATCAACAAAGTACCAACCTTGGTGCTAAGAAACAGCAGCTATACAAATAGCAAGCGTGAACTTTTAAGTGTATTGCAAGTCACCGTACAATGTGTAATATTGTTTCCTAATATATAGTAAATCGATCAAGTGTTCATTGGCGACCAGTCGATGTGCGACCTCAATAGACTGTCAGAATTCGAGATTCACAGTCTGATGAAACTGCTGTATTGTGAAGACGAATCTTGAAATTTCTAGCTGTCTATACTATATCTGAATACATGGGTAATTCTGACAAGCTTCCATTCTTTTTTTGAGATGGTTTTGCTCTTGATTCTAGTCTAGGTCAGAGGTGACAGAGACAAAGTCGACGATGGAGTGAGCTTACCTAAAAGAAGCCTGTTCACTCTCACTTTGAAGAGATTAGGGTTGTATGCGCTCGGAAACACAGAAGCAGGTAGTGAGTTTCACTCTTTTGCTGTGCGCATTATAAAAGACATTTGGAAAGGCTTAGTGCGAATTGGTGGAATAGAAACTAGGTAGGGATGGTAACTGGCAGTACGTCTAGATGTCCGATGGTAGAAGGGGGCCGGTGGAGTCAGTTCGTGGAGTTCTTGGGCACACTCACCGAGGTACAATCTGTAGAAGACCGACAAGCAGGCAACCTTGCGGTGATGAGCCAAGCGGTGAAGCTTGGCATCCACCAGTTTTATGTCGCCAATGAGCCTCTTAGCTCTGCGTTTCACTGAGTCAATCGCGGCTAGTTTGTACTTAGCTGATCCATCTCAAAGGTGCCTGCAATACTCCATGCAGGATCGGACTTGCGCTTTATAAAGGGTTAAAAGCTGTCCAGGCGTAAATTATCACTTCACCCTATCTCGGATGCCAGCTTCTTGGTCACTGTTTGGGCTTTGTACTCGATGGTGGCGTCGAAGTTGAGACCAGATGTCAACTCTATGCCTAGGAGCTCAAGCCGCTCAGTTACAGAAACAGATGTACCCCAAAAAGTAAGAGTTTCAGCGAAACGACTCCATTTAGCGGTAAAAAGACGCCACCAAAACACGCCTGTGTTTTGGTGGCGTTAAAAGAGACCAGATTATCACCACCCCACTGGGAGACAAGGCTTAAGGTCAAATCTGTCCGCTCTACCATGGACACTGTAAAGGAACGGCCCCGCTGTGTTTTGCGCTCTCTGAAACTGCACATCAACTGACATCTGCGTACCCAACAATACGACCATTCTTCTTCTTCTACTTGTTAGTTGTTACCTAAACCTTGGCCTTCTTTCGTTTGGCCTTTATCCTACCTCAATCTGTTTCAAGTTCTAAAATCACTTACTATGTCAGTACATAATTATGTGCTTTTCTATACTCTAATCGGGGCTCCCGAACCCGATCCAAATTCTGTGTGTAGCATTGGAATTTATTTATTGATAGGAGAAGAAGAAGACGAAGACATTACATTTGAATTTGGAATCAGTCATTTTTATACGATTGTTCATTGAGTTTTCTAATTTTGGCGCCAATACATTGTACAATATTTTGCGATATTAAAATGGAGTGGGGTGATAAAGAGAACCGAATCGCTGTGATTGCATTACACAAAGTTGGTATGGAGCCAAATGCAATTTTTAAAACTCTCCATACTCTTGGTATTAGTCAAATGTTTGTGTACCGGGCTATTAATAGGTACAATGAGACCTCCTCTGTTTGTGACAGAAAAAGATCTGGCCGTCCACGTAGTGTTCGTACGAAAAAGGTGGTCAAAGCAGTAAGGGAAAGAATTCGAAGAAATCCTGTCCGAAAGCAAAAGATTTTATCTCGGGAGATGAAGATAGCATCCAGAACCATGTCGCGGATTTTAAAAGATGACTTAGGACTTGCACCCTATAAGAGACGCACTGGTCATTTTTTAACTGATAATTTTAAAAAGAATAGGGTGGTAAAATCGAAACAACTACTGAAGCGGTACGCAAAGGGAGGTCACAGAAAAATTTTGTTTACGGATGAGAAAATTTTTACAATTTAGCAACATTTTAACAAACAAAATGACTGTATTTATGCTCAAAGCTCCAAGGAAGCTTCCCAATTAGTCGACAGTGTGCAACGTGGGCATTATCCGACTTCAGTGATGGTTTGGTGGGGTGTTAGCTATGAAGGAGTGACTGAGCCATATTTTTGTGAAAAAGGTATGAAAACATCGGCACAAGTGTATCAAGATACCGTTCTTGAGAAGGTAGTTAAGCCCCTTAACAACACCATATTCAATAACCAAGTATGGTCCTTCCAACAAGACTCGGCGCCGGGTCATAAAGCTCGGTCCACGCAGTCTTGGTTGGAAGTGAACGTTTCGGACTTCATCAGAGCTGAAGACTGGCCGTCGTCTAGTCCCGATCTTAATCCGCTGGATTATAATTTATGGTCAGTATTAGAGAGTACGGCTTGCTCTAAACGCCATGATAATTTGGAATCCCTAAAACAATCCATACGATTGGCAGTGAAGAATTTTCCCATGGAAAGAGTGCGTGCTTCTATTGATAACTGGCCCCAACGTTTAAAGGACTGTATTGCAGCCAATGGAGACCACTTCGAATAAGCTTTTTTTATATTTTAAATTGTTTTATATTTATGTATTAAACTAACACACTGTAAAAGTAATAAATATTATTTGCTATAAAAAAAAAAAAAAATTTCTTCGTGACAATATTACGGCAAGACTAGGTATTAAGGTGATTGCGCAATGATAGACCGCGGAATTCCTTTTTTTCCGGTTTTGGCAATTTGCAGGTCAGCGGATTGGTCTGATTTCCAAAATCAGACCAATCCGGGTCAAATCTAACTTAGAGAGATGTTTTGATGATGCTTATTTATTTATTTATTCAATTGGTCTTACGAGCTAAGAGATTTAACATCCAAAACGCTCGTACGATTATTTTTTTTTACAATTCGTTTATGGCTTAATATGTTACACATGCTCTACACCTTATACAATAGATTTTATAAAATAGCAATAATGTCCAAGTCTATAAACATTATAAAAATAAATTACAACGATGAATTAATACTTAGAATAAAATGTCAGTTTAGTGTCAATCAAGTAATAGTACGAGTAATCAATTTAATTCACATCAGTTATTATTAGGTATGGTATATGTCATTTAAAATTATACGAAATTTATTATATAAATGTCCTAATCCATCGGCAAATAAGTCCAGTATGGTATCATGGTACCATCAACTTATGGTGTGCTTATGGTTATAATTATGTAAATACATATTTCTTACAGTCGCGAATCATATTTCAATCAAGATACAACCTGACACTGACCAGCAAATTGCAAAAACGCAAGAATTTAACCTTAAAGCAAAACTTTTCTCTTTTCAAATAATCTGTTTATAATATCTTTCCACATCCAATAATTGATAACTTGTGTAGATACTAAATCAATTTTAATTCCCGCATTATTTCATTCAGTTGATAGAACATAATAACGGTAAGATTCTTAAACGTATTCATGAAAGAGGAACACACTAGTAACACCAGTTTCATTATCTAATAAGCATCAAGTTTCTACTCATTATAATACTTACTTATTATAACGCAAGCTAGTAATAAATATATTTATTGAGCTAAGTTTTGTTATATAAAGCAAGAAGGATGGATGACAGTACGTAACTCTCATCGTGGATCTAAGAACAATGTTGAAGTACATACAGCTCCAGAGAAACCTCACCCCCCAGAAATGTGTAAAAAGCGACATCTTTTAAAGGCTAGTATTAATTAAATACTGTGATGTTTACGTGTGCGCCATCTCTGTGACATCAATGAAGTTAATGTCATTGACATCGGTTCCACATGTAAGCGTGCAAGATACCCATTTAACAATAATTATTTACGTTAGTGATACAAAAATGTCGTGCGCTAACCAACATCAGCATATTTAGGCAGCCCTGGTGGTAATGTAGGGCGATAGCGGGGTGTTGCGGGTTGAGAGGGGAAGTAGGTGCTTTTATAAGCACGGTCGGCGGTCTTTCGAAATAAAGGAGATGCACTTATTTTATTTTATTCAAAAGAAACAACTAACAGCTACATTAAAAAAACAGCAACAAGATACACAAAACTTATAGACAATATTGCAGCCCAAAAAGCTGTTCACAGATTGACTATAGAATATACCTAAACTGTGAAAATAAACGCAAACACTTTTAGATGTAGTATTATTTATTATTCTTATGGCATTCATTAATATATTAACCTATTTAAGATTAACAAATATTTATTTACGAATAAAAATGATAAGTAATTTAGTTTTGAAGATTTCACAAGAGAACCAACATGTTTCTCACGTTTGAAACAAACTGAGCAACAATTTACATCTCTCGAGATTTTTCAAAACTGTTTACAAAAAAACTATAAAAAACTTAACCGTAACTTGTGGGGTCAAACTACTAATAACGGAGTGGGTAACCTTCACTTTCTATAACTTCTGCTAATTTTGATTTCATTCCATTTACCATATTAAAACAAATGTCACTTAATTCCCAAGTTCTCATAACCGCTTCATCTAAATTTTGTCTAGTTCTGACTTTACTTGAGTCCCAATTAAGCACCATTTGACCCCACAAATTTTCTATCGGGTATAGATGAAACTTGGCTTTTAGATGGCCAATCAATCAGAGTCATGTCTCTTTGTGTATAAAACCACTGCATAACCAGTCTTGACCGATGCACCGATGTATTATCTTGAATAAAATAAATATGTCCATCAGGGTATACTTTGCGAACTGTTGGAATCATCACGCCTCTTAAGATCTCCAAATAACGTTCGCCATTCATTCGAGCGCCACCTTCAACAAGCTCGCCAGGACCCGCCGAAGACATCCATCTCCAATATCCTGAAAACACACAAAAGTTATTACTATACCCTTCGGAAAAAGACAATTTCATTGTTTTGTCATGTCATGCCATGTAGGTTCTTTATCAGTTTTGTTTTGCAGAGATATAATATATTTTATATTATCTTGTAATGATTCATAACTATAATGAATTTCATAATAATTCATATGACTAATAATTATTATATAATAATAATAATAATAATTATTATTATATTATTTCTTATTATTATAATTAGTAATAATAGTTACAACGCTAATGAGTCATAATTTAGCAAATAAATAGTATTTATATTTGAATCAAGTGAGTAGGTAAATGTTATTGTTTAATTAAATTAACTGTTGCTTACCCAGCGTTAACTTGCCACTAGTCCTCAAGGTAAAACATTTTGAAAGTTGTAGCGTTCGCCTGGTTTTCTCCACAGCATTTTACGTCCACCTTTATTTTAAACGTCTTTTCGTCGGTAAAAATGACTATTTCATTTTTCCAATCAAAATATATTGGGTTGCAAATCTTATCCTGACTTCACGATGAGCTTCGCTTAGGTCAATTTTTTTGGCAGGTTTATAATATGTATCCCAGCTGCATGTAAAAGTCTTCGAACTATGGTAAGCGAAATGCCATGTCTTATAGCACTAGATCGGGTGGTTGTGAAAGAATCCGTGGTATGGCTATCACGATGCCGGTTGGATTGATTCGTGTAAGCAATCGGACGTGGCCCTTTGCGGTTTCACTTCACTTCACCAGTTTCTTGATATCGTCGCACCCATAAACAAACTGTGTTTCTCTATAAGGAAGTAAATTAAAACGTTATTATATACGATTTGTAATGGAAACAATTGAAGATATAAACAGATTTTATGTTAGATTACACTTACTTCGACATTTAACTCTTTAAACTTTGATATTTTGTTCCCAAAGGACGATTATTTTCATTTTTAAAAAGTTACTTTATCGAGGCATGATTTTAATGTAATTTTATCTCGTTATTCGAACCGCACAAGCAGACGAGTAAATTATGCTATGATGCGAGGTATGTTTTACTTAACAAAATTATAAGCTTACCCTCAATTTTCTTCATTATTTTATATAGACACGACACGGCCGACATGAATGATGAGATGGATGATTCATAAACATATCGATGAATTTAACAACTATGTTAAGTAACTAATTGGCACTGTGGTATAACAGCTTGACTCGTGAATTCTATGGTTCAGGTTCGAATCTTCCTTCGGTCTAAAGATTTTATTATATTTTAAAATTCTGTTGTGAGGTTTGAGAAAGTAAAAAATGTTGTTTTGTGGAACACGTTTGGAAGTTTAAAAATATCTCTAAGTAGGATGCGATGGATATTACCTAGCGGTCGCTTGCTTAAGCGCCGTCAGTATTTTATTTCTAGTTAGAATGTCTTAGCAGTTTCATTGATATCACAGAGATGGCGCGCATGTATACATTTCTAGGGGGTGAGATTTCTCTGCATTCGTGTGTACCTAAGTGTGTTATAAGCAGTGATCGGAATAGGTATAGCTATTTTTTATACTTGCGATACGTTGTCTCCTGGAACCCCGGGATTTGAAATATATTAGTAAATAGGATAGAAATTACTTTGTAAAATTCACGTCTTAAGGAATTATGAACGAACACATATCCCTCCACCCCACCGACGGGAAGCGAAGATATGTAGTATGTATATGTATGTATTGTCGAAAAACAATTTAAATGCTGTAGAAAGAGACAAAAACAGGTGCATTCTTGGTGCAACCCATTATTGTATTCTTCTGTTTGCACTAGTCATGTCGCACGTTACATTTGAGCGGCAACATCGCGCGTTACAACTGAGCGGCACCATCACGCGTGTGCGCATGAAATTAGCAACTTGCACTGATGTTAGTTTGACAACATCGTGTTTGAGTTTGTTTTTGGGATAAATTTATCCCAACTACGGAACCCTTCATTGTGCGTGATCCGAGACGCACCTGGTCGACTTTTTATTATATAGGGTGGCAGGGACATCGACCAGGGGTACAGGGACTATGTCGTATGGGAGGCAACGCGGCTGAGGGTTGGAGGTCGCGGCGGTAGAGGAGTGCCGGTATTGCGGTGCGCCGCTCTCCCTATCCTCTGCGGCCGAAAAGTGGTAGGCGGCCGGGCCACACTGACATGACCGGTCGCAGGGGGACCAAGGGTGCCCAGACACGGGGTCGTCTAGCACCCATCTACTGGTTTGGTCCATGGGGTGGTCACGGCGCGCAATGTGTCCTTGTGCGCCGGTGATGAGGGTTGCTCCCCAGAGGAGGGTCCAGAGACGGACAGCCACGGCGGGTTCGCGGTGAGTGCTAACTCGTGCCCGGGAAGAGCTCATCGGGCATAAAAAGTCGTCCGCATCGCTGTCAATGGGAAAAGTGGCCAAAATGCTGGATTCCCCCGTTGGCTGGCAATGCGGTTTCTAAAAATAGGCCAGTCCTCGGGTCCCGTGAAGAGTCGACCAACCGCTTGGCGATGTCCCGAAATACTCGATGAGCACTCGGACCCCAAGACCCTAGTGTTTCAACCCCAAACGGCTCAAACATATAGCTGCCAATAAGGTTTGTTATATTTGCGCCGTTTGAGGTGTTTTGCTCCTGTAGCAGCCGCTCCAGCACAGCCCGCCGTGCTAGGAATGGCATTGTTGATTGTGAAACTACAAGAATTTATGAACTCAACGCAGCAACGTGCACAAATAGGCGCAAATAAATGTAAATAGTTATTATTGGTCACTTAAAAACTAAAGATAAATACAATAAAATAATAAAGATGATGAGTCGAATATAATATTTATAATTGAAAGTAATTTGTACGTGATGTTCAGTATAACATTATCTAAAACTTAAATTATTGAACATATTCCACAGCACAAATACATTAGATTCAAATATATTTTTTCTAATAAATCCATTTAAGTTATTGATCTCTAATCTAATCTACGATTACTAAGCTAAGGGCAACTAACGACAAGTTTGGTATCAGTAATTGGCGATTTGGCGACTGCATCACTACTTCATCATTTTGGTGACTCTGCGGCAAAACAATTGAGCATCGAGGCGCCTCGTAAAGCCACTTTACCACCAAGCGTCGAAGCTAAAAGCATAGTGTCTGCTATCCATAACTGCTACAAGATTTATCTCTGCACTGTCATTTGATTTATTAATATGTCTCCATTTATTACCATCGTCAACGTAAACGCATTCACCAGTTAAAACAATTTCACAATCACACATTAAAACTTAATAAACCGAGGCGCCATTATCGTCATTTCAACCTTTTACTATACAATAAATGAACTGAGCAAGATTGTCGCAATTCGCTCGCTTGTAATAGTCAATATCGTGGAGTATGTCTTACACGATGCAATGGTATCCCATATTGATATTGGTTGATGTAAAAGCGACGTTTTGGGCCTAAAACTTCAAACTGTACGAAAAGTGAAGTGAATATCCCATGGGATATTCAGATCACTTTTCGTACAGTTTGAAGGACCATGTGGGACCATCCCGTCCCAGGACGTGAACACGAATACCGCTTTAGCTGTATAGCTCACGAGCAAACCGACTCCTCAAATCTTTTCTACTGACTCGATTACCTCTAAACCCAAGTTTGGAAACGCTAATGCATAACATACCCATCGAGTAGTGACTAAAGAATAAGAGGACAAGTAACAGGGTCATGCAGGTTAGTTGCAGTAATTTCAGTACAGGAACAATACCGTGAAATCTTACTACGAAAGAGTTATCGAATAAGTTACAATACCTCTCTTCAAAATAGGACTTACACCTAACAGAGTAACTAAATCATTGGATGCGATTACAGTGCGTTCTTCATTTGTAAATTCAGACAATGTTAATATCCGTATCCGAAACCGTTAAATATGCATATCGATAGAAACATTAAAAGCACGCAAGCTGATCTACGTTCTCGAGACAATTTCAACGAAATTCAAAACTATTTAAAGAATAGAAGAAGAAGAAGAAATCGGGATATCGATTTTTAAGTAATGGAGACTCTAGAACTGCTCAACGCTAATTATAGTTTGTAAAGCTTAGACTTATATGGCCAGAACCCCTACGTGATAGAACCAGAAATGCCGAGATCGTCGGATCCGTAGGAGAACCAAGGTGGTTCTTCTACGGATCCGACATAGCCCGAAGAATTGCCAAACTTAAGTGGCAGTGGGCAGGGCACATTGCTCGCAGAACTGATGGCCGATGAGGCCTGGTTCTGGAGTGGCTACCGTGAACTGGAATACCTAACGTTGGAAGGCCTCTCACAAGGTGAAGGCCACAGGAATCCGCTGGATGCAGGAAGCACAGAACCGGTCAAACTGGCGGTGCTTGGGAGAGGCCTATGTCCAGCATCCAGCAGTGGACGTCTTTCGGCTGAAATGCTCATGATGATATGACCAGAACTATGCTTAGATGTATAAAAAAAATGTGTGTGCGATGTGTAAAAATGTCTGAGAAAATTGATGAAATGAAAAGGTTAACGCAGTATTATGGGATTTAGCACACAACTTTGTACATACCACTGGATAATTAAGAAATCTACTGCGTTTTGAAAGTGTAGTTCTAATTATATATATTTATAAAGAGTAATCTGTCATTTGCCTCTTGATTATGATCGTTTAGTAAGGAACCTAATTACAACCAATGATTGTACTAAATTGTTTAAAATGATAAAAGGTTTGGAAGGAACATATGTTTTGATCCAGAAATAATAATTGGTTCACTTACTCACTTAAGCAAAAAAATGGAGCAATTTTAATACACAACAATTTTCTATGTTAATTAATCACCGATTTTCCTTAAATGGAGTCTGAAAGCCGGTTTATATAACGTGAGATACCTCACAACTTGATAGATCTTTTACTAGAATGGATCTAGATTTTAATGAACAAACCAAAGCCAATAACGCAACTTTATCCACCGCGACAATATTGACTCAACAAACAGAAAGTCTAGAACCCACACATTAATCGAAGCATTCAATCAATCTAGCGGCAACAATAATCATCTTCTATTAACCCAATTGTTCTAGTAATCTTCACTTAACTTCATTTAATTTTAGTCTAACATTACGTCTATCGGAGCATCGGTGCAGAAATCCATATCAGATCTTGTAATGCACCAATTACCATAAAAGTAGTACTTATCGCAAGGTTTTCGTAATCCTATCCATGTCGAACGGAATATTATTGAGAATAAAATAACTATAAAATTATTGTTTTTCATTGGAGGTTCGGTTGACTTTATAGGGCGCCATATGCGTTGGGGTACTTTAAATTTGGATAATGTTTTTGCTGTGATATTATATCCTATAGGTACCATTAAATGAGTAATATTTCTATTTTTTTTTTTTATTTGAGACAGGTTTGCTCTTGACTAAAGTATAGGTCAGAGGTGACAGAAACAAAGTTTACGATAGAGAAAGCTTACCCAGAAGAAGCCACTGTAATTAACTAATTAAGTTCACTCTAACTTTGAAGAGATTCGGGTTAATTTTTTTAAATATTTTTATTTCATGTAATTATAATACAGAGGTGTTACTTAATTCTAAACTGTAAGCGTTCGGGAACACAAACGCAGGTAGTGAGTCCCACTCTTTTGCCGTGCGCATTATGAAGGATGTTTGGAAGCGCTTAGTGCGAATTGGTGGAATGGCAACCAGGTCCGATGACTAAGTAGGGATGGTAACTTGCAGTGCGTCTAGATGTTCGATATGTTTGTAATCGCGTTCTCAAAAACGGCTCTAACGATTTCGATAAAGTTGCAAAATAGGTGTTTACGGGCGCGAAAAATCGATCTAGCTAAGTGTCAGATCTGAGAATTTTTTTTTTTTCTATTTTCACCCGAGCAGAGCTGTAAATTCTATATTCGTTACCATCAAACAAATCTATTGCTGAGTCAGCTAAATCATTCAACTGCTTCGTTAAAGTTAAACGTAAATACCACCGTTTATTCCTAGTAAGATACAAAGAAAGAAGACTTCAGCTAACATTTGACAAGAATTCTTATTTCAAATTGATTCATCAAGATCAATTTTGCTCCCTGTTGAATAGATCCCTGCAAATCAGGACATTGGGTTATCCCAATGAAGCTCTCTGTAAAAGGCAAATCAAAACGTTTTCTGGCATCTCAATGTTGTCATTGCTTTGTCGCAAGAGTTAGTCACCAGATATGTAAGTGATCGTAACTGGATACAGCGTAACTAATACTTCTCAAATCGTCAATTACATTTCTAAGCTTGTCGATGATGAAACTATGCCTATACCAGTCACTGCTGTAAACTATTGTAGACGCAGAGTCTCTTGTTAAACGGGAAATTTTAGCCGGATAATGTACGTGGGTGTATGTTGTAATCAAAATATCAGGTTTACAATTAGCTGTAAGCTGCAAGTCGTATTTTACTTGATAATCTAATCTTTGAAGATCTTGGAAAGCTATAGACATTGGTTCTTTCTAGGGATGCATCGATACGCCTTTTTGCCAATACAATACCAATACCGACACACTTTAAAAAATACCGGCGATACCGATACTGATGCCTATACAGTTATTGAATTTAAATGACGGTAAAATAAATAAAACACAAGTTGGGTTACTTTTTTTAATAATATAAAAATAAAGATTTAGAATGAAATTATTAGTTGTTAAAATGAATAAATAAGGTTAGAAATTAAAAATAATATTAATAAGACTTTTGTTTAAAAAACAAAATACCTAGTATTATCTAGTTTTCCAGAGATAGGCGATTTCGCAAGTCTGTTTGAATGACAGCTGCGGTGGAGAAAAGTCTCTCAGTTGCGAGAGGATTCATTTGGAAACTAAAGTATTCCTGTGCCATATTTTTTTTTAAGTTTGGGTATAAGACGTCATTGTTCGTGCCTTGTTTGCAACGAAATAGACGAAACAGCACGCGCGTTTACATTACTTTTTTTATATATCGTTAAAAACCCGGTATCGGCATCGGTATCTGTATCGAATACACCCCTAGTTCTTTCTAAATACCTACTCCGTCTGAATTATCTTCTGAGTTACTTTTTATGTCCCATTAACAATTTCTCTTGGAAAGTTATAGTGAAGACTTCTATTAAAATATTAGACACTTTGTCTATGTTTGATAATTAATCAATCTGGTGAAGATTATATGCAATCGTTGAAATCAAGCGACACTGGATTGTTTCTGTTTAACAGTATCTAGAATTGTTCTATCCAATATGATGATAACGATATCACCAATATCACTCTCAATCACTGACCTTGGTCAATTTCTAGTATGTTCAGTTCACAATCACATATCATTGGTTTTATTTCTATTTGTTTTGAAATCATTGATATTGTTTCGTAAACCACTTTCATCAAATTTTCTACATTGTAGATTGTTATTATTTGGAAATATAATTCTAGAAACAATTGGATTTGTGACTGTGTTCCAATTTTTTTGAGTGAGTATTGTTCTAGTTCTAATTTGATTTATTATATCGTTCCAAGATCTAATAGTGTGTTGTAAAATATAATATATTACCTAATGTTGTTATTGTTTTTCTGTTTGTTTCGTAAGAGTGAAACCTGTGTATGTAGTTTTATATCTTTTCTCTTTTAATTAGGTCACATGTATTAAATCAGGCGGTTTTCTTGTGTCAAACTACCATATATTTTCCAGTATCTAAGTGTTCGCCATTTGAATCCTATGCTGACACCTATATTGTTTTTGCGAAAAGTAGTGATAGTAATAATATTATCTTAGTGCCAAACGATGGTGTTATCTTTGGTAATTGCATTAAATAACGCAGAGCTGGTAAATTAAAAGAAATATAAACATTCCACACATTTTTATTAAATCAGCCTCAACTCAAAGTACATGTACTTTGTCAAGTTACATTATAACAAAGCATATAAAAGCTAAACAAGTAATAACAGGTAATTATCTACAACTGTGAACCGCGCATTAAATAAAATGCTATGCGGTTATCCTAATATTTGTCAACTGCAAAACTGCGATATACTTTTTTCTTTTTAAGATTTTTTTGGTCAGTTCTCGTTAAAAATGGTAACAATAAAGAAATCGATGTGACTCGACTGTTTAAGTTAGAGCAAAATTCGTAAATTCGTTCAGCAACTCATCGCGTCACGGCTACTGTCACATCATCAGATCAACACAGTGAGCAAACAGCACCAACATTCATAAAATTTAGCAAAAATATATATACACTAAAAATACTAATTGATCACATTTCTGAACTTAACCTACAAGGTACAAGGTGAGACCTAGCCTAACGTCACTCAATGCCAACCATGGTGTTGCTGTTGTGGCTGATGTTGTTCATGGTGCTCGTGGTGTTCCTCCTCCTTCTTGATGTAGAAAGGAACATGGACCTTCACGGGGTAAGGCACCTCCTTCACCAATGGGAAGTGCACGTCCTTGTAGACGGGGTAAGGCTTGTCAATGGGAACTTTCACTTCATAAGGAACTTTCTTCTCAACGGTGTAGGGGATCTTCTTGTACACGTCATAAGGCTTGGGCACTGGGACCTTGATGTGCACTGGGTAGGGCTTCTCAACTTCCACCTTGTAGGGCTTGTCGACTGGGACCTTTACTTCGTAGGGCACAGGTTTGTGAACAGTGACGGGATAAGGCTTCTCAACTGTGACTGGGTAAGGTTTGGGCACGTAGACATTGTAGGGTTTGTCGACGGGAACTTTCACTTCATAAGGTACCTTCTTGATGACTTCGTACGGCTGGGGCACTTTGACTTCGTATTTCACGGGGACGGGATACTTCTTCTCAACAGTGTAGGGTTGGGGAACGTGAACCTTGACTTCATAAGGCACCTTCTTTTCGACAGTGTAAGGAGTGGGTACTTTGACTTTCACTTCGTAAGGTTTGTCGACATGTACCTTGACTTCATAAGGTACTTTCTTCTCCACGGTGTAGGGTTCAGGAACGTACACGGGGTATTTGACGTACTCCTTGACGGTGACGGGGACTTTCTTTTCAACGGTGTAGGGTTGGGGAACGTGGACCTTGACTTCATAAGGAACTTTCTTCTCGACAGTGTAGGGCACGTGTTTCTCAACAGTGTATGGGACAGGGACCTTCTTGATGACTTCGATGGTCTTAACGTGTTCGTGGTGCTGGTGGTGACCGTGTTCTTCTGAGATGGGTTTCCATCCGCCGCTTGAACCTCCAAACTCACCGCCACCGTGTCCGTAGCTTTCACCGCCACCATGTCCGTAGCTTTCACCGCCACCGAAGCTTTGGCCACCTCCGTGGCCGAAGCTCTGACCACCTCCGTGGCCAAAGCTGTCACCACCACTGTGGCCAAAGCTTATGCTCTCTCCGCCACCGTGTCCGAAGCTGTGTCCTCCGTAGCCACCTTCATCGCCACCGCCGCCGCCGCCTCCGTAATGTCCGATGTCATAGATGCCTCTCTTCTCCTGTTTCTTGTCTTCGGATGCTGCCGCCTGTTTCGGTGCGCCTTTCTCCTCACTGGCAAAGGCCACCACGGCCAGCGATGCGACCAATACAACCTGGAGACAAAGAAAGAAGAGTTTAAAGTAATTGTAAAGTTTACCATCAAAGTGGGTTATTGAAATTGAGTTCGAAGTTTGTGTGCCAAAAGTGATTATGCAGCAGAATTTACATACGGTTGCAAATAAATACCAAGTCGAATACGTAACAATAAAGCATGACGTGCAACTTCCTTATACATTAAATAATAATGATATAAATAGATTAAAATCCTAAGCTGCATCCCTCGAATACGCAACAAAGTAAAAGTTACATCGAACCAGTTAAACTCACGTCGAGACAGAATACAAAATTCACACTTTCTCTCGATATAATCTCAATGCTTGATTCCCAACAGCATTGTTAAACTAAGTTAATAAAAAGTTTAATATTTTGTTTCGCTTCCTCGGCTATCTGTCTTCACTTCAATTAGACATGAATTGTTTTATTACGCTTAATATAAATCTTATTAATGAGAAACGTGTTCAATAAATTTTAAATTAAATTGATATTACAGAAGCAAGAGTGGAACAGTTTTGATTTATACCACTCGGAAACTATGAAATAATATATATGCTTATGACCTATCGGCAGCTTAGGAAACCATTCTAAGACAAAATACAATTTCTAAATGATTCACTGGACAATTACGTAACAAACTACTTCAGAGAGCATTTATTCCTAATATTGCGTATTTAAGTCAGAGACCAATTTAGTATCCAAGCGTTTATATGGGCGTTTTAATTACGTGAATAAACACTTTAGCTAAACCATCTACATGTTTATAATTATGTATAATATTAACAATTAGCGTGCTAGATATATATTACGTTGCCTTCGTACTTGTAAGAAACTGTAGCAAGTTGTGCAATGCTCAACAATTAGAAGATATTATCAGTAAAACTGTAGGTCGATTGTCTTCTGTTTGGCTGTCACTATCTGTAAATCTCTGACATTAATTTCATAACTTTTGTTATAATATACTCCTATTATGAGATTAGGTTTGATATTCTTTAAAGAAATAATTATAAAGTGTTTTGATGAACTTTTACCTTTTGTTGAATATCAAGATCATTAAATGTATCTAAAATGGTCAGCAATGATAGTTGATACAAAATGTTTCGCACTTAACCACGATAAAAACAATGTCAAATGAACAACAGCAAAACTTTCACACGACCTTCAAAATTAAACCGGTTTAGAGTGTTTTTGTTGCACACATTCTGACCCAGATATTCAAGGTATTAACGGTCCACCAAATATGAAAACGTAATCAGAAGCTACGGAACTGACCTAAGTCAACAAAGATGACGAATGCGTTAATTATACGAAGGGTTGCTATTGAACACAAAAGTGTGACGGGGACTTACAAACTTGATAATATATTTTATGACTTCATCACTATTTACATAAGTAAACCCATTTAGATGCAATTTGAACAAACCATTTACCATAATAGAGATGGGCAATAACATATTATGAAACGAAAAACGAGTGAGCCTTGCATTCATTATTAAGTAGGCTGTTTTAACATTACGTATTAGAAACCATGTTTAAATTGCTGGAACGTTGAGAGCAGGAAACGATTATGTTGTTATGACTGATCGAAAGCAGGTAGGTGGCGCCACTTGTCATACAAGTGAATTACTGGCGCAACGAAAGATTACGGAGCGTTTACATTTAATGCTACAGTTGCTTAATTTCCTCTATTTACAGATTTAATTGCAGTTTTTAATATTATTCAGTTCATTTGCCTTTGTGATTACTGATGTGATGGTTGCATTTTACTTAGAATAGAAAACTTTCGCTCTTAATTTTTTTGTGTTATGCATTTCCATACATCTGCACTTGTCTAATCCTTAATCATTTACCTGTGATCTATATAGGTTTAATTAACTTCTTGGGCCTTAGAATGCCTGTTTAGTAGGTATATAAATTATAGCTCTTTCTACTTTGTCTTCTAAACAAGGTTCAAATAATTTATAAATATACGCCAAGTCCCCATCTTTAACCTTTTCTTTCTCAAAATACTGAAACTCTCATTACACCATGTCTATATTGTATACTCCATCTATATTTCCAAATAAATCTTCAGCCCGACAGCTAATTAATTAGTTTACTTACTCAACATTATGATCGTCTAACGAGCATTTAAACCAGTTAACCCGCCATTACAGCAACAATGTATCATCAAGGCAAATACGTTCTTGTTGTGCACCGTTCTATATTAATTACAACACACACCTCCAGTGAAAGTTGTATGGGGGATTTGTACGTGACGTGCTACTACCATGAGTCTTAGTTTTGGTAGCAAGAAGTGTGTTTTATGTGAGCTTTGGTTTTTGGTTGTGACACTAGCATTTGCTTCTAGTCTTTTGAAAAGACTAAGATGGAAATTGAATGGCCTAACTATTTGTAATGGTTGTCGTCTTAGATAAACTGTGCGCAGTTGAAGTGAGGATAAATTAGTTCTATGTAGCTTCTTTTGGATAAGCTGATTAGGTTATCTTGTCGTGTAGCTAAGAGTTAATAATTTATTTCTATAATTACAAGGGCAAGCAACTTATATCATTAACTACTCATTACTCTAACTTAGTTTATGCACAAGTTAGATAAATAAAGTTGTTAAAGCCTCAAGTAAATAAATACCTAATTAACTCACACTTTCGCTCCAATTACTTCCTACAAACTTAACTTTCCAAGCGAAATCGCAACGAGTATCACTAGTACCGTATCCGTGGCTCATACGGATCGGATATACAGTGTCAATGCTCTCGCTAAACCAGTTTGTGTGAACAGAATTCACGTACGCGTGAGATTTGCCGCGAAACAGCAAAAACAGCTAAGGCGTACGATCATCCATACAAATTGCGGCCATATAAACAAAACACGATAGTAAAATTTCGCAGTCCTATTTGAAAGTAGAGAATCCGAAATTGTGTCTAAATTATTCCATGTCTAAATCGTTTCTCGAATAATTTTGTTTTTAAAAGAAATCTTAAGTGTATGGTGAGATTTTACAACTTTTAAATTCGCATAAATCTTTATATTTATTAGCATTGTAATTAAGTTTCACTAGTTAAAAAAAATCAACGGCAATATTTTCATACTACAATTCATCTTATACCTTATTGAGTCACTGATGAAAATTAACATCTACACACGATACTATAAAATTCCGATGATATAACGATTATTTACTCGAATGAATCCACAAATAATAGATTACGTTATCCAATTTACTCGATCATCGTTACGTTCTTAATTAAACTGTGCGATTATGAATCGGATGCATCCGCATGTGTCATAATATGTGGCGATGCGTGACTTTTGTGTCAGTATTTAACTAGCTGATTATCTATGAAGCCCTACTGTCATCGCATTAATTTCAGCTCTAGTGCACAATAGACCAATGGACCGATACCCTGACTCTTCAGGTCAGGAGGTATTGATTGCGGAAGGATGGCTATTGGCTTTCATGGTGCAACTGGTTGTGGGCTTGGGTTGGCCGATCTGAATACGCAATGTCTAATTAAGGTATTTACGTGGACTGCAGACCTAAAACGCGGTCACTGTCGGACTGCATAGAAAAGAAAGAGAAGCGTGATGACAACACTGGTAATTTATAGCAAAATATGAAGCAACTTATCTATTTACAAAAAATCTACTGATTGGACTAAAAAATTAAAACCCTATTAAATTATTAGGTTGTTTGTAAAATAATCTGACAAAAAATCAGAATGATTGCAAGTATGGTTTTTAATCGTTAAAAGAAATTTTTAGAGGTATTTTCGTGTTTTTTTTCTATCGTATCAAATTAGTTGTATTTTGTTTTCAACACAATATCTAACTAGCATATATCCTGAAAAATACCATATATTTTCTGGTTTTGTTTACTGCAGTAGACCATATACTTTCAGGCGTTATAAAACTTGCGTTTAGTTGGGTTTAGGTCCTGTAGTTCCCTTATCTGACTCTCCTTTGTCAGGTACCTTCATGACTTCTAGGATTAATGGACTAAAAAATAAATAATTCAGTGTTTTTGAACACCTACATAGTTTTCTTTGTATCTTAATTGTTTAGTTCCACAAGCAAATATAGCTTTTTATTTGTGACCATTGTACTGTGTACTTTTTGGTTTAGTAGGACCAAATCTGCTGTCCAATATTTTTTTTGACTTTAAGCTTTTAAGATTGGTATTCTAAGTTGTATTCAACCTGTATAAAAATAGACAAATTATAGAGTGTGGAATAATAATTTCGTGACTAATGAAATTGATTAATTAAAATCCTTTGAAAGCAATTGTCTAATTTAAATTACCTGTATGATATATTCTCAGAAAGATTAGGTAAGCTGTTATTAATAGCTTTTACTCATTTTACGACTGTAAAAGTGTCTGCATTAAAAGTCATAACAACATTAATATGAATCGATTTTGACTTTTGATCTTTACTAAATTTCTTACACTCGTGCGCAGAGCTTTCATCATTCCCAATCAAATTATATAGATACCAGTCTCTTGATAGCTGCAATAAACTATTGATTTGTCGACAACATGGTTTTTGCAATGTCATTCGAAGAACGAAGTTTATTGTTTCTCTGACAATGGGACACCCCTAGTTAGGAGAGTACCAAGCCACATTGGGCTGGGTGAATATTTGACTGAATATTTGACCTTTAAACCGCCGTCATTACCTTCCGCCAAAAGTTGATGAAAGAGAATATATGTAATGAAATATTTCAGCAATTCCTGATTCTGGTCCTTAAGCAGATTCTGGGAATTGATGAAATATTTCATTAACGATATTCTCCTTCATCAACTTTTGGCGGAAGGTAATGACGGCGGTTTAAAGGTCAAATATTCACCCGGCTACTCTGTACTGTCTAAAATATTTTGTTTTCTTCTCTCTTACTTTTCATATCGCAATAGGTCTGTCATAGTAAATGTTTCAATTACAATATGCCTTAAAAAAACTGAGTGCTTTTTCTATGTAATACTGCACTCAGTCCAATAGAGAAAACTATACACCTCTCAACGACGTTCTAAATATTTTATATAAAATAGTTAACAAGCTGATATTATTTATAAAATTATAATATTACCACAATTTGCAAGTTGCGCCAGAACTGCATCGAGAAACACGATTGCTAAAGATTAAGAAATTGACAGTTGAATAAAACTTGTAAGTAGAATTTGCCATGCGCTTCACTAAAGTCATGACATTTTGTCAAATCTATATATTTTATAAGCTGTGTTGTAGTTGGATGTTTTTTTTTTATTTTGAAGAGCTTCGGGCTTTACAAAATAGAACAAAGTTTCGACTACCACTCGCCCTGAAGACTATTATTTTCCTGGAATAAGAAAATATAATATCTAGCCCCGTGTTTTGTTTAAAAGAAAGCAGATACGGGATAAAAAATTATATATACGTGACTCATTGAACAAATAAGCTTAATCTAGACATTCTCCTGACAAAATTCAATATTTCTGTGTTACTCAAAGTTAAAACCAACTGATCCTAAGTTCTGCCCCCGAGTTATTATAATTATGCATGTACGTAAGTAATTTGTATTTAAAGACCGTATCTCGAAGCGTATAATTTTCGATACTTTCTAGTTTTAGTCGGAAAGTGAAATGAAAATTATAGCAGAGCCGGTTCTTTGAGGAAGAAAACTGTTATATGATAGTAAAGTGTAGTAATGGTAAAAGTGGTATTGTATTATTAGTTGGCTTTCTCAACTACAGTCAACTGTATGTTGAGAATTCTTTCTTATTTCTAGTACCTTAGTGGTGGGATTTTATTTTTTTCTTAAACACAAGCTAACCTGTAAGTAAGCGAACTGTTCATTGTTTTATTTTTTTGTATTTCAGATAGGTTTAAGCTCTGTAAGGATTTTGTTTCTTTTTTTTTCTGAAACTGTTATTTTTTTAGTTTACTTTTTATTCAGTTTTCATTTTTAATATATAATTGAAATTGTCTATGAAATGTGACGATTTTTACATTGATCTTTTTCCGTGAGAAAATGTGAATGATGTAGTTTCGATTAAATATGTAAGGTTTTTGTACTAATTGCTAGCTTACATAAAGAAAACTTTTTATTTAAATTAACATCCATTGTTATTTTACGAGGTTTTCTAACCGACAATCAGGGGTTAACTGCTGTAACCGCTAAGCTATTGTTACTAAGTTGTGAGAACCGCAAGCTTTTATAGCTATTATTCCTAAAAAAAAATATATTATATTTGCAAATATGTATTTAACTAAAGATCGATTTTAAAAATACTATAAATTTGGTTTATAAAAAAACCTGTATTTGATTAGTGAGAGAATAAACATTTTAGTAAAAAAAAAACTAACGCGTTTAGTCGATTATCTCCCCTAAACATCATTACGCAAAACAATAAAAATAAAAGATCGCGATAAAAAAGAATACTCAAAAACCGCACTTATAAACTTTCTATTTTCAAAACTTGAATTCTAATATATTAAATATACATTTTTTTTTTCACTTTTGGCACAAACACTTGCACTGCACTATTTTTATCAACTCACCAATAACTTCATGTTGCCGTGTGTCTTCGTTCGTTCGCCGAAGACTGGTTGTGTGTTGCGACCATGTTACCATCTTGTTATATAGCGTCCCTCCCACTTTTGGAACGGCTAAGATACGGCCGAAGAAGGGTGAACGCTTGGGCCCGATAATGATATGTATTAATTGTAAATTGCGCTTATAATCTTGCATTCAAAGTTCCAAACTAGAGCAGTTGGATGGTCTATTAAAAAAAGAATCGAAATCATAGACAATCGATTCCAATTAATCGATTATTTGGTGCTTATATGTTTTGTTTAACATTGAACTAAATGATAAAAACGGGTTTGAAGTAATTAAAGAAAGATTTGTACATTAAGATTTGCATATTATACAAATATGTTCGGCGATGTTAAACTTCGATTAAATTACGTAAACATGATACCATAGCCTTTAGGTAAGATATTATGATAGCTGAAAATATCAACATAGTTGATTCAAGAGTCTGTTTGTCCAAGGATATTCAAAAGTGTGCCGTGTAAGTGCATACTAGAATCGGTCGTTTCATCTGTCAGGCAGCCATTAATAACCTCTTTGGTATTTACAGTAATAATAGAATTAATATAACTGTAATGTGAAGCTAAAGTTTCGCCAGTTACTTCAATAGTTACTTATAATATTGTTAAATTCTCCAGCAAATTCTTTTGCTACTAACCTACTTATTCTGCTTACAGCAGTGCGGTAGGATGCATAAAATGTAATGAGAAATATAAACGGCAATATCAATATTATCAACCCTGCTTATACTACTTGACCCGTAAAAGTCTATACGTACAGAGTCAGTTAGTAGTCTGGCAATGCGAGTCAGACTCAAAGGATCAATAGTCATCAATACAGACAAATCCTTCAGTAAAGATCGTAAGCTAGATGGATTGCCACCACCTGGAGATGGTAGTGTGGACGGACATGATGCAGATGGCAAAAAACCGGCTGTCAATATGTGACGAGCAATGGACGGAGATAGAACTAAGGTTGTCGTAATGATTGATTGCGACTTTGGTATCCTTGAAGAACATTTCAATGATGGACATAACAATGTTGCCAAGCTGCTGCCTGGCCATGAAATCATTCAGGACTTTCATGGAAAAACATTTGTTCACCTGGAATCTATTCTTTGCGAAAAACTACTAGCAACTCTTCCTTATTCTTTTCAGAAGTTTATTTGAAAGTAAACACAGATAGTGAAACCATTTAACTAAATGAATTCGTTTACTGTTTCTTAAGTTGCACGATTAGAGTAATGGCCAGCGATTAGAATTCGCGAGAATTTAAATTGTGCATTAAAACTGTTTACTATGTGGTTATTGTATGCAAAAAACATTGAGATGGTTATAATCGGAGTACGGGGAGTGCTCCGATTATCTTAAATGCAGACCATATAAAAATAAATAATTATGTAAAACATGAAATGGAAGTAACTGTCGTTTTATGAGCTTAGCAGGAAGATGAAGGAGATGACAATGATGATAACAAAGAGTTTTCAGAAGTAAAAGCTTACCTAGAAATATCTAGTACTTAGAAGTTCTGCCATAATGCCTATTGCTGCCGTAAACAGTATATGTATATTTATTTATTTAATACTTTACAATTGTTTAATGTACAGAGGATAGGCTTTTTCTACCAGTAAACCTTTGGGCGATGCAGAGACAAACAATAGTAAGAGCAATAGCAAGAACTAATAAATTAATTTTAGTTAAATACATTTACATAGGTCATAAATATAATCACTTTAATTATCCTCACACTTAATTATATATAAATATAAGCACAAATAAATACACATAAATATACGAAACAAATAAGACAAACAATCTGATAACATTACAATTGTGATGATACTGCCAGCCTCTTGTGAATGTGCTCGCGAACTTTAACTTTACAAGATAATCTGTTGGTAGCCATCCTGATTTCCTGGAGGAGCGCATTCCACAGAGAGAGATAGAGTATTGTTATGATTAATTATTGTATTGATGAGTATTGTTATGGTTATGGTTATTGTTAAAATATGAGTTACGAAGATCACAGACATGCGGGAGATATTTTCATCTTATCCCAAAGGTTGGAAACAATGGCAGTCTGTTTGTCGGCCTGCTAAATTAAAAAAAGTCAGTTTTGTTACTTCGTATAAAGAGAGTGAATGATATGACAGCACAACTTGATGAAGACCCAAACTCATAATAGATAGTAGGACGACTTGATTGACTGCAGTAAAAGAAGCTTTACGTTAGCGTCACGCATTGGCTTGCTGTAGACTCATCGTTCTCATCAACCGTTTAAAAAAATATTTATTCCTATAATGTTTAGTAGTAGCACAGCTCTTTGAATAACTTATTATTGCCTATAACAAAAGAGACTGAACAAATCTTAAGAGGCATATAAAAACATTGTGTTTTGACAGATTAGTTATATGGAAGCACGGCGACGCATCGCATTATGTAGCAATTTGGCAGTTGTAAGTATGTCTAATTTGAAATTTTAATTTCATATGAACTAACATTTTGTTTGATATAAATTTTACGTAATAATATTAATGTAGTAAGCAGAAATTTACTGTTAATTTTGAGCGTTTTTGGTAGTTTTATATGGTTATAAATGGGATTTTTTATAGATATTCCTTCATAGTCTCTTTTAAATTAAAGTCTAGACATAATCTTGGTCAGTTCATGTGAAGACCATGTAGATTGGTGTCTGAAATGGTCTTATGAGGAAAGAACCACACAGATTGAGAGGACCTGTCCAGTCAGTGCGCGTATTTGTCAGATAAGTAATCGCGCAGCTCAACTCAGACCTTAAGGAGCAATTGTGGGTGTACTATAGATACACCTCTGCCTAACCCTTCAGGGACACAAGGCGTGATGTTACGTAATGTTATCATCATCACCATCATCGGCAGCCATGTTCCACCCACTGCTGAGTATAGGCCTCCTCCCTTCCCTACCATGCTTCCCTGGTCGGTGCGAGTCTCAACCAGCGGGGTAATTGCGTAACAGGCTAACAATTGCAATGCCTTTCATTTTGACAGATCAACGATTACGTTCATGCGCTTTCGAGCAGACACATTTTTCAAACATGAAGCAATGGATTAGCAATTTCCTTCAAAATCTTTCGGATTGTGCTTGAAAGTGTTACGCAATTATTTTAGTGTGCGGGTCGTACCCGCGCTCTTCATGTCATCGACCCATCTGGATGTTGGTCTGCCGACACTCCTGCCGTCTCTCGATAACCATTTAGCTCCAATTCACCTGCTAATCTACCTACTCATAATCTCTAGGCGCTTCCTCGACCCAACGACCTTGAACGTTTGGTCTTTCTCTGCCCCGCGCCCTCCGCACGCCCCATAATCATGAATTCACACAACTTTTGGAATTATTTATTAAAATAAGAAAAGCTATCTTGAAATAAAATAAAACGTGAATTATTTGCATATTTAAGTTATCTATTCATTAGCGTAATCTTGAAATTAATAGAACGTCACCTTTAGGAAAAGATGCACGCAATCAATAATTTTAATATTTTTTTTACAAGGACATTTTAAATGTATTTATAACACATAAAAACAAATAAGAACGTGCAATATGATGATAAGTTATCGAACATTAATAATGTGCGTGTAGATATAGTTTATTACTCTTAATTAATGAGTTAATAGCCTCTGAACAACGCACTATCGCAAGGTTTTGCACGGGGTAGCGCCTTAATTTAAATGATTGTTACGATTTCCAACTGTCAATAGTTAAACGAAAAGGATCCTTTTTGTTTAACTATGGACAACTGTGGAGTCGGTTTTCTCATGAAACATTTGCCCATGCCAGAGTAAACTACGTAAGTCATCATTTACCTAACACTTACAATACCAGCTACAATTCAGAGAAACAATGGCAGTTCACATTTACAAATATGTAATTAATAAGGTACCATTTTAGTTAGCAAAGATCAAAAACAATACAAGTCACGTGCTTAGCCTCAGCATTTGTAAACTAAAAACATAAAATTAGTAAACTGTAAGATTAATAATTAAGATCGTAAAGTAACAAAATACTCTGTGCACACAATCTTACGTTAATTTTACATTTTGTGGCCGATTGCGAAAAATTACACTTATTGGCAAATTACATCCCACATTGTGTTGGTTGTGTTATTATTATACGTACTTTTGAATTACATCGTTGGATTTTGTTTTATAAGTACTGGCTTTAAAGCTGACATTGCTTGTAAACCGAATCACTTTGTTAATTATTTGCTATTGGCCGCTATTATAAATTATAAATGATTTTATTTCTGTAAGTAGGTTTGTACAAACACTTTTACACGTCAATCCTATTTTTTTTTAAACTAGATGAGGTCGGCGTTTCCTATCTGACTACTCTGAGAAGAAAGGCCGAAACAAATTCAGAGGTCACAGTCTCTTATAAAGTCCAGACATAATCTTGGTCAGTTCATGTGAAGACAATGTAGATTGGTGTCTGAAAAGGTATTTTGAGGAAAGAACCACACAGATACAGTTATTTTCATCTTCACACGCATCTTCTTAGGTAAATAACATGTATCGGATGAAGTGTCGTTAATATTAAGTAACAAACATCTACTCACTCACAAGCTTTTAGCTTTCAACTTCACAGGCTAGAAATAATGACCTGATAATTAGGTTGAAATTCTCCTTCTGATGGTTCTTGGATTCCTGACCATCCATTTCATATCGAGACCCCTCCGAGCTTCGGAAAGCACGTTAAGCCGTTGGTCCCGGCTATCATTCGTTTATCCCGTCTATCTTTATCCAAACAGAACCTAGTCAGAAGCCCAAAACCCTAACCTAACTAAGGGGATTCGTGTTACCCAGTAACTGGGTTGTGGAGGTCAGATAGGCCGTCACTCCATGTAAAATACTGGTATTCAGCTGCATCCGGTTAGGTTGGAAACTGACATCAACATAGTTAGGAAAAGGCTAAACAGATGATGATAATGAAATTAACAACGAGTAATGCTAATTTGGTAGTGTTTCTCAGCAAACAATTGGCTTCTTCAATCCACCAATAGATACCATAATAGGTTTATTATCCAGGAATCAAAAGCATGCGAGACTTTAGTATCTGATCTATTTCAGATATCAGGTGAATTCCAATGTGCATGTTGATAATAGAACAGGCAAACTAACAAAATGTTAATGCTCTTTGTATAATTAGGTGGTCTTGTAGCAGATTTGTTTGTTTCACGTAAAAATGATGTAAATGTGAAATATTTTCTTGTGCTGTGACAGTTTTGTAATCTTGAAACACATTTAATTGCTTGCGCAGCCGTGCGTGTGTAACTATTTGAATTTTTACCAATAAAAAAAAAACATTTTTATTTCCACGTTTTTATGGAATTTACAAATGCAGGTCAATTTGATATATGAAAAATGTTGGAAAAATGGTTTTAACACAAGTAGGTATTATTTAGTAAAAAAAAACTGAGTTAAAAACTTGTTAATGAATCTAATAATCGGTTACGTTATATAAATCGACTAAAAGTTTTGTTTCCACTAGTCGATTACGAAATCGATATAATTGACGTTTGATAAGTTGATCAATTAAAATCGGCAATATAACTATTGCTGATTATATTTTTTTAAATTCATGAATCCTAGTTCTGCTAACAATGACTGGGTATGCCTTAGCGGTTACCAACCGTAATAAGTTACGTATAACTTAAGATTATTACATTGAGTAATATACTCACTCGAGTGTTATAAATATGGATTTTCTCTTTTCATCATCATCATCATTCAACCGAAAGACGTCCATTGCTGGGCGATAGGGGAGCCTAAGCACCGCCATTTAGATCGGTTCTGCGCTTCCCGTCCAGTGGATTCCTGCGGACTTCACAAGTTCATCAGTCGGAGGCCTTTCAACGTTACGTCTTCCGGTACGAGGTCACCACTCCAGAAACTTTCGGCCCCATCGGCCTTCTGTTCTGCGAGCATTGTGCCCTTAGGTTTGGCAATTCTACGGGCTATAGGTTGCCTACGTTCTCCTGTGGATCTCTTAATTTTTGATTCGATCACGTAGGGCAACTCCAAGCATAGCCCTGGGTGATTTTTAGTCTTCTAATAAGCCCCTTTAATAATCATTAATTTCACTTATGAACTGTGTTTTACTACTTACTCATTAACTTAGATAACAATTAAAACATAATCTTAAGATCAGTTCGTTGACATCTAATCTCTCAATACATCAAGATTTACTGGCCACACACTATGAGCAGGAAGGGCCTTGCCCATCCCAAGATTGGAATGAATCATTCACAAATTTCTAAGGAATTTCGGCCCACCTTAGCAAAACATTCTTGGTTTACAATAGTCCCGTACTCAAATAGGGAACTATTTTCTTTAACACCGGCCTCGTTGGTCGAGTGGTCGCAAGCGCTGCTGCTGATCATAAGGTCCTTGGTTCGATTCCCGGGTCAGGCAAAGTGTGATTGGGTTTTCCAACAGGAATTACTCAGTAGTTCTCGCACCCTAGACACATGGGACATAAACGTAACTAACGAAATGTTAGGGAGGTACACCTCGCGAGGAGGCGAAACGCCGGGGCGTAACTCCGCTGCCGCGAGAAATCACGGTTCAGCGGACAGAGCTCCGGCGGGATCTCATGGCGACATGGAGAGTGCGACTGTCGCAGCCCAGCGCTGGGCACGCCACAATTGCGGCGATAAGTCCCCTCTTTGAGGAGTGGTTAGAGAGGCGCCACGGCGTCCTCACCTTCCGCCTGACGCAGGTCCTCACCGGACACGGTTGTTTCGGGAGGTTCCTGTTTCGCATAAGGCGGGAGGAAACGCCCGGGTATCACCATTGTGTGGATCGCCCAGAGGACACGGTGGAGCATACAGTGGAGGTCTGCCCGGCTTGGGCAGAGCACCGCCGTGTTCTCACGGAGGCGATCGGCGGCGGCGATCTCTCGCGTCCGAGCCTGGTCCAGGCCATGGTGCGGAGCGAGAGTGCATGGGAGGCCGTCACCTCCTTCTGCGAAGCGGTAATGCTCGCGAAGGAGGAGGCGGAACGCGTGAGGGAGAGGCAGCCTCACGCCCTCAGTCGCCGCAGGAGACGCCCTGGGCGGCGGGAATCGATAGCCGATTCCCGGCCACCGTAGGCGCGGGCTTGCGGACGGTGAGTAGTGGGTAGCTCGCCGTCCGGTTAGGACCAGGCCCGGGTCGACGGCGCGTTGTGTTCCACGCGCGCCTCAAAGAGATGTCAGCAAAGATAGGGTCCAATAGGGCCGATGCCGCTGGGGTCGCGGGTTGTTTGAAAAAGATACCGTGGCCCTGGCATAGGCAACTGAAGGAACACGGGTGGGTTTTAGTCAGTAAAAGTCTGACACGCCCTTCCGCTCCACCCAGAGCGGGAGAAGTTATTTGATGATTTCCCATCCACAAAAAAAAAAAAAAGGGAGGTACACCTCTGCTTAACCCTTCGGGAACTGCAGGCGTGATTCATGTTACAGTCATATCCACACTATACAATAATGGACGTAGTTAAACGAAAAGGATTCAACCCACAATAATATTGTGGGTTGAATCCTTTTCGTTTAACTATGGACAATTTTGACCTGCTTACAACTAAATTCGGTGCAACTGTACACGGTTTAATTTTAATCACCGTTATCCTCTAAAAGGGGTTATTGTACACAAAAACCTAAAATCGCGAACAAAAAAAATCAGTTGTTCAGCACATTTATGTTCGTATAATTCGTCAAAATGTAGGGGACAGCAGATTATTTTTCGCGATTTCAGGTTTGTTCTCATGATAAATGTTGTTCATAATGAAGAATACAATGACCCCTTTAAGAGGATAACGGTGATTCAAATTATACCCAGTATAATGCCGCGTTTCCACGGCCTGTCGAGGCCTGTCGCGGCCCATGCCGAGCATTCCACAGATCATCCCATACATTCGATCGGACGGGCGATGACAGGCCACCGCAAGCGGACTGTTCCCACGGCCTGTCGGCCTGGCTTGGCGCGGTCTGGCCTGTGGCCGTGGGACCGCGGCATTATTGATTGCAAACATTCTCCTATCTCTTAACTGAAATATTAACGACCGTCACAGCCTTGACACTTGGCATACGTCATTAATCCATTTAGCAGTTTACTTACATCATTTTTTTTCATCATTTTATAGTGTATCATCATTAATGTAACATTTTTAGAGGTTATCTTGAAGAAAGCTTCATCCTGGCGCGACCAACTGTTGCAAATTACACTGAAATTTAACTCTTTATTGTCTTTTAACTATACGGGCTATATCAGAAAGGGTGTGGTCAAATTTAAGGGTGTGGTACAGACCATCAAACTGAAAAACTTTCTCCATGGGAGCAACCACAGAACAGATAAAATCTTTTTTACCTGTTCTGTGGGACCAACATTGTAACCGCGAAAAAGTAATCAGTCGTCGCATACATTTGGGTCGAGTAAGTATTGAAGTATTGTATTGGACGACTGATTATTTTTTCGCGATTACTATTTTGGTCCCATTGAGAAGATTTGTTTCCTAATTTATTGATCTATACCACGTAATAACACTAAAGAAAACCTTCGTGAGACCCTGAACTTAATGGTTGGAATACGGAAACACGCAATGAGGAACAGTAGCGATAAATGTTCTTTGCTTCTTTGATTGAGATGATGGCAGCTCTGCAGGCTGCAGGTGCATGCAGTGGTACAATTCAAGGCTCAAATCAGGTTAAACTTTTGGGTAGTACATCAGTAGTATTTCTGCTTTATCTTCTTCAGATTCTGATGAAATCGTTTAAAATTATATGTATAGATTTCACTCAAACTATGACTAACTCCTCAGGAATCACGTTCCGTTGCATCCAACGACTAAGAATTTCGAAATCAATCTTATTATATAATAATACAATTATTTTTACACGCGTCCTCCAAAATCCTTGAAAATGGCCAGTCACATTTTAATAAGAATAAAATATCAAGTGTGTGCCAATACTGTCTTATAACTAGATTTATTTTAATAAAATATGGGCGGCCGCCGGCCGTGATGGAAGCACTGATGTTCTGAATTTGAATTTTGAATTTGACGTTGCATAATGGACGGAGGTTTCGAAGACAGTTGATTGTAACTTGTTGGTTTAAATGTCTCTAGCCCATAAATCCAGTTTATTTAATATGGAAGAGTAAATGTAAACTGAAATTGTAGAGGACATACGGAGCTATTCAGTAATTAATCAATCAGTCAACTTATCGATCATTTTGCAATCGAATGATTAGTAAATGAGTACCTACACATATATTTTGATATTTGAACTTACATTACCTACATAATATTGCATCGATTATACCTACCTATGTTTTCAAAATCGACCTTACAAAGTGCTTCATCAACGCAATAGAAACTGTATTTCCGTCAAAATAGAAGCGGCAAGAAAAGAAAGACGTGGAAGTGTTTAACGTAAAAGACTTTTTACAAAAAAAAAAAAACAACCGACTTCCAAAAAACACAACAAAGTTAGTTTTTCTTTTGGAAGTCGGTTGATTTTTTTTTTTTGTAAAATGTTTTTACGTTAAACACTTCCACGTCTTGCTTTTCTCGTCGCTTTTATTTTGACGGAAAAACAGTTTCCATAGCATTGATGAAGTTCTTTGGGAGATCGATTTTGAAAACATACGCAGTTACGGTTGGTGCAACGTTAATACCACTACTTGCAAAAGAAATTGGAACATCATCCACATACACTTAGTGGGAAAAATACGTATTATTGTAGCTAACTCAAAAACTACCAAAGCAAAGTTAATAAATTTTACATGGGATCGACATCGAGTGTATACCTACTCGCGAATAAAACAAGATTCTTTCAAATCGGACCACTTTGTAAAAAGTTATGCGTGGTCATACATAAGAAAAAATAATATACAGAATGAATTATTCAAGTGGGCGTGGACGGCCAAATCCGAAACTACGAGTAAGAGGAATAGAGAAAAGTACTCAAAGGAGTCGCGGGCTCGATTTTGATGAAAACTAAAACGGCATCATTGGATTTTTGAAAAATCAATATCAAGGTTTAACATTTTTTATTTTTGTTACCCACCTAGGGTAAAAAAATAAAAAATGTATTTTGTTAAAAATGAGCTCTTTAGTTTGCCGTATGTCATTACTTCCCAGAATTCGATCCTTATTAGCGACACCGTCTAATGGTGTAATAATACAGTTTTTTTTTTTCAAAAGCAACGGGTTCGATTCCTGGCTAGAAATATTGATTTTTCAAAAATCCAATGATGCTGTTTTAGTTTTCATGAAAACCAAGCCCAAGACTCCTTTGAGTACTTTTCGCTATTTCTCATAGTTTCGAATTTGGTCATCCACGCCCACTTGAACAATATTCACTCTGTATAATATATACGTGTCGTCTTGAGAACCTTTTTTCGTGGGTTTAAAAGTAGGTATGTAAGTCCTGAATTTGCTAAACAGTGCATGACAATAGGTGGGCTACTTACTAATCGCTTGCTTTGAAAATAATATTTTTAAAGAGTGAGAAATACCACCACTTGATGACCAATCTTGTAAGGGTCTCCCTTCCAGTTTTGAATCTATCACTACAATCGAAAATGTTTCGATTAAAAAATCTGTCTATGGCACACATGCAGAAAAAATAATGCAAGCGAATACACGCATATACGTACATAATGTAGCAACGCCCACGGAAGTTGAGAGGAAAGAGTTTATTATATCGAGTTGATACTTGGTAGTAATTATAACTCTAAGTGATGGTAGAAGCCTGTTTACCCACCAGTTACGAGTATAACGTAGCATCTAGACTACACACAAGTTGCGACACAGACTGGCAGGAGACAGCAGTGTCGCAATTTGTTTTAAACCAATTGCAGTATTTGTTGAAAGGAGTTTGTGTATGGGATTTTACTGAGCTACAAGTGTTTTTTTTTTCTATATTGTGTCCCTCTGCATGGCAAAGGCCGCCCCTTTTTCCTTCCGAACCTCCCTAACTTATGCTATCTCTGGTCACGTTGGCCCTGCAAACGTTATCAGATTGTCACAGCACAGCACCTTCGCCCTGGTCTACCTCGACGGCAATGTTTTCCCTCAGGCTGTGATACATTTGATTTAAACTGTTGTATCATACGTTTATGGTTCCGTGCCAAAATGGTAAAAAGGATCCCTTATGGTGCGACTCAGTCTGTCTGTCTGTCCGTCGGTCACAGCTGGATATCTCAAGAACTACTAATGCTATCGACTTGAATTTTGGAATAGTTTTAGATGACGTTTGTCCAATTATTTTGCAAATAAGAAAGATTGTTTTTATTGCAGCAGAGACTGAAATTAAATGAAATCCTAAGGCGATAAAATAAAATCCTAATTAAAACTACAGCGAGAGAATGCGTTCCTGACACCTGTCAGTTGAACAATTTCTAGTAACTCTCTCTCTCTGCCTAGCCTTTTCGATCGGCTTCCAGATGCAGCGGAATACCAATATTTTACATGGAGCGACTGCATATCTGACCTCCACAACGCAGTTACTGAGTAACATGATACCCCTTGGTAAGACTGATGGTCAGACTTTTGGGCCTCCGACTACCGCCGGGACAGCCGGGACCATCGGCTTAACGTGCTTTCCGAGGTACAGAGAGGTCTCGATATGTAATGGATGGTCCCCCGTCCAGGAAATGAAAACTTATCAAAACACACAAGTTGTGTCAAAAATCTAATACTAGTGCAAAAAATTGCTTCACTTGTTTTTGTGTTATGGTGGCGTTTCAATAGTGTTATATAACTTCTGTGCCTGACGGTGAATGCCAATAAGTATCATTCTAACCTGAACCAGGACTGCTCCCCTAAAGCATCTACATCTTTCATCAACCAAATAGAAAACTTTTTAACCAAAAAATAAAACCGACTTCCAAAACAAAACACTACAAAGTGAAAAATAACTTTAATTTCGGTAGTCGGTGTCTTGGGTTTTGTATTTTCGTTTTTTGCCACCGACTTCCGAAATTAAAGTTATTTTTCACTTTGTAGTGTTTTGTTTTGGAAGTCGGTTTTATTTTTTTGGCTAAAAAGTTTTTATTTTTCACTTTTTAGTTGTGGAACCTACCCCACACAAATTCGAACACATAATTGAGCACAATAATTGTAGATATAGCGATGTAAATAACAGTGATAGGAAGTTATTAAAACACCATCACATCATCCACATAAAATAAGTGGGAAATATACGCATTATTGAAGCTAACTCAAAAACTTCCCGAGCAAAGTTAATAAAATTTATATGGGTGGTCCCATATAAATTTTCGGAAGTATACCCTATCAAACAAAAAAAGAATTTTCTAAATCGGTCCATCCGTCTTTGAGTAATCGCGTAACAAACATACAAAAAAAAAAAAAAACATACAGACGAATTGAGGACCTCCTCCTTTTGGAAGTCGGTTAAAAACGTATCAAATCACACATCAACGCAAGTGTCAAAAATCGAATTCTAGTGCAAAAAAATTGCTCCAATCATCACTTGTTTTGGTGTCATGGAGGCGTTTCAATAGTGGTCTTATAGAACTTCTGCACTTGACGGTAAATCCCAATAAGTATCATTCTAACCTGAACCAGGACTGCTGCTAAAGCATCTACATCTAGAAAACGTATCAAATCACACATCAACACTAGTGTCAGAAGTCTTATCCTAGTACAAGAAATTACTTCAATCATCACTTGTTTTTGTGTCATGGCGTTTCAATAGTGGTTTTATAGGACTTCCGCGCCTGACAGGAAATCCTAATTGGTGGTGTAAAAATGTTCGTAATGTCATCGAACTTCCCACCATGGAGAAACTAGTAAAGTGGTAACTCTAAGTATGGTGTAGGTTATGACAGCCGTAATACTGCATGAAAGCAGTGATTTTGTTTATGTTTTTAATGTTATGTTTATTATGAAAGCTGTGGTTTTATAATTGAGCTATATTGGCTATTTTTATAACGATAAAAATATCGTTTCACACATTTGAAAATACAATATGGAGGTATCTTCGTTCCTAAACTAGGCACAGCCTGTATCTTGGGCACCATTAAATATGTAGGTAAATACATTGTGGTAAACTTCAAATAAAATAAAGTAAAATAATAGCTGAAGTTGGCTACAAATAAGCCAGTTAGTTCCTGATCGCGACTACAAAACTAAATACACAAACAAATAAACTAATTAATAATAATAATAATAACCCCACCGCTGTATCTCTACGTTGACGTCGTGGTGGGGCTTGCGTGCTCCAAACTTTAGGTCTGTGCCGGTAGAGTTTGCCGGAATGGGTCTAGGATGAGGAGCCAGACCAAGAGAGATACAAAAACCCGCAGGGCAGCATGTGGCAAGCTGATGGGCAGTAGCGACCCCATGGACCCTATCTCCCGGGAGAAATCTTGTCCTCATCTCTGGCTTGCCTTTATTGGCCGGCTGGAGTGAACACTGACGAGGAACAGAGCTCCCACCTCTTTCTTGCCTTTATTGACCGGCTTGAGTGGAGATTCGCAAGAGCAAACGTGCTCGGAGGAAAGAAGTATTCCAGTAAGGTGCTGGTAGGGATCTTGACCGTACTTCCGGGATTGTCCTGATAGCCGTGGAATACCTCTCCACTCCTCAAGCACCTCAGGAAGTGTTGCCCCCTTGTCGCTACGTCACTATGTGCTAGCGGCCGTCTCCGGGAGTTCATTATTGAGTGTGCAAGTCACCCCCTGCCATTTTATCCGTGTATAATATATAACATTGGTCAGGCAGGGGACATAGTTCTTTCATAGTTCAAGTTACCCAATCCACTTTAGCCACCCAAACCCAAAGCCCAATATGTTTTGTTTCCACGCACAACAATAGTCCTGCACCAACCGGGATTTGTCCTTGGGTGCACTTGCATAGTGGATACAGGGATAATCGTCGGTTGGTGCCTCCTCATCATTTAAAATTACGTAAGGGGCCTCTGCGAGTTGGCTTCGGCTCCTCGTACGCCAAAGGTCCGGGACCCCAGGATCCCGAGAAATATCAAAAAAATAATAATAATATCCTGGGACATTTCACACACGGTCATCTGATCCCAAACTAATGATATATTACATACACTACTTTTTTTTTTGTAAATACATACTTATAAAGACAATTACACCCAGACTCAGAACAAACAGACATGTTCATGTACACAAATGTTTGTCCTGGATGGGAATCGAACCCACGACCTGCGGCATGATAGGTGGTATCTTAGGCATGATAGGTGGTCAACCACGCCAACTGACCTGCCAAATAAGGGAATATTATAACAAAATTTAAGTGTGCCGTGTATGTGTGTTGTGTGAGTGTTGTTTTTATCGGTGCAGAGTGAGTTGATTTTATTTAGATATACTTAGAATTATTTCTGTAGAGGTTTATTATTGTTCCATAAGCCATATTTTAACTGTGTGTTTCATTTGGGTGCTAGAGGAGCTGTGTATCTTAAGAACAGAGTTTTCCTTATTTTAGGTGTGAGTATGTAGGAATGAAGGAAGTCTTTGGGCAGAGTTTACTCCTGAGTTCGGGATTCTGAATTTTCTTTTACTTTAGTATTGTTGAGAATTACGAGAGTCCCATGTATAACCGCTAACATTAACTGATTTGTTGGATCTGGTTTATAAACACTTTTTTTTTCTTTATCCCTTACTATCCCTCTGCTGGGCAAAGTCCTAGAAACACTTAAACAATCTTCTTCTTTTCGAGTCAATGTCAAAGGCAAAACAAGGAACACTGGGTGTTGGTTAGGTCAATAATCCCCCATTTCTTTAGATTGTGCTTGCAGTGATTGTGATTGCTACTTGGGTCCGTAGTAGATTGATTGCTTTCCAAATAGAAGACTGCAAGTCACGTCCGGGTGGCAGGTACTCCCTGGGCTTGATGAAGTTGGGTGGAGGCGGGTGATGTTTTCCCACATCTCTATTTTCACCTTTGGCGGTAGGTCTTGGATGGCCTGAGTACAACGAAGAAGAACAATAAAGAAACAATCATCATACATTTTCTGCGGCTTGCAACAAACTTAATCTAGGTCTCCTGTACCCTAATTGCGTAACACACTATCAATCGGAATCTGAATCATTTTGAAGCAAATTGCTAATCCATTGCTTCATATGTTCGAATTAGCCTGTTCGACAACATAAGTATTGCAATTAATGTCGTTGAACTGTCAAAATGAAACCGGTTCCGACTGATAGGTAGTGTGTTAAGCAATTGCCCCGCGGACTCTTAATTGGTTCGTTAATCATGATCCTGATTCTCTTGGTTCAGATATTACACCCTATTATCTCCACCAGTCATATCAAAGTGTTAGGAAAAGATGCTATCTTTTAAATAAAAATCAATTGCTGTTCCCATCTTCCTGGCACAGCGTGCTGTGCTGGCGCTGCTGCTGCGGCTGCGGAAAACCTCAAGCGGCGGAAGTATAATAACCTTATCGGTAACTAATCTCTCTCAATTTTCTTCAAAGTTAGAGTGAACAGGCTTCTTCTCGGTAAGCTCACTCGATCGTAGACTGTCTCTGTCACCTCTGACCTAGACTATAGTCAAGTCAAGAGCAAACCCAGCTCAACTAAAAAACAAGAACTATATTTTAGAGCCGTTTGGGGTTGATACCCCTCGGGCCGTGGGGTCTGAGTGCTCATGGTTTGTTCAACGAAATCTCCAAACGGCTGGTTGACACTTCCCGGGACCCAAGGGCAGGTTTTTACCTTGGCCAGAGGCTAAGCATTCTACCAGTCGATAGCGATGCGGATGAATTTTTCGACACCAAATTTTAGTTTTTCAATAGTTTTAGTTAGGTTAGTATATTATATTTTTAACTTAATTATTAACACTAATCATTGCTGTTCGTTAGTCTCGCTATAACTCAAAAACGGCTTGACCGATTTGAAATTTTTTTTTTGTTTCGCTTGCAGTAATACAGGGGTGGTTTAAAAGAACAAATGACCCTTCTTTCGCAGTCGGGTAAAAAATACGAAAATAAAAGAAATTGAAATTTTGACAGGACAACGTCTAACTGGTCAGCTAGTCTCCTAACAAATCTATGGTAACTAAAGTATGAATAAAGTTGAGAGTAGTATCGAGATTTTACTTTCATTAGCTCAACTTGACACCTCTGTTGCAGTAAACGAGTTATACTGGTAAATACTTAGACGATGACCCAATGTAATACGATATATTTATATAATGTATGTAGGCAGTAAAACAATACTCTTTCCGTCTTATGAAATAAATGGTCAGCTCTGAAGAGATTTGCGTAAATAAACAGATTATCTGAGAACTGTGAACTATAAAACTGTTCGATAAGTTTTACGTCGCGGTAGTAGTAGGCTCGGTTTAGATATAAGCAACAAGGTAAGATACTGTGGGATGAATGAAGTCAATATGTACGAAAACTCACTATTCAGAAATAGCCGATCATGCAGGTAATAAAATGAGTCAGTCAGCGATTGCTAAATCTAGGTTATCGCCAAATTCGAAATTGACAGAAGAAACATTTGGTCTAGGTCAAAACTAGAAACAAGAAAACTCAAATGAATTGGCAGGCAAACATAACGTTAAAGAACAAGAACATGTTGCAATCACTGAAATACTTCCAGCTATATTATTACATTATCATACTAGCGCAATCGTATGCAGCCTCAAACGAAGATGAGTGGCATCAATTGATCCCACGGTGTCACGGCTTCGCTCCACATTCGATACTTTTTTTTATGGTAGCAGCTTCACTTGTAGCATAATTGATATATACAATGTTGTTTATGTAACTGTTAAGGTTGAGATACTGTGAAACGATGAAGCGGGTACCGCGGCAGAGCAGTTCAATAATGAAGATGTCTCATCAGATGGAGATCATAAAATAAACTACTAAATGGCCTAGTGAATAACAGAGGTAGAGCAGATATTAATGCAGATATACATGGTTGTTTCCGAAACAAGAGTTGGCAATGAAGTAATTTATTTATATTTTTTACGTTATAACTGGCTAGCAACATGATGCTTCAGAAGAATATTCTTAGAGCCAGTCGGCAACCACTATCCATATCTGAGGAGGCGGCAACACCCTTAGGCTTGAATGCACATAAAACGCATATAATTAATCTCTCATCGTTATTACCATAAATAATGCTCGGTCATAATGTCAAGGACCAAAAGACCTAGTATGGAAGTCTAGGTCAGATTAGATCCTAACTCATTCTAACTATCTATCCATCGCTGGAACTCCATATATGAATAAAAATCCCTGACATTTGGCAAAAGAACCAGCCAATAAAAAGATGATTAAAATAAACAAATTATTTATCAAACGTAGGTATCTAAAATTCTATCCACCAGATTAAAATTATGTCATCGTCTTCATTTCAGCTGAAATACGTCCACTGCTGTATATAGGCATCTCTCAAGTATCGCAACAAAAACTGGTCCTCCTCTGTCCTCCAGGTCATCGGTTCAACTTGTAGAGGAACTGCGGACCTACCAACTTGTAGAGGAACTACGGCTAAAAATATCAATATTTTGATTTCTTTTCACCCGCTAAATGTCACTCAATGTGTGCCTGGTGTCATCAGTAAGTAGGCTCATTTGAACCAGTTTTTTGTACAATCTATGGCAGATTTTAAGTCAAGTTCCCATTGCGAAATGTTCAAAGGAACCGTTCACTTTAAGACGTAACTTTAGAGGTGATAATACTATACTTGAGTGTAGTCGCGACTTTGGTCGAGAATATAACACTGTTAAGGGCAAGGATCACTCGGTTGATGCTTAGTTCATGTGTCAGCCGCTAAATAGAATGATATATGTCCTATATTTTGATATATGGGATGAGCTGAAGACAATATTAGGAATTAAAAGGGTGTCCATGGAGTTGCTTTAGAAGCCCTTCTATCTAGCTACATTTTTCAGATTGACCGACTTCTTGACAGAGTTGTCAAGAAGTCGGTCGGTCAGAAACCTATTACAGGTACTTCAGGTGTCAGCCGCTAAATAGAATGATATATGTCCTATATTTTGATATATGGGATGAGCTGAAGACAATATTAGGAATTAAAAGGGTGTCCATGGAGTTGCTTTAGAAGCCCTTCTATCTAGCTACATTTTTCAGATTGACCGACTTCTTGACAGAGTTGTCAAGAAGTCGGTCGGTCAGAAACCTATTACAGGTACTTCTGAATACAAATGCCTGTAATTGGTTTAATTAAAATAAATTCTTTGAGTATGTGCTTGAGTTTAATACAATTCACGTGTAGAAGAGCTTCTTAAGAAAGTATTCGTCCGCAGATAAAGACTAATTCCTATATCTGTCACAATTGCAAAGCAGAAAAACTATGAAAAGTCATACGTTGTCTTTCACATGTCTCTAAAAAAATTTTCGTATACAAAATATACAGCTGATGTAGCTTCTCACTGCAGACTGTCGCTATGTATCCAATACAGATTGAATAACTGCACTGTTGGTACAGTTATTTAATCTATCAGTAGTATGTATTATAGTGTAGTAAACGTTCTCCAAATTGCGATTTCACACGACCCAATTCTATTACCAAAACTAACCTAGAACAAATAGCACAAAAAAGCAAAGATTCAAACGCAGATAAGATTTCAATGCCACTTACTAGGTCTATCTAAAACTGTGAGGTGAGTGAAATAATAATAACTGACTGCCAAACACTACTATGTGAACTTTTTTTGTTCACAACATCATTTAACAGTCTAAAGAAACGAACGGCACGACAAAACGACCAAGACATACAGACAAGCATACTTCAGCTTACAATATGTCGTGGAATTTCTGATGATAATCTTGAGTTCCAAGTTTAATTAATTTTAATTGTTTGCTGTTATCGTTTCTTTAGCAAGGAGGAAGTACTTATTAAAAAGTGACCGAACTTGTTTACAGGTTAACGCATGTTAATAAGAACAGTACCGATTAAGGCAATTATGGAATGTGTGAAGTGTTACAAGAAGAAATGAAGTATAAGTAGCTGTGCATAGAGATGCAATTCATTCGTCATCATTTAACTCGGTCTAACCCAGTCTAAGGCCAAGATTCGGAACTGCACTTAATTTTCCACCTACCGCAGTATCCAGTCTATGAAGAGCGGCTCTCTCTGTGTTTTACCGCTTCCCAATCTCCACGATCTCCACGCCAAGACATGTTGGCCCGTGCTGTATGCGATATTGTTCTTAGGACCGTGGTTGTTGGTTATTGGTCTTTTTGGAAATAAAACCGACCCACTGGCACGTCCTTCACTGAATCTTCAATCATATCGTTGATGCAATCTTTTTCACTAATGTCAGACCTACATTAGCTACTTTATCGTCATCTGCGTGAAAAACTTCAATACAAGTATTCTTTTGTAGCTCTCCAGCTGTTAAGTAGTAGGGAATTACTTTCTTATTGTATCTTTTCTTTTCATCATTATATTTTGTATATAGTCTCAGCTAGCCCATTCGTCTTAGATTCCTATATTTTTATCGTATTCTCTGCACCAACCAACGCATCAAGCATACATACATTAGAAACCTCATGTATACGCTGTAGGTTACCAGCGCCACAAAAAAAAAAAACAATAACACTACCTGTGCCCACAACACATTAATTGCAATCACTTTCGCAACTTGATTATCATTACATACTGCATAGTTCTTATCTTTTTCTTATATCAACCCACTCCTAATTACGTTTATGTAACTGAGATTTATATAACTCGTACATATATCATAAACATACCATTGGTAAGTAGAACTTGGTATTGGTATTTTTAAATTATATTTCTTTCGTATTTAATGATAGAGATTGGAACGATATTGCAAAAATAGGGGCATTTGTTTAGGTAAGCACTAGGTAGCCTTATCAGTTTTATTAGCCTATTTCATGCCAGGTCTTAGAGTATATTTTATTCTCTGATCACTAAGTAGGCGAAATACATCTAGGAAAAGTGTATGATCATCATCCAGCACAGAGTGCTCTTCGAAGCCCCACCTTTCGTCTAGGATTAGTACAAGATACTTTATACATACATCGGCCCATCCAGAGTCTCTATTCCTTGGTCCTCGTCCTTCGTTTTATGGCATCGGAGTGCCTCAGTTTTATGAGGCGTTAACTCTAGATCCAGTCGCGAATTAACGCCATGACTCTTGCAACCCGGAACTCGGAAAGCCGGCTGTGTTCCTAGAATAATTATGACGGGCAGCACTCACTACACATTCCTTTCTTGATGTTCGTGTTTAACGAAGACCAGGCTACTAATCAAAAACTACGATATCCTATTTTTGCGTCAAGACATCAATCATCTTGACCAAACTGATTCCTCTCTTCAAAGCTGCCTTGGTCAGTTACATAAATATCTACATAATATTAGTAGATATGTGTAGATGGTTCTAATCGCCTAGCTAGTCGGGCAAGTTCGTCTTGTGTAACTATGTACATAATTGCAAGGTCTGACAACGCCTTTCATTCACCACTTTAAAATCAATAATTAATTTAATGCAATATTTTACTACGAATGAGTTTTAATGCATCTGCCGTCTAATTGGTATTTGGTATCTAAACTATTTAGTCAGTAATGAGACTGTTAATTTCATCGACAACATGCATTATTGGGATGATTCTGTATGTATTCTACCCATATAAATCAACTATGAATTTCACGATAAAAAAACTTCATCCCATTCCTACAAATCAATCAACCAATCCTACTATTAGTGTAGAATGTCAAATATGAAATATCCCAACCACTGATGAAACCAGGTAGAAGCTAGCATAGACAAATCTGAAAAAGAAGAAACAAAGATTTATTAAAAAAAAAAATAGAAAGTGAAGACGAGCAAAGCGAGATACCTAAATTGTATAGCCCTTTCTACCAATGTATTATATATGAGTGTATGCTACGTCGCTAAGTTAATTTGCTTTGAAGCAACTATAACGGCTAATTAAATGTTAAATAATAATGTATAATGAATGGGTTTGCTAGATGCTTCCGTCATTTTACATCCAAGCGTAACATTTTGAACTATATTTAAATATAATAGTAGCGCAATCGGTGGCAAGTGACAAGTCTGTAACCTACTTAGAACTTAAAGCTTCTCGGGTGCGAAAGTATTAAAATTATACAGGTATACAAGGTTGATATGAGCGAGAGGCATTAAATCAAACCACATATACTATAGGTGCATAGTGTCAACTCAGAACTATTATAATAAAGTTTAGGTGAAAAATAAGAAAAAACTTTTTTCGAACAAATAAAATAGCTTAGTAATAGAATTAAAATGTAAACATCCCTTTTACAGATTGAAAATGATCTAAAATGATCGATGTCCAAGGTAGGTCTGTATATAAAATAAATCCTCTAAGTTAACTTTCCGAAGTCCTAGAAAGCTCAAATTTGGTAGGCAAGCTAGGATTTGCACACAAACAACAGAAAAAGTAAGAAATTTGTAACTTTCACCCATAAAGGGGAATTGAACTAATGCAAGACCTTTGACTGAAGTTTTTACCATAAGCCCATAGGAGTGTCTGTGCGTCGTGGCGATGGCCGCGTATTGGCCAAGCCGAACTTTTTTTTTTTTGCCAAGATTTAATGTTTTTATAGTTAGGCCTTGTAAAGTTAGAGCCTTGGCTCTACATTAGATCTGACAACTTTTTAACAGTGAAAGCGTTATGTATGTTTTGGCAACCTACTTTACATGGATTGTTTTTGATGGGATTATTATTGACAGAAACTACTTACTATCACTTAACATTATTTTCACTTTATTTTTATTTTGTTATTTGTATTTCACGAACTGTGTCCAAATAAACGTTATTCTTTCTTCTTTTTTAATCGACTTCAAAAAAGGAGATTACCAATTCAACACGTATTTATGTAATATTATTGGCACTGCAATAGGTATATTCATATATGATAATCTATTAGGCCTTCCAAACAAATATACATAATTTTATAGATGTATGTATGTTTGTATGTATGTATGTTTGTCCACGCATTTCTTACTTCAACTTAGGGCACAGTGCAAGTTTCATCAAAATCGGTTCAGTAGTTTTCATGATAATGGACTAATACGTATAAGTGTGACGGCCTGGCTTATTTATACGAGCTACGGGTGTGGTGTGAAAGCGAAAACATCTCAAAACTTCTATTCTATCCTATTTTATTATTCTATTATTCTTCTGTTCTATTCTAGTGCACTATTTATAACAAAACTATTAACTACTTATTACAAACAAATATTGTTATATGTTATTACTCTCATTAATAAATTAACAGTTTTGGCTAATCATACTGATCCTAATGATCTGTATGATGATTTTTTTAATATGTACTGCCAACAATTTAATCTCATCTTTATTCCCAAGACTATCTCGGTTAATAGTAACGCGTCTTTCAGTGATTGGGCTACCATTGGTATTCATAAAAGTAGAACACGGCTTTATGAACTATACAATGAAAGGTCTTTTGTAAACACTGCTGAATTTAATTTATATGTTAGAAACTATTCAAAATTATTTAAAAAAGTTTGTTGTATGGCCAAGTCGCGTTATTTGAGTTCGAAGATTAAAAACAGTAGTAATGTAATTAAAACGACTTGGAATATTATTAATAGTGAAACGGGAAGGTCTAATAACCGAAGTGCTGACTACAGCCTGTCTATTAATGACAATATAATAAAATCAGACTCACAAGTCGCCGCGGCCTTTGAAAATTTCTTTTCGGATATTCCCGTTTCAACTACTAAATCCCTAAACTCATCAACTTCTGTTGCTGAGTCTTTGCTTAAGGAAAATGTTAATGCTTGCGATTCGGAATTTAATTTTGAACAAATTACCTGTAGAGACATAATTAAAACCTTTCACACTTTAAATGTAAAAAAAAACAGCAGATTTGTGGGGTAATTCTGTAGAAGTTGCTAAGTCTATTATTGACATTGTAGCACCTACTTTAGCTCTTATCTTTAATAACTGTATCGACTGTGGGGAGTTTCCTGACCTCATGAAATATAGTAAAATAATACCTTTGTTTAAATCAGGTAGTACATCAGACCCCACAAATTATAAACCTATTTCAGTACTACCTACGTTTAGTAAAATTTTTGAGAAATTAATTTTAGACCAATTGCAAAGATTTTTTAATAAACATAAATTATTACATAACAAGCAGTTCGGTTTTACAAAGGGTTTACAAACTTTTAGGACATATTTATAATGCATGGGAAGACAAATGCGATGCCTTGGGCATCTTTTGTGATTTGTCCAAGGCATTCGATTGCGTTCTTCATGAAACGTTAATCAGGAAACTCCGCCATTACGGGATCCGGAACACCGCTCTGGATCTTCTTACTTCATACTTGAGTAATAGGATTCAGAGCGTTGACGTTAATGGAAAAAGATCGCCCGGATCTATAGTAACAATGGGGGTCCCACAGGGCTCGATTCTTGGTCCTTTCTTGTTTCTTATTTATATTAACGATTTGCCCTACCTCATTAAGGATAATCATGATATAGTTTTGTTTGCGGATGATACTTCACTTTTGTTTAAACTTAAACGTCAGCAGCTGGTTACTGACGATGTAAACAGAGCGATCTCAAAAGTAGTTCACTGGTTCAGTGTTAATAATTTACTCCTTAATGAAAAAAAAACCAAATGCATTAAGTTTACACTACCTCACGTTAGGCAGGTGAAAACTAACGTGTTGATAAAGGGCGAAGAGTTGAATCCTGAAGATAGCACAGTATTCTTGGGCTTAACTTTGGATGCTAAGCTTCAGTGGGGCCCACATATAGATAAATTGTCATAAAAGCTAAGCTCGGCAGCATACGCTGTTAGGAAAATTCGTAATTTAACCAACATAGAGACAGCCCGTTTAGTGTACTTTAGCTATTTTCATAGTATAATTTCGTACGGTATTCTGTTGTGGGGAAATGCAGCCGACATTCAGACTATCTTTGTTTTGCAGAAAAGAGCTGTTCGATGCATTTATAAATTAAGTCCGAGACAATCTCTCAGAGAGAAATTTAAGGAGATTAATATACTGACTTTGCCTTCTCAGTACATTTTTGAAAATCTTTTATATGCCCATAAAAACATTAAATTGTTTAAAAAATACAGTGATATCCACAATATAAATACTAGGAACAAACACAAATTTGTTGTACCTCCAACAAGGCTCAAGAAAATAGGTGGGTCATTCAGGTGTCAATGTATACGCTTTTATAATAAACTTCCAAGCCACGTTCAAGATCTGAGTCTTAATAAATTCAAATCATTCATTAAACGCAAGTTGTGTCAGAAAGCTTTTTATACCGTTAAAGATTATATTGAGGACAAAAAGGCTTGGGATTGAACTGCTCCAATTTTATTTTATATTATTTTTATTTTTGCATACTGAATGTTGACATTAATATTTACTTTGTAAGTATTATATTATTTTACTTTATTGTGAATGTGAAGACTATGTAGGTCATTGCTTTTTTTTTTGTTCGTTTTATTTTTTCTCTCAGTTATTTTTAATCATGGTCTGGCAGTTTGAGTAATCTATGCGGCCTACCCCAATGTCCTTTCTTTGGTATTGTTCGTCGAATCGTTGAGCTCCTTAAGTTCCGAGTTGAGCTGCGCGATTACTGACAAATGCGTGCACTGACTGGACAGGTCCTCTCAATCTGTGTGGTTCTTTCCTCAAAAGACCATTTCAGACACCAATCTACATGGTCTTCACATGAAGTGACCAAGATTATGTCTGAACTTTATAAGAGACTGTGACCTCTGAGTTTGTTTCGGCCTTTCTTCTCAGAGTAGTCAGATAGGAAACGCCGACCTCATCTAGTTTAAAAAAAAAAATATTGACTTGTAAAAGTGTTTGTACAAACCTACTTACAGAAATAAAAATCATTTATCATTTATCATTTACTAAAAACTTAAAATTACGAAATAATAAAAAAATAATTAAAAAAATTAAATCGACTTCAAAAAAAGAAATTAACTCAAAATTATGAAATAACTTTAATTTCGGAAGTCGGTGGCACAAAACTAAAATACAGATCCCGAGACACCGACTTCCGAAATTAAAGTTTTTTCATAAGTTTGAAATAATTTATTTCTGAAGTCGATTTAATTTTTTTAATTATTTTTCTTTCTTTCTTTCATTAGATACCGCTTAGAGAAAAACTTGGAGCGACCTATTTAGAACGTGGCTTCACATCATAATTCACAGCAAACAGGAAGTTAAGAAGTAGAAACCTACTTTATTAAATTATAAATTCCGATGACATAAGAACGTATAATGAAAACTGATTAACTCTACTTAACGACTGTAACCTTTTAATGAAGTGTTTACATCAACTCACAACTTAACTACTCCATTAACATATTTTAAATGATTTATTCTCAAATATGATAATTATGGATTTATTGTGGCGCTTTAGCCAGGCCAGTGCAGTGGATGCTCACCTTTATAAACATAAATTGTAATACATGTGTGTCTTTGTTTTTGTGTTTTATGTCCAGTTATCAGATGAGCCAGTGGTCAGCGAAGATGTGGTCTACGATGGTGCTAGCTTGCCTAGGCAAATTAGGCAAGTTTACTGTAACAGTAACCTATTCATTCGAGACTTAAAGACTCCCAGGTTAAAGCTATCGGTAAACACACAACATACTCCAGAAAGGAGTTCTTCCTATGCTCTTTATTAAACGATTTAAAAAGCTGAAGGAGGTGGTGGCAGCATCTACATTGCCACATGTGACCCCCACAGAACGACGTCACCTTCATAATGACGTCATGCAAAGTCCTGGTTCGCACAAGCAGAGTTTACGGCGCGTTTAGCAAATATACAACGTCCCGACAGCAATCGTCGGGCAATTGCCCAACAGACACAACACACATCTGGTCGGAGGATCCTCCTTTTCTATGGAGGATGGGTGAACTATACACCCTGTTCCTCATACCTCATAAGGTTATGTATTGAACGAGTATTTTTTTTCATATATTTACACCAATTTTACCGAGATTCCTGGACAGATTTATTTATTTATTTACTTATATCTACCACTACAGCACTTGTGGAGGTGCTAGGTAGTCTTCAGTGGCCAATGTCAGTAGTTGTGACTGCTAATGCCCTCAAACATGTTCCTTAAATGATTTGGTATTTAGTTACCTACAGATAACTACACTATACCACAACAAAAATAAAGTCCTACTTTTTAAACACAGTCCAATTTAATCTTATTTCCGGCAAGAAAGTATTTCAGTTAATATTCTCATTAATTACTTGTTTTATAAGACTGTTGTAATATATATGACGTTATTCAGGTGTTTTTTCTCGTTGAAATTTTGTGCTGGTATCGGATATAACAATATTGTATGCACTAATTAGGTTTATTAAAACTGCTATGTCCACGACTGAGTCACATTCATATACCTACAAGTATAATAATGTAAGTTGGCAGTGAATCAGGCAGTGAATTAGCTTAGGTAGATAGGTCTACAATATTATTATCATTCTTCATTCCTTCATCATTCCTTGTCCCAATTTATTTGGGGTCGGCGAAACATGTCTATTTCTTTTCAATACTTCTCTATTAGTCGTCATCTCGCTCGGTAGTCACCCCCTTTCTAGCCATCATCATCCACACAGTATCGACAATATATATATATATATATATATACTCTACTAATATCTTCTGAAGTCAAATCAATCTGCCTAGCCTTTTCCCAACTATGTTGGGGTCAGCTTCTAGTCTAACCGTATGCAACTGAATACCAGTATTTTACGACTGCCTATCTGACCTCCACAACCCAGTTACTGGGTAATACGATACCCCTTGATAAGACTGGTGGTCAGACTTTCGGGCTTCTGACGACCTGTAACAACTTTTCAAAGATTCATGAATGACAGCCGGGATCAACGGCTTAACGTGCTTTCCGAGGGAAGGATCTAGGTATGTAAAGATGGTTCACCGACCAACCGCCGCAAGCGTAGCTTAACCTGATCGACCAACCCGTGCGGCTGTTATTTCTTAGCCACAAGCCCGTAGTATTAAACTTACATAATGAAGAAATCTCGATGATTTGTCATGTCGTAAAAACCGTGCGTTAACGTGCTTTCCGAGGCACGCAGGCGTCTCAGTATGTAAAGCTATTCACGGACCAACCGGCAAGCGAAGCTTAACTTGATGGATCGACCCGTTATTATTTAGCCACGAGCTCCTCTTCATCTTGAAGTAAGAACAGAAAAATCCGGACGGATTAGCAATCTGATGATGCCTTCGATCAATGTTGATCGAAGGATTATGCAGTCTGTTGACTAGTTTCACTAATTTCAAATACCTACTGTACTTCTCTTTATAATCCAAAATGACCATACCTATTCAAAATAGTCCAAATTACTCTGTCTCTACTTGTAGTCTTTTCTGCTTAGATAGAAACCTTTTTTATAGCCGTTGAATTTCAGACATGCACGTAATTGCATTCATTGTATAAATGGCTTGACAGGCCAGCTGGCGTGGTTGGTTAAGATACCACTTATCATGCCGCGCGTCGTGGGTTCGATTTCCATCCAGGACAAACATTTGTGTGCATGAACATGTTTGTTTGTTCTGAGTCTGGGTGTAATTATAGTATATTATTATGTAGTATATCAGTTATCTGGTTTCCATAGTACAAGCTCTGCTTAGTTTCGGATCAGATGACCGTGTGAGAATAATGTCGCAGGTTATTATTGTCCCAGGTTATTATTAAATGCATCCTTATAATTGAAAAGAGTGTCCAAGGCGTTTCTTATCCGTTCTTCTCCATAGGAACCTACTACGCTTCAGAGTGGCAACTTCATCTTTCTGACTGACTGACTCCTTTGTCAATTCAAATATGTAAATGGCTTATTCAAAATAAATGCTTTGAGTCTGCACATTAGGGGTGGTTTTGGGATCTACCTCCTAGTGGTCCACCCCGGGCAACGGCACCACAGGCTTGCCTGTGGTACGGCTGAACGATCCCACTTAGCGGTGGTAGGCTCCGCAAGGGGCCGCCTGGCTCGCGACCACCATCCCACCGGAGTCTGGCGCCAAGCAGCTTGCTGTGTTCCGTCGGTGTGTGGGAGTGCCAGTGCCTTTGGGGGAGAAGGAGATTGTCAGTTGCGCTGTTTGGCACCGGTTGTGGTCTCTGAGTCAGCTAGCCGGGTAACTCATTTTGGAGGGTAGCGGGATCCGAAGCACGGTGCCAGCCGTTGGCCGACCGCAGTCAGTAGGGGGCCCAAGTAGCACGCCAGCCACGTGCCAAAGGCTGCCCCGCCAACTCGCGAAAAATCCCGGTATGCTCCACCGTGCCAGCCGGCGACTGGATGGGAGGACCCGGTGGCCATATCCGGGGGGGTTCGGGCGTCCCCGCAGTCTCCAGATGAGTTCCCCGTAGGTTTGGTTGGCTCTAGTGTTCCACTTGGATCACTGAGCGGCGCCTCGACAAGTCGACTTTTTCCCCCAACAACTCCACTCATATGACACACAAAGCGAAGAAAAATAGGGTAAAACAACGGCTGCACTTCCTCCCACTAAAAGTGCACCTCACTAATATCAGGGGGTTGCACTCCAATCTCGATTCGGTCCATCACCACCTTGAGACCGAGAAGCCGCACCTGTTTTTCCTAACGGAGACGAAGATAACAACCCCGTCGGACGTGGCGTACCTCAACTACCCGGGGTACTCTCTTGAACACAAGTTCAAGAAGCAAGCTGGGGTCTGTGTGTACGTCCGCGATGACATTTGTTGTCGTCGTCTCCGTTGCTTTGAGAAATCGGGTTTCTCTGCCATATGGCTACTTGTGGATACTGGCGTGGAGAAATCTCTCTACATCGGCATCTACCGATCGCATAGCGGTGACCAGGAGACAACAGCGCTCTTTAATTTCCTCGTGGAGTCGACTGACGTAGCCCAGCAACGGTACCCAACGGCGAAGCTCATTTTTCTGGGGGACTTCAACGCCCATCATAAAGAATGGTTGTTCCCATACCAGAAAACTGACCATGCTGGGTTGGAGGCGCGCAATTTTGCTTTAACGCTAGATCTAACCCAGATGGTGAATGTGGCAACGCGGGTACCGGATGTTGACGGCCATACACCCAATTGCTTGGACCTTCTGCTGGCATCTGATCCGGACAGTCATTCAGTATCGGTCTCAGCCCCGCTGGGAACGTCTGACCACTGTCTGGTGAAATCCATATCAACCTGCTCTCCTCCAGATGAGAGCCCTAGAGGCACGAGGCGAGTATGGCGATACGGGTCAGCAGACTGGGATGAGATGCGGCACTTTTTTGCGTCTTATCCATGGCGGCAAGTGTGCTTTTCCTCGGGTGACCCCTCGCGCTGTGCTGACGCGGTTGCGGACGTGATTCGGCAGGGGATGGAATATTTTATTCCATTCTCCGACATCCCGCTCGGTCACAAATCCCGGCCTTGGTATAATGCAGAATGTGCCCACGCTGAGGCCCGAAAAGAGACTGCCTACCAAGCCTGGGTCAAGGCCCGCGACCGCAAAGTTAGAACGCGCAGGGTTCGCGCGAAGAAGAGAGCCTTTAATTCTGCCGCCAAGTTCTGCAAGCGGGTTTTGCGTAGGGCACGTTTTGACCATGTCGGACATATCGGGGCCAGGCTGGCTTCGCACCCTCCGGGTAGTAAACAGTTCTGGTCCCTGTCTAAAGCGGTTGAAACGAATTTCTGTCGTCCCACTTTACCTCCTATGATGAAACCTGATGGGTCGCTGGCTCACTCTGCAACTGAGAAGGCAAATTTATTTGCATCTCTCTTCGCAAGCAATTCACGTCTGGACGCTGGCTCAAAGCAACCACCTACTGTACCTCATTGTGACTCCTCGATGCCGGAGATCGCAGTACACATTAAAGAGGTCCGAAGAGTATTGTGCAGTCTAGACGTGAACAAGGCCAGCGGGCCTGACGGCATTCCAGCGAGAGTGTTGAGGCAGTGTGCGCCTGAACTGTCTCCTGTATTGACACGTTTGTTCCGCCTCTCTCTTGAAAAAAGAACGGTGCCGAAATCCTGGAAGCTTGCAAATGTACAACCAGTGCCCAAAAAAGGCGACCGTGCAGACCCTGCCCATTACCGTCCGATCGCCATTACCTCCATTCTGTGCAAAGTTTTGGAAAGGGTACTGAACAATAAGTTGCTGAACTACCTTGAAGACAATGATCTCCTCAGTGACCGTCAATATGGCTTTCGCCGGGGACGGTCAACTGGCGATCTTCTCGTGTATGTCACGCACTGCTTTGGCGAAGCCATCGAGAAACACGGCGAAGCACTGGCTGTATCGCTTGACATCTCGAAGGCCTTTGACAGGGTCTGGCACGCTGCTCTGCTCAGCAAGCTTCCTGCTTATGGCATCCCAGCTGATTTTTGTAGCTGGATATCAGATTTCCTTAGTGAACGGTCGATTAGAGTAGTTGTTGATGGCTGCTCTTCTGACCATATGGCTATTGATGCCGGAGTTCCTCAGGGGTCTGTTCTCTCTGCAACTCTTTTCCTGCTGCACATCAATGACCTGCTTCGGCCTGGTATTGTTGGGTACGCGGATGACAGTACAGTTTCAGAGAGATACTTGTCCAGCGCAAAAACCAGCGGGGCTGAAGTTCGTTCCTTGAGAGAGGCCATGGTAGAGCGGACAGATTTGACCTTAAGCTTTGTCTCCCAGTGGGGTGATGATAATCTGGTCTCTTTTAACGCCACCAAAACGCAGGCGTGTCTTTTTACCGCTAAAAAGAGTCGTTTCGCCCTAACTCCTACTTTTCGAGGTACATCTGTTCCTGTAACTGATCGACTTGAGCTCCTAGGCATGGAGTTGACATCTGGTCTCAACTTCGGCGCCACCATCGAGTACAAGGCCCAAACTGCGGCCAAGAAACTGGGCATCCTAAATAGGGTGAAGCGATACTTTACGCCTGGACAGCTTTTAACCCTTTACAAAGCGCAAGTCCGATCCTGCATGGAGTATTGCAGTCACCTTTGGGATGGATCAGCTAAGTACCAACTAGCCGCGCTTGACTCGGTGGAACGCAGAGCTAAGAGGCTCATTGGCGACGTAAAACTGGTGGATGCCAAGCTTCATTGCTTGGCTCATCGCCGCAAGGTTGCCTGCTTGTCGGTCTTCTACAGATTGTACTTCGGAGAGTGTGCCCGAGAACTCCACGACCTCATTCCACCGGCCCCCTTCTACCACCGGACATCTAGACGCACTGCCAGTTACCATCCCTACCTGGTTGCTATTCCACCAATTCGCACTAAGCGCTTCCAAATGTCTTTTATAATGCGCACAGCAAAAGAGTGGAACTCACTACCTGCGTCTGTGTTTCCGAACGTATACAACCCTAATCTCTTCAAAGTGAGAGTGAACAGGCTTCTTCTGGGTAAGCTCACTCCATCGTCGACTTTGTCTCTGTCACCTCTGACCTAGACTAGAGTCAAGAGCAAACCCATCACAAATAAAAAAAAAAAAAAAAAAAAACATTGCACAGTGTGTCTACCGTCACAGATTAATACAGATGGGACACTCCGCAGTTTAGGTATGAAGCTACAAGTACGCGGCGGGCCTATCTCGCTGGGCCAATTCAGTAGGACTGCCGCGTTCAGAAGGTACAAGAGTTACACGTTAAAAAGAGAGGCAACTTGTAGGAGAATATAACTGTAGGTAATAAACGTTGTGCGACCTGAATTGCACTTTATTGTGTCGTAGCAAGAGTCGCTTTTTATTTAAATGATTTGGCGGAGTGTCCTATCTGTATTAATCTGTGCTACCGTTTCTTTCATTCCCCACTTTCATGGTCAGCTTTTTACAATTATTTTAAAATGAAATTAAGACATGCACTGCTCATATATAAGCAGTCAAAGAACTCCTACAATACGGGCACCAGGTTTGCGTCATGAAATATCTAATCAAATCAAATCAAAATCGTTTATTTGCATAAAATGTGGTGGGTACAAAAGATGTTACATACAGGATAAGTTTAAAATGAATGTGGATATTTTAGGTGCATAAAACTGGACAACTTTTCCCAAGGAACAGAGGTCGAAATCTTAAAATTGAAAATCGACTTTTCATACAAAGTGACTAGTCACGTGACATGTTTGTATGAGAATCTGAATTTTATTTTTTAGATTTCGACCTATGTTCCTTGGGAAAAGATGTTCAGTTTTATGCACCTGATTACCTCCTAAAATATCCGCACTCCTTTGAAACTTATTCTGTATAAAATTCACTGCAAAGACACATTCCGCCATGCAGTGTACTCGTATGTTAGTCAGATAAACAGTAACACACAATTAAAGACAAATTAATAACAATTTATGGTATTTAATTCGAGTTTTAGCGTTAGGAATTGTAATAAATTAAGTAACAGCACAGATGGTCTTACTCCGTAATAGTTACGAGCAGCTAGCAAATATCTCTAACGTAACTTATAATAACAACACAAGTTTATGCATTATGCGCTCGCCGGCTTGTACTCATTCATCATTGATTTTATACACTTTTAGATCTTTTAGCTCGATAGATGGCTTGTAGGACTATAGCTTATGTAATGTCTAGCTTGAAATTAATTATTTCTAAAAGGCAATTATACTGCACAGAAACCCTAGCAAAATCACAGTTACAAATATAGATACAGTCAACCGTACGTCAGAAAGAGAAGAAAGAAAGAAATAAAATACGTTTATTTGTGGTAAACATGATGCAAAGAAGTAACACAACAAAATATAAAATAATAAAAGAACAAGTTGGGGGAAAATATGCGACACATTCACGAAAAACGACCGTCGCTCAGCATAATGCCGCGACCCCATGCGAGACAGAGTCCCAGTTTTCAGCGACAGCCGGCGTTGACGTGATGACGTCGACCGGTGCAGCATGCAGTGAAAATAAAAATGACAATAGTAATGACAGCTTTTTGCCGTAGCAGTAAGTGTGATCTTCGTAGTGTAAGTTTTACCTCCTACCGACGACTGTCAGCTCCGGTGTTAATTACTGACAGACTTTATGTATAACCATGCCATATGCCATGAGCGGAAAGACAATCAATCTGCCTAGCCTTTTCCCAACTATGCTGGGGTCGGCTTCCAGTCTAACCGGATGCAGCTGAATACCAGTATTTTACATGGAGCGACTGCCTATCTGCGCTCCACAACCCAGTAACTGGGTAACATGATGCCCCTTGGTAAGACTATGGTTGTCAGACTTTCGGGCTTCTAACTACAAGATTCTACTAAAAGATCTACGAATGACAGCCGGGACTAAAACGGCTTAACGTGCTTTCCGAGGCACGAAGGTGTTTGATATAATAATGAATGGTCACCCATCCACGAAGCAACCGCGGCAAGCGTAGTTTAACCTACGATCGACCCGTGCGGCTGTTATCATTTAGCCACAAGCCCCTTTTTTACATGGTATGAAGTGGGGATGGTTCTTTATTGCTCGCAACCACATACATAACGAGCCTCAGGTGCCTGTCCATTGAAGCGGAGCGAGGCTGCGGAGCGGAGAAACCTGGGGGATCCTGGCTCCTGGAGTGCAGCGGAGGTTTTATGCAATCCTATTGGTTAATATTTCTCAGTTTCTCCGCTCCGCAGCCTCGCTCCGCTTCAATGGACAGGCAGCCTGGGGAAATTAGAGGCTGATTATGATACAAGCCTCCTTCAGCTGAGAGGGGGAGTGGGCCGTATACACCACGCTTGTCCAATGCAGGTTGAAAATCACAAGCCACAAAATAATCATAACATCCTAACCATATTTTATCACACAAACTAGTTAAGCTCTTAAACTGGATGTAGTATTTTACATACAGAAAACAGTTGTTATCCGTAACTCTAAGCTAAACTTGAATTATCAGCCGACTGTAATCTGAATACCTAATACGGTAGCTGTATAGTACGCACACTAAACAACGGCGCAGTTTAGAAGAAGCACATAAGTAACTATTTTGAACATATTTCTGTAGTGAACTTGTTCTTATCGTATCAATGCCAATATAAATGGTGTCAGCCCAGAATTCAACTACGTGTTCGGCGCCATCACTAGCAGTCATCAGTACCTGCCAGGGGAGCTGAAAAGTTTTGAGCCTAAGTACCTTCAAGTGTCATTATTGTCTCGCGATGCATATTACTAATTTGCGAATACCCTCTTTAGTCTAAATACAGAGTTTCATGTCATTAGCATCATTACGCTTTTAGTAATTAATACGTAAACATTATCATGGCTCAGTCACCCACGGCCCATCCCTAGTCTCAAAACTTTTCAGCCCCCCGGTACGCTAAGATTTTAAGTCCTATAGCAAATCTGAGCAACAACGGCAACAACGTAATGTTAAAAAGCCTTCCTCAAGAATTGGGCTATCCAATGCAAAAATAATTTTTCAAATCGGACTGGTAGTTCCAGAGATTAGCGCGTTCAAACCAACGAACAAACTCTTCAGCTTTATTATTAGAATATACCTACACCATAGAGAAGATAAAGATAGATTACAATTATGTACAGACGCCGGCAGGTCAACCTACCCGAAACTGTCAGATTTTCCCAATCAACCTTGAACCTAATGCTTTAGCAATAAAGTCGAAATTCTATTACAGAAATCTGACAGATTGTAGTAGCTTGATGTGCTGGCGTCTGTACTACGTTCGGCACACTCTGTGCAGCCAGGCACGTTACTACCTTGCTGACTGGCTATAGTGGAACAGTGTATAATTTGTGCAGATGCGAGAGAAGACCATAAACAAAATAAGTGGACACTACTGCTGTTATTCCTGACATCCTTTGATTGCCTTTGGGCCACCTACGGTTACAAAATCTGTATAGCTCAGTATTTTGCAGAGTCATCCCTCACTTTCTGGCTATTAGAACAGAATTAGTTGGTAATAAAGAAAGAAAGAAAGACAGAAAAATAGTTTATTTGGGTCACGCACAGGAAAAACGTCAATAAAAAAGAACATTAACACTAACAAAATCATGAAAGCAAAAAAGAAGACCTGTGCGAGGTCGAAAGGCTCTCAACACGATGCCGCGATGCTGCGATATTTGACAAAAATAACAAATACCTGCGCTAGTACTCGTATTCTGCGGGACAATTGCGTAACACACTATCAATCGGAACTGGTTTAATTTGACAGTTCAACAACATTCATTGCGTTATTTACGTTGTCAAGCAGACAAATTCAAACATATGAAGCAATGGATTAGCAATTTGGTTCAAAATGATTCAGATTCCGATTGACAGTGTATTACGCAATTAGGGTGCTGATAGGGCCCGAGGTAAGCTTCTTGTTCTTTCTACTCGACTTCGCTCTACATTAATTAGATCATGCCATAAATTCTTGTTTGACCTATTAGAGATCAAGGTTATTCCTAAATATTCCTCTGGTGGTCTAAATGTTTATATCACTGCACCTCATGTTCTTTCACTGCTGAACTAAAAATCTACATATTATTTATGTAATAGATAATAATAGGTACTAATAAGGTCCCACCCACAAGAGTCGTGCTTACTGCATTTAATTATAGGCGCGTAGAAAGTGCGCACGCGTCGATACCGGCAGTCGACGACCGCGTCGACGGAGAAGGCCGGAACTAACAATGATAGATGCGATCTTCTTCAACGTTTTATATCGTCTAATCATTGTTTATGTTTTAATTTAAAAAGTTACGTATACCTATTTTATTGAATGTGGAATACAAAAGCTACCCTCACGCGATGAGGGTTAAAAAGTGGGTTTTGTAAAAATAGTGGCCCTCAAAACCTGAAATCTCTGACACTCCTCTGTGCAATAAGGAATAGATTCAGGAAGCTTAAAAAGTTCGAAACAAAATCACTTTTCAAGCACCCAAATGCAGTTAGTTGGTGAATGGTGACAGATAGATGGGGTAAAAAGTAAAAAATTTATTGGATTGTCATAAAAGCTACCGAAAAGCTTAAGAGGCCTTCACAACATTGTGTTTTGACAGAATTTACAGTTAATTCTGAGCGATTTTAGTAGTTTATGGTTTTAAATGGGATTTTTTATAGATAGGTACCTATTCCAAACATATTTCAAAATTCTGAGGCCGCTATATTTTTTATTTCATTTTCTTATGTAACAATTCAATAAAAAAAAAATGCTGACACGCTTTTTATAAAAAAAACTGGCTTCAGAATTTTGGTTTTACGTAATATACGTACAGGATGAATTCGATCTATGAGGAATATCTAACGAAAAGTACTCAAAGGAGTCTCGGGCTCGGTTTTGATGAAAACTAAAACTGTATTGGATTTTTGAAAAATTAGTATCAAGGTTTAATAGGTAGGTAACATAAGAAAAAAAATGAGTTCTTTCCTTAAGTTTGCCTTATGTCATTACTTCCCAGAATTTGATCCTTATTAGCGACACTATCGAATGGTGTAATAACACAGTGTGTTTTTCTTTTTCTTAAAAATCGACGGCTTCGATTCCTGGCTAGAAATATTGATTTTTCAAAAATCCAATGATGCTGTTTTAGTTTTCATCAAATCAAGCCCGAGACTCCTTTGGGTAGGTACTTTAGCTATTCGTCATAGTTTCGAATTTGGCCATCAACGCTCACTTGAAAAATTCGTTCTGTATAAGAAAAAAAAGCGAAAAGCGTGGCCGCTATTAAACTATACTAATAACTATTCTTCTCCACTCAATAAGTCAAAGTTGTTGAAGTCTTTCAGTTTCTCAGAATAAGAACGCCAACACGGTCGAAATGTAATAAGGGCCTTAATTTATAATAATCATGTCAATCCTGTTGAAAGGAAGGGGGGTGGATTGTTATTGAAGTCTTTGCAGAAATACGAAACTGGCGAAACGCTTTGAAAGGGATTGTCTCTAACTAAACTTGGAGGTTTAAAAAAAAAAACAAAAATGCAGTTTTAGTTTTCTCCAAAATCAAGCTTTGGACTGAAAAAATCGCCCGTATACATTGCTTAAACTAACCGTTTTTACTAACACTGAGCGACATCTAAATGTAATACCTAAACAAAAGCGCGCTGTTGAATTTTCAACGCTAAGCTCAGCCCCGAGACTTGAAAATCCTACGTGCATATTCTTATTATTATACTCAGGCATTACATTTATGTACTAGTGAAAACAGCCATAAGCCACCGAAATATCACTTGTAAAGAACCTTGATTATGTCTCGAGACTATACAACCTCTTGCGACATGTTTACAGCCTATTGCAACAATTATAAAATTAAAATAATGATCACCAAATCGAAACTTTCATAAGATAAAGGTATTTTTATTCGCGCTCTGAATTCGCCGTTCAATTTAATAACACTTATGTGTGTAGAAAGTCACTGCTAACTTATTTTTTTTTAATCTTATGTATTAATGTTGCTTACGTTAGTATTAGATGACGTAGCTTCTGTATTCTTCTAGCGGGCCAATACGTCGGCTGGTATGTGGGGAGAATCACGGAACATAAAAAACAGTGGAAGTGGTATGCAACAAAATTACTATAGGAACCGCTGTCGCCAAACTCACACAAATAAACCGATAATCATATAATGCACTACAAACAAACAATTCGTCTGATTTGTCGTTTTAATTTTAGTCAAAACTAGCGTAAGTCACAGATCCTACATCCAGAAATAAACCTTCATGCATTATGAATAGGATTTATTTTGCTTTAGTCTAGAAACTATTTACAACGTTTTGTAATCTCAAGTCAAACTAGATTCGATTGACGAGTAAATTCCGCTACTTGACCATAGATGGCAGTATTCTCAGTGATCGTAATTATAAGTCTAATTGCGTTAGTCATAAGGTTGACATTCGCGTGATATGTCGATAACTATTGCTACTTGATCAAGGCCACACCAGTGCAGTAACACATTGAATTTTGAATTACATTATCGATATCGATAGATACCCGATTTCTTGTTTAAATCGAAAAAATAAGTATTGTTGGGAGTTAAGTAAAACTGTAAGAAGAATGAAGTAGTGTTTTTTTTTTCTTTTGTTTATATTTCGAAAACAGTGTGTCCTATCGAAAAAATAATGAAAATTTTGCCCCCCTTTGCCCCCCATAACTCCCTAAAACTCTAAGTATTGGTAATAATCAATAATAGAGATTTTGACATTTTTCATATTTTCCATACAAAAAATGAAAAGTTCCTGTACTTGACGTGTCATTTTTTTTGCTTTTGCTTATGTCTCAAAAACGGTGCGTCCTATCGAAAAAATAATGAAAATTTTGCCCCCCTTTGCCCCCCATAACTCCCTAAAACTCTAAGTATTGGTAATAATCAATAATAGAGATTTTGACATTTTTCATATTTTCCATACAAAAAATGAAAAGTTCCTGTACTTGACGTGTCATTTTTTTTGCTTTTGCTTATATCTCAAAAACGGTGCGTCCTATCGAAAAAATAATGAAAATTTTGCACCCCTTTGCAAACCGTAACTCCCTAAAACTCTACTTGTTGGTAATACTCAATAATAAAAATTTTGAAATTTTTCATATTTTCCATACAAAAATTGAAAAGTTCGTCCAGTTGAGGTGTCATTTATTTTTTAGCTTTTGCTTATATCTCGAAAACGGTGTGTCCTAATCGAAAAAAATATGAAAACTTTTAATCGCGATTAAAAAAAGACATTTAGTTTGATAATCAAATTTTAGGTTAAAAACATCAAATTCAGAATAGCAAAATTTCCATTTTCACTAAATTAAATAGCTTAGGACCAACTTAGTGCTGTCTAACAATAAAATAATTAAGTTGTGTAACTTTAGTCCATCGTCGTTTGACAGGAATACACTAAATTTAGATGATTTTTAGTCTAGTGTAGAGACATTTGTGACAAGAGAATCGGTACCATTTTCTTTTATCGATAAAACTAACATCCGACCCGACCACATCACTAATTGAGTAGCGAAGTACTTTCGAGAACGAAATAAGAAATACCAGAGAATACAATCAATCCAAAAGAAACTGTATTTTAATCCTATAAGGTTGATTTTAACTAGAGGTTCTATTACTTCATTCGTAAATTGAAATTAACTAAGATTTTATTAGAAAACAAATTAAATATTACTTAGCGATGGTACGAAACACCTTCATTTTTAAGAGTTTTTTCCTACTATCATTTTTGCACTCCAAAATGGAACAAAACGGCATAGCTACGGAAAAATAAATTTGTCGCGAGACTGCAACTCGACGCGATGTTAGAACTCGACTGTGACCATAGTTTAAGATCTGTGGGGACCAAGCAAGCGATACAGCGCTTATTTGTGACACGCGTGCCACGCCTACTTAGCACTTCCACTGTTTTTTATGTTCCGTGGGGAGAATAAATCTGCCTTCATAAGGAAAAAAGACATATCTGACACTTTTTTTTCGAAATACAGTTATTAATATATTCGGAATCAGCAAAAAAAGAAGCGTCCACCAGTATTTTTATATTGGCGTAAACTTAACGAAAACCTAATAAGTCTTACTATTAAAAGACGCATCTGCTTTTGTATCTTGTATTTTAAACAGGACAAAATATTTTTTTCCATTTCAATATATCTGTACATACGTTCTTTTTCCTTAGCGGCGATAGAAATGCGAAAGAGGCTCTCGTCCAAGGACGAGAAAAAGATGACGACGCCGAGGTAGCAACAGTACATCTACTATGGCTGAATAATCTCGTTGACGTCCCGTTCCCGTTTCGGTGGACAAAGAGAGCCCTATTTGTGTAACACACTATCAATCGAAATTTGAATAATTTGGAAGCTAACTGCTAATCCATTGTATATTCGAAAAATTTGTGTGTTCGACAACGTAAATAATGAATGTTGTTGAACTTTTAAAATGAAACAGTTTCCGATCGATAGTGTGTTAAGCAATTGCCCCGCAGTCAGTACGGCCGAAATATCTTGGCAAGTCCGAACTTCTCAGTAACTTTTATTAGGAGCCAAATGGTGACATGAGGCGAGTGTGAGTGAGAGAACATGCGCGAAAGTTCGTAGTTCCTATGTTCAGACTTGACAAGATGTCGGCCGAATTATCTCGTTTCTCGATGACATCACGTTCCCGGTGCGACAACCGGTAGACAAACAGTCAAGGTAGTCTGACAAACATCGTGTGGTTTTGGTCAGTAAGAGTCTGATACACCTACTATAAGATGGAAGAAATTCATAAGGGTTTCCCCAAAAAGATCTTGCGAAATACCGATATTTGATGTCCTTCCAGTATTTTTAAATCGTTATAGTATCCGGTTCAAACAAATTACTAGCCTGTGGGGTAATTTCGTAACACACAGTAGTAATCGGTTTAATTTTGACAGTTCAACAAAATTCTTTGCGTTATTGAGCAGACAAATTTTTCGAACATACATATGAAGCAATGGATTAGCAATAAGCTTCAAAAGGATTCAGAATCTGATTGATCGTGTGTAAAGGTACTGATACATATGCTAATAAAACGCATGCTTACTCGGAAACATACTCGAAATAAGCATGCTCATTACTAGCAATGTTGTGACACACATGCTACTAGATAGCAATTGCTTAATAAAAGCATGCTTTCATGCTACTAATGAGCATGTGTGTCAGTAGCTTTACGCAATTGGGTGCTGTTTGTAGGTTGAGGTTGAAAATCTGGTTGGGAAGGTTTTTTTTTTTTTATTACTTTTAAGAAGGCTTACAGACTAATTTTACTACAAATGAAATAGGTAACAACAACACATTATCAGGTTGCTAATAACAAGCCTCCACAGATATATAACATATCGATTACTTAAAGTTGAACAGTTAATGTTCATTTTGTACACACGTAAATAGCTTAGTTGTATTTATGATCTAAGTTGCTACATATGAGTTGAAGAACCACTAGCCGGCGCATCATTCACAAAAAATGATTTGGCAAAGAGCGTCCTTACTGTGCTTATCTTAGTACAAAATAAGTCAACATCATGTTCTGAAGATACATCATTAAAGCTTCGAGCGCTTCTTATAAGAAAATCATTACGCCTATAATTAGTAGTAGCAGAAGGTACACCTAGAAGCGGCCTTTTACGTAATCCAAAGGTGTTGGTGCGAAATGCTAACTGTTGTGTGGTGTTGATGGACGATATACAGATTCTACCTTACACCATTTCGCTGCTTTGCATGAATACCCGCACAAACCAACATTTTGAAATTAGTGGTTTATAACACAGCCAAATGCAAAATAGTCCTTATTTCATGGTTAGTAAGACTCACATTCATAACGGCAAAACCGCCGTTTATGCCGTTATGAATGTGAGTCTTACTGACTATGAAATAAGGACTATTTTGCATTGGGCTGTGTTATAAACCACTAATTTCAAAATTTTGGGTTGTGCGGGTATTCATGCAAAGCAGCGATTTGTTGGTCCTTTGGTTCAGTCACTCAGGGCACGCAAGCGACCGTTAAAAGAATCCAAACTAATTATTATCAGTTTAGTTATAATAATGATCACAATCATCAATTTAATTGTAGAACAAATTCTGAGTGGTTACGCGTAAGAGTGCGCTATCAGAATGTACTCCAGGCAATTATTAATAGCTAAGGTACGAACGTTACCATAAGCTAAGCGATGTATTCAATACTACACTTATTATTTCCGTATAGTGTATGGCTTGGTTGGTTCGAAAATTAAATTAAATGGTTTAGCTATTTTGTGTCGTCTAAATGTCTTCAGCCAGCTATGCCAGGACGTCACTTTACGCATCACTTGCGATCAATTGGGCAGATGTAACACCAGTTTGGAAAAGTGGGGGGATGCATAAAATGAATCAATTCTGTATTCACAAAAAGCCTGATTTTCCTGCAATATCCTAATGGGGAACTGCATCGCTGGCTATGTCTTACCTCCTTTCCTGCCATCTGTGCCCCAAAACCTGCAGTCAAAGTGACATCTGCCAACAACGATGCTGTGGAAGTGGCGAAGTGTTGTGGTGCAAATATGATTTGGATTATTCCGATCTGTAACCCTGCTTTGTCCCCTTACGAGAGACAGATCCTGTTAGCAAGATGAGACAGTTTAAACTTTATTCACTCCTATCTGGGACAGATAGGAGTGAATAAAGTTGCTAACAGGGGGACAAATGAAACTTTTTTCCGATCTGTTCCCCTAAGGGGACAAAGCAGGGTGATAGATCGGAATAATCCTAAAATTTAACAGTACCATTGATGACTTGTAATGTGTAATTGTAATATTAAACTAATTAATTCCTTATGTATCAAATATTTTTTAATTAACCATGTATGCATATGGACTGGTTCCGAAATAAATGAATTATTATTATTATTATCTTTATTCAATTTTTTTACATATAAGTTATATTTTTAAATATTAGAATTAAAAAAAAAAACATTTAAAAATATAAAAAATAAAAAAATTAGAAATCCACCGGCATGGGGAACAGGGTCCAAGCTACCGGTGGTTAGGGCCCCAGAGACAGGAACCTCCTCACAATACGCGCCGTATCAAGGAGGACTGCCTTCTGAATCAAGCCCTTCACCCAGCCACCCAACGAGAGCCTCTTGAGATGTTGGTCGAGGCTCTTAGCTATAAGGCCATTGACTGTAACGACTATCGGCACAATGATTGCAGAGTCCACATTCCACATAGCGACAACCTCGTGGGCTAAGTCGAGATACTTCAATTGTTTCTCCTTCTCAGCCTTCACGAGGTTCTCGTCATGCGGGATAGTGACATCGATTATCATTGTGCGGCGCACTGATCGATCTATTACCACTATATCAGGCTTATTGGCTACAATAGTCCTGTCAGTGATAATAGATCGATCCCAGTATAACGTGACATGGTCATTCTCGAGAACTGGGTCGGGCACATACCTGTAATACGGTACCTCAGAGTCCACAAGGCCGTATTTCAGAGCAAGTTGCTGATGGATAATCCTGGCCACTTGGTTATGCCTGTGCAAATACTCGCCGTTAGCTAAACGAGAACACCCAGAAGTAATATGTCTGATAGACTCACCGGGACAATGGCATGCCCGACATATGTCGATCGTCCCGTCTTTCATTATATACTTCCGGTAGTTATTCGTTAGCATAACTTCATCCATAATCGCACAGACTGAACCTTCGGTTTCCCCAAAGAGGTCACCGAAGCGTAGCCAGGCCACGGACGCTAAGAAATCTACGTCAGGCCCATGAAGGGCCCGGAAAAACCGTCCGTGAAGCTCCTTGCTTTGCCATACTTCCTTGCGGTCGTTGGTACTAAGCACCACAGGTTTGCGCCAGTTCTCTTTAGCCAAGGATAACGGGGTGAGTCCCTTGTCCACTGCAACCACATCTCGGTGCATACCCACGTTAGCCTTGAGAAAATATTCTCTGAGACTGCACACCTCACGGTTGTGGAGGGTCTTAGCATTTAAAAAACCTCGACCCCCACACTTCCGCGGGATGTACAGCCTCATGACAGACGAACGTGGGTGATGCATCCGGTTTGCAGTCAGCAGTGACCGGACTCTCCTATCCAGGGCATCTAGTTCCGTCTGGGTCCACTTTAGTATGCCAAAGGAGTACATCAGGACCGGCATGACCCAACCGTTAAAGGCGCGCACCTTGTTGCCGCCTGACAAAGAACTATTAAGTACCTTTTTCAGGCGACCGAAGAAGCGCTCCTGCAACGATTGTTTCATGTCAGCCCCGTTAATGCCTAACCCCTCTGACATACCCAGGTATTTGTATGTATCAGTTGCGGAGAGTGATCTCAGGTTTATAGAATCTGAGAGTTGTAGTCCCTCAGATTCCACAATCCCGCCCCGCCTTACATGCATGACTGCACATTTATCAACACCAAATTCCATCCTGATGGAATCACTAAAAGTTTTAGTTACTTTTAGTGACTCCAGCAGTTGCAATTTGTTGGTGGCAAACAGTTTCAAATCATCCATATAAAGCAGGTGGGATATTACCTGACCCCCTCTCCGCAAAGAACAGCCCAGCCCTGTACCCTCCAGCAGAGTGCTAAGAGGGTTCAAGGCTAAACAAAACCACAGTGGACTCAGACTGTCGCCCTGGAATATTCCCCGCTTAATCCTAATAGGTTCGTCGCTCCCCCGAATTTGTCGACATCCTGGATAGCGAAGGACCGTCCTCCACTGCCCCATACATGTCGTTAGGAAGGTGCTCAGAGTTGTATCAATTTTGTACAACTCTAACACCCTCAAGAGCCATGTATGGGGCACCGAATCAAAGGCCTTCTTATAGTCTATCCAACATGTCGACAAATGCTTTCGGGATCGACGGACCTGTTGGCTTATGGCCATGTCAATGAGGAGTAGCTCCTTGGTGCCGCGGGACCCATTCCTACATCCATTTTGAGAGGCAGACATGATAGAATTCTTTTCTAAATGAGAATTAATTTTCACTCTCAAAATGGATGTAAGAAGTTTATAGACCGTCGGCAAACAAGTGATCGGCCTATAATTTTTGGGTTCCGTGGCATCACCTGACTTATGGAGCAAGTGGGTAACTCCCGTTGTAAAGAGCTGTGGCAGCGACCCAGACTCTAAGGCCGACTGGAATTGCGATGCTAAGCACGCGTGTGAACTTTGCAGCCATTTAAGCCAAAAATTGTGCAGTCCGTCCGGTCCCGGCGATTTCCAGTTCGGTATCGGACGGGCTGCACTGGCTACATCGGAGGAAGTAATTATTACTCCCTCCATCTGCGGTATGGCGTCACACACGCGCTCAACATCGCGCATCCATTCAGCCTCATTATGGCAGACGGGCACCGACCAGATGTTGCGCCAGAATGTGCTAGTGGCATCATCATCTGGGCGGCATACGTCTGCCACATTTTGCTCAGGTCGCTCCCATGCTCTATACACCCACCTTTGATCACGCTGGAATATGCGATTCTGGGTATATCGTTCAACCCGACGCTTATACCTACGGATACGGCTTGCCCATGCATAGACCTTCTGCTTCAGGAAGTCAATGCGCTCTGTGACATGGGACATATATTCTTGAGGGCTGATTCCAGTCCCCGAGAACGCCCGCCTCACAAAGCGCATCACTCTAGGGCGAGTATTGCCCTCCCTGAAGCAGTATAGTTTGCCGATGAGCACCCTGGTCCCCTCGATACGCCGCTCGATCCTGCACTGCCAGGCTGGAACGGCGGGTTTTGGTCGTGTAGCTATGTCACAATTTGAAAATGTGACATTGGCTACACGACACGCCGCAATAGCCGCGCAATACAAGATCGAGTGCGTATCTACGAGATCTTCGCTGCTTTCAAAATAAGAAACAAGCAGCGAATCCAAGGCACACACCAACGCCCTATTCGTTCTGTGCATAGGCAAGCGAGGTAAACGAGGTCTAAGTTGGACGGGGGCAGTTCTAAACTCCCGAATCGCATCCTCCAGCGCGCTCCTCAATTGGTCGTTACACTGGCTACTTACCGTAACAACCTCATCGCCCCCCTCCTCATCATTAACATAAGACCGCGGTTGGATTATGTTTAGAGGTTGCACCGCGGTCTGTGATGGGACAGGGACGATACGGTTGCTCAGTACCTCTGAGCGCAGCCTATCAAGCGCGGCGTCGTCCAATCTTTGATTCCGTTGGATAACCCGCACCTGATCCGACAGTCGTTGGGCCGAGACGTTGATGGCTGGTTGAAGCGCCTGAAACAGAGACAGCATCCTATCGCGGTACGCAGTGAGGTTAGTTCCCCCCTCTGTTGCCCCGTAATATGCGCGCATGACGTTCTCATTTATTTGCTGAGTCCATTTCATGCGCTGCACACAACCACCGGCAGCGAGGACCCGGCTCGGGGCCGGTTGGCCCCTAGATCCCATGCCGTTCGGTGGCCGGCCTCTTCCTGGCCGACGTACAGGTGGTGGCGACGTCGGTGGAGAGAAGTACTCGTTGCTCGAGCTCGACGCGGCTGCAGCCGCCCGTGTGACTGGTGATCCGAGTTCCGGCGGCGGCGAGGCGGAGCTGAGCGACGAGTCCGGGGGTGGTAGACGTGCGCGACGTACAGCTGCTCTGGTCAGCATCTATTCACATCATTGATTTTCCTCGCATTGTATGTTTATGACATATGTCTATATTTTTGTGTTTTTTTCTTATCGGGTTTTTATTATTTTTCATTTTCACTTTTATCTGGATTTTTTTTTATATATTTTTCTGGATAGTTGTACGTGTTTTTAACTGTTTATATGTTGAATTTAAAATAAAATAAAATGCGAAATACGAGACGAAAAAAATTGACGTTATTGACGTATCAGTGTTGCCAGGCCTGTTATTATTATTATTATTATTATATAATTTTTTTACATATAAGTTATATTTTTAAATATTAGAATTAAAAAAAAAAAAACATTTAAAAATATAAAAAATAGAAAAATTAGAAATCCACCGGCATGGGGAACAGGGTCCAAGCTACCGGTGGTTAGGGCCCCAGAGATAGGAACCTCCTCACAATACGCGCCGTATCAAGGAGGACTGCCTTCTGAATCAAGCCCTTCACCCAGCCACCCAACGAGAGCCTCTTGAGATGTTGGTCGAGGCTCTTAGCTATAAGGCCATTGACTGTAACGACTATCGGCACAATGATTGCCGAGTCCACATTCCACATGGCGACAACCTCGTGGGCTAAGTCGAGATACTTCAATTGTTTCTCCTTCTCAGCCTTCACGAGGTTCTCGTCATGCGGGATAGTGACATCGATTATCATTGTGCGGCGCACTGATCGATCTATTACCACTATATCAGGCTTATTGGCTACAATAGTCCTGTCAGTGATAATAGATCGATCCCAGTATAACGTGACATGGTCATTCTCGAGAACTGGGTCGGGCACATACCTGTAATACGGTACCTCAGAGTCCACAAGGCCGTATTTCAGAGCAAGTTGCTGATGGATAATCCTGGCCACTTGGTTATGCCTGTGCAAATACTCGCCGTTAGCTAAACGAGAACACCCAGAAGTGATATGTCTGATAGACTCACCGGGACAATGGCATGCCCGACATATGTCGATCGTCCCGTCTTTCATTATATACTTCCGGTAGTTATTCGTTAGCATAACTTCATCCATAATCGCACAGACTGAACCTTCGGTTTCCCCAAAGAGGTCACCGAAGCGTAGCCAGGCCACGGAGGCTAAGAAATCTACGTCAGGCCCATGAAGGGCCCGGAAAAAGCGTCCGTGAAGCTCCTTGCTTTGCCATACTTCCTTGCGGTCGTTGGTACTAAGCACCACAGGTTTGCGCCAGTTCTCTTTAGCCAAGGATAACGGGGTGAGTCCCTTGTCCACTGCAACCACATCTCGGTGCATACCCACGTTAGCCTTGAGAAAATATTCTCTGAGACTGCACACCTCGCGGTTGTGGAGGGTCTTAGCATTTAAAAAACCTCGACCCCCACACTTCCGCGGGATGTACAGCCTCATGACAGACGAACGTGGGTGATGCATCCGGTTTGCAGTCAGCAGTGACCGGACTCTCCTATCCAGGGCATCTAGTTCCGTCTGGGTCCACTTTAGTATGCCAAAGGAGTACATCAGGACCGGCATGACCCAACCGTTAAAGGCGCGCACCTTGTTGCCGCCTGACAAAGAACTATTAAGTACCTTTTTCAGGCGACCGAAGAAGCGCTCCTGCAACGATTGTTTCATGTCAGCCCCGTTAATGCCTAACCCCTCTGACATACCCAGGTATTTGTAGGTATCAGTTGCGGAGAGTGATCTCAGGTTTATAGAATCTGAGAGTTGTAGTCCCTCAGATTCCACAATCCCGCCCCGCCTTACATGCATGACTGCACATTTATCAACACCAAATTCCATCCTGATGGAATCACTAAAAGTTTTAGTTACTTTTAGTGACTCCAGCAGTTGCAATTTGTTGGTGGCAAACAGTTTCAAATCATCCATATAAAGCAGGTGGGATATTACCTGACCCCCTCTCCGCAAAGAACAGCCCAGCCCTGTACCCTCCAGCAGAGTGCTAAGAGGGTTCAAGGCTAAACAAAACCACAGTGGACTCAGACTGTCGCCCTGGAATATTCCCCGCTTAATCCTAATAGGTTCGTCGCTCCCCCGAATTTGTCGACATCCTGGATAGCGAAGGACCGTCCTCCACTGCCCCATACATGTCGTTAGGAAGGTGCTCAGAGTTGTATCAATTTTGTACAACTCTAACACCCTCAAGAGCCATGTATGGGGCACCGAATCAAAGGCCTTCTTATAGTCTATCCAACATGTCGACAAATGCTTTCGGGATCGACGGACCTGTTGGCTTATGGCCATGTCAATGAGGAGTAGCTCCTTGGTGCCGCGGGACCCATTCCTACATCCATTTTGAGAGGCAGACATGATAGAATTCTTTTCTAAATGAGAATTAATTTTCACTCTCAAAATGGATGTAAGAAGTTTATAGACCGTCGGCAAACAAGTGATCGGCCTATAATTTTTGGGTTCCGTGGCATCACCTGACTTATGGAGCAAGTGGGTAACTCCCGTTGTAAAGAGCTGTGGCAGCGACCCAGACTCTAAGGCCGACTGGAATTGCGATGCTAAGCACGCGTGTGAACTTTGCAGCCATTTAAGCCAAAAATTGTGCAGTCCGTCCGGTCCCGGCGATTTCCAGTTCGGTATCGGACGGGCTGCACTGGCTACATCGGAGGAAGTAATTATTACTCCCTCCATCTGCGGTATGGCGTCACACACGCGCTCAACATCGCGCATCCATTCAGCCTCATTATGGCAGACGGGCACCGACCAGATGTTGCGCCAGAATGTGCTAGTGGCATCATCATCTGGGCGGCATACGTCTGCCACATTATTATTATTATTATTATTATTATTATTGACGTGAAGAAGAAGACAACAATGAAAGAGTGGCTTTATATTCAAGCTATAAACCGCTCAGCTTTCACTGGATTAACACTTACAATATTTAAATAATTGGGTTATGAAACTCATTGGCGCGTACATGTTATTACACGTTACGTGTTTAATTGATCCCGGTGTAATTAACATCGCAATTGGAACTATTGGGACGGACCGTTTAAATGTTAAGTTGGTTAACTTACTTTGTGCGAAGAATTTGCGGAAATACGCATGGACCGGAGTTGTATTGTAAGTTTTTGCTGTCTTTCTTAGCACCATTATGGAGGGGCAGAGGTTTTACGTAAAATAAGTTTGTAAGTATTGTACGCAGATGGTATAGTTGCCGGCTCGAATCGTGAGCACAAATTCCAAATGAAATGTTGTTGCCATCGTCAACGGGCTCTTGTATTCTGTTGTCTACCTATACATAAATAAGCTTGATCTTATATTAACCGCATTACCCCTGCCCGTGTACGAAGCGCCGTAATAGGAAATAAGATTCATAAGGTTTAAAAGTTGAATTTGTGCTCACGAAGTCACGACTCGTGCCGGTAACTATACAGAGTTATTGGTAAAACACCAACAACCTCTTAAGGGGTCATTGTACTCATCATTATGAACAACTTTTACTATGGGACCAAACCTGAAATCGCAAAAAAAAAATCAGCTGTTCAGTACATTTTGACGAATTATGCGAACATAAATGTAATGAACAGCTGTTTTTTTTCCGCAATTTCAGGTTTGGTCCCATAGTAAAAGTTGTTCATAATGATGAGTACAATGACCCCTTAAGAGATTGTTGGTGTTTTACCAATAACCCTGCATATTAGGTTTAGAACGCATTTATGAAAATCAGAATCCTCTAAGGGACTTAATTTTTTATCGTGTTTTTCTGTCCATTCTTTACAAAGTTGATTTTTTTTTATTCCTTCATCTAAATCAACCTGCCTAGCCTTTGGGGTGGGCTTCCAGTCTAACCGGATGTAGCTGAATTAAAAAAAAATACATGGAGCGACTGCCTATCTGACCTCCACAATCAAGAATCTGGGTAATACGATACCTTGCCTTGCCTTGGTAAGACTGGTTGTCAGATATTCGGGCTTCTGACGACCCGTAACGACTGTCAAAGATCCACGAAGGAATCCGGGACCAACCGCTTAACGTGCTTTCCGGGGCGCAGAGTTTCGTTATGAAAAGATGGACACCCAGCCAATTACATATTTCGAGTTTGTACCATAAAATGAATTAACTTCGCACGGAGAATACGTTCAGTCACAGCCGACTCGATACGATGAAAATGACAAAGATTTGTTTTTTTTTTTTGTGATAAATTGAAACCATTTAGTTAGACATTGGTACCGATTCCCTTGTTCACAAAATAAACTAAATTTAAGTTCACTGCATCTTTTTCTTTCTGTTTCGTTAAGAAAAGGACAGACAATAAATATTAGTTTTGTCCTGTCAAATTAAGATACTCCATAGACAAGTTTAGACGTGATTAAAAAAATTCCTACTTAAAGTACGTCAATTTACGTTAGGCGCTGACTAATTTGATAGGACTAAACTAATACTTCTGCCCTTTTCTTAATGAAATAGAAAGAGAAAGATGCACTGAACTTAAATTTAGTTTGTGAACAAGGGAATCGGCGCCACTGTCAAACTTTTAATGCGTATTCCCACAGATACACAATAGAAATGTTGAGTTATTTCTTTTTTTATTAAAGGAGGTGCGATGTGTTGTTCTCCATTCACAAACGCGAAACAACTTCTTTACGCACGCACAAACGCGTGACAGTCACAATACTCTAGAAACAATGTCATTTCCCTTTCGAATTACCAACAAGGCCCATTTGAAATAGTTTTATTATCTTACTATACGCGTTACATTACTGCTAATGCCCACTTCCGTCGGCCCAGTTCTTAGCAAAAGTGGAACCAACTCGGGATGGCATCATTGCCAACCTTGGGCCATTATTTTTCTACTACCAATCACATGTATCACCCTGTACCTCTATCAAAATAAAGTTCAAAATTCAATGTAAAGTTGGTTGCCAATGGCAAATGTAATTTTGCAATTACGCAATGCATTCTTCGTTACGCGTGATGATTGGTGTCCAAAGACGGTTTGCTTAAAATAATTATGATAAATAAAATACATATTTTGCACGCCCCATAATGTAGTTGGAGCAGGTCTTTTTATTTTATTGCAGAAAATACTTTAACTGTAAATATATAAGTTTATCTCTTGATAGTAAATGAGCGTAATGTAGTAGGTATGTAGGATAGCAAACTATTCACTTTCTTCTGCAACCAGTAAGGATGTTAATTCTCATTCGTACATCGTCACTTTTTAAGCTCATCATCGATGCTCCATCTGAACTTTACAACCTGAAAAGTCGCTTATGAAAATCGTTGTTATTATTTAATTATTTTTAACTGACTTCAAAAAAGGAGGTTATGTATTCGACCCGTATGTATGTATGTATGTATATTATGTCCGCGATTTTCTCAAAAACTAATTAACCTATTTTCATGAAGGTTTCATGAACATGAAATCTACGTAGTTTCATGAAGGTTTTAGTACATACATAAATGAAAAATAAAGAAATTATATATGCATAAATGTATTGTACCTCCGGCATTTCTAAGCGGATTTTGATGATCCTTCTTTATAATAAACTAAACATGGAAAAAATCATTTGCTATAAAAAAGTAAAAAAAATCTAAAAGGAATAATATAACTTTCATAAAAAACCTAGGGCTGGTTATTGATCCGTAGTTAACTCAACCAATGGTTGAACATAGTAGGAAATAGTGATTGAATTTTGGCTAAATGTGAAAGGCATTTTGGCAAACACATTTAGCCAAAATTCAACCATTAGTTTAGCCATATGTTTAACCATTGGTTGAGTTAACTACGGATCAAAAAACCGGCCCTTAACAGCTTCTGAAGTCGGTGTCTTCAATTCTTCAATGGTTATTCAAGCTTGGCACCAACTTTAGAAGTTAAGCTGTTCAGTTTTTTATGAAAGTTATTTTATTCCTTTTAGGTTTTTGAAGTCGGTTTTTACTTTTTTTAAAGTAAATTCATTCCCTATATTTATTCATATTAGAGGTCTTATGAAATAAATACCTTATTAATTTATTACTAAAAATAAATCAAGCCAAACGCAAGCTCTTGTCAAAGCCATAGTTTTACATAACCAAACAATACACAGGCCAACTATTCATGTACTACATCGTTTAAATACACAGCGCAGCCCTAGCTATGCGCTCGGGAACAATGTCTTTGAGCGGGTCGACGCCGCTCCAATCAGGGCGCTCGCCGGCCAGGGGTGGCAGCGTAAACTTTGCGAGGAAATTCAATTAAACTTGAGCGCCCGTCTCTTATCTGATTACTCCGTGGAGAGGCCTGCTACGTAACGAGATGAAGCAGGGCTGTTACTTGCGATGCAAATATTTGAAGATTGATAGAAGTATGGAAGAAGTAGATGGTGTGTTGGCCTCAAATAAATTGAAGGAAAAGAGATGATCGCCAGGAAAGATGCAAGGTAGGGATGAGTTAGGGTGTATTTTAAAGTCGAAAACAAAGACATATACGTCTGTTTGGTAGATAACCATACTCACTCTTGCACATCTCAAGTCAGTCTGTTTGATATAGTACTTATTAACTCCATGGTATGAACCCTTTGCAGTCTCCTTTTAGGAAGTAATCTACTGGAGTAGGGAAGAAGGCAAATAGAAAAGTTGCTACAATTAAGTTATTAGATCAGCAGGACGTAATTTCCTTAATTAAACAATGTTTGTAATGCTGATCTATCTGTGAAAGTTTTAGGAACTAATTGTTGTGCTCAAAGGCTTAGGCCTTTCACTGCGCTTGTATCGGGTTGGCTAATAAGTAATGAGCGTTTTAGTTTATAATTTCTAGAATTTTCGGAAAGGTTCAAGAACGTTCTGTAGCAGAGGGTATATAAAGAGCGAGTCGCGCTCATGCGCGTTATTGATAGTTTGGCTGTTAGTGTGTTAAAGTTCACACAGAAATGAGTGATATTAAAACCCATGTACGACATTGTTTAATATATGAGTTTCAATCTGGGCATTCTGCTGCAGAAGCTACACGTAATATATGTCAAAGGATAGCTCACGATGCAGTCTCCGAAGCAACAGCAAAGCGCTGGTTCCAACGGTTCCGCAATAACGATTTTTCCTTAACCGATCAACCAAGGTCTGGGCGCCCTGTGGTAAAAGATATCGATACATTAAAACTATTAATCGAAGAACTACACGCGATTTGGCTGTTGAGCTCGAGTGCTCTCATGGCACCATAGAAAATCATTTACATGGTTTGGGTAAGACTTACAAATATAGTGTTTGGGTACCCCATCAATTAAGTAAAGATCAGCTGACCTACCGAGCTGAGATTTGTGTACAACTTTTATCTTTCCGCCGCACATTTAATTGGTTAGATAATCTTGTCACTGGAGATGAAAAGTGGGTTCTCTATGTTAGGCACACACGCAAGCGCCAGTGGCTGGGATGTAAAGAACAGGGAAAACCAACGTCAAAAGGTGATCTTCATCCTCGCAAGGTAATACTTTCTGTCTGGTGGGATATACATGGAGTAATAAGCTGGGAATTCCTTCCTACTAATACTACGATTACAGCAACAGTATATTGTGATCAACTCGAAAAACTGAAGCTTGACATCCATCGCAAACGTCCACAACACGACAAAATATTTTTCCTGCACGACAATGCCCGGCCGCATATTGTTAAGAGTACCAGGCTAAAACTATTGGAGCTTAATTGGGAAATAATACCCCACCCTTCATATTCGCCGGACTTAGCACCAACTGATTTCAGCTTGTTCCGATCACTTAGTAATAATTTACGGGAAAAAAGCTTTGGCGATGAACCACACTTGAAACAATACATAGATGACTTCTTCAATTCAAAACCAACGAAGTTCTATGCGGACGACATTCACTCTGTGGCAGATCGATGGCGAATGGTAGTAGATAACGACGGTGAATATATTATTAATGATGTAATAATTATTCATTTAATAAATAAATACAAATAAAATAGTTGTATGTCGCTCATTACTTATTAGCCAACCCAGTAATATTATTGATTAGATTGTTATAAAGAGGAGCTCGTGGCTAACTAATAACAGCCGCACGGGTCGATCCATCAGGTTATGCAACGCTTGCCAGCATCTTTACATACTGAGACTCATCGACTCATCCGTGCCTCGGAGAGCACGTTAAGCCGTTGGTCCCGGCTGTCATTCGTGGATCTTTAACAGTCGTTACGGGTCGTCAGAAGCCCGAAAGTCTGACAACCAGTCTTACCAAGGGGTATCGTATTACCCAGTTACGGGTAGTGGAGGTCAGATAGGAAGTCGCTCTATGTAAAAACTGGTATTCAGCTGCATCCGGTTAGACTGGAAGCCGACCCCAATATAACTGGGTTTTCCCAACTGACCAATCAATCAAACTGATAAAAATGAACGAGAAATTAAGTACTATATTTATAATCAATCCAACATCAGCTTTTACTATTATCATGCCTAGAAATATACAAGAAAATACTCTAGAGCATAAAATATATCTAGGGTTATATTTCAGCGGATATTATTATGGAATTACAAATTACAGGCCTTTCTTATAACAACGGGTTTTGAATTAAAAGACTACTCTGATTACTCTGTTGAAGTAGATGACACACAAGCAGATCGCTTTAATAATACAAGCCTTATGGAGTTTAACCTAATTTTGATTTCACAGTATATTCAAAATCCGCGTAAGCAAAATGGCATGCCGTAGGTAATTACAGGCATATTTTGCTACGCCTATTTAATTATTAGGGAAGACGATGTAAACATCAAAGTACCTACTATACACAGCCATGTTAATTCCCACGACAGACACTATGATAGTCATTAAGTTACGTGAACAGAACACCGCAATCCAAACGTGACGGTTTTATTTTAAGTACTTATCACATAAAATAGCAATGGTTCTATCTCTAAACATGGAAGTTTACAATTGGCTGTGTGTTTGTTACACAAATAGGATGTAACAATTGAATTAATTGAAATTGAATTTCTAAGGGAATTTCATAAGGAATTTACAATGCACCTAGTAGAAACGCCTTTGACAATATGAGTGCTATGTACGTATACAGAAGCCAAATCAAATTGTAATTTGATATAAATGTATTAAAATAATCACGAAAAACCTGTAGAAATGCGAAGTTGCCAGCCCGCGCGGGATAACCGCTCTTAAGGTCGAGAAATTTGTCTGCTCGGAAACATAAATAACGCAATGAATGTTGTTGAACTGTCAAAATGAAAGCCATTGCTACTGTTAATGTGTTACCTAATACGAGTAACCCTTTCTTGATTCTGAATCAAGCAAGCAAAAGTATGGACCTACGGAGTATTCCTACTCCGTAGGTCCATAGTTGACTTTTACTCTAAAACTGTAAGCCTGGCTCCTCCACTGCTTGTTGCATACACTTTTCAAATGTTTGTTTAGAAATTTTAGTGGAGCAGCGTCCAGTTTTAGTGTAAAAGATCTCTACTTACCTAAATATTTTAATTTTATTTAAATTCCCATCATCGACTTGTGAAGTTATGGACTATCAATCGTAGCTTCCCGAATCGTTATAGGATTTTCCCTTTTCAATAAAGAAATAACACACTTCTTTCCTTCTCACTGACCCAACTTCATTTTTGAATAGCAGAAGAGAAACACAGGCAGTGCCGCAGTCAACAAATAGTCCTTAGCTTAAAATACACAGTAATACAGTCTTACGTATCTGGTGTTACGTGGATATCATCTTCGATATTATGGACGTAGAATCTTAAGTTACTTAAAGACATAAAGTGGAAGTTTTATAGCAGATCGGTGAGGATAAGTCGACGAAAGTACGCGATCTTGTTTATACACACTTTTCTCTAAGGACGTGAGGTGAAGCCTAAAACGTGAAATAATGCATTTTTAATTAATTAAAAATGTAAGTATTTGACGAAAAACCAAGTGGGTAATCTAATCTAGAAGTTTCGTGAATTAGGAAGGAACATGAAAAATAAAATATTGGCTGTTTAAAAATGCCACTACCAAGGGATGAAATCAGGCAGTAAAGATTAAAATAAAAGATTAAAAAGTATCTATTTTGTATATATAAGGTGTATCTATTCATACACGAAATCTCTTAAGGGGTCATTGTACTGATCATTACGAACAACTTTTACTATGGGACCAAACCTGAAATCGCAAAAAAAAAATCATCTGTTCAGTACCTACATGTATGTTCGCATAATTCGTCAAAATATACTGAACAGCTGATTTTTTTTCGTGATTTCAGGTTTGGCCCATAGTTAAAGTTGTTCATAATGATGAGTACAATGACTCCTTTAGAGATTTCGTGTATGAATAGATACACCTTATATACCTACTTATTATAAATTAATGTTGCCTATCGTGTCTGTCTCTGTGACCTCGTTGTTCTTCTAAACTACGCAACGAATTTTGCGTAGTTTGATGCGGTTTCCACCATCATTTACATAATGTATTATGGAAATTATAGGTATTCAACTTACATCATCATCATCAATCTGTCTAGCCTTTTCCCAACCATGTTGAGGTCGGATTCCAGTCTAACCGGATGCAGCTGAATACCCGTATTTTACATGGAGCGACTGCCTATCTGACCTCCACAACCCAGTTACTGGGTAATACGATACCCCTTGGTAAGACTGGTTGTCAGACTTTCGGGCTTCTGACGGCCCGTAACCACTGTCAAAGATAAACGAATGACAGCTGGGACCAACGGCTTAACGTGCTTTCCGAGGCACGGATGGTTTTTGGTATGTAATGATGGTCACCCATCCACAGACCAACCGGTGCAAGCGTAGCCTAACCTGATCGACCAACCCGTGCGGCTATTATTCCTTAGCCACAAGCCTCTCGATCTCGATGATTTTTCATGTCAAAAACCGAACCATGTAGGGGCGACGCCAGTAGAACAATAAACTAATATGTTCACATTTTTGTAACTTCAAACTGCAGATATGTCTCTTTACCCATTCCTCATTAATCGAGCCAGTGATATCCAGCTTTCAAAATTACTTCCAACTCTCATCCGCGCCAACCCTACCTATAAGCCAATAACGTCTAAATCCCCATCCCTCTGAAGCGTACCATCAAGCGCGACTCTAGTAACCGCTAAGCTCGACCTGTGACTTTATCGCACCCCACTTAAAACCTCCCCTTATACATCTTCCTTCCCTACATATACTACATTTTCATCACCTGCCATTTGAAACCCAACCTTAGCAGTAACAAAATAAGGGTTATTGTCAAATTTTAGGGTATAAGAGCAAGTTTGTGGGACATAATCAAGGGTACGCTGTTACGTAACGATAAGTTTGTGAACGTTTAAGGTACTTTTGGAAGCGTCACGTTCGAGGGTATTGTGAGGAGTAATAGTGGATCGGTATTAATTAAAGAGTATAGTATACATTGATAAGATATAGAGAGTTTGGCATGAGAAAGCAAGGGAGGGATTTAAGAGCTAAAGCCTACAGGGCTGTTTTTTGCCATGATGGATGACCATTACTGATACACCAGAATCACACTCAGTCAGCATAATTTTTTCATGATCGTCGTGTAGTTTATAAGATGGTCTGGATCTAGATATGCGAGTGGTAGTCCTACTATCATCAGGCTAAATCAATTATGAATTATGGATTCGTTAAAAGTCCTTCTGAAAAATCCGGGAAATCTTTACCATAACAGTACTTATTCCTTGTATGTGCCGCATTTAAAGCTACATAACAATAATTTCATGGTACAAAGCATTATAACTACGACGTGGGCTGTGCGACCGGCCGATAACTGGGCCTGTCACCCTTTGATAGTGGTCTCCCATGGGACAACTGTATAGAAAGAGATGTACTACCTAGTTTGAATGACTGGCATTGTTTTTTTAGGTAATAAGATTAGACATTTAAATAAACCTTTTTTACAGTCCATTTAACCGACTTTGTTCTTTTGCGTTGGTGGCACAAATGGCAGCTGCAGTTAACAGTTGGTATTGTAACTACGTTTTTACTTTTAATGCCATACCATGCAATGCCATGCCATGCAAAATAGATTGAACGGACTGTAAAAAGATTTATTTAAATATCTTATCTTATTTCAAATGGAGTACATATCGAGGGTTCACTGGCTATTTGTATTAAGCGACATTTTTGGAACTTTACAGGAGAGCATTTCAAAGTTTCATTTTTCGAAAGAAGAACATTGTAAAAAATGTATCAATATTTTTTACGATAAAGTGGCCTATCGAAGGTTAAGAATCAATAGTGTCTATCTCAGTTTATAGATAGATTATAACCATATTATAACTCAATATGATTATAACTCAATATCGGCCAGGATGTCGCTTAATACAAATAGCCCGTGAACCCTCGATATAGTTAATTTATTTTGTTGTAACTAGGTCGATAGGTACCTAGGTATACCATGTAGGTAATAAACTTATCTAATTCCGCGGAAGGACGTTTACCACGACGAAAAATTCAGTGTATAGGAAAATGCCTCGTGGAGACTGTCTCATGTAGTCGCGACTAATACCTATGTGAATACCTTTTAATTAAAACGGATGCAAATATATATCACTAGCTTTTGCCCGCGGCTTCGCTTGCGTTAATTTAGAATAGATAGCAGTTTAGGGCGTGAAAGGTATCAAGAAAACAAACTTTCTTTCGCATCATTTTTTCGCATCGCACATAGATAGGAGGATGAAGAACCGGTCTATCGACACTACGACTCACACACACGACAAAAATAAAACTCTTAACACACTACTAAGGTATAATTCAATCACGATTCGAAAGACACATGGCGCCATCTATCATCATAAGAACGTTATTGTTGTTTTCCTCGAGAACAGTACTTTTTCGGGATGAAAGGTATTACATAGGGTACCCTATGTCCGTTTCTGTACACCTGACAACGTATATGCAAAATTTCAGGATGATCGGTTCAGTGGTTTAGGCGTGAAAAGGTAACAAACAAACAAACAAACTTACTTTCGCATTTATAACATTATAGTTAGGATTAACACACTACTAAAGTATAATACACTCACGATTCGAAAGACACGTGGCGCCATCTATTATCATAACAACGTTATTGTTGTTTTCCTCGGGAACAGTACTTTTTTCGGGATGAAAGGTACCCTATGTCCGTTTCTGTACACCTGACAACGTACCTATATGCAAAATTTCAGGATGATCGGTTCAGTGGTTTAGGCGTGAAAAGGTAACAAACAAACAAACAAACTTACTTTTGCATTTATAATATTATAGTTAGGATTAACACACTACGGCCTGTTGGTCTAGTGGTTAGTGGACCTGACTGCTATGCCGGAGGTCGTGGGTTCGATTCCCACCCAGGACAAATGTTTGTGTGATGAGCATGATCATTTGTTCTGTGTCTGGGTGTAATTTATCTATATATGTATGTATTTAGAAATATATAAGTATGTTTATCAGTTGTCTAGTACTCATAACACAAGCTCTGCTTAGCTTGAGGCTAGACGGCATTGTGTGATAGTTGTGGAATATTATTATTATTATTATTATTATTATAAAGTATAATTCAATCATGATTCGAAAGACACGTGGCGCCATCTATTATCATAAGAACGTTATTGTTGTTTTCCTCGGGAATAGTACTTTTTTGGGATGAAAGGTCCGTTTCTGTATACCTGACAACGTATATGCAAAATTTCAGGATGATCGGTTCAGTGGTTTAGGCGTGAAAAGGTAACAAACAAACTTACTTTCGCATTTATAATATTAGTTAGGATATGATATACGTACCTAATAGATAATAAACACTTCATCGCGCGTTACTCAAAACAATTTTTTACAATTTCTTTGCAATGAACTATGTAATGTGTAAAGATTATTCACCTTATGTCATGGGACGTAAAAACAAAAGACTTGTATTATTAAAACAAAACACCATATTGTTTGGTAGCCCTGAAACACTATAAAAAGTGGACGTTTATAAAACTTGGTCATCAGTCCAATGTTTCACGTCACTGGGAAAACTGAAGGTAAAAGAAAATGGAAACTACACCTATAGAAGCCGCTCAAGTCGTCCTCCTAATCCAGCAAGGGTTGTCTCAGCGTACTATCGCTCATCAGCTTCATCTGAGCCAGTCTTGTGTCTCAACAAGACTGGCAAGAGGTTCAGGGAGGCTAGAAACTTAGTCCGGAGACCAGGATCTGGACGATGCACTTCGGTGAGAGATGACCGATATATTGTCACCTCTTCTCTCTGAAATCGACACCTGACCGGCGTGGACGTCCAGCAACAGCTCAGAGAAGTTTGAGACAGGGGTTGTCAGCAAGTGGACAGTGAGGCCAAGACTCAAAGAACCGAACTTGAAAAAAGCCAGCCACGGGACCCAAATTGTCTCCATAGGCCCATAGTTCATTGCATAGAAATTGTAAAAATTTGATTGCAGTTTATTGCTCGTGATTGTATTTTTGGGGTAGTTCCGATGATGTTGCGACTGCAAAGTGGTATCGAAACCAAGGATATAGAAAAAGATAAAGATATTAAAGAGGTTTACTGAATCTAACTGATTAATTTATGGCTCGTACGATGAAAATTCATTTGTGTGCTTTTTTAAAAGGCCTACAAAAATGCACATTCATTACGTACCTACACCCATCATCAACACACAACAAATAAATAATGATCTTCATTATTATCTCATTTACACAGCAACCACAACTATCATCAACTGAGCCGATACCATTCAATGAATTTATTATAATACATCGCTGAAAACCGATATTAAATTCCCTTGTCATTTCCCTCAAAAGAGGTTTTCATTCGAAAAACCGCATCGCTAAACTCTGAACTGGCTATAAACAACGTAACTCCTATTCCATCTTCAAACGATTTTTGAAATTAGTGAGCCCATTTTGCGTGTCTTAAGGTATGTTTTTGTGTGAATGTGAGTGGGTTTATACAGTTTGTGATGTTAGTAAGGGAGGGCGGGAAAAATGGAAAATGGTGACAGGGCTGAGAGCCGTGATAGCGCTATGGAAGCGTGGTGGGTATTCAACAGGGCTGCCACAGCATTACATTTTATTTTATTTAGCAATAGTATTAATTTGAAAGCCTTTCCAATTCTCATAAGCATGTAATGTATGAGTAGGTAGTTAATTGCTCATCTCATTTACTACTTTGTGGAGTACCGTACCGATCAAACTGTCGTCTATGAATGACGAATTTACAATCAATGCTTAGCGTTCATATTATGCTTAGCGATATTTTCCAATGAAGCTCTCTCTCTCTCTCTTTCCTCTGTATCTTCTTCAATTTTAGTATTCCGTTTAGTAGTGTATTAAAGGTATGCTTCGTAGATCTGACTGAAGTCTGTAGTTTCATTATTGTTCTGCATTTGCCTCCCACGAAGACATGCCTAACTACAGTACCTATAACTTACCTAAGTTCTTTTGTAGTAGATACCAGAGATCTCATTGAAACTCGTAATTAAAATTTATAATACTTACCCAGACCAGATCAATTTCAGCGGGCTTAGCATGACCACTTGTCTATCTCTACGAAGAGTAGACAACTTTTTCTATACAAAGTGACATTTCATTTCTTCGTTTTTGACATCGCACCGTAGAAATCATTGTACAATTTGTCATTTTGTCTTTCGTTTCTAGCGATCTTTATCTAGATCCTTCTTTATGTAGACTATTTCGAAAGAAAGATTTCTTTCCCAACTGTCAAAATCACACTGACCGCTGATTGTCTAGGGTAGTGAAGACAATTTGCGTCATGCTAAAGACAGTAGAAAACTTCGGTTATTTACAAAATCATTTTCTTTTCCTTTTCTTTTGCTCATTTTCTTTTCCTTTTCTTTTGCTTATATCTCGAAAACGGTCTGTCCTATCGCAAAAATAATGAAAATTTTGCCCCCCTTTATAAAACTCATAACCCCATAAAACTCTACATGTAAGTACGTAATAATTTTCATATTTTCCATACAAGAAGTGAAAAATCCATATAAAACACGTTGAGTATTGCATCTTCTCCGGTGCTACAGGCTCGCCTCCGCAGTTATACAGGGTTATTGGTAAAACACCAACAACCTTTTAAGGGGTCATTATACTCATCATTATGATCAACTTTTACTATGGGAACAAACCTGAAATCGCGAAAAAAACTGCTGTTCAGTACATTTATATGTTCGCATAATTCGTCAAAATGTGCCTACTACTGAACAGCTGATTTTTTTTCGCGATTTCAGGTTTGGCCCCATAGTAAAAGTTGTTCATAATGATGAGTACAATGACCCCTTAAGAGGTTGCTGGTGTTTTACCAATAACCCTGTATATGTGTGACTTAATAATTGTAAATTGAGAATTAAACAGAAAAAAAATCCTATGAAAACAAAGAATTCTGAGTCGAATTATGTAAAAAAGACTCTTTCTACTTTGTTGCCGTCGTACTGTCTACACGGAAACGTCATTTTTGTCTACTCTTCCGTCGACAAGACGCTTCTCTACGGTTCTCGTGCTAAGTCTGCAGGAAAGAACATACTTTAAAAGTGTTTCATAAAATTAATTAAAATATCGCAATCAAAGCAATTAAAATGCGGCAGCCCTTCTATACTATATCTAGCAGCGGTTGAATGAAAAAATAAAAAATCCACCTACCATATTGGCCCCGCAAGTTCAATTAAAAGCGAGCCTTGCGGCTCCTATTGTGACAGCTCCCATTCATTCGGATTTATTTCGCATATTCGTTTCACACGTCAATAATTTCTTCATTATTTCCCATAATAATGTGTACCAGGGTGCCATTTTAATTATTTTATCACGTTATGCTTGTACATTTGAATTTGGAAGGCGCGTTTGTTCTTTTGTTTAAGTGGTGGCTGTACTTGCTGTTATTGTTTTTAATGCATGGCCAGTTGCCTTGCTACAGTATTTAATGGTTTGAGAACTTTTCATTGATTGCATGTAGCTGGTAGACTTAGGCCTATGTAAATTAACTCAGCTTTACCTAGATAGGTATCTAGGTTGGACCCAGTTTTAGTATCGATCACCCTTTCTCTTCCTATGAGAGTGGTGACTTTCAAATATTTCCAATGCACATATCATTTAGTAGGTATCTATACTCGTATATTACAGATTGAGGATGAAATTGTAAATTGTAAATAGGACTTTGGAATTCTACTGAAAATTTCGTATTAGTAAACCCAGGAAACCCACGCTCAGCAGTGGCGCTCGCGACCTATACAACCGGGTTACTGGTAACTCGATGTATTCCTTGCAGAACGTCATAGTAGGGTTAAAATGCAACAAATTAAGCCACCAAATGTTCTACCGAAGTTCAGTAGTTTTTCAGTCAGTTAGATTAGAGTAGTTTTTTTATGAAACATCCCAGATTAACTCGATTGAAGCCAATTTAAAAATTATTTACGGTGCAAATAAACTGGTATTTAAGTTATTGTCATAGCCAATGACTATACAGCCTCCATAACTGATGCTATAGCAGATATTTGTTAATTAATTAAAAGTTCAAAAATGCCTAAAACTTTGGCCCACGTCACTAATTATAATCAAACATTTTATTTTTCGTAATTTTTGGCATTACTTCATAAAATATTTTGTCTAGTGCAAAAAAAAATATTACGCCTGATGTACAAATTACTAGAAAAATAATCTTAACTTGTCTTATCAGCTATTCAAAAAGGTATGATTATCAGAGGTTTCCGGAACTGGGACCGCAATTAACTGGAACTGCGGTCCCAGTTGCAGGACCCATTTAATATTAATACTTTTCTTCTAGCGATTGGGACCACCCATAAATGAACAAAAAAATGTATCGTTCAAGTCAAAAACAGTATAGTCAAACGAAAAATTGTTTGAAGTAATCATTAAAGAAAAACCTCTTTGATTCAAAAATATAATTTATTTATATAATATACAATCTGTTTGTACTAAGTCTGGATGTAATTATCTATATAGGTAAGTATGTATTTAAAAAAAAGTAATGTATACGGAAGTTATTTGACAACTTCCCACACAAAAAAAAGGCATGAATACCATAACTATAGTGGAACACAATCAGAGAAAACAAAATAAAATTTGTATCGTCAATACCAACTAATCAAATAAATTATTATCGATTGCAGAGGAAAATATAGACAATTATAATATCTATCATTACCTAAAAACAAACTACGGAATCCAACAACTACTCAAAGGAATAAAAAACATGCTTAAAGACTATACTAAGCAGGACTTTTGTATACAGTAATATTAATTGGAGAAGACGATTTCAAAACAACAAATGACTACTTTGAGTTAATCTATGACATGAGAAACGTCTTAAAAGAAATTGACAATACAAGTATTATCCTATGCCTACCTAACTTTAAGATTAATAGCAGTTTAAATCTGATCAACTGGCGAGTAGAAAACTTTGCCAACTTACTTTATCTAGATATAATGACAGATTTACATGCATACCTATTGGACTCGAACGTACATCTTACTTAAGACAGTAGTATGTTTAGCAATTTGACAGAATAACAAAGGAATGGAATTGACTTTCATTGGTAGTGGTGAGGGCTAAATACGTGCTTTGTTTTAGTGGTTTTTATTAGTGTGAACTTCAATCGAAAATATTCCTTGTGTTTGCATTTTAGCGTAAGGTTTGTTTTAACTTTGATTTCTTTTATTTTTAAAGATTTTACCCGTCATCCACTATGGATACCAAAAAACCCCCTGACCCCCCTTTATCACTTTGATTTCACCTGTTTCCCTTCCCGACGATAATGGGCAATCAGATATTATGGAATCCGAATCTGCAAGCAGGAAAAGATCGGACGCTTGCCCCCCACCTACCTTAATCAACCCTCCTAAGGTAGCTAAAAAGACAATTGGTAGACAGCCATATACGATGAGAGATTTCCCCCCGTATATACATAGTTCACGCATCTCTAAAAGATGGTCAGATCCCACAGACGATTCTGCACCCTGTAAAAGGTATGTTCTTGACACAAAATAATTGCAGCAACATACTCCTACGCAGTGTCAAACGCTTAGGAAGAAACCGGGTTTCAGTCGAGTTCAAGTCTCACCAGGACGCTAACAGTTTTATAATCAGTCCCATTTTAGAGTAAAATAATTTTGTTGCCTCAATCCCCCAATTTAACGTTACCCGCTTAGGTCTTGTCAGGGACGTCACCATTGAATGGACTGAAGAAGAAGTTATAGAGATCATCAAGGTTCCCACTGGATGCGGCCCTGTAATTAAGGCTAGGAGAATGAGCCGTAAGGGTTCTCTGGGTGTTACCGAATGGAAACGCACTCAAATGGTGGTTTTAACCTTTGACGGCCAAATTTTACCTAAACGTGTTTATTGTTTTTACTCTGCGCTTACGGTTGAGAGACACATGTACCCAACTATCCAATGTTTCAACTGTTGTCGGTACGGTCACACACGCACAGTATGTCCCTCGAAACGTCACCGTTTTAAATACGGTCAAGACCACCCAGGAGATGATTGCTAAGTCTCATTTGATTGTGCCTTATGTATTTCCTGTTCTGGCAATCATTATGCCAACGATAATGCTTGTCCTGAATTGGGCCGTCAGAAGGGCATAAAAGCTCATATGGCAGAGAAATCGGTCTCATATGCGGAAGCAAGTGAAGTCTTTCCTCCGGTTTCAAGACCATACGCTGATGTGTCGAGAATATCTCAAAAGACTAAACCAGTAGCCAGTCCATCTCATTCTCCCAGTCCACCTCCCCAAAATCCAAAATCTTACTGTAAATCGAAATCGTCTTCCTTAAATCGAAATGCCACGCTCCACTTTCTCCTAGCAGGCTCATCAAGCCCTCACTCAGAACTACTCCTTCTCTCCTTCCCAGAACGGTTGCGCTTAGCCTAGGGAAAGTGCAGTTGCCCTGACAACTCAAAAAATATTCTGAATATTATATGCAGCATGCTCATGATTCCTAGTTTCAGTGGTGTTCGCCAAGACAGATCAGATGGATATGGGAGATGTGCTTTGTTCATTAATAACAAAGTACCATTCTCCCCGATTACTCTACCCTTTGTTGGTGACAACATCAATGTTGTTGCTGTTAAGGCTGAGAATATAAATATATTTAGTTTTTATATTGCACACACACTAATTGAAGATCTTATTACAATAAAAAGTTTACTGAGTAATACAATTAAAAGTTTACAAGTACAAGGTCCATTACTAATTGTGGGTGATTTTAATCACAGGTTTCAGATCCCCAACTATACTGATGGCCATCATTATAGTTGGGGATCTGAAACCTGTGACAACTTTGGTACAGGCCTAGTGGATATATTAGATGAACTTAATTTACGTGTAATTAATGATGGTAGTTCTACATTTAGGTCTGCACCAGGGCAGAAAAGCAGCAGTGTTGATATAACATTCTGTTCCGTCTCGTATAGCCAGCCTTTTTAATTCGAGTCGCTTGAATATTACTTATGGGAGTGATCACTATCCCATCATGGTTGAAATCCCTTCCAAGACTATCCCTGACAAAATTTCCCCTCGTTTGTTAAAATACCAGCTCAACTCAGTGGATTGGTACCTCTACTCTAAAATCTTAGTTACGTGTCTCTTCCCTTCCATCCATTAATCCTGAGTCTGCTCAAGAATGCTTTTCCTCATTTTCCAACACTATATCCTCTACAGCTGATGATTGCTTACCTCCAAAAAAACCGCCAACGGGCAAAATTCCTTCCCCGCCATGGTGGGATATGGACTGGCCAGGAGTGAGGCCGAAATGAATTTCAACTCCAACATTAACCTGGATAACATTATTGCTTTTCAACATATTTTGGCTAAGTCAAAGAAATTACTCAAAAATAAGAAGAGAGAAGGTTGGCGGAAGTATTGTAGCTCACTGTGGCCATCCACTCCAGCGTCAGCAGTGTGGCGTAAACTGAAATCTTTCAGAAGTAGTGTGAGGCCGCCCCTGGGAACATGCTGTCTGCGGAACTGAGAAATCAGTTTTTTTCTAAGCTCGCTCCAGTCTATGTTCCTAATAAGGATGAGTGTGCTGCTTCGGAATCTCAGCTGATCTCACATGACCCTTTGGATAGGCCATTTACTATTGAAGAACTTAAATCGGTCCTCGCCCATGTAAAAGATTCTGCTCCTGGAGTGGATGGATTCCCTTACTCCTTCATTACTAAACCTGGTGATAAGACTCATAAATATTATTTGGACTTAGTCAATTATTGTTTTACTTCCGGTTATATTCCTCCTGATTGGCTCTATCGTACATACTTATCAATCTTTTAGAACCTTTGATAAAAAACGGACTAGAACGGTTTGTAGAAAACTGGAATCTGCTCCCGGTGACTCAATTCGGCTTTAGGAAAGGTCTGGGTACAGCTGATAGTGTAGGTACCATCACATCAGAGATCCGGCTGGCCCTTAGTAGGAGTGAGTCTGTGTTAACCGTTTTCTTAGACACTTCTGCTGCCTATGATTCTGTCCTCCTATCAGTTCTCAGGCAGAAAATGCAAGAGCTGAGAATTCCGGCTAGGATCAATCCGGTTGAAATCATTTGCAGTATTTTTTCAGATCGTAGTGTTGAACTTAGGATTCCTGGGGAAGGCTCTAAACCGAGGTCGGTTTGGAGAGGTCTACCTCTTTTTTTTTTTTTGTGGATGGGAAATCATCAAATAACTTCTCCCGCTCTGGGTGGAGCGGAAGGGCGTGTCAGACTTTTACTGACTAAAACCCACCCGTGTTCCTTCAGTTGCCTATGCCAGGGCCACGGTATCTTTTTCAAACAACCCGCGACCCCAGCGGCATCGGCCCTATTGGACCCCATCTTTTGCTGACATCTCTTTGAGGCGCGCGTGGAACACAACGCGCCGTCGACCCGGGCCTGGTCCTCACCGGACGGTGAGCTACCCACTACTCACCGTCCGCAAGCCCGCGCCTACGGTGGCTGGGAATCGGCTATCGATTCCCGCCGCCCAGGGCGTCTCCTGCGGTGACTGAGGGCGTGAGGCTGCCTCTCCCTCACGCGTTCCGCCTCCTCCTTCACGAGCATTACCGCTTCGCAAAAGGAGGTGACGGTCTCCCATGCACTCTCGCACCGCACCATGGCCTGGACCAGGCTCGGACGCGAGAGATCGCCGCCGCCGATCGCCTCCGTCAGAACACGGCGGTGCTCTGCCCAAGCCGGGCAGACCTCCACTGTATGCTCCACCGTGTCCTCTGGGCGAACCACACAATGGTGACACCCGGGCGTTACCTCCCGCCTTATACGAAACAGGAACCTCCCGAAACAACCGTGTCCGGTGAGGACCTGCGTCAGGCGGAAGGTGAGGACGCCGTGGCGCCTCTCTAACCACTCCTCAAAGAGGGGACTTATCGCCGCAATTGTGGCGTGCCCAGCGCTGGGCTGCGACAGTCGCACTCTCCATGTCGCCATGAGATCCCGCCGGAGCTCTGTCCGCTGTACCGTGATTTCTCGCGGCAGCGGAGTTACGCCCCGGCGTTTCGCCTCCTCGCGCCACTCCCACACGTGCGCGAGGACTTTCGCCTCCAGATCCCACGGCGGCAATCCGGCAAGTAGGCTCGCCGCCTCACCGGAGACCGTGCGGTAACCCCGGACTAGCCGAATGGCCATGACCCTCTGGGACGCGTTCAACCGGTGGACTGGCCGCAGCCTCAGGGAACGCGCCCACACCGGTGCCCCGTAAAGGGCCATGGACCGCACGACCCCCGCGTAAAGCCTCCGGCTGGAGGCGTTTGGACCACCTAGATTGGGCAGGAGCCGCTTCAAGGCAGCCCCAGCCCGCTCCAGTCTGGGAGCCAAACGTCGGAAATGCTCCACGAAGTTCCACCGGCTGTCGAGGACGAGTCCCAGGTACTTCATCGTCGACTCGACTCGGATGCGAACCCCTCCTACCGTTATTTGGGAACCCGACGGTGGCGCATTCCGAGGACCATGAAAACACATGGCCTCGGACTTGTGCAGGGCCACCTCGAGTCCCAACTGCCGGATCCTCTCAACGACTATCGCAACCCCGCGTGTCGCTAATTCAGCCGCCGCCTGGTGCGACCTCCCCTGCGCCAGGACCAGCGTGTCGTCAGCGTAACATACCACGCTGACGCCGCTAGGGAGGTCGGCGCGCAGCACCCAGTCATACCCGATGTCCCACAAATGCGGCCCCAGGACCAATCCCTGTGGGACACCGCACGACATCTCTCGCCGGTTCCACTCTCCCTGATGACCGGGGTAGATGACGGCCCTATCCGTCAAATAGGCCTCAACCACTCGACAGAGGTAGGTCGGCATCCGGTAATACCGGAGTGCCTCCCTGATGCAACTCCAGGGCAGGGTATTGAAGGCGTTGGCGGTGTCTCTAGACATCGACGACCCCACCCCGGGCCACAGCATCCCCCGTCGTGAGGGCTCGCACGCGCGTGATGGCGTCCACCGTAGAGCGCCCCCTGCGGAAACCAAACTGGCTCTCCGCCAAATCCGGCCCCTCCTGCACCAGCCATCCGACGAGGCGATCTGCAATAACTCTTTCAAAGAGCTTGCCCACCTCGTCGAGCAGCACGATGGGTCGGTAAGCGGACGGAGAGTCCGCAGGGCGCCCCGGCTTCTTAATGAGGACCAGTTTCCCCGTCTTCCAACGAAGTGGGAACTGGCCCCTCTCCAAGCATGCGCTTAGGAGCCCCCCTAGTCGAGGCCCGAGAGCCCCAAAGGCCAAAACCCAGGCTCTTCCATGTAAGCCGTCGGGTCCTGGGGCGGCATTTTTGGCACTCAGCCTACGTACCGCCGCTCTCAACTCTACCTCGGTCACTTCCGGAGCATCGTCGTCGTCGTCGGTGATGTGGTCCGCAACGGGCACCGCAGGAAGCGGAGCCATGGGCGGGGGAGTATGTTCCCCTCGCGAAGGGAACAGAGCGCTCACCACGTCCTCCACGAGCTGGGGCCGGAGACTCTGCGTCAGCGGGGGTGCCCATGGACAGAGTTTATTCCGCACCATTTTATAAGGGCGTCCCCATGGGTCCCTGTTTAGAGTCTCCAGCGACTCCTCGCGAGCCAGATCCCTGGCCCGCAAGATCTCCGCTCGGAGGGCGGTCTTCGCCGCTCTGTACCCCGCTCGTACAGCTCCGCCTGAATGGCTTCCGTATCCGGAGGGCGGATACGGAGCCTGCGGTGCCTGGTGTACCGGTGCCGCGCAGCAACGCACACCTCGCGCAGAGCCGTCAGCTCCGGCGACCACCAATACACCTGGCGCCAGGCGCGACCGGGCTGGACCCGGGGCATTGCCACGTCACATATTTCGGACATGGCCTCCCGGAACCACTCCGCCTCGTCGTTGATGTCGGCAGGCCTGTCCGGTGGTGACACCCAGGCCTGCACGATCAAGGCTTCCAGGAGGAGCTCCCGGTCCAGCTTCTTCAGCGCCCACCGCGGACCACTCGGGGCCTGTCGGACCGGCGCGCTCGAGGTCTGGGCGGAGACATCAAACCGGATGTACCGGTGGTCGGAGTAGGTCTCCACCCCCTCTATGACGCGCCAGTCAACAACATGTGGCAACAGAGCGGGGCTGGCGAACGAAATGTCCACCACTGATTCGGCCCGCATCCGCACACACGTGGGGACAGAACCTCGGTTTAGGATGACCAGGCCTGTCTCCAGAGCCCAGTCCTCCACCATCCTGCCCCGTGTGTCCGTATACCGGGAACCCCAAGCCACATTCTTGGCGTTGAAGTCCCCGAGGACGAGCACGGGAAGGGAACGAAACCCGACGACGACGTTTTTCAACTCCGCAAGGGAGTTGTGGAACTCGGCGAGAGTTCGGTTCGGGGAGAAGTATACCCCTACCACGACAATCCCCCCGAACCGTGCTGCAACGCAACCCTGTCCCCTCTTGACGGCTTCGAGGGACAGGGTACCGGCGGCGGCCGACGAAATGAGGGTCACTGAGCCGCTCAGGTCCTCCACCCAGTAATCACTGGGTGGGACAAAGTACGGCTCAGCGACCACGGCGATGTTAATCGACCACTGCGCCATGCTCTGGAGCAACAGATCCTGAGCGGCGGCGCAGTGGTTGATGTTCGCCTGGAGGAGGCGTAATGGGGCCATTACTGGCACTCCATATTAGCACCCCCCTGAGCCTCCTGTGAGGGCCCTGCCGCAGTGAGTACGGCGGCGACGGCAGTGGAGGCGGCAGCGACGGCGGCCGTGGCGGCAGCGACGGCGGCCGTGGCGGCGGCTGCGGCCGTGACGGCGGTAGCGGAGGCGGAGGGCTTGCCCCTGCCCCGGGCTTTGGTGGGTGGACCACAGCCCTTGCTTCCAGCCCGGTGATCGGCCGGCTTGCCAGCTGCCGCACATAGATAGCAGTGCGGCGTGGCATTGCACGAGCCGGCCTTGTGACCGGGTTGACCACAACGGAAGCAATGACTGCTGCGATCCACCTCCGAGGTGCATTTTGCCCCCACGTGGTTGCCCACTTGGCAACGGAAGCACCTCAGAGGTCTGGGTTCCAGCAGTTTCACCCACGTGGAATCCCAGCCCACCTGAGAGGTCTACCTCTGGGATCCGTACTTAGCCCCCTTTTATACAACATTTATACCTCTGGTCTTCCTTCTTGCCTAAATTTTAACTGTAAAGTACTTCAGTATGCTGACGATATTGCACTATTGGTCTGTGACAGTTCCATCGAAGATGCCGCTCAGTCCATTAATGTATCTTTGTCCTCATTAAACCAATGGCTTTTAGGTCATGGTTTATCTTTAAGTGCTCCAAAGAGTACCGTAGTTGTCTTTACTCGTAAACGCCTTACCCCGCAGGTTGACATTAATATTGACTGTCAAACTATCCCCATTAAGGAAAAGGCCAGGATTAATTGAGGTTACCCTTTTTTTGGATGGGAAATCATCAAATAACTTCTTCCGCTCTGGGTGGAGCGGGAGGGCGTGTCAGACTTCTACTGACTAAAACCCACCCGTGTTCCTTCAGTAGCCTGTGCCAGGGCCACGGTAACTCTTTCGAACAACCCGCAACTCGCAGAATCCTTCAGCTAGTGCTGACATCTCTTTCTCATCAGATAGTTGATCCGTCTTGTATTACTCCTTGATTTGCCTAGTATACACTACGAAGCAAGTTTAAAGACCATAAAATTGTAAAAATATAAAGGAATTTAGGACCAACAAATTACCTTTCATTTAGGTCTGCTTTCCTTTCATGTAAAGAAGCGTCTCTTTTTAGCCGACTTCAAAAAGGAGGAGGTTCTCAATTCATCTGTATGTTTTTTTTTTGTATGTTTGTTACGCGATTACTCAAAGACAGATGGACCGATTTGGAAAATTATTTGAAAGGGTATAAGGCTTTCGAGGTGGGCCCATATAAATATTATTATATTTGCTTGAGTAGTTTTTGAGTTAGCTTCAATAATGCGTATATTTCCCACTTAGTTTATGTGGATGATGTGATGATGTTTTAATAACTTCCTATCACTGTTATTTACATAGCAGGTAGTGGTATTCGAATTTGTATGGGGTATGTTCCACAACTAAAAAGTGAAAAATAAAAACTTTTTAGCAAAAAATAAACATCGACTACCGAAATTAAAGTTATTTTTCACTTTGTAGTGTTTTGTTTTGGAAGTCGGTTTTATTTGTTGCTAAAAAGTTTTTCTTAACTCTTCTTTTAACTCACATATTTTCCAAGTGGAGTACATGTTCTAAATAGTAAAATTGTCAAGAAATCTACGCAAATAAGAAATCCGCAGCATGTCAATGTTTATATCAATGACAAGGGTTTATACAGTGGTGGCGCCATCTGAGATCAGCTTGCACTTGACAGCCCCATTGCATCAACGAAACAAAGTACAAAGAAACAAAATAGGTTAACTGACTAAGTTTACATTAATTTTCCAAAATATCCAAAGCATCGGAAACAAAATAAAATTAATAGAACAATTACTTTTAGATTTTGAAATTGATTTTATCTCACTATCCGAATTATGGAAAAATGAAAATTATTGTCAATCAATCTTGCCGGCGGAGGAGTTTGTATTATTGTTAAAGATTCATTACATTTTATTGAACGAATAGACTTTGTAAATCATTCAAAGGAGTATGTTGTAGAATTGAGTGCTATGATAAAAACTGCCACTTGTTCACTTCAGATGTCGCTACCGTTGTCCGTCTTAAAATTTGACGGCTAACTGTCAATATCCATACACTTTTTGTAAACAATCAACTTCTTTTACTTTTAATTAATTAATATGCTCCGTTGCGCAGCTGTTGACTGCAAAAATCCGGGAACACATGTATTCCCAAAAGATGTTTAAACTAATAATATCCTGGGACATTTTCACACACGGTCATCTGATCCCAAACTAAGCAGAGCTTGTACTATGGAAACCAGATAACTGATATACTACATATACTTACTACTTATTTTGTAAATACATACTTATATAGATAATTACACCCAGACTCAGGACAAACAGACATGTTCGTGCACACAAATGTTTGTCCTGGATGGGAATCGAACCCACGACCTGCGGCATGATAGGTGCAATCTTAACCAACCACGCCAGCAGGTCTGTCAAAGAAGAAAATTGTGGGAGAGAGCTCTCCGAAGAAAAAATTGGAAATCCAATAATACGTCGAGGCTATGTGCTATCCATTTTAAACCTGAAGACTTATCAGAGAAATTCGTATACAGGTGATGCTCTTTTTTTATAAAACAGAGAACTGGGTGTGTTTTCATTACAGTTAGGTACTGTGCATGAAAATATCAATGATTACAATCATAGGCAAACAGAGAACTGGGTGTATTTTCATTACAGTTACTGTGCGTGAAAATATCCATGATTTCAATCATAGGCAACTCTTAGCGTTACCTGTGGCTTTACCAAGCTCCTTCATACAGGATTTTCTCTTTAGGTGGTATTTGAAACCTGGAACAATATTAACACATTGTAAATAAAGTATATTTTACTAATTAGAATCAACTCACAGAGAAAGATAAGTGCATCATCTCAGGCTTCTTCTGGGTAAGCTCACTCCATCGTCGACTTTGTCTCTGTCACCTCTCTAACCCAGACTAGAGTCAAGAGCAAACCCATCACAAATAAAAATAAAAGAATCTCTGTATGAAAACTTACCTTTCAGCAAACTCTTAAATGTGGGTTTTAATTAGCGCTGGAAGATCAGTGCTAGAATTAACATCCCTGAATTTTTCTAGGGAAGGAATGTTGGGGTGATCTTCCCCAAGCTCGTCTTCATCAAGTTATTTCTGTCGTATGCCTCTAGTATTCAACAAAAAAAGGACTATAATGTAAAACAAACAAAACAACCTAATTAAAAAAATCAATCAATAAAAAAATGGGCATAACTTATTAAGCTTTCCACTAAATCTGTTTTTTACCAGTGGTAGATGCTTTCCTTTTCCTTAGCTCCGCTTTTAGTTATACTACACTCCAAATCACATACATTTTTGTCCAGTTTTCGTATGTATGCGTAAAATCACTGTTGTCCGTGAACACATACACAACAATGCAATGGCGGTTTGAAAACGTACAAAAGTGCTGGTACCTATGACGAGCTTTCAGTTTTTAACCCCATTGATGTTCAAAACTAAACTGTACATAGGACTATATAGAGCAGCTCCTCATATTGATATATTTATTCAACAAAAAAAATGGAAAAAGTTTTACATAAATTAAATATTAAAAAATCACATAAACACATAATAATGAGGAGACTTTAATATAAACGTGCACAATAAAAATAAACAGACTCTTGGAGTTCTTATTAACGCCATCCAAACGAGCACTGCGAGCGCCTTTGTGTTCGCGCTAAAAACCGTCAGCCGATGGATCACGTAATTCACGTCTGGTCCCTGGCTCCAAGCAACCACCTACTGTACCTCATCGTGACTCACATTAAAGAGGTCCGAAGAGTATTGCGCTGTCTAGACGTGAACAAGGCCAGCGGGCCTGACGGCATTCCAGCGACAGTGTTGAGGCAGTGTGCACTTGTACTGTCTCCTGTGTTGACACGTTTGTTCCGCCTCTCCCTTGAAAAACGAAACTGTGCCGAAATCCTGGAAGCTTACAAATGTACAACCAGTGCCCAAAAAGGGTGACCGTGCAGACCCTGCCCATTACCGTCCGATCGCCATTACCTCCATTCCATGCAAGGTTATGGAAAGGGTGCTGAACAATAAGTTGCTGACCTACCTTGAAGACAATGATCTCCTCAATGACCGTCAATATGGCTTTCGCCGGGGACGGTCAACTGGCGATCTTCTTGTGTATGTCACGCACTGCTGTGGCGAAGCCATCGAGACACACGGCGAAGCACTTGCTGTATCGCTTGACATCTCGAAGGCCTTTGACAGGGTCTGGCACGCTGCTCTGCTCAGCAAGCTTCCTGCTTATGGCATCCCAGCTGATTTTTGCTGGATATCAGATTCCCTTAGTGAATCAGAGTAGTCGTTGAAGGCTGCTCCTCTGACCTTATGGCTATTGATGCCGGAGTTCTTGAGGGGTCTGTTCTCTCTGCAACTCTTTTCCTGCTGCACATCAATGACCTGCTTCAGCCTGGTATTGTTGGGTACGCAGATGACAGTACAGTTTCAAAGAGATATTTGTCCAGCGCTAAAACCAGCGGGACCGAAGTTCGTTCCTTGAGAGAGGCCATGGTAGAGCCGACAGGTTTGACCTTAAGCCTTATCTCCCAGTGGGGTGATGATAATCTGGTCTCTTTTAATACCACCAAAACACAGGCGTGCCTTTTTACCGCTAAAAGGAGTCGTTTCGCTCAAACTCCTACTTTTCGGGGTACATCTGTTCCTGTAACTGATCGGCTTGAGCTCCTAGGCGTGGAGTTAACATCTGGTGTCAACTTTGGCACCACCATCGAGTACAAAGCCCAAACTGCGGCCAAGAAACTGGGCATCCTAAATAGGGTGAAGCGATACTTTACGCCCGGACAGCTTTTAACTCTTTACAAAGCGCAGTCCGATCCTGCATGAAGTATTGCAGCCACCTTTGGGATGGACCAGATAAGAAATAACTAGCCGCGCTTGACTCAGTGGATCGCAGAGCTAGGAAGCTCATTGCCGACGTAAAACTGGTGGATGCCAAGCATCATAGCTTGGCTCATCGCCGCAAGGTTGCCTGCTTATTGGTCTTCTACAGATTGTACTTCAGTGAGTGTGTTCAAGAACTCCACGACCTCATTCCACCAGCCCCCTTCTACCATCGGACATCTAGACGCACTGCCAGTTACCATCCCTACATAGTTGCTATTCCACCGATTCGCACTAAGCGCTTCCAAATGACTTTTATAATGCGCACAGCAAAAGAGTGGAACTCACTACCTGCGTCTCTCTCTTCAAAGTGATAGTGAACAGGCTTCTTCTGGGTAAGCTCACTCCATCTTCGACTCTGTCTCTGTCGCGTCCGACCTAGACTAGAGTCAAGAGCAAACCCATCATAAATAAAAAATAACGGCGAGCGCATGTTGGTGCAAGCGTTACATGTAATGCTCGTAGTACCTCCCACACACAAAATTCGCATCACATTACACCATTCATTACATTACGCATTACACAAGTCTGGACCCGGCTTTACTGGTATTTTTATTCGGGTGAAACCGCAACTGGGGGTAGGTACCTAATTCTACTAATTATTACTAATTCAACTAATCTTAAAATTACTACACCTAATGTACAGACGCCAGCAGGTCAAGCTACCCGAAACTGTCTAATTTTCCCAACCAACCTTGAACCTAATGCTTTAGCGATAAAGTTGAAAATCTATTAAAGAAAGGACATTGCTCATGGATGTATGGAATCCCGTACCAACCTGCATCAAAATCAAAATTTGTTTTTTTTTATAGACTACACTTATTACATTAACTCCTGCAAAAGTTCTTTTTCTAAAACATCCGGGTTTCGGAGTTATTTTATAAAATCGAAAACGACCTAAAATCTAGGTAAGTTGTATATTTCGTATTTTATATAGACACGTCACACACTAACGAACATTATTGCTCTAAAAAACTGCGTAATCCGCTAATATTAGTACGAATTACGATTTTTGCGTATCAAAAATGAACAATTGATACATCGGTTTTGCCGGGTGACTCACGGCGGCAATCGGTCGACCCCACGACTAGACTTAATTGCACAATGAAATACACAGAAATAAGTTCACAAAATACAAAGAAGTTCTAGTTCTCAACACAATTCAATAATTAATAATAATCTCAACTCTCAAAAACGCAGACGGACGCTAGCGCCAAAGAGTAAAGGCTAGCGCAAACCATACCTAGATAATACATGATCTCTCAGGATTTAGGGATATAATCGATAATAAATCTTTAGTGAGAAAAATAATGTTGTTTCAATTAGCAACTTTACTGATTTTACTAAATTGTTACTGTTATGCAACAAAAAGAAAGCAAAGTTAATAGTAAAGTTAATAGTATAGTTATTTATTATATAAAAGAAACACCACTTAAGCACTGTTGGCAACAACAGGTGCGCACAGGCGGTGGCACCACCCCATCGCCTCGCATTTTTTGCGTAGAAATTAAACTAAATCAATGCCGAATGTGTATCCTACACTGGCAATGGTTTAGAAATATTCTGCCGCAATAAGGAAAAAAAGGACGTATGTACAGAAATATTGACATGGAGAAAAAAAATATTTTGTCCTGTTTAAACTATAAGATTTGAAGAAAGCCAGATTTTATAAAATAACTCCGAAACCCGGATGTTTTAGAAAAAGAACTTTTGTATGAGTTAATATGCTATGTGTAGTCTATAAAAAAAACAAAGTTTGATTTTGATGCAGGTTGGTTCGGGATTCCATACATCCATGATCATTGTCCTTTTTTATCTTGATGCATGAGACTTTTTGGTACCACTTTTCGTCATTCTCCTTTGACAGATTGTAGTAGCTTCATGTCATCTAATTAAATATTATCTTATCAGCTATGTAAAAAGGTCAATCAATTCGCCTAGCCTTTTCCCAACTATGTTGGGGTCGGCTTCCAGTCTAACTGGATGCAGCTGTATACCAGTATTTTACATGGAGCTACTGGCTATTGGAGCTCCACAACCCAGTAACTGGGTAATACGATACTTCTTAGTAAGACTGGTTTTTAGACTTTCGGACTTCTAACGACCCTTAACGACTGTCAACGATCCACGAATGACAGCCGTAACTCAAGCGCAAAGACGTCAAGCGTCATACAGAGAATTGAAAATGCTATTTTGAGCCTAGGCGTTCCTTGGCTTGTCAGGAATGCTAAAATATACAAGGAGTTATCAATAAACACCTTCATGGACGAGATCAAAACATCAGAAAAAATACCAGGAAAGGACTAGAAAAGGCACCCCAACGATCTGGCTGCCGCATTAAAAACTAGAAGTTACAGGAAAAGACATCGTGTAAATTCGTGTAGTCCACCCACATCTGTGTGGACTTAAGCACGAATAAGGAGTAGATGGCTCACTGGAGTCGGTCTTCCCGCCAATGTTTTCCTCTCAACACATCCGTTAAACGTATGGGTAATTGAGTATGACACTGATCGCGGATTGCCACAGAAGAAAAAAAAATAGACAGCGTAAGTTATATTTTTAAACAGAGTTTTTTTTAGTTTAGCAGTATGAACTTGTTCATGTAATCGACAAAGAATATTGCAAAATTGCAACTAAGATGGAACAGAGTTCACTGGGGTTAAAAACTGAAAGCTCATCATAGGTGGCAGCACTTTTGTCCGTCTTCAAACCGCCACTTTTGTGTATGCGTTCACTGTTTTGTCTATCACTAATTAAACGAAAGCTGGACAAAATTGTTTGCGACTTGAAGTGTAGTGTAGTACAAGTAATAGCGGAGCTAAGGAAAAGGGAAGCGTCGACCACAGGTAAAAAGCAGCTTTAGTGGAAAAATAAATAAATTATTACCATTTTATAATTGATGGGTTTTTTTGTTTGTTTTACATTAAAGTCCTTTTTTTGTTCAAGACTGGAAGCATACGATAGAAACAACTTGATTGGAGTTGATGTCGAGCTTGAGGGATGATCACCTCAACATTCCTGCCCTTGATCGTCCAGAGCTATTTAAAACCCTCATTCAAGAGTTTGCTAAAAGGTAAGTTTTCATACAGTAATGGTGCATTTATCTTCCTTTGTGAGTTTATTCTAATAATAAGAAAGTCAGTTAAATATACTTTATTTCCAATATGCTAATATTGTTTCAGTTTTCAAATAACGCCATAAAGCAAATTGACGTAATCACTAGAGATAACCGGACAATTCAAGACCCTAATGAAATAAGTGACATTTTTAATCAATTCTACATACAATCTACAAATAATAATAACTTTAGATACAATGTTGACGAAATAAATAAAACTATGGATGGTAATAATGAACACACAATATTTCTCAGACCTACTGATGCTCTGGAAGTATTTAGAACAATACAAAATCTTAAAAATACAAGTGCAGTAGGATTGGATGACATTACGACTAAGGTAATTAAATTGTGCGCTTCATCTATTTGCCAACCATTAAGTTATTTAATAAACTTTTCTTTTGAAGAAGGTGCATTCCCAGAGACATTGAAAAAATCAATAGTAAAGCCACTTTTTAAAAAAGGTAATACATCTGACATTAAAAACTATAGGCCAGTGACGCTAATACCAATTATGTCAAAAATCTTGGAGAAAATCATGCTGAGAAGGCTTCAAGAATTTACGATCAGGAACCATATACTGAAAGATGAACAATTTGGGTTTAGAAAAAATAGTACCACGTCATTGGCATGTTTTAATTTGATGAAGACTGTCACCCAGGCTATAGATGAAGGATTACCAGTCGCGACAATCCTCTTGGACATGAGCAAGGCGTTCGATTTTGTGGACCACGAATTGCTCTTACACAAGCTAGAAAAATACGGGATAAGAGGAAAGGCGAACGACTGGTTGAGAAACTACTTGAAAAACCGACAACAATGTGTGGAAATCTCCAGAATACATAATGGCAAAAAGTTGTCCTATAGAAGCGACTTAAAGGAAAATAATTTCGGAGTGCCGCAGGGCAGTGTATTGGGGCGTTTCTTGTTCCTCCTCTACATTAATGATCTCCCAAATATCACTCGCCACACCGTGATTTTATTTGCTGATGACACTACCCTTGTCGTGAAGTGTGAAAGACGAGATACCTACGAGCATGAAATTAATGAAGCTGTCAAAAATATAATACACTGGTTGAACTCCAATAACCTGCAAATTAATATGGAGAAAACGAAAATGATCCAGTTTCAAACATACAGAAGAAACCCGTCAACACTAAATATTAAATATAACGACACTACTATCGAACAAGTAGTAAGTACTGCATTTCTGGGCATACAATTAGATCAAAACTGCGACTGGAAAAATCATGTCGACTATGTTTGTGACAAACTGGACAGATTTATCTATGCGCTAAGAAGATTAAGAGCCACAGTTTCAACTGAAGCGGCTCTTTGCGCATATCACGGATATGTTTCCTCCGTTCTCTCATACGGTCTCTTATTGTGGGGTAATTCGGTGGATGTCACTAAAGCGTTTATTGTACAAAAAAAATGTGTGCGTGCAATCTGTGGAGCTGGTTATATGGATAGCTGTAAACCTCTGTTTAAAAAAATCAATATATTACCATTACCATGCATGTATGTCAAAGAATTGTGTCTATTTGTTCGACAACATCCAGAATATTTTATTAGGCATAGAGATGTAACTAAAAGGAATGTTGCCTCTAGAGATAAACATAGGATCTGCTTGCCACAATGCAAGCTTGATTTATATAAAAGGAATTCGTTTATAATGGCTATTAAGGTATACAATAAATTACCAAACGCCTTAAAAGATCTATCTTTACCTATGTTTAAAAAAAAGTTGATTCAATGGTTGACGGAAAAATGTTTTTACAGTATCAATGAATATATGTCTTATAACGAACGCAAAGAAAGGAAGTAATGTCAATTTTTGTTTATGTTTAAATTATTATTCTATTTTTATTTTATTTTTCTTTTATTTTTATTTTGTTATTTTTTTTCTTCTTTTTTGACATTTTAACAATATTCATGGGAAGTTCAATAAATACTTTTATTTTATTTATAAAATTGACATTAACTATTATTTTAATATTGACATTTTTCAATAGTCATGGACATTTCATTTATTGTATAGAATTTGAAATATTATAGTGATGAGATATTGGTAACTTCTGATTGTAATTAGTTTGACATTTTAACAATATTCATGGACATTTAAATTACTTTATACTGACATTTTATAGTGATAGCAGGTATTGGTATATAACTTCTGATGTAACATTATTATGACATTTTAAATTATTCTATGGTTTGGAAATTAAATACTTACAATTAATTTGTTTAATCTGACATTTTGTAGCAATTAGGTATGAATATGACATTTTAATAAATTTAATGTACTTATCCTGTATAAATATTTGCACACCACAAGTAATGGTAGAATGTAAATGGCACTCATTTAAATTAAGATCACACGACTTTGTATACCTGCATTCTGGCAAATAAATAAATTATTATTAAATTATTATTATTATTATTATAAATACCCCCTAAAGGGCAAATCCTGTATGAAAGTAGGAGCTTTGGTAACGCTAAGAGTTGCATATTATGCTTGTAACCAGGCATATTTTCTTGCATAGTGCCTGTAATGAAAACACACTTCGTTTTTTTATTATTTATGATGGGTTTGCTCTTGACTCTAGTCTAGGTCGGATGCGACAGAGACAGAGTCGACGGAGTGAGCTTACCCAGTAGAAGCCTGTTCACTCTCACTTTGAAGAGATTAGGGTTGTATGCGCTGGGCGTGAGTTCCACTCTTTTGCGCATTAAAAAACTTATTTGTTTTATGAAATCTTAGCATCACCAATATACGAATTTCTCTGATAAGACTTCAGGTTTAAAATGGATAGCACATAGCTTCAACCTAGGTTTCCATTTTTTTCTTCGGAGAGCTCTCCCCCACAGTTTTCTTCTTTTAACATCTTTTGGGAATACATGGGTTCTCGGATTTTTGTAGTTAACAGCTACTGAACGGCGCATATTCATTCATTATGAGTAACAGAAGCTGATTTTTTTTCAAAAAATATATGGATATTGTGTAAAGTTTTAAGGGATATTATTAATTGCACATCAAATAAATAATCACATATCAATTTATTTTCATCAATTATATACTTTTTTACATCAAAAATACTGATTGCACAGCAAATCAACCAGAGCGTACGTATACATAATACTCACACTCATAGCAAAATAACATGGCAACTAATATTAACCCCGAGGTTAGGTTTGGTTAGGTTACTTTAAAACCTTTATACAGAAACAGGAGCCCCGCGAAGTGGAGCTGCGTCGACATAGGATGCAAGAGCGAGCGAAGGGCACGAAGGGTAAGTTACAATAATTGGTTTTTCTCAAGAATGGTAAAAGGCTTTAATGTGTGCTAGACTATGCTAGCTAGCTATGCATTAATAAAAATAAAAAATAAAACTTTAAGATAAATAGCGGTGCGCTACGAATATAAATTGTTGTTTATTTAGTTATATTTTTAGTTGAGTGTTTTGCTGTGCAATTAGTAATTTTGATTGGAATTTGGATTATTTTTGGATACAAAAAGTAATGTTTTTGATTTGCGTTTAAATAGGTACTACCCAAGTTTTAAGACGAACAATGGTAGCGACATCTGAAGTGAGCAAGTGGCAGTTTTTATCCTCATTATTTGTCATAAGGCTGTCTACTACTGTCACTGTCACAATACATAAAATCCCGTAGACAGGAAAATCCGAAAATCAATAAATCATATCACTGAAATCTGAATGCCATTGACACGAGAGTGCTTTCACTTTCAATTATAGGTTCTTTGCTTAGGAAATTGAAATAGAAATACAAATACAAGCCATCTAATTATTACATTAAACACGAAGGTAATTTAATCGTCAATAAAGTGAGTTGAGGTGTTAAAAATATCATCATAATGTGTTTATATTTTATACATTACCGGCTACCGGTGTATTTTGTAATTTTCTTCAAGGTTTTTCTTTTAGAAACTTAACGGCCACACCATGAGTTCAAGAAAGCCGCTAACTAAAGTTGAAAAAATTGCATATGATTTGAGACATGAAGGACGCTACCCGGTGAGATTCAGTTTTGATTTAATTTATTATACCTAAGTGCTGCTCTTTTTCGGTTACGGCCTCGTTGGTCTAGTGGTCGCAATGCACGGCTGTTGAGCATTAGGTCTCCAGTCCCCAGGGCCAGCAAGGTCCAGCAAAGTGTTATAATGCTTTTTTGGAATGAAGTTCTTTATCGCGGCTTGCGGTAGGAGTTAACTGGTAGAAATCATCTTTAACGAAAAAAACGTACATAATTCAGTGGAATCTCGGTAACTCGAAAATCGTTATGTTGTAATCCTCAGTACAATGAAAAAGTTTGCCTTTCCCTTCTACTGAAGTCCTCAATATGGTTATCTGGAGACTAACTCAGACAAAATCTTACTTCCTTGCGAAGTACTCATGATACAGGATACTCTATAACTAGAATTTCATTCAGTAGACTCAAGTCGAAGTTAGTAAAACATAATGATGTCTTATTTGGAATTCCCCAAACTCATAACCACAAAATCTAAAAGGAATGTTTGGTCCTTTTATTATATTGCCTCTTGAAACTTGAGACCATACTAGATGGCTCTGTATTAGTACATATTCATTCCAAGCGGATGTCCCACAACACCTTCCAACTTCTTCTGTTTAGAATGTGCCCGAGTGCCAGAGTCTTGGGTCAGCAGTGGGTTCTTATCGTGACTTGTGCCTGGTTGATAGCAATGCGTTTGCCCCTATAGCATAGGAACTACAACTAACTGCTGAAATGTGAGTGTAGGTAAAGCCACTGACAGCTTGGACCCTGCTCCCCAAACTGGTTTACGGATTATCCCATATCCGCTGTGCTCACCCGCACGCGGGGAAAAGCGCCCCACCCGATTATGTCATTCAGCCCCACGGTAATTGTGTAAACAAAACCGATTTGCATTGTAGCTTCTTGGAATTTTGTGACCGTTGAATGTTCCTTAGAATGCTAGTGAGTAGGGCTTTATAGTAATGTATGTTTCATTTGAAAGTATGACTTGTTTTCATTTTCAAAATTGGTTGTAAAAAATATCAAAACAATTTTTAGTTAAACTTTCAAAGAAATGACTCTAGTAAAAAAAAAACTAGCAATGACCTATATGTTTTATGGTTTAAAATGCATGGTGTTTATTCTTAGCACGAATCATAAATAAAACCACTTACCTTAATACAATTTTCATTAATTACAAGCATTCCAATTTAATTTAATATGATTTTTATACTTGTGTTAAAATTTACAAATATAATCAAATTGAAGAAAAGTATATAATCTCTTAAATATTTCTCTTTACAGTGGCAAAAAAAATTCTTAATATTTTCCATCCTAATACTTCTGCTGTCAGTGTCAACATACTATTTGTTCAAAATGTGGACAGCCCCTCCTGATGTACCAGATGCAGACCTGGAGCAGTACTGGGGAGCATATCCCATTGATATGCAACGTGACACATCCATAAGACCATATACTATTGAATTCTCTGATGTGGTAAGCATAATAAGATGTTTAGTTAATTAGTTGAAGTCATTACCTTTTTGTCCCAAAACGTATTATTTCTTATATTGTTCGATAATTGACTACCATAGTGGTTTGTCATTGCTATGCGATGAAGCATAATTGTAAAAGAATGTGCATTGAATAATCTATTTTGTTAATATAGACAAATATATTTTGAAATGTGTCACCATTAGCCAACACATTTTTATCACTATAATTTTCTAATGTAAGCATAAAAACTTGATAGATATAAAAATTATATTAATAAATATAAATATAATTATTAAATTATATATATATTAATTATACTTATATTAATCAGATAGGCAGTCGCTCCATGTAAAATACTGGTATTCAGCTGCATCCGGTTAGACCGGAAGCCGACGCAAACACAGTTGGGAAAAGGCTAGGCAGATCGCAGATCAAGTATAAAAACTTAACAGTAAAAAAAATATTTTTAATTCTCAAATTTGATTGTGTTTTGTCATTGTGATGAAGCATTTATTAAAAGAATGTGCAAGAAATAATCTATCACGCTGATCAAGATATATTTTTGAACAATCAGCATTATCCAACATATAATATTTATTTATCAATAGCCAGTCATCAGGATATTCATCAAGCCACGCCACGCCAGCCACATGCCAAAGGCTGCCCCGGCAACTTGCGAAAAATCCTGGTATGCTCCACCGTGCTAGCTGGCGACTGGATGGGAGGACCCAGTGGCCATATCCGGGGGTGTTCGGGCGTCCTCGCAATCTCCAATTGAGTTCACCATAGGTTTGGTTGGCTCTAGTGTTCCACTTGGGTCACTGAGTAGCACCTCGACACTACCCTACGATGACTTTTTTCCCCAACTACTCCACTCAAATATGACCAAAGCAAAGAAAAATAAGGGTAAACAATGGCTGTAATTCCACTAAATGTGCACTTCACTAACATCAGGGGGTTGCACTCCATCCTCCATCCGGTCCATCACCACCTTGAGACCGAGTAGCCATACCTGTTTTTCCTAACGGAGACGAAGATAACAACCCCGTCGGCCCTGGCGTACCTCAATTACCCGGGTTACTCTCTTGAACGCAAGTTCAAGAAGCAAACTGGGGTCTGTGTGTACGTGATGACATTTGTTGTCGTCGTCTCCGTGGCTTTGAGAAATCGGGTTTTTCTGCCATATGGCTACTTGTGGATACTGGCGTGGAGAAATCTCTCTACATCGGCGTCCACCGATCGCACAGCGGAGACCAGGAGACAACAGCGCCCTTTAATTTCTTCAACGCCTATCATAAAGAGTTGTCTCCTTCCCTTAAATATGGCGAGGGGGGTAATGGCTGCGTTAATATAATCTTTGCGTTATGCTCGTAAACGGGTGCTGCTTGTGGTGACTGGTCGTCTTGCTGTCCTTGGTTTTGTTTTGTTATTAGTAATTTAACTCGTTGTTTATTTTACTTCGATGGTCCTAGTTTATTATTTGTGACTTCGATTTACGACTACATGTACGGGGTATATGAAAGTGGGCAGGCCCTTTATTACTGGAGGCTTTTATTTAGGTATAAAATTCTGTTACGTTTTTAGTTTTGTATTTTTATTTCTGCTTGAGTTAGTTTTCGTTTTTTTTTTCTTTCCTTTTTTTTTGGTATATTGGCGTGTGCTAGTTGACTTATAGCAAACAATTAAATTTAATTTAATGTTTGTGTTGCGTAATGTACTTAGATATATTATTTTGCGCAGTGTTGTATAGATTTTTTTTTTTTTACTGAACAGAGCTGTGCTGCTGGGGAGTTAGTTGCGCCACTTCTTCTCCTCAGCTAAAGCACTACGAAGTGGTAAAGGCGGGCGTTTTGGGGGACTGTCTTGTGTGTATGTAATTTTGACATTCGAAAAGTGCTGATTCTCAGCCTAGTTTGAATAAATGACTTTTGATTTTGATTTTTGAGTGGTTGTTTCCCGAACCAGAAAATGACCATGCTGGGTTGGAGACGCGCAAGTTTGCTATAACGCTAGATCTAAACTAGATGGTGAATGTGGCAACGCGGGTACCGGAAATTGATGGCCCAATTGCTTGGACCTTTTGCTGGCATCTGATCCGGACAGTCATTCAGTATCGGACTCAGCCCCGCTGGGAACGTCTAACCATTGTCTGGCGAAATCCATATCGACCTGCTCTCCTCCAGATGAGAATAATAATAATAATAATAATATTCCACAACTATCACACAACGCCGTCTAGCCTCAAGCTAAGCAGAGCTTGTGTTATGAGTACTAGACAACTGATAAACATACTTATATATTTCTAAATACATACATATATAGATAAATTACACCCAGACACAGAACAAATGATCATGCTCATCACACAAACATTTGTCCTGGGTGGGAATCGAACCCACAACCTCCGGCATAGCAGTCAGGGCCACTAACCACTAGACCAACAGGCCAGTCAAGAATCGTAGAGGTACGAGGCGAGTATGGCGATACGAGTCAGCAGACTGGGATGAGATGCCGGACTTTTTTGCGTCTTATCCATGGCGGCAAGTATGCTTTCCCTCGAGCTGTGCTGACGTGGTTGCGGACGTGATTCGGTAGGGGATGGCGTATTCTATTCCTTTCTCCGATATCCCGCTCGGTTACAAATCCCGGCATTGGTATAATGCAGAATGCGCCCACGCTGAAACCCGAAAAGAGTCTGCCTACTAAGCCTGGGTCAAGGCCCGCGACCGCAAAGTTAGAGCACGTAGGGTTCGCGCGAATAAAAGAGCCTTTAATTCTGCCGCCAAGTTCTGCAAGCGGGTTTTACGTAGGGCACGTTTTGAGCATGTCGGACGTATTGGGGCCAGGCTGGCTTCGCACCCTCCGGGTAGTAAACAGTTTTGGTCCCTGTTTATAGCGGCTGAACCGAATTTCTGTCGTTCCACTTTACCTCCAATGATGAAACCTGATGGGTCGCTGGCTCACTCTGCAAGTGAGAAAGCAAATTTATTTTCATCTCTCTTTGCAAGCAATTCACGTCTGGTCGCAGGCTCCAAGCAACCACCTACTGTACCTCATTGTGACTCCTCGATTCCGAAGATCGCAGTTCACATTAAAGAGGTCCGAAGAGTATTGTGCAATCTAGACGGTACAAGCCAACGGCACGGACAAGGCCAGCGGGCCTGACGGCATTCCAGCGAGAGTGTTGAGGCAGTGTGCGCCTGAACTGTCTCCTGTGTTGACACGTTTGTTCGATCTCTCTCTTGATAAAGAACGGTGCCGAAATACTGGAAGCTTGCAAATGTACAACCAGTGTCCAAAAAGGGCGACCATGCAGACCCTTCCCATTACAGTCCGATCGCCATTACCTCCATTCTGTGCAAGGTTATGGAAAGGGTACTAAATAATAAGTGGCTGACTTACCTTGAAAACAATGATCTTGAGGCCGGGCGGTTGCCGGTGCCAGTCAACTGGCGATCTTCTTGTGTATGTCACGCACTGCTGTGGCGAAGCCATCGAGAAACATGGCGAACCACTTGCTGTATCGCTTGTCATCTCGGAGGCCTTTGACAGGGTCTGGCACGCTGCTCTGCTCAGCAAGCTTCCTGCTTATGACATCCCACCTGATTTTTGTAGCTGGATATCAGATTTCCTTAGTGAACGGTCGATCAGAGTAGTCGTTGACGGCTGTTCCTCTGACCTTATGGCTATTGATGTCGGAGTTCCTCAGGGGTCTGTTCTCTCTGCAACTCTTTTCCTGGTGCACATCAATGACCTGCTTCAGCCTGGTATTGTTGGGCACACAGATGACAGTACAGTTTCAGAGAGATACATGTCCAGCGTAAAAACCAGCGGGGCCGAAGTTCGTTCCTTGAGAGAGGAAGAGAGGTCATGGTAGAGCGGGCAGATTTGACCTTTAGCCTCGTCTCCCAGTGGGGTGATGACAATCTGGTCTCTTAACGCCATCAAAACACAGGCGTCTTTTAACCGCTAAAAGGAGTCGTTTCGCCCAAACTCCTACTTTTCGGGGTACATAGTAACTGATCGGCTTGAGCTCCTAGGCATGGAGTTGATATCTGGTCTCAACTTCGACGCCACCATCGAGTATAAAGCGCAATCAGCGGCCAAGAAGCTGGGCATCCTAAATAGGGTGAAGCGACACTTTACGACTGAACAGCTTTTAACCCTTTACAAAGCACAAGTCCGATCCTGCATGGAGTATTGCAGTCACCTTTGGGATGGATCAGCTAAGTACCAACTAGCCGCGGTTGACTCGGTGGAACGCAGAGCTAAGAGGCTCATTGGCGACGTAGAACTGGTGGACACCAAGCTTCACAGCTTGGCCTTTCGCCGCAAGGTTGCCTGCTTGTCAATCTTCTACAGATGATGTACTTCGGTGAGTGTGCCCGAGAACTCCACGACCTGATTGCACCAGCCCCCTTCTACCATCGGACAACTAAACGCACTGCCAGTTACAATCCCTACCTAGTTGCTATTCCACCAATTCGCACTAAGCGTTTCCAAATGTCTTTTATAATGCGCACAGCAAAAGAGTGGAACTCCCTACCTGCGTCTGTGTTTCCGAGCGCATACAACCCTAATCTCTTCAAAGTGAGAGTGAACAGGCTTCTTCTGGGTAAGCTCACTCCATCGTCGACTTTGTCTGTGTCACCTCTGACCTAGACTAGAGTCAAGAGCCAACCCAGCTCAAATAAAAAAATTGCCTACAGATAAATACATCTGCCCATGCTAATCATCGTCTGCCTTGCTTTTTCCCAACTATGTTGGGGTCGGCTTCCAGTCTAACCGGATAATTTGTGACACACGCCATATCTGTGCGGATACTTCCATTTGATTTTTTTCTATTCCATGACGCGAACTATACAAGAATTCACGTGTTGCGCTCTTATTCGTGTTCAATGTCACGTGATCAATGGCTTTATTTTACGCAATTATTTTTAAAGAATTTAATTACTGTTTCCAATGTCCCTATTAATTATTTCCTAGTATATTCATTCTTATTTACTTCTTTCAGATAGTCAATGATCTCAGAGAACGTCTGCTCCACAGACGTTCGTTCACACCTCCACTAGAGAATGCTGGCTTCACATATGGCTTCAACACACACTTCCTGACCCAAGTATTGGATTTCTGGCAAAATAGCTACAACTTTAAAGACCGAGAACAGTTCTTGAACAAATATGAGCAGTATGTGACTAATATACAAGGATTGGATGTACATTACATGCATGTGAAGCCGAAAGTGGAGCCGAATGTTACCGTAAGTTTTATTTAAGGGGAAAGCGCCTGGCTAGCTCGTGACATTCGAATTTTGCTTTCGTTTTTTGCAATTTGCAGGTCAGTATCAGGTTGTATGTTGATCTGAATATGATTCGCGACCGACATGTAATAAATACATGTCGGTCGCGAATTGATGATCTTATTGATTATTATTAATTCTATAAAGAATTAATAATAATCAATAAGATCATCAATACAACTACACAACAACTGTTCATATAATCCTAATGAATGACTATTTCATGAAATCTTGATATTTAGGATTATATTAACTTAAGGAGTTGTATTACCGATTCTAACTATTATAATTTTGTAAATACATATACTCGTATCGTCCATTTGCGACGACAGTCTGACATCTCAAAAACCGTAATTTTACATAAAACGATTTCTGAACTTTTAAATGCTCTCTCTCTCTCTCTCTCTAAACTCTTAAATAATCAAAAAGAAAAACGAATCAGTAAAACAAAAATCTAAATTCGAGATATCACACTGTCGTCGCAAATGGACGCTATGTTACGGTCGCGAATTATACTTTAATCAGCATACAACCTTGCAAATTGCAAAAAACGTAAGATTATTTGAAATTCAAATTTTCTTACGTTTTTCAAATTTTCACATACAGACGTGATAGGGCTGAACAAGGGTTAGTTGTCATAGATAGGTGGCTCAAAGCAAATTTGTTAACCCTTAACATTGCTAAAACAAATTACATTTGTTTCTCTCCAAGTGCAAGGTCTAAGGCAGGTCCTAGTATCAATATCCGTATCCATATGTGTGCTAACAGCTTGATTCCGAATTGTGACTGTAAACCCATCAAACAAGTATCGTCTGCAAGATACTTTGGAGGATTCAAAGTTTCACCAAAACTCCATTGACAAATTCTTATTTTAAAACCAACGTTTCCTATACTATTTATTACGAAAACAACTTCTTCCGCAAATGTTTTATTTTATAAACACTCCTTTTACAAACATTTATTTCGCAAACAATAATTCTTTTAACAAATGCATCAGATGATATTTAATCATTTAAACATTTTTCATTTAGATCCATTTCATTTAGATTTATTTATTTCTACTATTGCTGTCTGCAGGGTTTAAAGAGACCTAACCGAACCTAACTCCCCGTGATGTCGACCGTCTAGGGTTAGGGTTTCCGTCAGCAGGTCGACGGAGCCCCGCCTAGCGGGGCTCCTATTTCTGTCTGCAGGGTTTAAAGGAACCTAACCAACCGAACCTCGGGGTGCCCCTGACGTCGACCGTCTAGGGTTAGGGTTTCCGTCAGCAGGTCGACGGAGCCCCGCGCAGCGGGGCTCCTATTTCTGTCTGCAGGGTTCAAAGGAACCTAACCAACCGAACCTCGGGGTGTCCCTGACGTCGACCGTCTAGGGTTAGGGTTTTCGTCATGTCTTTATTCCAAACGTTGTTTATGAAATGAAATGAAAAAAATAATAACTTGTTGTTGTAAAATGATGAAATGACAAATAATGTTTTGGCCAATCGTTCTTGTCAAGTAAACATTTTTGAATTAATTTTTGGTGAACTGACTGGTCACCACTTGGGAGGTATAGTCGATGAGTGCCTAACGTGGCACTCGCATGTCGAGGTAGTTATGTCGCGTGTTCGAAAATTATATATCCTTAAACTGTATATCCATAGTAAAATGTCAAGAAAAGAATGCACTTGCTCTGGTTCCATGTTTCTTTGGTTTAGACCAAAGAAACATCCCAGACAGCCCTCAAGTAACAGCGAGTTTATACTTGCCGTTACTTGAGGGAATTCTGAACTCAGTTTTTTTAATAATAACCCCACCGCTGTATCTCTACGTTGACGTCGTGGTGGGGCTTGCGCGCTCCAAACTTTAGGTCTGTGCCGCTAGAGTTTACTTTGCCGGAACGGCTCTAGGTTGAGGAGCCAGAAATCCGCAGGGCAGCATGTGGCGAGCTGTTGGGCAGTAGCGACCCCACGGACCCTATCTCCCGAGAGAAATCTTGTCCTCATCTCTGGCTTGCCTTTATTGGCCGGCTGGAGTGAACACTGACGAGGAACAGAGCTCCCACCTCTTTCTTGCCTTTATTGGCCGGCTTGAGTGGAGATTCGCAAGAGCAAACTTGCTCGGAGGAAGGAAGTATTCCAGTAAGGTGCTGGTAGCGATCTTGACCGTACTTCCGGGATTGTCCTGATAGCCGTGGAATACCTCTCCACTCCTCAAGCATCTCAGGAAGTGTTGCCCCCTTGTCGCTACGTCACTATGTGCTAGCGGCCGTTTCCGGGGCCCATTATTGAGTGTGCAAGTCACCCTCTGCCATTTTATACGTGTATAATATATAACATTGGTCAGGCAGGGGCATAGTTCTTCCATAGTTCAAGTAACCCTATCCACTTTAGCCACCCAGACCCATAGCCCAATATGTTTTGTTTCCACGCACAACAATAGTCCTGCACCAACCGGGGGTTGTCCTTCGGTGCACTTGCATAGTGCATATAGGGATAATCGTCGGTTGGTGCCTTCTTATCATTTAAAATTATTTAACCCTTAAATGCATAAAGTTGTAAAACTGCAACATACCATTCAAACGACCATAAAATTATTAGTATGAGTTCATTGCATGCTGTTGCAGGATTATCACTATCATGGTTATATATTTAATTGAGTGGCAACACACTTTTTTTCTTCACGACTGTCAAATTTAAACTTGACATTGACAAATCAAAGCCGATCGTAATTTTGGAGCGGATGAAAATTGTGTACTTGCTTTGCAGTGTAATTATTTGATTTTCGAAGTTCGTTTTGAGTTTCGAAAAAATATTTACGATTTTTTTTATTATTTTTCCCTGAATCAGCATATTCATGGCTCCAAAATATATTTTTTCTCGGTCTAAAAATAAAATCATGCATTTAAGGGTTAAGGGGCCTCTGCGAGTTGGCTTCGGCTCCTCGTATGCCTTCCAAAGGTCCGGGAATCCAGGGTCCCGAGAAATGTAAAATAATAATAATAATATTTATTCAAGTTATTCAAGTAATACAGTAAATACAGTGAGATGGTACTGGCATTATGGGTAGGCCAATTGCCACTTCAACTTGCTTCACCTTAAAACTTTGATTCACTGTGCAATACTTCTAAGTAACTCTTAAGTCTAGCCCTTACGGCTAGTGCACATCAGGTGCGGCGCAGTGCAGAGCATATTTCTCTGCCAAACAAATATTAACCTTGCTCATGTTGAAATAAATAACCCTCAATTGCTTCGAAAGTGCATCAAAGCGGACAGGTGTATTTATTTTCGACTTTGTTATAAGAAGAATTATGTTGATATTTGTTTAGAAGTGAAATCCGCGCTGCGCTGCGCCTCGGCAGATCTGTGCTGGCCCTTATGAAGCACCTACATTTATCAGCTAGCTACATTTTTGACTGAAACAATAATTTATTATATCAGGTGGTACCACTACTGCTGATCCACGGCTGGCCGGGCTCTATTCGTGAGTTCTACGAGTTAATACCCAAGCTGACGACACCTCGTCCCAACCACGGCTTTGTCTTCGAAGTCATCGCTCCCAGCATTCCAGGCTTTGGGTTTTCTCAGGTAAAGATTTTTTAAACAATTTCTTCAGTCAAAGAGTAGACCTCCTATTAACTTTGCCAACATGACTGTACAATCTTCACAAGACTAAGGGTATATTTTTATATAGCTTGCCAAAACTGGACATTAAAAGAGACTGTGAAGCGTGAGCTCCGAGTTTGTTTCGGCCTTTCTTTACAGAGTAGGTATGAGTTCGGTGTTTCTTATCTAGTTATAAAATATTAGTGCCGTTTTTGTTGTGCACAAACTAAACTTAATTTAGACTATTGCTAACTTTTTCCCTCTAATAAAACAAGAAAGAGACGGACGTAAATTCATCATCATTCTCCTGCCCTTGTCCCAATTTATTTGGGGTCGGCGCAACATGACTTCCATACTTCTCTATTAGTCGTCATCTTGCTAGTCACTCCCTTTCTAGCCAAATTGGAGCTGTCAAATTTAGTTGAACTAATATTTGTATTTGTCGAGAGATGTCGACTAAAAACACGGTGAAGCGCAAGGCGTAATTTGACATATCTAACTTAGTTCATATCTATACCCGTCCCTTTCTCGCACTGCCTGTTGGTAAAAGATAGCGATTCTTTAATTTTAGCTTAGTTATTGAACAAGAGAATCGGTACCATTATCTAACTTTAAGACATTTTTAAGCCTATTACAAAATTGCGTTCTGACAGATTAGGTATACTGAAGCACGGCGACGCATCGCATCGCATTATGTAGCAATTTGGCAGTTGTAATTACGTTATTTTGAGTCTTATAAATTTAATAATGTTTTTGTTTAAAGTATGAATTTTTAATTTCTTATGAACTAACGTTTACTCGTGTATAAATTTTACGTAATAATATTAATGTAGTAAGGAGAAATTTACAGTTAATCCTGAGAGTTTTTAGTAATTTTATGGTTTTTAATGGGTTTTTTTTTATAAATATCCCATACATATTTCAAAATTCTGAGGCCACTGTGAACTAAATCACTATTTAAGAAATATTATTATATATTTTTACCCGACTGCGGTGAAGCCCAAAAGGAGGGTTATGTGTTTGACCTGTGTGTTTGTATGTCCGTTTCTTTGTTCCCTCGTAACTCCTAAACGAATGAACAGATTTGGATAAATTATACGTCTTTAGATTTGTCTTGGCAGCGCGAGTGTCACTGGCTACTTTAAAATAAAAAATAAAGTAAAATGGCGGATTTCGGGTGCCAGTTTGTGGAGTTCGGATTTTTTTTTCTTCTAATACCATCGAATGGGGTATCAAAACGAAGGGTTTTAAAAGGTGATTACAAAAATATATACAAGTTACTTGGTTAAAAGTAATTCGAAGTGACAAATCGAAAAAAGGTTTTAAATAACCCTCACGACCAAAACTCTTTGCAAGAACTAAATCATCTGCGAAATCTTTCACAATTGTAAACTAAAAAGCTGGAAATAAAAAAAAGTAATTAAAAAACTAAAAACCCGGCTGCGGTTAAACTGAAAAGCAAAAAACAAGCTCATTTTAAATTAAATAAAAGTTGGAAGCAGGCGGGACCCATTCCATTTTTATATTTTCAAACTCAAATGGGTCCCGCCTGCTTCCAACTGTCATTTAATTTTGAAGGGATTGGTTTTAGCTTTTCAGTTTTACCGCAGCCGGGTTTTTTAGTTTTTTTAATTACTTTTTTATTACATATTTCATTTGTAGTAGGAGGCCTTTGCCCAGCAGTGGGACAATACAGGCTGAATATTATATTATTATTTATAAAGTAGTTCAATCCAAAAATGCAGTTGCGCATTTTATTAAAAATGTGCTTCGGAATTTTGGCTTTATTATTTATTTATAAGTTCACTGATACAAAATATCTTACTATCTACGCCCCACAAAACCGTGGTAGTGGTTTGACTGTGGGGTCTGGCGTGTCTTTAAACACTAACTTAAGACTATGACACACTAACACGAGACTTAGGTAGATAGCACTTTAACATAATTCAAAGTAAATTTTTTTAAATTTATTTTTAAATCTCATTTTATTAGTTTCACTCCTTATGTCTGCCGGCAGACTATTTAATAGATATGGCATTCGCTTTTTTAGAGTTCTGTCACCAAAGTAATTGGTGACTCTGGGTACATTAAATTTGCCGGCAGCCATAGATCGCGTATTATAATTATTGAGTACATGAGTTAAATGATTACTTAGGAATAGACAAGAAAAAATTACGAAAAGCGAGGCCGCTATAAACTATACAAATATCAATCAGTTTCTAATCTTTCAGTTTCTCTGAATAAGAACGCCAAAGTTGAATAAAATATATAGGATAACTACAGTATGTTAGTTGAAACGAGGGACGTATTCAAACCCACAATAGTTCATGCTTACATGATACTAATATAAATATGACTGATAAATAACAGACTGAACCATACCAAAAATTTCGCAAAATGTCTCGCAACGTGTAGGCACCCTTGCGCTAGCGATTGGGAAACATCTCTCGATACAAAATTAACGGCTCCTCGCACACTATCATTAGATAACGCGTAGGCACGAACCATCCCAATATTCTTCATTGGAATTTTGATAACACGTCACTTTTGTTTATTCAGCAACACGTTTACAGGACACATTTATCGCTATGTAAGTGGTGTTGTTTAAGGGATATGCGGAAGCGCAATTAGACGTGCGAAAATAGCGGCGCACTCGCGAGTGTGTCCCGTCGGTGCATCGGAGATAACACAAAGGAAAGGGGCGGGGTTTGCGCACGGGCTTTCTTTTCGGCAGGATCAGCATGTGTTTTGCCGCGTCATTACTTTACTGTTTACAAGTACACTTATTGTGCGCTCAGTGTTCATGTTAATGTATTTTATTGGACAATTACGTCACTAAACACAAATTAAGGTTATAGGTTTTTTACATATTTGGGACGAGAATCGAATACTGATTAGCCTCCCTCAATAAGTCACTCGTTTAACCTAACATACTGTATAACTCCAGTTTTACTCACGATGTTTTCCTTCACCGATGTCAATAATGTCCGAGATAAACTACAATACTTACATAAAGAATTGAAAAAGTCACATTGGTACTTGCCCGGATTAAACTCCTCGTGCTTGTGTTTGACTAAAAAATTTTGCATAACATTTTAATACTATACCATGGACTAGCTCCTGCCCGTGCGAGACTTTGTCCGCGTGAAATTTTTTGTTCCCCCGACCCACCCCTTCGGATCGCATCGTCGGCCCGCGCTATTACTTCATTTTTGTTTAGCATTATTTCTGGTTTTTTTTTCTTTTTGCTCGGCTGCTAAGGATCCTAGCATGATGTTATATAGCCTATAACTAGCTTTCCTCAACGATTGATTGACAAGGATTGGAAATGCAAAAAAAAAAAGTTGATTAAAGGGTTTTGGCACGATAGGTTCGGGACCACAGGCTGACGTGCCGGATGCTCTCTTTGCTAGTTCATCAGCTGCGTCGTTACCTAGTGATCCGCTGTGTCGTTTTATCCATTGCAATGTGATTGTATTGTGGTTAGATACCGCAACACGTTCCCGTGCATTGTGACATTCTAGTGTTAGCCTCGAGGTAAAATATTCTTTCCCCAAGGATTGGAGAACCGAGGCGCTGTCAGAGAGTATGCATATCTGAGTGTCCAATACTTTCCTGGCTTTTATGGCGTGAACCGCTAGTATAATGACCACACAGTCCGCCTGGTAGACGGTGTTGAACATTCCCAGCGGGCTGGATATATTTTGTTAAGGTCGTGTGAGAAGACTCCGACTCCGGTTCCGGAGTTGGTTTTTAACCCCTCAGTGTACACTCTCATCTCCTTCGGGCCTGAGTAGTCACATTGTTCTTCTGTGAGTATTATATTATAGTGCTTTTGAAAGAAGTGCAATTTCGGGGTTTTGTCGCAGGGTGATGCCATCATTGGTTGTCGTTTGATCGCATCTTCCCTTATGCGTGTGTACTCTGGAGTCTTTCAATGTTCCTGATAAATTGAGCCTAAAGGCAGCCAGGGTCGCCTCCTGTCTTATCATGAGGTGTAGAGGTGGCAACCCTAGCATTGCCTGTAGGGCGGCAGTGGGTGTAGTTCTCATCAGTCTTACCAAGGGATATCGTATTACCCAGTAACTGGGTTGTAGAGGTTAGATAGGCAGTCGCTCTATGTAAAATTAAGGTATTCGGCTGCATCCGGTTTGGCTAGGCAAATTGTTTTTAGTAACCAGGGTGAATTTTTCAAGTGGGTGTGGATGGCCAAATCCGAAACTATGAGGCATAGAGAAAGTACTCAAAGGAGTCTCGGGCTCGATTTTGATGAAAACTAAAACTGCATCATTGGATTTTTGAAAAAATCAATATAAAGGTTTAATAGCTACCTATTAAACCTTTATATTGATTTTTCAAAAATCAACAACATAAAAATATAAAAGTATTTTGTTAAAAATGAGCTCTTTCCTTTAGTTTGCCGTATGTCATTACTTCCCAGAATTTAATCCTTACTAGCGACACTATCGAATGGTGTAATAATACAGTCTGTTTTTTTTTTCAAAATCAACGGGTTCGATTCCCGGCTAAAAATATTGATTTTTCAAAAATCCAATGATCCTGTTTTAGTTTTCAACAAAATCAAGCCCGAGACTCCTTTGAGTACTTTTCGCTATTCCTCATAGTTTCGAATTTGGCCATCTACCGCCAATTGATAAGTTCACCCTGTTTATTTCCGCAAAGCAACGCCTGATTCCATAACAATATCTATTCCACCATTTCAGGCCCCAGTTCGTGCCGGTATGGGCCCAATAGAAGTATCAGTGATATTCCGCAATCTCATGCAACGTATTGGTCATGACAAGTACTATGTGCAAGGAGGCGACTATGGCTCGGCGATCGGATCTGTCATGGCGACTATATTCCCTGATAAAATACTGGGATATCACACCAATATGCCAATGGTGGCCGTTAATACTTGGGTCTCTATTTATACGATGTTGGGTAAGTTTTTGTCACTTTAGATTTAAAATGATGTCCTTTTGTTACAAATTAATACTTGGCAGATTGATTAGTGATCATAATGAACGCCTCGTCGGTCGGCGGTGTTTAAAAGAAGATGGATGTATGTGGCTGACTTTATTCTTCAATAAGTTGTTGCATGAAGAAGCGATCCCACAAGAATGGTGCAATAGTTCGCTAGTGCCCATCTTCAAGAATATAGGTGACGTACAGGACTGCAACAACTATCGAGGGATAAAGCTTATGTCCCATAGTATGAAGATATGGGAGAAAATAATAGAGAAAAGATTGCGAGAGGAGAGTGAGGTTACCCCAAACCAGTTTGGGTTTATGCCAGGTCGAGGAACAGTGGACGCCACTTTTGCACTCCGCCAATTGTGCGAGAAGTACAGACGTGCACACAATAACTTGCACATGGTGTTCATTGATCTGGAAAAAGCGTATGATAGGGTACCTCGGGATGTCTTGTGGTGGGTCTTGAAAGAGAAAGGTTTGCCCGGGAAGTATGTAGAGTTAATTCGTGCTATGTACAGTCAATCTTGTACCTACGTCCGGTCGGCTGCTGGCAACACCGACGAGTTCAGTGTAGCGGTAGGCTTGCACCAGGGGTCGGCTTTAAGTCCTTACATCTTCCTGTTGATTATGGACGCTCTGACAGCGGACATCAGGAAGAGGCACCCTGGTGCATGCTATTTGCCGACGACATCGTTCTTGTCGGTGAAGACGGACCCGAGATCCAGAGCAGATTGGAGAAATGGCAACGGAAACTGGAGAATGTCGGCTTGAAAATCGGCAGAACCAAGACCGAGTATATGTTCTGCGATTTCGGCGGTCTCTCCAGTGTTGGAGCCATAGCGCTTGATGGCGCGCTTCTCCCGGTCTGCTCCGACTTCCGGTATCTTGGTTCACTTGTGCAAAGCGATGGCGAAGTAGACCGGACTGTCAAGCACAGAATTAACATTGGATGGATGAAATGGCGGCAGGTCACGGGAACAATCTGCGACTCCCGCATTCCCCTTAAACTCAAGGGGAAGATTTATAAAACAATGGTTAGACCTGCTGTCTTGTATGGATCAGAATGTTGGGCCATAAAAAGAATGAATGAAAGGCAATTGCATGCAGCCGAGATGAAAATGCTAAGAGGGATGTGTGGTATTACGCGAATGGATAGAATAAGAAATGAGTATGTAAGAGGAAGTCTGAAAGTGACACCGGTGACTGAAAAGTTGTGTGGAAATCGGTTGTCATGGTATGGGCATGTGATGCGGAGGAATGAGGAAAATGTCGTCAGGAAAGTGTTGAGTATGAACGTAGAGGGCTATACGAGTAAGGGAAGACCGAAGAAACGATGGATGGACTGTGTGATCTTTCTTTCTGTGTATCATCTTTGATATGGCCAGAAAGGGAGTGACTACCGAGATGACGACTAATAGAGAAGTATGGAAGAAAAAGACATGTTGCGCCGACCCCAAATAAATTGGGACAAGGGCAGGAGAATGATGATGAATGAACGGCTCGTCATCACACAGATAAACCATGAGAGGTTTTCGTTGGTGTGGCTAAAACCAATTGTAAAATAGGTTAAGTATGTTTATTCCTAAAAATAGGTTAAGTATATTATTATTAAGTTTTTGTTAAGTATATATTATTTTATTGTAAAACAGGTTAAGTATTTTTATAGGTTAAGTTTTTTTTTTTATATAAAAGGAGCGGTGATACGGGGTAGGGCGCGATTGACAAGACGCACATGCTTGACATAGGTCTATTTCCCCCGTCTCACCGCTCACATAGCTCAGGGAGTGACTAGTACTAGCGCGCACACTATACAAATCTTTTTGAGTCCGTGCACCCTGCGGCTATATAAGATTGCGCAATACGCATATTTGTTTGGGGCCATATTTTTTATAACTAAAGCCAAAAGGCTACGATAACATTTCCGAATCTTGATCCTAATTTAATCCTAGGTTAGGTTTAATTTTACGTAAAAATATCACGGAAGCAGATCCAGTTTCTTCGCCGGTAATCAAGTTTCTGTTATTTCTTTTTAATTTAGTTGTGCTAACGGAGTGTTTGATTTCATCAAAATAAAATGCCATTATTAATTAATTATTTTATTTAATTATTATGCAAAATCATCATGTATTATCCCACATATTAGGTTGGGGAAAAAGTCTTTTCGCATTATAGTATGTATGAACTTGTGGCGTGGTTGGTTAAGATACCACCTGCCATGCCGCTGGTCGTGGGTTCGATTCCCATCCAGGACAAACATTTGTGTGCATGAACATGTCTGTTTGTCCTGAGGCTGGGTATAATTGTCTATATAAGTATGTATTTACAAAAAAAAAGTAGTGTATGTAGTATATCAGTTATCTGGTTTTCATAGTACAAGCTCTGCTTAGTTTGGGATCAGATGACCGTGTGTGAACAATGTCCTAGGATATTATTATTATTATTAAAATCTCTTTGGCTATACTATTTTGTTAGTTTTGGTATCATTGAAAGTTTAAATTTTAAAGAACATAATTCCAAATTCAAATTAGGAAAATGTGTGATTTTCATTTGTTTTTCGTACCGTCAAGAGTGAATCTAACGAAGAAATTCGATACATTTTTAAATTTTACTACAAAAAAGGTAAAAATGCAACGCAAGCCGCGACAAAAATTTGCGATGTTTATGGACCTAGTGTAGTGTCTGTGAGGGTAGCACAAATTTGGTTTAAGCGTTTTCAATCCGGAACTTTTGATGTCAAAGATGCACGTCGCTCTGGTCGCCCTATTACGGATAAAATGGATGCCATTTTCGAAAAAGTGGAGCAAGATCGGCATATCAGTAGTTACGACGTAGCTGAAGAACTGGAAATTGACCACAAAACAGTTTTGGCGCATTTGAAAAAAACTGGGTACACAAAAAAGCTCGACATTTGGGTACCTCACGAGCTCACTGAAGGAAACCTAATGAACCGTGTACGGTCATGAGCACTAATATGTATACACTAAACAACATTTAAAAGTGATTTACTCCTACTGTGTTTATTGTAATTTTATGTTGTTATGAAAATAGTATTTTGGAACCCATAGTACCTAATATGAAAAGGTCTTATTTCAAAGTTAAAGTCGTTATTACACGAGAAAATCGCTTTTGAATTTTGCTAAGTGTATACATATTATTGCTCGTAACTGTACTCATTTGTGATTCTTTATTACGACGTAATGAAACCGAACCATTTTTGAAGAAGCTGATAACTGGTGATGAAAAGTGGATCACGTATGACAAGAACGTGCGAAAAAGGTCGTGGTCAAAGGCCGGTCAGGCTTCACAGACTGTGGCGAAACCCGGGTTAACTCGCAACAAGGCGATGCTGTGTGTGTGGTGGGATTGGAAGGGCATTATTCATTATGAGCTGTTGCCACCAGGCAGGACCATCGATTCTGAACTCTACTGCGAACAACTGATGAGATTAAAGCAAGAAGTTGAGAGAAAGCGGCCGGAATTAATCAACAGAAGGGGTGTGGTTTTTCATCATGATAACGCTAGACCTCACACATCTTTAGCCACTCATCAAAAATTAAGAGAGTTTGGCTGGCAGGTGTTAATGCATCCGCCGTATAGTCCTGACCTTGCACCTTCAGATTTCCACCTGTTTCGGTCTCTTCAGAATTCTTTAGGCAGTGTCAGGTTAACATCAGGAGAGGTCTGCCAAAATTTGACCAGAAGTCCCAAAATTTCTATAGCAATGGGATCATGTCCCTACTTACAAGATGGCAAAAAGTTATCGAACAAAATTGTACCTACATACTTTAGTTAAATGTAAATAAACTATATTAAATTTTTTTTTGAATTTTCTTAAAAAATGCGAAGAAACTTTCCCCAACCTATTATTTTATATTTTTTATACTTTCAGTTTGCAACTATTCGGCGGTTTGGGTAACTTTATGCCTATGTTTTATGGTCTCACTGATGATATTGTTGTTTGTCGTGTTGTCTAGCTCCCTAAGGTTGAGCTGACGATGATAGATGCATGGGTACCGTCTGTTGGGACATGTTTACGCAAACTGTTTCTGGTACTTTCATCAAAAGGCCAGTCCGGATGGCCACCCAGTAATTTTATCCCACGAAGCGACACGCGCTTCACATGACGTAACCAAGTGTACACACGCTGTGAATGTAAGTGCAGGAGGTCGGAGATACTGGCGAAGTCGGAACTTTATGTGTGCATGTGTGTTATGTGCTGACGCTACTTGTCTTGACGCAGACATTAACAGCGTGTTTGTACACTAGGTAACCACATGTAAAGCGCTATCGCTTCGTGAGATAAGAATACTTTATACAATATTTAGGACTTTGAGAAACACTTTGACCTTTTTTTTTTTGTTTTTTGGATGGGAATTCATCAAATAACTTCTCCCGCTCTGGGTGGAGCGGAAGGGCGTGTCAGACTTCTACTGACTAAAACCCAAGGGCCACGGTAACTCTTTCGAACAACCCGCAACCCTGGCGGGAACACTTTGACCCTGAGTTTGTTTCGCCATTTCTTCGCAGGGGGTAGTCATTATACGAAATGTTGACTCCATCTAGCTTATATTTTTATTTTTAATATTATGTGGACAAGTGATTCCGATATTCATTTCATACTTTTCAAATTGTTTCTAGGAGCAATCTGGCCGAGTTTCATAGTGGAGCCTGATCTGAAAGAGCGCATGTACCCGCTATCAAAACATATAGGAAATATTGTAGAAGAGACCGGATATTTACATATTCAGGCCACCAAACCGGATACTGTTGGTAAGTTGGCAACAACGTTTTTTTTTTTATGTTAACAAACAGACAACAAACGCCCACCAGGCATCACCATGGCTATCTATAGGAACTGTTACCCGCGTGCATGTCAATACTTACCTATTCGAATCGGATTTTGTTCACAATTTCATGGGTTTTAATTTTTTTACGCGGATTCCTAATTATTTTTTTTATTTTTTAATAAAACAGGCTAATTTTTTTTTTTTTTATTTACTCCTTATAACATCAGCTACCTGCCAGTGAAAGTCCCGTCAAATTCGGTCCAGCCGTTTCGTAGATTAGCTGGAACAAACAGACTGATAGACAGTTAAAAATTGTGTTTTGTTATAAAAAAAAACATCTGTATACTTACGGTACCTACCTACTTATACCGTAACTATACAGGTGAATTTTTGTGGATGGCCAATTTCGAAACTATTAGGAATAGCGAAAAGTATTCAAAGGAGTCTCGGGCTTGATTTTGATGAAAACTAAAACAGCATCACTGGATTTTTGAAAAATCAATATTTCTAGCCAGGAATCGAACCCGTTGATTTTGAAAAAAAAAACACTGTACGTAGTCGGGCCATAAGTACTGTCACATAGGTAAAATTTCGAATTTAGAATGCAAGCTGAGGAAAATATTATGGGCATTCGAAATGTGAATATTAAAAGAAACTAAAAACAGAGTTTCTGGAATTTTGTTCATTTTCTAAAATGGAGTGGACGCGCAAAGAAGTCGAGAGTCGCAGTAATTGCATTGCATCGTTGCGGTCACGCGCCAACTGAGATTTTCAAACTGCTGAATAATTTGAAAATTGCACTGAGAGTTATTTATAGTACTATCAAACGATTCAGGGAAGATTCAAGATTAGAAGATAAACAAAGGAGCGGTCGACCTCGTACTGTTCGGACTCCAGCGGTCATCAAAGCAGTGACGGCGCGAATCCAACGAAATCCTGTCCGCAAGCAAACAATGTTGGCTCTGCAGATGGGACTAAGCAGAACTACTGTTAAAAGGGTGTTAAATGATGACCTAGGACTGCGTGCTTATAGAAAAAAAACAGCATATCTTCTTAACGCACGGCTGAAGAAAATCAGACTCGAAAGAAGCCGGGTTTTGTTAAGGCGGTACGCGGGAAAAAAATACCGCGAAATACTTTTTTCTGAGGGAAAAAAAATAATGTTGAGGAGAATCAGGAGAGAAAATTTAATGTTTGGGTCCAACGGAGGTTTTTTTTGTGAAAAAGGAGTGAAACCCAGTGTCCTTGTATATCAAAACACAGTCCTAACAAACATTGTGGAACCTCTTTCACAAACAATGTTCGAAAACAAGCACTGGGTATTCCAGCAGGATTCTGCGCCGGCTCATAAAGCGAAAAGTACCCAAAACTGGCTCACGACCCGTGGAATCGACTTTATCAGGCATGAGGATTGGCCCTCATCCAGTCCAGACTTGAATCCCTTGGATTACAAAAAATGGCAGCACTTAGAGGAGAAGGTCTGCGCTAAACCCCATCGCAACTTGGAGTCACTTAAAGCATCCCTCATTAAAGCAGTCGCCGATGTTGACATGAACGTCGTGCGTGCTTCGATTGATGACTGGCCTTGCAGATTGAAGGCTTGTATCGAAGCAAGACGAGGACAAGTCGAATAATTTTAAAGTGGTGTAAATCTGTATTTTATACCCTTTCATTTGATGTATAAATGGTTGTAGTGCGTAACTCATTGTGTCAGTTATTTAACTTGCATATGTGACAAACTTATGACCAGACTACGTATTATTACACCATTCGATAGTGTCGCTAATAAGGATAGAATTCTGGGAAGTTATGACATACGACAAACTAAAGGAAAGAGCTCATTTTTAACAAAATACCGTTTTTCTTTTTTCTTATGTTACCTACCTGTTAAACCTTCATATTGATTTTTCAAAAATCCAATGATGCATTTTAGTTTTCTTCAAAATCGAGCCCGAGACTTCTTTGAGTACTTTTCGCTATTCCTCATACTTTTGGATTTGGCCATCCACGCCCACTTGAAAAATCCTTCCTGTATATATACTTTCTTAAGCATTCAGTAAAACGTTGTTATTTTGACGTTACAAACAGACACTTCAGTTTTTTTTTAATTGTACCAATTGACCAAGTACTATTTTACAAAATCAAAAAAATTAAAAAACATATCAACATAGCTGTTTCCTATAAAAAAATATATGTTTCTTTTTTCTGTATTTCAAAGTTGGTTCCATTCCTATAGCAGCAGTTGCTCGTATACACACACTACACTGGTACTACACTGTTAGAAAGATGATGAGTTCGAAATTATTTGGTATATTTCCTATTACTTAGAAATTACACTATCGTACCTTCTTGCAGGCATCGCCCTCTCAGATTCCCCAGCCGGCTTAGCAGCATACATCCTCGAAAAATTCTCAACATGGACTAACCTAGAGAACAGAAAAGCTAGCGACGGTGCTTTACTACAGAAGTTCTCTTTGACCCACTTACTGGATAACGTTATGATATACTGGGCCACCAACACGATTACTAGCAGCATGCGGCATTATGTTGAGGGGTATTCGCAGCTTATGTTCACTGACCGGTAAGTATTCTTTGGCATATTTTAGACTAGAAAAATGTCGGAGTAAGGATTTATAAGCAGGATAATAATAATATTCCTTGAAATAAAACCAGTCCCTTTGCAACACCGTATATGGTATGGAACTGGCTTAGACAATAAATAAAACTACAAGTAATACTAGTCCACAGAAGTAAAGCAAAATTAAAAATTAAATAAAAAACCGTAAATTAAAAAAGTATTTTTTTTTTTGTAACAAAACATATCAAAATAAATTCAGTAAAAGTAATTACACTTTTTGGACAACCGATCTGGCCACCTGCGGAGCACCATGGTGCCCAATCTATTGTTCTCCGAACATGGGTTTTTTTTTTAATTGCACACATGTTCAAGGATTCTAGTTCATTGACTCATTGACCTAGTGATCCAATTCAAATTTGCTCAAAATTAAAACTCTTCTTTTTGACCGATTTCGTTCATTTTTTGTATATCGTCAGCAAAGACGATAAGTATCTGGTTTAATTTATTATGTGATTCCATACCGTATGTTTAGCAGCCCGGTGGCTTCAATTATTATTTGAGAGATAATATTGTCCTAATGACGCGGTTGACCATAATGAATGGTATTTACACTTCAAAACATATATACGGTCCGCAAAACAATCATTGGCCCTGCATTGCTCATTCGTCGGCCCCTAAAGTTGGAGTCGAGCCGGTGTCGGTGAGACGATTTGGTTTGCACCTTTGCAAACCATGTTCATGTTCAAACTTTGTTCATGTTCGTACGATTACGATTGTTAACAACCTTGGAAAGAGAAACTATTTTCTGAAGTGTAGTTACTATACCTTGGTTTTAGGAGTACTTACTTAATTCATCATTCTCTCAAAAATCATACCCGAAACCCAGTAATAACCATCTACAAAATTTTGTTCCCACAGAATCCCAACAGAGGTACCGACATGTGGCATAAAGTTCAAAAACGAGTTAAGCTTCCAACCAGACAGTATACTAAAGTTGAAGTATAAGAACTACCTACAGAGCTCTGTGGTTGAAGATGGCGGACATTTTGCGGCCATGGAACTTCCCGATGTGTTGGCTGACGATATATTTGATGCTGTGAAAGCGTTTAGGAAGTTTCATGCAAAAAATCAAAAAGAGCAGTAAGTATCTGGCATACTATGTGGGTGTTTATAAACGCGTTAACGCGTTTGACCTTCAGTATTATTAAATTAGCTCTGGACAAAATCTACATCTATACAAATAAATAAAATTTAAGTGGCTGTTTGTAAAGACACAATAACAGCTTTTTACTAAATGCATATGAAAGTATATAATGTATGATACTTATAACAAAAAATCAATTTTTAAGGTTTCGTACTTCAAAAAGAAAAAACGGAACCCAAGTGTGGGAAAAATACGTATTATTGAAGCTAACTCAAAAATTATTCAAGCCAAGTTAATCAATTTTACATGGCACCAACTTCGCGGTATACCCTCCAGAATAAAACAAGAATCTTTTGAATTGGTAGGCTGTTGAGCGCCTCTGAGCGGACGTGCGCGTCTACTGCTAGTTATTTACGTTAAAATTCCACTGCGATAAATTGTGATTGGTCTAAAACCAATATTCAAATTCTCGTTTCTTCCTAAAGCGTTTTTACGACTGAGCCACTTCCCCGCAAAAGTGACAACAATATTACGATCATTATCCTTAATTAAACAAAGTGGTGACGGCCGGCGTGATTGTAAGTTTGCGTCGGGTTTGAACCACCCACCTCACGCGCGGGAGTCGGTAACGTGCACCGCCACGCCGAGCTGCGCTGACGATATATGCAGGTTAGCTCCTGTAGCTAAATAAGAAACCTGATACCAACTGAGAAAAATTCACCATCACTGCCTTCTCTTATAGTTGATACATGCAAGGCTCCGGATATAGATATTCTTCCATCCGACGTACGTGATGTCTATAGCATTCCCAATAAGGAAGGAGGTCTATCATTGCTGAATTTCAGACCGTCACTCAAAAATAATGTTCTCGCTGCAGTCCGAAAATTTAATAAGAACCGAGTTAACTCCGAAAAATTGCATACTTTATACATCGGTCTCTCTGGAACTCGAACACCGATTTACAAAAAAACACTTTTTCAAATCCCGCGCGTTTGCTAATGCAAATGGCGTCAAGTTCTTTTGGACGGCTAATGGCAAAGTCCTACTACGCAAGGAAGAGGGCCAGAAATCCATAAAAATAAATATCCAGTAGAAATCATTAGTGATAAGTAAGCATTCTCTTTCGTGTTCCTTTAATCCATATTTTACCGTCTTCAATGTTTTTCAGTTAATTAAGTTAGCTCATATTGTAATTCAGGCATTTAAAATTTACACACACAACAAATACAAATTTACATACACTCCGCACACTAAAAAACATCCCGAATACAACTCGCACTATAACAATAAATACATTTCACACTTATATCACACGAGTTCAATATCAATCCTCCAGTTTCTTTGCACTCAAATCGCATACCTTTACTATTATTACGCAATCACGTCACATCTTTAGATATTATATTGTACCAAAATGGTAAAAAGTAACTCTTATGGTGCGACTCGGTCAGTCAGTATGTCTGTCTGTCACAGCTGAATATCTCGAGAACCACTAATGCTATCAACTTGAAATTTGGAATAGTTTTAGATGACGTTTGCCCAACTATCTTGCAAATAAGAAATATATATATATATATATATTCTTTAAAAAAAGAAAGAAAGGGGTTCTTAAAAATTCGAAGTGGGGCTACTGGAGCATGTTGAGGTATCGTATGAAACAGCGCTGTTTGCACATTCAAGTTTGCATAGAGAAAAATCGGATTATTCTGTCTCTAAATACCACAGTTTTGTTTTTTATATATGATGGTACGGAACCCTCAGTGCGCGAGTCCTACTCGCTCTTGACCGGTTTTATTTTCAAATGGCTTTAATAAATAATATTAACTCTGAAATAGACTCAATAGGCGTGGGCAATTTCACTGACTTGTAACCCAGAAGACTGCCTTAAGTTTGTTAAGAATTCCGATGGCACTATGAAAATCCTACATTTAAATATACGTAGTAAGTATACACAAAAACTTTGAACAATTGCGGGTACTTTTGCACTTAACAAACATTCATTAACTAGTTTCTTTTCCCATACTTATTACCTAATTAGAGCAATTTGGTGTTAGAGGTATAGCACTGCAAATATTCAAAGATTATCTGAACAACCGTACCCAAAGAACCAAAATGAATAGGTAATCACTTTCAGTGATGAAGAAACCTTGTCCTACGGAGTGCCCCCGGAGGTAGCATTTTGGGTCCTATTTTGTTTCAGATATATGTAAATGACTTATGCCGAATGTCCCTCCCCAACTGGACGATCTTTGTATATGCCCATGACAACGTGGTTATCGGTGACGTGTCAACATAGGATAGTGTTAAAAGTAGTGCTGAATTGGCACTACGTGAAATAATTAAACCTTCAACTGTTCCTGGGTGTAACACTTGATGAGCATTTTACTTGGAAAAATCACATCGAAATAATTAAAAAAAAAAAAATCATCAATTCATATTTGCTTTAAAAAGAATCAAAAATATTACATCTTTGCGTACCGCCATAATGGTGTATCACGCATACGTCTGTTCAGTAATACGATACGGTATAGTTGTGTGGGGAAACTCTTCCGAAATGGCGAAGATTTTCATCGCCCAAAAAAAGTGTATTCGTGCAATTTTGCAAATTTTGTGTTGCGTTGCGGAAGTGGTTGTTACAAGAATGTTTTTATTCATTAGATGAGTTCTTTCAAAAGTGTCCCTGTAAATTTTATACATTAAAGCACAGATATATTTAATTGTTAATTATGTAAAAACCTGTACTATTGCATGCTAAATATTGGCCAAATGTGTGTTACTATATGTTATATAAGAACTTCATGTACCTACCATATTTGATGCAATAAATGAATTGAATTGAATTAACTAGCCATGAAAATTGCCGGCAACGGTATAAATAGAAAATCACTTTTACTAATATATGTAATTGAATAGTAGGATAAAATTGCGGTCTGCAGGGTAGTAGTTTGTATGCTTATCTACAATATCCAACCGATAATTTTAGTTTTTACATTTATTATCTTACTGATAAAATAAAGAAAGAAACAAGCTATCCATGATAGTTCATTGGTGATGAAACGTATAACTATTTTAAAAATATCTTAACTCTAAAACTAGGTGTAGCCGCACTTCGGGTTTTAGCCGTAACATAAATCACCTCCCCTTTTTCGTCGGTTAAAAATAACTAATATCATCATAAGAACAGCTATGTTATCCGAGGCGGGGTGCTAAAATTCTTTTTATTCTCGAACTTGTATGCGTAAGTCAAAAAAGAAACTTCTATCTCCATAAATAGTCGATCGGTAGTATATCGTCGATCTATCCGTTTGCTAAAATTTTCATGCTCGTTTCGCTTGTTCTCGCATATTATTGGTTATTTTTAGCTTAGGTTTTTAAGACTTTTCCTGATTTTTTATTTTATTTTTATTTAAAATAAAATAAAAAATCAGGAAAAGTCTCTCTGCACGAAAAACCATATTGGCTCGGGACGCCAAATCTTAAAATATGCCACTGGCGTTAACCATTTACCATTAGTAAAAACAAAGTTGTAAATAAATAGAAAAAACACATCGCACCTTTAGAATTACAACGACATAAGTGCAAATACTCGAGAAAAATGCATTTGAAACTTTATTTTTACTCTTTCCTGAATATCTTTTTTTTACGATAATATTTATAGATAATATTATACAAATACCTGGTTATATATACTTTAATGTTAGTTAAACATAATGTCTTTGTATTTTGTAGTTTAATTACTTAATACAAATTTTCGAAATACGGGGCACCTACAGTTAAGTCATTGTTCCACTAAAATATACATAAAATACTAAAAAATAGTGACGATCAATGACGTTAAGGTACAACATAAGTAAAATTAAAAAATATTTTTTATTACTATCTCAATAATTATATGTCCAAAAAGAAAAAGAAATATTTAGAAGTTAGTGTATAACTTGAAATAGGCGAATCAAAACCATTTTGTTTCGTGTTATAAAGAAAAACGTTAATGGGGTGCTACTTATTGCAGAAGATAAATAAAACATAGATTATAATAGAAAATTATCTAGATATTTATTTATTTTGATACAAATCAACTAACATCAGTCTCCTGAAGACTTTTTAAAGACAAAATACGTAGGTAATATTTTTAAAAACTTATTAACACTTAAAAATCTCATAATCAGGCGTTATTCTGCCCTCCTGAACCTAAAGTGCAGTAACAGCAATAACACGAATTCGGGAAAAACGCGCCTAAAGTTTAGAATCCATAAAAATATATTCAAGAGACTTTTCGATAAAACTTTGAATGCAAGGTGGATAGTATATGTATAAAACTAAAATACTAAATATTGTTACGTTAGCTTTTTTTTATAAAAAAACTATAATTAGGGCCATTTTTATTTTTTAGCCCCTATTACTACACACGGTTTTTTTGCAAAATCTTTTTAAAAACTCTTTTAAATGCAGTAAATCTTGTTATTACTGCATTTTAGATTTTTTTTCGAAGATTGTTACTAACTAAAGTGCAGTAATATTGTAAAAATACTGCTATTTAATCTGTTTTTAGAACAAAATACTGAAGATCCACGCATATAGTAAAATAAAATTACCTTTAATTTTAATAAAAAAATCTATTTTCTTAAAAAAAAATTACTTGACATACACATTTATGGCTATGCCATTAAAACTATTTATTAAAATATTGTACCTTATTACAATCTAATAGTGCAAATTATTTCCTGTGGGTAACAATATTATCAGTCTCTACAAGATTTTTATAATCTTAACTAGTAAACTCACCATAACATACCGTAAAACACATGTATTTATCATGCATAAATCAACATAAAATCTTTCTTCTGAACTTAACTAATGACTAAATGAGTATTCTTGTCTTACAAAACTAATTGTCAGAAAGATGAAACAATAGCACTAGAATTAAACAAAAAAACTAAACAAACTAATTAATATCACTATTTAATTAGTAATATAAAATAAAATAATCAGACTTGTTGTATGAAGTACCTACCTACTATAATTTTACTCGTCTACATCAAATTCAAATATTTCGTTTGTACCATTTTTGGAAATAGTGAGATTTTTCCAAAAGAACAATCTGTTTTCAGGCATCAAGGAACCTAATTGTTTTATTATATTTTGCTTCCTTCCTAAATCGATACCATTAGGGCCCGTTTTTTGAGTAAAGATTGTCAAGGTTTTTGATTTTAAGTAAAACATCTGCTTATAGTCAGTTTCTTTAAAATCTTTTTTGTAGAAAAGGCAGTGCTTTCCTCTTTAAATCAAAACTTCAACTATGTCTCTTAAGTAAACTTGTTCCCCTCGTTATCCTTCATTTTGTTTTGTGCGACGACGTGTGATTTGAAGTAGAAATCTGTAACCTCCATTATTTTAGATACTACCTTCCCCGACTTGAGTAACTCCGTAACTGCGTTGACGAAATCCCTAAAATCATAAACCTTGCCTTTCTTTCGCAAAGATTGTTCAAAGTGATGAAAAGAATCAGCTGACATGAATGTGTGCCCTGGTTCAAAATATTTTTAATTACAAAAATATTCCATAAGATAGTTTGTCACTTTTTACAGCGTTCGTAATACCTAACTAATTTTAATGATATTTTGCACTTGCGTCATTGTAATTCAAAACATGTTTTAATATAGGTAATAAACTTATCGTTACAGAAAGAACGAAGCAACAAGCAAACCAGCAGCCAAAGCAACAAGCAAACCAGCAGCCGAAGCAACAAGCAAACCAGCAGCCGAAGCAACAAGCAAACCAGCAGCCGAAGCAACAAGCAAACCAGCAGCCGAAGCAACAAGCAAACCAGCAGCCGAAGCAACAAGCAAACCAGCGGCCAAACGAGCATCCAAACCAAAAATAAGCTACGAGACTGCAAAAACGGTCTACGAATTCACTGTCAACGACATTAAAGGTCGCGAAGTCAAACTTGAAGAATATAAAGGAAACGTACTTATAATAGTGAATGTGGCCTCCCAATGCGGGTACACTAGCACACACTACACAGAGCTAAACGAACTATACGATAAATACAACGAAAAAGGTCTTCGTATACTCGCGTTCCCGTGCAATCAATTCGGAGGACAAGAACCAGGGACTCTGAAAGAAATCCTCCAATTCACAAAAGAAAAAAATGTGAAATTCGACCTTTTTGAGAAAATAGAAGTTAACGGAGACAATGCTCATCCTCTATGGAAGTTTTTAAAGAAGTCTCAGGGAGGAATATTGGGCGATTTTATTAAATGGAACTTTTCCAAGTTTATTATAGACAGGAATGGAGTGCCCGTTGAAAGGTTCGGTCCTAATACCAGTCCATTGGAATTGGAACCTTATTTGGACAAACTTTGGGGTTAATTGGGAATGTTCAGGTGTTAAATACCAGGGATAATAATATCGTAGGTGACAGGCACTAGCCGCATCAATAACTTTAGGGACTGGGGACACCCTTACTTTTACAGGGATATGAAATTAAGAATGATATTCTGGAAATGACTTATTTATGAATGTAATTTTATCTTAAAGTGGTCTAGATTTCATCGCCGTTTACTGTCTGAAAGGAACTTCTATAAAATACCTAGTAGCATTTGTCTATCCATAATTATATAAATATATAATAACCGTACTTTCATAAAATATATGTGTAGCCATTTAGGAGTCATACAGTTACAAAATAGTCAAACATACTTAAGAATTCTCAATATTATAAACTCAGCCATATTAAATGGTGTTATTTAAAAATATAAAAGTGTATTATATTTAAAAACATAAAGAAAAAACAAGTTTTTTAGTCTGGATATCATCTAGGACCAGAGTCCTTGTCATAATGAATCAAACGAGCCCAAACTCTATAAGGTTGCGACGTTTTATTACCGAGTTGCTGTGGCCACCTTCCGGCTCCATCATCAGATCAGCTCGATGGTACCAAAATATTGCATTGTCACCGATTTTACATACGCATGCCAAATTTCAGCTCAATCGAACACCGGGAAGAGGGTATTACAAATTTTGAAAAGGTCAACTTACATACATACGATCATTGCAAGTTAAAGCTCCTAAAAGCATTTAGGCGTAACGTTTTGTTAATAGATTTTTTTATAATTTACAATACTTAAATAAATGTGCATTTACCTATTTGTGATATTGTTTTTTGGAATACATTTTGATGTAGATTTAGTTGTTGGTAAAATGTAAGTCATAATAAATAAATAATATTAAAATGAAAACTTTTTATTTCAGACATATTTTGCCCATAATATTGTTAGTAGTACGACTTAAAAACTATGTTATATTTAAAAATTCATTTAAGTAGTTGCCGCCCTCTGGGGCCCCGGGCACACGCACTAGAGCTTGAACCCAGTACCCCAGAAGAGGGCTGTCCACCTTGTTGCTGAGCACGTTCGGGATGATGTTGGCGCTCCCACGCGTGCGGAACATCAGCGAAGCGATGCGGCGCCGCAGCACAGTGTGAAAGCCGTCTGTGTGCGCGTGCGCAAACATCGCAGACGCACTACAGCAGCGTGAGAGCCGCACCTGCATCCTGAATGTGTTATTATATTGTATTCGGAGAGCGTTGATGGCCCTCTGCGTGTAGTTGACCCACAGAATGCATGCAGGTGTAGAGAGTTTGACAGAGTGATTTTTACCTCTAAACAACACCTCGCAAATCGGCGAGCCAATATGTTACAGCGGACCGCCATCGCGCTTCTCTCTCTTTCTATGTCCCCATCGTCTTTTAAATCCTCGGTGACCACATGGTCGAGACATTTAAACTCTCTCACTCTTCGAAGGGCGACAGCGTTAACCAGCACAGTTGCCACATCCCCCAGTTTACGTCCCCTGGCTTGTGTACGGTCAGCAACCGCACATGTAGTTTGGCCTAGTTAAAAATACTGCAGATATTGTTAATTAATAAAATATAGTATCGTCACGTACGCAAGTACGTCAGTCTTCGGTTTTATATCGAGTTCACGCAACATCTAACATTTTCTATTAGTTTCTCATTAAATACCTTCTTGAACATTAACATTCAACATTATATGTAAGGGCCTGCCCTTACATTTTGGTCCTTCGCGCCAGTCGATAGAGTAAAATCAGTGCCGTGGTACGGTTTCACTCGCGGCAACATTTGTACAAAACATTCAAGTAGGAAAAACAAAAATCAACAATAAATAACACAAACCGAAAACAACGATCTAAACTAAATCAAAGAAAATAAGTTCCAGCCTACTGTGTACACTCTTAACATTATTAACATTATTCCAGCCCACAAAGCTAGTCGGTGACATCATAAATGTCACAACGTTCGATCCAAATAGAGCAGTGTACTTTGACAAAATCGTCAATTTGCAAAGCGTACATGATGACTGGAAGATTGTTACCTACTACAATATGACATCTTACTGGCAAGGCATGGAAAACATACATCGAGTTGTGAAACACCTGGGAGAAAGGTGTGAGCAATTTGTATATCAAACGGTGTGCAAGACTATTATGAAAGAATTCGAACAGGAACTCAATGAACTTGATCATAACAATTACATGTTGGAAACACATCATGGGCAGACAAGGGGGCGCGTTACTCGAGCTCTTGTCAATGGAATAGGCTACCTTGCAAACAGCCTGTTCGGCGTGCTAGACGAAAGGTTCGCAATTCAATATAAAAAAGACAGAAACATTGCAAAACATTCAAAATATATAAGGCTGATTATAATTTAAAATTCTGAGTTTTTTGACAAAATCCTTATGGCAGTCCATAATTGGCGCACTTACTCTACTTTTAATCCCGGTGGTACGTTCCCGTGGGATATTTTCCGACATCCACGCAGGCGAAGCCGCGGGCAAAAGCTAGTTAGTTACGAGAGATGCGCCGAATGTAGGTTCAACCGAATACGAATATTCGGTCCAAAATGTACCGAACCGAATATTCGGCCGAGTCATTCGGTTCAATTCTGCGCGGTAAACACGTCGGTAGGGCGTTCTACAAGAGCCCGGCGGCGTTTACCACCGCCTGCTGGCCCGCGCGTAACCTGCGGCCCCTCGCGCTAGCACGGCTCGCTCAGTCGATCGGAGCTCGGAACTGCATACTTTGATTGAAGTTTATTATATTACGTCGATGAACGTTTTTAAAGATGAGTGGACGTAAAAGATGTTGGTTCCTAAAGATATTAGTTATTATATTATATTCTAAAAAAAAAAAATTGTTAATAATATTTTTCTTAATTAAATTTCTTTGTTTACAAGTTTAAGAACACTTGTAAACAAAGAAATTTAACTCAGTTTAATTTATCATTGGTAAAAAAATCAAGAGTTTATTTGATTAACATTGTAAGTATTTAGATTGATTGCTAAAGATACTCGTAATCTTTTTTATTTTGTCAATAAATAATTGGTACAAAAAGTAATGTTTCTTTCATTTACAAAAAAACTATGTACAACTTTCGGAATAAACCACACTTTTTAGTAATTAGTTATGAACAATAATTTAAATATTCGGTAATTATTCGGCAAGTCAAACGACCATTCGGCGCATCTCTATTAGTTACTATGTTTAACCATTAACCAATGGTTAGTAAGTTAACTACGGATGATTGAAACGAGACTACGGATTGTTGAAATTGGCTAAATGTGTTTGCCAAAATGCCATTAGTTACTTTTTTTAACATGAATACATTCATGATAACTCATTCATGTTTAGCCTTTCATATTTAGCCGAAATTCAACCATTAGTTAGGTACTATGTTTAACTATTGGTTGAGTTAATTACGGATTAAAGAACCGGCTCTTAGCCACATGGTTGATGACCCCAAAAACAAAACATCATCAAATAATTTTTTTTTGTTTTATCATGTTTCCTTTGATATCGATACCAATCACGTCTGCGGAGTTTCGCTAGCTAATTTAATTTGACCCTGTATAAATAGCTATCAACGATTTTCTCGCCCAAGATATCTACAAAAGATTTTTCAGGCCAGCTTCCCAAACTAACTACAAGAAAACAGAAGTGAAATCGAAAAATGTATGCATTATTAAAACAAAACCCTTTAGTTTCACAGAAATGCTTTTACACAGTTTGTCTTCCAAGCCTTAGTTTGGACAGATCTTGAATGGTGTTCCGTGAGCTTGAAGAGTCCGTCCACTGAAGCTCCGGGATTGCCGCTATCAACTGTATTTGAATAACATGTTAGCAATAGGAATTGATATTTGAGGAGCTGGCGAACAAATCCGGACTTGTCCACACACACTCCCATTTTTTTTACGCTCTTTGTGTAGGTACTCTTATATTTACTAACGAAATATTTTCAATCAAAACTGGCTCTATATGCCTCAAAAAACAGTAAAAACCGATGTTTTCAATCAGAAACGGACTCGTCCTTGTCTAGTTGAATGAATAGAAATTCTCCAAAAAAAAAAGGTGGGTTAGAGTTTCTATTGAACTTAAGCCAGATCCGGACTTTTTTTTTATACACTAGTAATTTACTAAAGCGTAAAATTCCACCTAATTAACTTTAGCTTATTTTGGTTTTTGACCTCTAAAAAATCAATTACAGGACAAGTTCGGATTTGTTCGCCAGCTCCTCATTTCATACAAACGCGAAAAAAATTCTGCTGTCTTACACATTTTGTCGATGTATGAGAATACAAATGTGATGCAGTGCTATTCTGTACAAATCTCACCGTGAAAACTTAAGTGAGGTGAGTGAGCGTGAAGTGAGCTGTCAATAGCGTCAATCGCTAGCATCACGTGGAATGACAGCTCTCTTCAAACTCACTTCAGCTACGTTTTCACGGTGCGATTTTTACAGAACAGGCTGGCTGTTCAGCAGGTTTTTGAAGTCGAAACTTCTTTCGGCGTGTTTATCGAATTTTGTTAGGGGAAAATCTTATGGGTTCGCGTCACCGATATGCTAATGTTAACAGTATATCTGCAGCTATGCATAGCTTTGTCTTCACTACTTCCAGCAGTCCCACGACTGCCTGTTCTTTTTATTCATTTTTTTGTTGGTCCCATGTTAAAAGTTATTCGTAATGATAAGTACAGTCACCCCCTTAAGGCGATATGTAAAAAACTAACTGAGCGGTAATAAGAAAGTGACAGAGTCAATTACATCTCCATGCGAAAAAAAGAGAGCGCAACAATGCGCTGGCACCAAAATAAAAGCGCCAAACCAAATAAAAATTGTTTAAAAATAAATTAAGCTATCTATCAAAAATATGTTCAGCCAGAGTTTTCAATTACCTAATAGGCACATTTTGAATGCAGCTTTGCAATGAAATTACTTAGGATTTTAGAATTACAGAAAAACATAAGAAAGTAGAGGTATCTAGGAAATTTAACAAAAACCGGCCGGGCCACGCACAATGAAGAGTTCCGCAGTTAGGTTGATTATATATCAAGAACAAACTTAACATTGTAGTTGAAAAACATGTTCTCCCATACATTCCAACTGTTGGTAGAGTATTACTCGTTAACTTGAAAAGCCTATTTAGCTGTGATAGTTTTCCTTACTTCGTTATAATTATATACTGCTGCCGTGAAGTTTTCCACATATCCAAAAACTCTCGAGTCTCAAATATGTACACTTTAAAGCTTAATATTTCGCAAACGGATCCCTGAATCGAAAACTGGTTCTCACACACCCGCAACATTTTTGAACGACTTATCTCACACCATGAGATAGACAAGAAAAAAATATCATCCCCACGTTGTATATAGGGGAACTATCCTGAGAGTGAGCTAATGCACGTACGGACATTGCAAAACAGGGTTCCTTCTTGACTACTGGACTACATAACCCTAAAAATTAAGTTTGTGTGTGGCAGAGGCCAGCTTCCTTATGAGCTGAACCAGACTTATCCGGCCGGATAACCCACCATTTGTGTGTTGCTGTGTTTTCCCTTTAAATTCTAAAAGGCTCATGGTTTTTTGACATTTTGGCCGCCCGGCAGACAAAGTTCGGAAAAATTTAAACAGTTTTTAGTCATGGCCATAAGTTCAATAATTAAAAAATGAATAAAAATCAATGAAAAAGCATAGTAAATAAACGAGAACAAAACTGCAAAATTAGCAAAAAATACTAAAATAAAATTTTTACTAAAACACTACTGAAACCAAAACTGAACAAGAATGTAACTCAAAATTACAATATGAACCAACTAAAAAGGTAGACGACATAAGTCTCCCTTTTTAGTTTGTTCATAAGAAGAGGATACTCTAAATAAAATACAGACATTAAAAATCGATGATGTTTTTATTTACTTACTGTAAGATTCAAAAATTCTTCCGGCACCGCAGTTATATTTGAAATAAATTATATTAATACATTGTAATACCAGTAAAGTAAACAAATACATGATACAAACAGCCTTTGGTAGAGACAATCGTCGAATCAGGATAATAGTCCCGAATTGCATACAGAAACTCGGGATTATACATACAGGGCTGTCAAATTCAATGACTAAATTATTTTGTAATGACAGGCTACATACTCGAAATATGAAGATCCACCATTAAAATTCGACACAGTTGAAGTTTTATTACATTATAAGTGTTTTTTTTATACATACCAACTTTAGGCTACTAATGAGACCATCATTTTGAACAACTTTTACTATAAGATCTAACCTGAAATCGTGAAAAAAAAAAATCTGCTGTCACACAGCAAAAATCAGCTGTCAGCTGTCACATTCAAACTCATCAAAATGTAGAGAAATGCTGATTTTTTTTTCACGATTTCAGGTATGGTCCAATAGTAAAAGTTGTTCAAAATTATGGTCTCATTAATACCCTAGAGTTAAGGTATATAAAAAAAACACGTTGTATATGCCATCTTTCAAAATTACGTGAAATGGAATGTAATTTTCGTGAATTTCGTCTTATCATGGTAGATCTTTGCTTTTATGTTCTAAACTCAAATAATTAATTTTATGTTTTACATAAAATATACAATAGGCTACATTACTTTCAAAAATAGATACGATTTACTTCAAATATTACTTTAATTTACATCCATGCGCCAGTTTTACGCGGTCAGTGGTCGTAACTACATTATTTCGAGAGAATGTTCCAATATTTTATAGATTTTTAGTATAAAATGATATAGTTACACCACTAATCTGCTCACTACTATGTAAACTCAAGGTATATCTTTAATGACCTCAGCGAGCTGTTCCCGGGTGAACATATGGAACATAGAGCCAGGAGTCATGGTCACCACCTCCACATTGTTCTCCGAAAGCTTCTCCTCCATCACTTGCTTGAGGATTGTAAGCGCAGACTTGATAGCTTCCTTTAAAGTCATGGATTTGTGGTACACTTCCTGTTGGATGGAAAGAAGTATTAGTTTACATTCAAATAAATAATTTAATAAATTAAGATTATATCAGGCCATTGAATTTAACGGGTCCGCCATCTAACGTTTTTTTTTTCCACCTAGTGCTTATTTCGTGAATGGTAACACTTAGCTCATGTCTGATTTGACAGATAATTAGTTTTAGCCTTCCGCTGAACGAATATGGTTGTGTATACGCTAGAACAACGCTGGGAAATATTGCGACATTACTTTGAAAATCATGGTAATGTTGCAGAATGTGTGCGAAAATTGCGTACGGATTTTGGAAGAAGAGAAGCACCGTCATCTCCGTATGTTCGTTATCTCGTGAAAAAAGTGAAAGAAACTGGCATCCTCATCGATAAACCAAAGCGTGAAATGCCAAAAACAGTGCGTACACCCGAGAATATTGCTGCTGTGGCAGAAAGTGTGCGTGAAGCGCCATCAACATCAATTCACCGTCGTTCTCAACAATTAAACATTTCGGAGACATCATTGAGACGAATTTTGCATAAAGACCTTGGTATGACGCCATACAAAGTCCAGAATTTGGGGCACAGAAAACCCGCACGCATACATTGAAAAGCCGACGCGCCCAAAACGAGTCACTGTTTGGTGCGGATTTTGGTCCAGAGGCATAATTGGGCCATTTTTTTTTTCGAAAATGAACAAGGAGTGGTCGTTACAGTCAATGGCGATTGTTATCGGGCCATGTTGAACGAATTTTTGTTCACAAAAATTGAAGAGGAGGATATTGGCAACATTTGGTTTCAACAGGACGGCGCTACATGCCACACAGCCGAAGCTACACTCGATGTTTTGCGCCCTGTTTTTGAAGATCGCATTATCAGCCGCAGAGCTGATGTCGTTTGGCCACCTTGGAGCTGCCATTTGACACCGTTGGACTATTATTTGTGGGGTGCCGTCAAAGATAAGTGTTACGCCGACAAGCCAGAGACAATTGACGCTTTAAAGGACAATAATCGTGAAGCCATTGGTGAAATACAGCTGCACACAATCGATAATGTAGGCTACTGCATGGCCAGCCGAGGCAGCCATTTGAATGAAATTATTTTTCATTATTAACCGGAAGGATTGTACTTTCAAATAAAAAAATAAATTTGAGAAAATATTCAGTAGTTTTTTTTTATAGCATTTTCAAAAAAAAAGTTATCTCATGGACCCTGTACAAGAGCACAGACTTCTTTGCATTCTGCTTTATCATGTCATCGGCAGGAACTGACCAATATAAATTTAGACAATGGTGCCGATTCTGCTGAACTTTTTCTCTCTAATAAAACAAGAAAGAGACGGAAGTAAATTAGAGCTGGCAAATTTAGTTGAACTAATATTTCCATACAAATTTAAACGACACGTAAAAACATGTCGACTAAAAACACGGTGAAGCGCAAGACGTAAACTAGTTCAACATCTCTAACTTAGTTCATAGCTATACTGCCGTCATAAGGAAAAAGTACGTTTCTACACAAATATTGAAATAGAGAAAAAAAATATTTTGTCCTTTTTAAAATATAAAATACAAAAGCAGATGCGTCACAATTTAATAGTAAGAATTTAAGGTTTTCTTAAGTTTACGCCAATATAAAAATATTGGTAGATGCGCTTTTTTTTTGCTGATTCCCAATAAATAACACATTATCTGCTTAATTCTTTATGCAAACGCTTCTTTATGCTACACCCTAACCGACCCTTATAAAATAATTCTCTCCGTAGTCAATAAAATTGACTACGGAGAGGATTTGACTAAACCTCGGCTTTTAGAAATAATTAAGAGAAACAAGTCTGAACCTGTACACAGTCTGGCCATAAATAGAGTTAAAATTAAAAATAAGAAAGATATTACATTTGAATTTGGAATCTGTCATTTTTATACGATTGTTCATTGAGTTTTCTAATTTTGGCGCCAAACATTGTACAATATTTTGCGATATTAAAATGGAGTGGGGTGATAAAGAGAACCGAATCGCTGTGATTGCATTACACAAAGTTGGTATGGAGCCAAATGCAATTTTTAAAACTCTCTCTACGCTTGGTATTAGTCAAATGTTTGTGTACTGGGCTATTAATAGGTACAATGAGACCTACTCTGTTTGTGACAGAAAAAGATCTGGCCGTCCACGTAGTGTTCGTACGAAAAAGATGGTCAAAGCAGTAAGGGAAAGAATTCGAAGAAATCCTGTCCGAAAGCAAAAGATTTTATCTCGGGAGATGAAGATAGCACCCAGAACCATGTCGCGTATTTTAAAAGATGATTTAGGACTTGCAGCCTATAAGAGACGCACTGGTCATTTTTTAACTGATAATTTAAAAAAGCATAGGGTGATAAAATCGAAACAACTACTGAAGCGGTACGCAAAGGGAGGTCACAAAAAATTTTGTTTACGGATGAGAAAATCTTTACAATTGAGCAACATTTTAACAAACAAAATGACCGTATTTATGCTCAAAGCTCTAAGGAAGCTTCCCAATTAGTCGACAGAGTGCAACGTGGGCATTATCCGACTTCAGTGATGGTTTGGTGGGGTGTTAGCTATGAAGGAGTAACTGAGCCATATTTTTGTGAAAAAGGTATCAAAACATCGGCACAAGTGTATCAAGATACCATTCTTGAGAAGGTAGTTAAGCCCCTTAACAACACCATGTTCAATAACCAAGTATGGTCCTTCCAACAAGACTCGGCGCCGGGTCATAAAGCTCGATCCACGCAGTCTTGGTTGGAAGTGAACGTTTCGGACTTCATCAGAGCTGAAGACTGGCCGTCGTCTAGTCCCGATCTTAATCCGCTGAATTATGATTTATGGTCAGTTTTAGAGAGTACGGCTTGCTCTAAACGCTATGATAATTTGGAGTCCCTAAAACAATCCATACGATTGGCAGTGAAGAATTTTCCCATGGAAAGAGTGCGTGCTTCTATTGATAACTGGCCTCAACGTTTAAAGGACTGTTTGCAGCCAATGGAGACCACTTCGAATAAGCTTTTTATATTATAAATTGTTTTATATTTATGTATTAAACTAACACAATGTAAAAGTAATAAATATTATATGCAATATTTTTTTTTTCTTCGTGACAATATTTATGGCAAGACTAGGTATATGGGATTGAAAAAAATTTAGAAGAAATTAGACACAAATGCTTATATTTACCACCTTATCACTGTGATTTCAATCCCATTGAACTCTTATGGAGCACAATGAAAAGAAAAGTTGCTGATGTAAATATTGAGCACAAAAATGCTGAAATTCCCCGCCTAGTTAGAGAAGCTTTCTACAGTGAAGACGTCTTAAAATGGGAAAAGCACGCGAAATTAGCAGTGAAGTGCGTTCTGCCATCGTTGTTTTACATAATGAAGGGAAATCCGAACGTGAGATTGCTTCACAACTGAAGTTATCGAAGACTTGTGTTCATGGCACAATAACTCGATACAGGGAGACAGACAGTTTTCAAGATCGTCCACGCTCGGGAAGGCCGAGAGCTACCACGTCTAGTGAAGATAATTTCCTTGTTGTTACCAGCAAGCGAAATAGACGCTTAACAGCACCAGAAATCCGCGTTGAATTAAACAAAACCCGAGTTAAACCTTTATCATTGACTACAGTAAAACGGCGACTGAGATGCGAAATTGTATGGTCGCGTCGCCGTTCGAAAAACTCTGCTAAGGCCACAAAATAAGAAAAAACGAATGCAGTGGGCTCTTGCCCATCGAGATTGGACTGAAGAAGATTATAAAAAAGTTCTTTGGAGCGATGAATCCAAGTTTGAACTATTCGGTTCAAAACGAAGAATTTACGTTCGACTCAGTACCCAAGAAAAGATGATGCCAGACTGTTTCGTCCCAACAATCAAGCACGGTGGTGGCTCAATTATGGTCTGGGGTTGCTTCTCTAGCCAAGGAACTGGCGTTTTGATCAAAATTGAAGGAATTTTGAAAAAGGAACAGTACAAACAAAAATTTAGAACACAATGCCGTTCCTTCCGGGTTGCAATTAATTGGAAATGGATTAATTTTCCAACAAGATAATGATCCAAAGCATAGCTCAAAATTATGCAGAGGATATTTAGAAGAGAAAGAGGCACAAGGGGGTGTTAAAAAACATGGTTTGGCCTCCTCAGAGCCCGGATCTCAATCCTATTGAACTTTTGTGGGAAGAGATTGATAGGAACGTCCCTAATCGTGGCCCATCCTCGCAAGAAGAAATGTGGAATGCTTTATGCGAAAGTTGGAGCAATATATCACAAGACACCATCAACAAATTGATTGCCAGTATGCCGAGACTTGTGAAAAAAGTCATAGAATGTAAAGGAGGATTTTTTGATGAAAAATCAGTGTAGCTAACTATAGCCTTTTTTAGCATGGACTGTTAATATTTCTTTACGCTTTTAAAGTATATTGTTTGTCAATCAGTGTTTTATTAGATGATTAAACAGGTTAATTAAACTTTTAATATTTTATTAGAGTTTTATTTTATTTTCCTACTTTAATTAAGGTGGTCTTAAACTTTTGGCCTGCAGTGTATGTACGCGCATCACTTCAAAACGGTTGCACCTATTTGGCCAATTCTTTTTTTGTTGTGTTTGTATTGTCTGGACAAGGTTTGTATGAAAGAAAATGTTTGAAAAGTTCCCGGCAAAATTGGAAAATTCGGGAAAACTGAAAGTGCAATTTCTATGGGAATTTTGTATGAATTATTGAAATTTTGACAGGACTACGTTTGTCGGGTCAGCTAGTATATAAATAAAATCAATTGCCGAATGTATGTATGCGCATCACTTCGGTAGGGTAAGCACCTATTTGGCTAATTAATAATAATAATAACCTGGGACATTATTCACACACGGTCATCTGATCCCAAACTAAGCAGAGCTTGTACTATGGAAACCAGATAACTGATATACTACATATACTACTTTTTTTTGTAAATACCTACTTATATAGATAATTACACCCAGACTCAGAACAAACAGACATGTTCATGCACACAAATGTTTGTCCTGGATGGGAATCGAACCCACGACCTGCGGCATGATAGGTGGTATCTTAACCAACCACGCCAACTGGGCCCGTTTTAAATTGTATTCTTTTTTTGTTGTGTTTGTAATTGTCAGGACAAGGTTTTTATGAAAGAAAATGTTTGAAAAGTTGCCGAAAAAACTGGAAAGTTCGGGAATCTGAAAGTGCATTTTCTACGGGAATTTTGTATGAATTATTGAAATTTTGACAAGACAACGTTTGTCGGGTCAGCTAGTTATGGATAAAAGTGAGTTACGTGCGGTGATAAAGTATCTCAGCCTGAAAAAAATGTCTATGAAGGATTTTTTACGGACATTTAGCAGACGATTACTGGACCCTATTATGCAAATTGAATTCCGAAAGTGCGTAAAGCGATTAAAGAAAAACGTCGTGGTTTCTTCAAGATACTTAGCCTCAGGTGGATTTCACTTATTCCCAAAATTAAAATAGGAAATTCCTGGAACTAATTTTCACGATGATGACGCGGTAATGGCTGCCGAAGAGCAATTTTTCGAGTCAAGAAAAACATTTTTTTTTTTCGCAAGGAATAAGAAATTTAGAAACGCGTTATTCTAAATGCATTACTTTAAAGTGGAGTCACCGCTGGGCTCTCCGTTGCGAGTGCTCGATGATGGATGCTGTCGTGATTCTGATATGGTTCGTTTTTCGGCCAAGCAGGTGTCAAGCACTATTAAGAAAATGGCGAAAGGGAAGTCCCCGGGTCACGATGGTTTAAGCATTGAGCACTTGCAGCAGGCAGGTCCTCACTTGGCTAGAGTACTCGCTATGTTTTACTCGCTATGTATGTGTCACTCGTACCTTCCCTGTGATCTTTTGCGAACTATTGTCGTGCCTATTGTTAAGAACAAAACGGGTGACGTTTCTGATAAGTGTAATTATCGACCCATCTCCCTGGCTACTATTATCGCTAAGGTACTCGACAGTCTGCTGGACGCACGGTTGGATAGCTTGTTAAAATTACACGACGCACAGTTTGGGTTTCGTAATGATCTTGGCACTGAAAGTGCGATTCTCGGCCTCAAACATACGGTGCAATACTACACAGAACGGCGAACACCAGTGTATGCTTGCTTTTTAGATCTCTCCCGTGTCTTTGACCTTGTATCTTACGAGGTTATGTGGCAAAAGCTGCGGGAGAGAAAACTGCCAGCGGAGCTGTTGCGTATCTTCCAGTATTGGTATTACAACCAGACGAACAGTGTGAGATGGGCCGATGGGCTGTCTGTGTCTTATGGGCTGGAGTGCGGGGTGAGACAGGGGGGGGGATAACGTCACCAAAGCTGTTTAACCTCTATATAAACGATCTAATCGTTGAGCTCAGCAGCAAAAAAATCGGATGTCGCATTGATGACGTCAGTGTCAACAATATCAGCTACGCTGACGACATGGTGCTGCTGAGCCCAACGGTTAGGGCGCTTAGAGAGCTGCTTACTTGTTGCGAGGGCTATGTTCGAGAGCATGGCCTAATTTATAATGTTAATAAAAGCGAGTTCTTGGTATTTAAGGCTGGTGGTGCGAAATGTCCTGAGTATGTGCCCCCGATTAAACTAAACGGGAATGACCTATTGCGAGTGTACAAGTTCAAGTACTTGGGGCATTATGTAACCGACGACCTTAATGACCAAGTGGATATTGAGAGGGAACGTAGGGCGCTGGCAGTCCGATGTAACATGTTGGCTCGTAGATTCGCACGCTGTAGCAGGGCAGTCAAAATAACGCTTTTTAAAGCTTATTGCCAAGTGTTTTACACGTGCAGTTTGTGGACCAACTATACTCAGCGGGCTATCAGCGCCCTACGGGTCCAATATAATAACGGGTTCAGGATGTTGATGGGGCTGCCCCGTTTCTGCAGTGCATCAGGTATGTTTGCACAAGCACACGTCGATGGCTTCCACGCCATCGTCAGACAGAAATCTGCCTCTTTGCTCTGCAGAGTGCGGGGGAGCTCCAACTCCATCCTGAAGATCATAGCGGGGAGGTGCGAGTCTCCCTTATTAGGTGACGTTGTTCGAAGATGTATTTCGAACAACAGACTTTTTTCCAAATAGATAATAAGTTTACTAACATAGTTTTAAGTTATCTTTGTTACTTTTTTGTTTACTAACCCATATGGATGTTGCTTATCCGAATTAAAGATTATTTTATTTTTATTTTATTTATTGCATTGGATCAGATTACGTAGAAAAATAAAATATTTTTGTTTCATTTTATGCATTTTTTAATATTGATTCCAAGAACTTTTTGATTCGCCCTCTTATTTACATTATTATAATTACCATAAGAATCATCAATATATTTCTCTAAGATTTCGGAAAACAGCAAACGACGGCAAATCTAACTTCATATTTTGGATACTTGCACATTGCAAAAAACGCAAGAAAATTTTAATTTCGCGGGCTATAAGATAAGAATAAACAAACTATTCGACCATAAACACGCATAAAAAGTAATGCATCTTTTTAAATAATGCCTTGACTGTATTATAACTTGACTTAGGTACAATTTTAATTCGGCAGCATTGCATTACTCGGAGGGACTACGGGTAACTATATTCACCGTGGTCCTTCCAGGTAGTGATCACGGGTAATAAACGAAAAGGAGATGTTTCAAAATGTACGGACCTTGGGCCAGGTATGTGTACATTATACATAAAAATAGGGAAAAACATATAACACAGTTCTCAACTGTCCAATTACTTTAAAATGGCTTTGTCTGCTGGTAAACCACAATTAATTACACTTGAAATTGCAACACACAACAGAAACCCGTCATGGCGGTAAGCTGTCATTTTGATTGATTAATGACGTTTTACATGTTTAATACTCAAGAAGAGGACTTAAGTGGCACTGTTGTGATAGCTGACAGTCCTCTTTCTATGATCAGTGGTCGATCTATGGTTTACAGTCATAGTTTATATGCACAGAGTAACTAAATCGGTGAGACGCCATGTTGAAAGTCAATAAAAATAATTGGTAAATATCAATTCCCTACCACAACAGTATACATTTAAATGAATTATCTGTATTTTTCCGGAATTCTACGGATTTTTCTCTTTTTTTTTGAGGTAGTGTACACAGACCTGACCCATTTTGAAACATCTCTTTTAGTCTTATTCTAATCTTTTCATTAGAAGTCAACAGTCAAGAGCAGAACCATCTCAAATAAAAAAAGTGCTGAACTCAGCATATGAGTCATGGCTTTGATTAAATAGAAGTAGAAGGCACTAAAATGCTAGTAGATAGAACCTGAATACATTCCTTATTGATAAGTTGTTGTACATAAGTGTTCTCCTTTGCTTCCTATATGAGTCAAAGTTACATTTACAAATAATTAAAACTGACCTTCAAGCTTTGCTGAGCCCCTTCACTGCCAGAGCCGATGGCCTTAGCATCGTACTGCACAAATGTGCCACTGGGATCCATGTGGAACAGCTGGGGACCTTTCTCATCAATACCTGGAAATGGTAAGGTAAATAATTGCAATAATACAAATTAAGAATACAATTTGCCCATAAATGTAGTTCTCTTCATTTCTGACTCATTTTGGATGTAGCCAGGGTTTGTTATTTATCTTTATTTATTCCTAGCTTTTGCCCGCGGCTTTGCCCGCTTGGAGGTCGGAAATTATCCCAAGGGAACCTTCTACCAGGATAAAAAGTATCCAATGTCTAAATCCAAGGCATGGTCTACCCATGTGCCAAATGTCATTCAAATCTGTTCAGCCATTTTAGTGTGAGAGCATAACAAAAAATAAACTCACTTTCGCATTAAGAGGATTGTGAAGCTGTAAATTTTCATACAAAAAGAGATAACGTTTTTCTCCCCGTAAACATAGTCTAATTTTCATAATTTTTGGAAATGTTGTAGGTATAATGAAAAACTAGGTCCGTACGTTTTTTATTATAAAGAAATATTGCATACAATATAAGTTATTAGCATCTAAATATCTATATTTTTGACATAAAAACATCCTCGAGCATTTTTATTTTTTTAAATTAAATTAAATTGAATTAAGTACTAAAAACGAAAAACGTACAGACCTAGATCAAAGTGTACTGAATGTAATGAGATCAAAATTGTCTCATTTCGTAAAGGTTTAGGGGAGTAAAAACGTTATCGCCCGAAACAATATTTATGTAAATAATTGTATGAAATGTAGGTAATTGCCTCCAAAAATCGCGCCGCGTATCGGCACTTCACAATCCTCTTAATAATATTTGTTATGATTATTCTGTTGATCTGTTCTATATTCATACTTCAATATTTTTCATCAAACATTTCCAAGGACCTAACAGGGGTGGAATTATTTCTTCTGTTCAACCAAGTATGACATCTCCATGATTGTAACTTTGAAATCTAGCATGAACCTTTCACAAAGTTCATAATAATTATACTTTAATGATTACCTGCAAACATAACAGCAACACCAAATGGTCTAGACATGGCAGTGCCACTGTCATCGTCACTGTCTCCAAACTGGATAGCCAAGTTGGACACAGCCTGAGCACAGGATTCAACGCTCATACGCTCGTTGTACACAAACCAGTGGTTCTGGCATTCTACTCGAGCACGCTCCACCAGAGTTCTATAGGAGAGAGAAGACTTCATCAAAATAGTAATCTAATAAACCAATATATTATTATTCATTAAGGACCAGAATTTGAATAATGATGAAGTACAGTATTTTTATCGCATGAAGCCACATGCGCTTTACATGTGGTTAACAAGTGTACAAATACGCTGTGAATGTGTGTGTGATCAAGTAGCGTCAGCACACACACCGAGTTCGCCATTGTCTCGTACAGTGCCGAGAACTCCTGCACTTACACACACATTCACCGCGTGTTTATACACTTGGTAACCACATGTAAAGTGCGTGTTCGCTTCGTGAGATAAAAATGTTATAGAAATAGGAAAATATTATAGGATAGGAAGGACGTTCAGCTGATGAGATGACGGCTGATAGATGTATAGATGAAAAATCGAGTAATGCCAACCCCAAATAATGCTGGCCATACACCGAAGGCGAAGTGCTACTGGGGTTTAAGTAAATAATTACGATAATCTTTTGGTGCAATCCTCAATTCTTCTAATAAAATTGTATGAGAAAACCGATTCCTTTTCATTAACCACTGTTTGCACGTCGCCACACGATCTTTTCATATTTCTTTTTTGTTTCTTTATTACAAGTGAAAAACCCAAGACGCGTCTTTCCTAAATGTACCTTACCAAGACACCTCTACTAGGGTATATTTAGTAGCACCAGTTTAAAATAAATCATTATTAAATATACCCTATTCGATAGAATAACTTGCTTGAGTGAAATCAGGTATAATTAGTAGCTACATTCATAAAGAGCCCTGTACTAAGTATACCTGAGTAGGATTTGTCACTCTCATCCATTACTCTAATACATTGTCTCTGTCTTGTACATAGATGCGCGCGCTATTGCTTCCTTGTCTATTTGTTCGTTTAATATGAGGGCAATGCAAAAATTAACTGGCTACATAAAGAATATAAAGACAACGAATGCAGCACAACAGTTCATTTTTCAAAATATAAAGATAAATAGAGATCATTCTAAAAAAAATCCCTGTTCAGCCCACTTCAGTCAGTCAACGTAACTTGGTTTGGTCAAAACTCTGCCGTCATAAGGGAAAAAGACGTATCTGACATTTTTTTCGAAATAGATTTATTTACATATTCAGAATCAGCAAAAAAAGACGATCTACCAGTATTTTTATATTGGTGTAAACTTAACGAAAGCCTAATTATGCTTAATAATTCTAACTATTAAAAGACGCATCTGCCTTTGTATCTTGTATTTTAAACAGGACAAAATATTTTTTTTTCTCCATTTCAATATTTCTGCAGATACATCCTTTTTCCTTACGACGGCAGAACTAAAAATCCTATTAAATCTGGCCGTCCCACCAAACTGAAAATTCGTAAAAGAAAGCCTTATCTATCTGTCAACCTAAAGGTGCCTATAGTTCGTTCGCGTTAAGAATGCAGTGAGTCATCAGTGGAACTGCAAGATAAAGGTGTATTCACAGTGGTGTTAAATTCAAACAAATTATATTTTAAAAGATTAAGTTTAATGAATTTATAAAAATACACTTAAAAGTTTAAAATCAAAATTAAATACAGTGGATTTCGGGTATAACGACAATGAAGGGACCACTCTATTTTCGTCGTTATATCCGGAAGTCGTTACAGGCAAAGGTAAAGAGATACAGACACGCGTCTAGCAGCCATACTTATTCAAAAGTTTACTAAGCCCAGTTGCTACTCAGAATATCACTTTGTAACTGAACCATAAAAGCTCCAAAACGTACACGCTTCCCTACCTACTTAGTTGATATCTATAAACAAAAGGTAAAGGTCTCCACACTTGCTGACCATCTGTGTGCAATGGATGTAAACAAAAGATAAGAAATGTTTGTGTAAGAAAAAAATCTTTGTGTCTTTGGCGGCCGACTCCGGTCGCAATATCTGCATGGGATTTCTAGGAATTTGTTACAAATGATTCATTAAAAACAGTCGCTACACCCGAACTCGGCGTTACATCCAAAGTCGCTATAGCCACATGAATTTTGTACTAAAGTATGCTTTAAATTCAAGGGACTTAGATTTAACGTCGCTATAGGTAAATGGTCGCTACAACCAAGGTCGTAATAAATGAAATCCACTGTAATTAATATCATATTTTAATCACTATCACTAAAAGTATTTTCTGCAGCGAGTTCCATGACGTCATCTAAATTTCACATGGTATTTTCTACTTGTAAGACGTGGTCGCAGCATTTCTTCCATCGATCAGCGTCCACTAAGCGAATTGCGTCATAAAATATTTTTTTCACGTCAGACATCTTAAAAGTTGTATTGTTGGCAGCAATATAATGTTTTATTTGGGCCCACACCAACTCAATGGGGTTCAGTTTGCAGTGGTACGGAGGTAAACGGAGAATTTCAATGCCGTTACTTCTAGCCATTTCATCGATTAAATATTTATCATATTGTGGGGCGATTTCAGCGGCTTTCTTTAACAATTCTTTTTTTTAAATAACTCATGTCCATGAGTGTCCCTTTGCTTTTTAGCCAGTCTATTATTTGATGTTTGTTCCAAGCGGTCGTTGGTATTTTCTCGAGTTTGAAAGAAAGAAAGAAAAATGCGTTTAATTGGCATTACAGCATAACATAAATACACCTTAAAACTATGGAAACATGAAATAATGATAGCAATGCCAAAAGGGCTTCAGCTCAGCATAATGTCAGATGGTAACACAAGGTATACCACCTGACGCTGATTTTCAGCTGCAGTTTGACAGAATGATAGGGAGCGTTGTCCATGACAACAATGCTTCCTGGTTCTAGCTTAGGCATTATGTTTTTGAACCACTCAAGGAACCTGTCACCGTACATCTCCTCATGATAATCTTTAGTTGATTTTGACTCAAAAAGTAACAAACCTTCCACAGATCCTTTGTCACTACCAATATGTAAAACAATTAACCTTTTTCCCTTTCCAGTAGGAACTCTTGGACCGGTAGATAAGCCGTTTTGAAAAGCATATCTCTTGTTTTTTATAGTTGTATCCAACCACACTTTTGATTTAACATGTCCGGCATTTACCCACGTTTCGTCAAGGATGTATATGGTTTTATTTGCTTTTCTGTGTTCTTTGATTTGCCTGAGATATTTACGCCGCCACAAAACAATGTCTTCTCTTTCCATTAATAATGTTCTATTATCCTGTTTATTAAAGTCAAATCCCAGCTCATGCATTATTTTATGAAGTATGTTTAAACGTTGGAACATCTTCATCAGCTTCACAAATTGTCATAATTTTATTTAATGTCGGGTAGTCGTTGTTTAAATATATTGAGTGTACTTTTCTCCTTATAGCACATTTGTCTAATTCATCGAATTTATCAATCATAGACTTCCGGGCCCTTTTTTTCACTGGCGGTTTCAATGTATTATTTTCCTTTTTTTCACTAAGAATACTATAAACTGTTTTCTCGGACACACCGCATGCAGCTGCCGTTTGTTGTACTATGCTGTCCACAGTCACATTTAAATCACACTGTTTAAAATACTTAAAAACATTGTAAATTACTTTTCTTTCCCCAGTATGAATTATCGAACCACTTTTATTTTTACGAATTGGAGATGTATTCATGTTTTTAAATTTAAATCAGTTAACACAAATGACAGGACACAACCGTTGTGTTCAAAGCAAAGCCTTCAACTGTCATTGTAAACTTGACTTTGTAATTTGAAAAGATTTGATTGGTTAGGGGGCAGGGCTAGGCCGATGGACAATGACTCACTGCATTCTTAACGCGAATGTACTACAATGCATACTATACTGAATAAAAATAATTATTCAGATAGACCTTCATGTTGATTGCTGATCTCATTCAAATCTTTTTAATGCAATTAACTGGCTTTTACTTTACAATTGCAACACCTTATTTTCAAAATTTATTAAAGACACTTTCGCTGGCTGGATATATTTAGTAATATAGTATAGTAGTAGTGATTCTGATACTCAAACTCGGGTATATTTAGTACTTAGAAATTTTGAAAGCCTCATGCTAACTATACCTGACCAAAACCCTGTGGGGAGTTTCCACAAGGTACATTTAGTAAAGACGCGCCCAAGACGGCAAAAACATTGTCATCCGTCACTGATGACGCCATGGCTTCAACTGAATGTTGCTGCCGATTGGACAGTTAAAATCTTTAATATAAAAATTAATTGCTGAATGTGTTGCTAAGCGCAAATCTCGAGAGCAGCTGAACCGATTTTGCTAATTCTTTTTTTAGAATATTACTTGAAGTACGAGGATGTTTCTTACGAAGAGAAAAAAATAAAAAAATGCCTGAAAAGGTCTAAAAACAACACTTTTCTATACTCCCATACAATCGATTCGTAATAATACTTAAAAGTCAATTTGAACTTTAACCATAAAGTTAAGTATTAGTGGAGAGATTCCGGGAAGTCAAAACAATTGAGTGACGTTAGTATTTCTGAATAGTAGTAGTCCTGAATATAGCAAAATAAGTACCAAAAAAAAAAAAAAATTAAAGAATCTACTGTTAGGCGGTACGAAGTTCGCCGGGTCAGCTAGTTGTGAATATGAACAAACTGCAGATTGGATCAAGACTGCAGTTTCATGCCGATTCGATGATAGGCAGTATAGCCAGTATAAATTGGGATAAGGGCAGATGGAGATGATTTGAATATGATTGTGCACAAGATAAATTTCATTGATTTATTTAGTAATGCAATCTGCAGAATGCATGTAAAACAATATTCCATAACTCTCACATAAGTACCATTATCGTAGGCTTAGTAGCCAGTTTGTAATGCTATGTGCCTAGCACAGGTCAATGATTAGGCATTATGTGCAAAAATTGTATAGATATCCATTTTAGAACAATTTTGCCAAAGTATTTTGATGAGGTTACAAGAATTATATCTCTTTAGAGCAGGCAAACTCAATAAAAGTGAGTATACAATACTCACTTTTATAGAGTTTTTGGTGCAACCAAATTGCGTACCTCAATGTTCCCAAGTTAGGTGCTAATAAAATTATCTTACCTAGAATCAGCCATCAATCCAGACACAGCACAAGCGATATGTCTATCGACCTCTACAATCTTTTCAATCGTAGTAGACTCCATGAGCGGCGAAGTAATCCTCTTTTCGACAGCCAATACAACTCCCTCAGAAGTGCAGATGCCGATCGCTGTCGACCCCAGTTTGATCGCTTCAATCGCATATTCCACTTGGAACAGCCTTCCCTCAGGGCTGAATGTGTTGACACCACGGTCATACTCAGAACGTGTCAGAAACATCTGAAAGAAGAAAATAATTTCACTCACCGGAATAGGTTATGAACCATGACAAAGCGTTTTGATAAATTTCGCTTAGTATAGCGAACTACATTGAGTAAATATATCAATTTATATGTACCTTGAATAGTTCTCTTTTAGCTTGAAGTTAATTTAGTATAAGTTTTACAGGTTCTCGTTTATAATGAGTAATCAAATTTTTCGCTGAGTCCAGCCGTCAAGCAACTTGTGAACCAAACAAAAGTTGATTGCAATTTGCAATGTCAAACACAAGTTGAAACGAAACGTCAGCGTCGTAGTTTCTATTAATTTAGTAGGTTAGTTGATTCATTTATTTTTAGGCTTGGATTTAGTAATTTTTAAATGATAAACTAAATGGATTATATTAATTTTTCAAATCGTATTATATTCAAAATTCATTCAATGACATAAATATTATTATTATTATTTGACCCCTGCGATTGTCGTTACACCAAGAAGAATATAATTCCATTTAAAATTAAACTGTCAGTCTGACTCTGACACATGTCAAAAAGGCTATATTTTGTGCTATTTGTTGTTTTAGGTTATATTTATTTGTAGAGATGTATAATTGAAGCCACTAGGTACGTAGTTTGTGGATGCCACCTACATTTACTGTTAGAAAGAGGTTACACTTCAGTTTGGCATAAGTTCAATCCGTGACCTTGATCATGAATAAACCGATGGCTGACTGATAGATTAACGGGCGGTATTACACGGTAAGTCAGATTGACGACTATATAATCAGCTGTTCAGTACATTTTGACGAATTATGCGAACATAAATGTACTGAACAGCAGATTTTTTTTCGCGATTTCAGGTTTGGTCCCATAGTAAAGTCCCAGGTCATTATGCTCAGATGGGACTCCACAAAGTCAACCAATGGCTTGGCGCAAACCTATTGACGTTAAATATTTCAAAAACTTCATACATGCAGTTCTCCGTGGCAAAATCTAAACCAGAAAACATTGACCTTAAGGTTCATGTATGCAGCTACCCAAGCGATTCTGTTCCTTCCTGTTCATGCCTTGAGTTGGCTAAATCCACGAATCTCAAATATCTCGGAGTTATTCTGGACGACAAGCTGAACTGGCGTTCTCATATAGATGTCATAATATCGCGCACCAGGAAACTTGTTTGGGTTTTCAAGAAGCTGAGGCACGTTGCTGATTTAGAACTCCTCCGTACAATATATTACGCGCTGGGTCAATCAGTTATTGGATATTGTATAGAAGCCTGGGGTGGCGCTTGCAAAACTTTTATGGTAAATTTGGAAAGAGCGCAGAGATCTATCCTAAAGGTTATGACTTTTAGTCCTTACAGATTTCCTACTAAAATACTGTATGAAAAATGTCAAGTACTATCAGTAAGGCAGCTATATATATACCAGCTAGTTATCCAACAACACAAGACCACCCCGTACAATGCGGAGGAGTATAGCAAACAGCGTGTCGTAAAAAATGTATGTCCAACCGTTTTATGCCGAACAACCTCTGCTAGGCGGCAACATGGTTATAAAGCAGTATTCTTGTACAATAAAATTAATAAATTGAAAAATATTCATCCTTTATCGAATCGCGAGGCTAAATTTATTATTAAAAATTGGTTATTAGGACTAGATTATGAACAAACTGAATTGTTATTACTATAAAATCTTGTGAAACACATACATAGTATAAACACACACAATTCACACGCATACAACACCACAAACACTCCCAGACACACTCACACATACACACTCACACATACACACCCTCCCTGACGCCAAGTCATACTCCCTACTAGAATTGCCTTCTCATTTAAACGTCCCGGCTACTGCATTTATTTACATAAAAAAATTATGTCATTTATGTATGTGAGAGGTAACTGAGTTCTGTAATACAGGTCTCTGAACCTAGCGCAGAAATCAGGGAACTTGTAAGAATTTGTCACTTTTTATGTGAATAAAGATTTATTATTATTATTATTAGTAAAAGTTGTTCATAATGATGAGTACAATGACCCCTTAAGAGGTTGCTGGTGTTTTACCAATAACCCTGTATATTTAATACCCTCACAGTAAGCCCTTTCGTTTGAGATAGCACACGGTACAGTTTGCAAAACTTTTTATTTTCTTATTTGCCCCCCCCCCCCCCCCCCCCCAAAATTGACCCCCATAAGTACCTATTCAAAATAAAATATTTTTCTTTCTTTCTTTCAAAATCATTTATTTACGTTACATCCGTGTTCGGGTTACAGAAATACATACCTATCGCCCTGGTGTCGCTGTACTGCTCCTAGACTAGTACGAGGTCTAGGCTTAGTGACCTTGCGATCACTGGCAACTCTGTTGTCGCGGCTGCTGAACCCTGCAGATTCCTTAATCGTTCCATTAGATTCTGAGCAAATTGGCTGTGACAGACAGACACACGAGTGATCCTAATAAGGGTTCCGTTTTTTTCCTTTTGAGGTACGGAACCCTAAAAACCATGTGTTGCTATAATAGGCCTGTCTATGAGGAATCGTAAAAAAAAGAAAGCAGTGGTGTAAAAAGTGGCTAATGAAAAGAGTTTACTGAATGAGATAACAGACACAGGAGAAGAAGATGACTATGCTAATTATCATCGAATGAAAAAGCCAGTTTTGTTCATTTGTTGCAAATGGTAAAACCATACCTAACTAAACAAGACACCTGCATAAGGTAGTCAATCAGCCCACAAAATAAAGAATAAAATACTCGGCGTGCGACTCCATCGCTGTCTAAGCGGTGACTGACAGCCACTACTGACAGCAGACTGATAGCAAGTAAACTCACCTTCAGTTTTTCGTCAATCTGACCAGATTGACAAAAATATTTAAATAACCATCAATCCAGACCATTAATCCATCAATCTGCGCGTACACTATCAGTTTCCCGTCATTCCAACCACAATCACGGATTGAACTGATGCCAAACTGAACGTATCCTCAGTCTAATTGTTATTATTATCAATTTATCAGTGTGCTATAAAACTTGTAACCTAATGTTTACTCAAATTTATTGTTTCAGTTGAGTACTATTTGTTTTAAATGTAGGTAAATAATATTCTTTTGTGTCCGAGGACTAGTACTTAATAACTATATAATAATGAACTAAGTACGAGCTACTCATTTGCATTGTGCCGGTGTTGTTTTGTCCACGTAAGTAACAATTTTAATACCTAATGTTTTTATTGATATATATTTGACTTTTTTACCTAATTATAGGATATACACCGTGTTCTTCACGTTATTCATAAACTTTGGCAAACGCTTCTATAGATTTTACAAATTAATTCTAACACAGGAAGTAGTACTTAAAAAGGCTTCGTTACAAAGATATTTGTAATTTCATTGAATGAAATTACACATTACTGATTGCTTACTGCATGCAGTAAGAAAGGGTCTTAATTTGGCCTATGTAGCCAAACAACAACAACAACAAATCTATCAAATGCTATTTGCATTTCATTAACACGTAGGTACGAAAGGAACCCGAGAGTTAGCAAAGAAGTACGATCATTTTTGATATCGAATCTAACAAAGAGACTGGTCTCTATGGATACCTAAGTTGTTATTTTAACTGTCAGGTTTGTTGTTTATTGTTATTTGCTATTGGGTTTCCGATTAATTTCATCAATTATTTTGATTACAACAACATTCACTATGCCGTACGAGTATTCGGCTCAACACCAAGCTGATATTCACTTCGTCTACGGTATCTGTGACGGAAATGCTACAGCGGCTGTACATATGAGAGTACCAACGGCGATTCCCTGGTCGGCGCGTTCCTAATATACGAACATTTATTAACATACACAGGAGAATTTGTGAGATCGGATTTCGCCTTGAACGAGCAATCAATTTAAGCGTCGCCCAAAAACTTTATTATTCATAGTGATGGGTAATTTTCGGAAATTTTTCAAAACTTGGAAATTTTTCCGTTTATTTTTCCGAAAAATTTCAATATGGAAAAATAATGGAAAGATGTTGTTTACTGTAAAATGTTGACTACAGGAATTAAAATAACATATGAATTAAAGGGTTTTATTTATACTGAACATATTTACTGACTGACTGAATGAATGACTGACTGATTGATTGAATAAAATGACTGACCGACTGACAAATCAACGCACGGCCGAAACTACTGGGTCTAGGAACGTGAAATTTTGCACACGGCTTCCTTTTATAATTTAGGGGAGCACTAAGAAGGGGTTATTGGAAATTCAATCTTATAGAGGGTGAAAAGAAGGGGCTTTTGTTTGTATGAAAAATCTTATTCCTTGAGTTAATAAACTTGAACTTGGCACGAATACATATTTATGTTAATTATGAACATTTTAATTTTCGTTTTTCTAAACTACCCATTTTGACACACCGAATTCCCCTTTAGGGGGCTATAGGGGAATTGGGTGTGTCAAAATTTTAACGCGCTGACCAATTAACTCTAAACTCACTATTTATACATAAGACTAAAAATAAAGAATACTTACGGGGTGAAAATGGGCAGTAAATTTTGCAGGGGAGGATACTACTACGTGGCTTGATTAACTCGAAAAGAACAATGGCGAATTCTTATTTGAACGTCTAAAAGTGACATTTATACAAAATAAATTCAATTAATTATCTATGTTCTTTTATGCTATCATATTATCTAATTAAGGCCAAATAAAAAAATATGTTCAATGAAAATTTTTACTACTTCGTTCTAAAAGGTTAGGAAATTGTTGGTTGGATTGGCAATACTAAACTAAAATTGTCATTTTATGTTTATTTTCCTATACAGTAGGTACAGCATAATTGTCCTGGTGTTGTTATCATTTTTAGTTTGTTGTTTTATTTACATGAGGTAAATAATATGTCGGCGCCTCCAGTTTTCTAGACTGTCAATTGTCATGTTGTACAAATGGCAACGTCAAAAACGAACACCGAGCACTCTGGTAAGGCGGCCATCTAGTAAAATGAGCAGGTAGGTAACTTCGGATTTTTGGTAAGGTGCGCACACAACCATGTGGTCGGTGGACGTTATATTTTAATCGCATCCCTCTTAATCTAAGCGATCTATTATTATTTTGTGTAGTGTTTGATTGAATTATCGAGAATTAGAAGTGGAGTGATTGTGATAGGTGTTATTTTTTGAAATACTGCCTTTCTACCCGATAATCCACGCCTACCTGAACATGGTCGGCGCCTCCGCTTTTCTAGACTTAATTGACCTCAAAAACGAACATCGAGAACTGGTGAGGCGGCCATCTTGTGAAACGAGCAGTGAACTCGTGGTCGGTGGACGTTTTATTCTAATCGCATCCCTCTTAATCTAAGCGATCTATAATTACTTTGCGAAGTGTTTGATTGAATTGTGGAGAACTAGAAGTGGAGTGATTGTGATAGGTGTTATTTTTTGAAATACTGCCTTTCTACCCGATAATCCACGCCTACCTGAACATGGTCGGCGCCTCCGCTTTTCTAGACTTAATTGACCTCAAAAACGAACATCGAGAACTGGTGAGGCGGCCATCTTGTGAAACGAGCAGTGAACTCGTAGTCGGTGGACGTTTTATTCTAATCGCATCCCTCTTAATCTAAGCGATCTATAATTACTTTGCGAAGTGTTTGATTGAATTGTGGAGAACTAGAAGTGGAGTGATTGTGATAGGTGTTATTTTTTTAAATACTGCCTTTCTACCCGATAATCCACGCCTACCTGAACATGGTCGGCGCCTCCGCTTTTCTAGACTTAATAGACTTGTTGTACAAATGTCAACCTCAAAAACGAACATCGAGAACTAGTGAGGCAGCCATCTTGTAAAACGAGCAGTGAACTCGTGGTCGGTGGTCGTTTTATTTTAATCGCATCCCTCTTAATCTAAGCGATCTATAATTACTTTGCGAAGTGTTTGATTGAATTGTGGAGAACTAGAAGTGGAGTGATTGTGATAGGTGTTATTTTTTTAAATACTGCCTTTCTACCCGCTAGTCCACGCCTACCTGAACATGGTCGGCGCCTCCGCTTTTCTAGACTTAATAGACTTGTTGTACAAATGTCAACCTCAAAAACGAACATCGAGAACTAGTGAGGCAGCCATCTTGTAAAACGAGCAGTGAACTCGTGGTCGGTGGTCGTTTTATTTTAATCGCATCCCTCTTAATCTAAGCGATCTATAATTACTTTGCGAAGTGTTTGATTGAATTGTGGAGAACTAGAAGTGGAGTGATTGTGATAGGTGTTATTTTTTTAAATACTGCCTTTCTACCCGATAATCCACGCCTACCTGAACATGGTCGGCGCCTCCGCTTTTCTAGACTTAATTGACTTGTTGTACAAATGTCAACCTCAAAAACGAACATCGAGAACTAGTGAGGCGGCCATCTTGTAAAACGAGCAGTGAACTCGTGGTCGGTGGACGTTTTATTTTAATCACAATCCTCTTAATCTAAGCGATCTATTATTATTTTGCGAAGCGTTTGATTGAATTGTGGAGAACTAGAAGTGGAGTGATTGTGATATGTGTTTTTTTATTGTTTACTGTAAAATTTTGACTTCAGGAAGTAAAATAACACAGAGTTTAAAGGGTTTTATTTACATTCAAAGGGTTTTATTGCATTAACACATCTATTCTGTGAAGAATCCGAATCATCACTGGCAAAAAGTATCATGATCAATATTTTCTACTGCATCTACACAAACAATAAATCTTCAGTTGGTGGGTTTTATATCACCAACAAGTTTCAGAGAAAAACCGATCTAGTTATACAAACCCGAAAATCAACCAAACCCAGGAAAAGAACCCGCCAAAATTAAGTCAGCTGTAGAAGAACAGCGCAATACAAGCAAAATTAATCATACCTCTAAAATGAAAGAGTATGAAATTCATACACTTTCATTTTAGAGGTATGATTAATTATGCCCTGATTTTTGTGCCAAGAAACAAGAAAATATTGACAAAAGAAAATGATTTTTGCTTTTTAATGTTAGAAGAATTGCAATATGCACTACCGTACATGAGAAACTTACTATCTTTTAAAACTTTTAGACGGTTATAAAGGAAAACATGTGAATGTGGACCAAGTAACAGTTCAGTATAATGCTCCGCCTGGACGTGATTAAGTACAGTAGTCCAATTAGTCCCCAATATTTTTGGCCAGCACCCTAATTGCGTTACAACCTATCAATCAAATCTGAATCATTTTGAAGCAAATTGCTAATCCATTGCATCGCATGTTCGAAATATTATCTGCTCGACAACGTAAATAATGCAGTGAATGTTTTTGAACTGTCAAAAAGAAACTGATTCCAATGACGCAATTTGCTCCGCGGGTTGAAATGAGCGCAACCGCCATCTTGCGCCATCTGCACATGGTATTTTCCCAATTGTGCATTCTGCGCATCGTCGTCGGCTCACATCTACCCGGCCAAAAAGAACTACTTGTGTACATACATACTTATAGTGCACATTGTAATTTCTTTCTTATTTATGTATATAATTTCCAATAAGAGAACATTATGGCAAAAAAAATTAAAAAATTTAAGATTAGATATTTATAATTTTTCAGTAAAGAAAAAAAAGAAAAGAAAGAAAAACTGTTTATTCTGCACAAACAAAACGCACGTTACAAAAAAAAAGACCTAAAGTAATGACACACATGCAAAGCAGGCAAAAGACCTTAGAATAATAACTGCAGCAAAAAGTCTCGTAGATATTCAAGCAGTCTATTCATTGCTTGATGTCATTCATTGATTGTCAGTTCATTGCTTGATGTCAGAGTACACATTAATAGTCTTATTTTTTTCTAATCTTTAATCACAGTCAGCTTTTTGATTTGGAAAAATATCGGAAAAATATTGGAAAAATTTCGGAAAAATATTTGTTTTTCTTTTCTTTTCCTTCCGAAATTTTTCCATTACCCATCAGTAATTATTCATGATCCTACACTCTCGACGAGACGAGTTGGCAGAATCGTGGGTGTATGTATCCCAGGTGTATCTCATAAGCTAACGTGGAAACTGTGGAAAAGATATGTTTTGCATGCCTACCACTACAGAAAATCTCAAGGCATAATACCACCTGATCACTTCTCAAGAATTGTTTTTGCCAGAGAATGAACCAAGAATTGATAAATAATCCAATACTGCTTCAAAAAATTCATTGGATGGATGAAGCCCAATTTACAACAGCACAGCATTTGATTTTTGAAATTTAATACCCCTGGGCACAAATATTATAATACTAGGGTAACCAATTTCAAAAGTCAAGTGCAGTGGCATGAGTGCAACCCGAATTTACATTGGCAGGCGTCACAGGAAACTGAATTCTCTGTCAACATGTGGGCTGGTGTTTTCAACAACCAGCTGATCGGCCCTATTGAGATTCTGCACCGCCAAAATGCTGACAATAGTTCCTAAGAAACGTCACTAGCTTGGAATTTTTCGAACAAGTGGATCTTCAAACTTTGCGAACCATTTGGCTCCAACATGATGGGGCCCCTCCACATTATGGCACACAAATGCGTGAATATTTAAATACAACGTTTTCTGATCGTTGGATTGGACGGGGTAGCACAAATATCGCATGGCTAGTTAGGTCCCCAGACCTCACTCCTTTAGATTTTGTCTAGGCGGAGGTGTACTCCGTACAAATTCAGAACCGTGAACAGCTCTCAGAAAGAATATCTCAGGCTGCTGAACAAATGACACAAATGTCTGTGAATTTAAATGGCCAAATTAGGATTCGTTTGAATATTTGTGTCGGAAAAAGGTGATCATTTCGAAAACTTTTTACATTAAATTTATTTTTTGCTCTTTCGAGTTTATTTTTTATTTAACGTTATCGTACGAAGGCTGCATATCGCGGGCAGAGGTTATCATGATTTGGTTATGGAATTTTGTTTTTTTATTCCACACTACAGGGTTATTGGTAAAACACCAACAACCTCTTAAGGTGTCATTGTACTCATCATTATGAACAACTTTTACTATGGGATCAAACCTGGAATCGCGAAAAAATCAGCTGTTCAGTACATTTTGACGAATTATGCGAACATAAATGTAATGAACAGCTAACTTTTTTTCACGATTTTAGGTCCCATAGTAAAAGTTGTTCGATGAGTACAATGACCCCTTAAGAGGTTGTTAGTGTTTTACGAATAACCCTGTATAAATGTCACAATTCGAAATACGTACCTACCTGTTTTTCTATCTCAATGTACAGTCACTAACCAGAATTGTTGAGCCACTAGCATATCATCTTAACTTGCTTGTGTTACACGAATGCCGCCCGTGAAATTTTACATGTGACATTTCAATAACGAGAAACGGGCGGCATTCATGAAAGACAAGCCAGTTAAGATCCCGGTTCGTGACTACCTGCTTCGTAGCCTTATACGTTCTCTTTAGATAAGTAGGGTGTTTGATTGACAATGCTACTAATCTAAAGTCTGAGAGAAATAAAACAAAAGGAACGAGATAAAATACCAAAGAAACTTAGTTTTGACAAGTTTCAGCCCGTCAAATCATATGAATGAAAATACGACGTTGAGGAATGCATGTCGGGTTATTTACGTCAAGGTATTTAGTTTGTATGAAAATTAACAAAAATAAAAAATAAGAATTCATTCATGTGTCCACAATGAAAAATGCTTATTTCCATGGTCTGAACATCTGGTTGAAGTTTATGTATATCGTCCAGAACACGGTGTATACGAGTTAAATATGATATAAGGAAGTATGGTTAGAGAAGTTAGTTTTGGAGGATATACGTCAGGAATCAGGAAAAACCACCCATTTAGGAATCTACTCGTAAATTAGGTAGGTATAGATAAACCGTTCTGAAAATGAACGCCCCTCCACAAAACTTGTTTATTTCAATGTGTGAGAGGAAATATTTATTCCAACACTTGTGTGCGTGCGACGATTTTACTGTAGGTAAACATGGACTCGTCACGTTCAACTAATTGTGCGATCAGTCCAGGTACTAGCATAGTACGGCGGAGAGCCGTACGCTTTGTATGGCACGACACGTTCGTTCTGTTGCGCGTTCGTTTCATTTAGGTATACACTAGGTAGTTGGCCAACAAATCCTGCTGTTCTGCGTTTGGTCAGTCGGTAGGTACCGTTTGCATAAAAAACTCTGTGTTATTGTTTATATTTTGATGTACCTATGTTTGTAAGGTATTTATTTAATATAGGTCATTTCATTTACTGTATACCTGCTGCATATATTAGGTGAATTCTTGCCTTAAAATACGTAAATGATGAAATTATTATTATTTCAAGCATTTATTGACATGTTACTAATATAGTAATGCAATACGTAATAAAACATTACGCAATACAAACAAACATTATGAAATACAATATAAATTAACCAATTATTCATTTATCAATATACCTAATCACTTTCATCAGAATCAGACTCAACATTAATAATTAATTCAAAATTCATGTCAAAATTTTACATATATTGTTTTTCGATATCATTAACATGTCTACATTTATTTTCCCACATGGTACATACAATCAATCATTTCAATTCCTTCCTTTATTAGAGCCATTATAGACGTCAAGTTTTGTTCAACGTTTTTTGTAGCCACAGTTTTTTGCGTTGACATGTTGACCTTAATTTTGCGGCGAAATCAACGCGTGGTCCCACTTTCATGTCTCGCCGGGGACTAAGCAACTAATGACAAAGACCGATTATGTGTATTGCGTCGATACATCTTCTTTGCATGTGCGCGTAACCGTTGTGGAGGGGCATTCATTTTTAAAATGGTTTATCTATACACGATTATCTACATGGTGGGCAGTCAGCGGCCTATCCTTATCGCTGTACATGTTGTAGACCCTGTTATCCTTTTCTGCTGCTACTGCTGTAATGGATAAGCGTACTTAATTGTTTTTTAATAAAACAGTTGCGATATTGTTATATTTTCTCGTATAAAATGTACAGACGCCAGCACATCAAGCTACTACAATCTGTCAATTTTCTCTAATAGATTTTCAACTTTATCGCTAAACCATTAGGTTCAAGGTTGATTGGGGAAATTTGACAGTTTCGGGTAGCTTGACCTGCTGGCGTCTGTACTTATTCTAGATAATTACCGTACCTACTTTACCTACCGTAGTTACTTCACGTTTGAGTAATCAAATGATATTTTATTTCAGGTAGGTACTACTACTGTACGTGTTTCAAACTAATCCGCGTCAACACGTAAATATGGGAACTCTAGGAGGAATAGAGGCGATTGTTAAACATAACACATACTTCCTAATAGAATACAGTACTGGTGAACTGGCTAGACTTTATATTTTAAACAGCCATGTATTCAAATATTACATGTCACCAACCGGCACATTTCTGGACTACCCAGTACCGAACAACCCTACGGACGATGCTAAAATAAACATAAAGAAAATCACAGATTACGATTCGAAATCGTTTGAGTATTCTGTTCTTGAAACTACAGAACAGTGCTACAATGTTTACACAAATAATATTACGATACGATTTGATAAGAAACAAGGGACTATGGAGGTACGCGATATAAGAACTAACAAAGAGGTTTTGAAAGAAACGTCGCCATTGTCCTACGCTCATAAAGAAGTCACGCAGACATTGTATCAACGTGAGGACGAGTATTTCTTCGGAGGAGGAATGCAGAACGGAAGATTCACTCACAAAGGAGAAGAAATAGATATTGTCAATTCAAATAATTGGGTAGATGGAGGAGTAACATCGCCTAATCCTTTCTACTGGTCGACTAACGGCTACGGAATTTTGAGAAATACTTGGCAACCAGGCGTCTACGATTTTGGTGCCAAACATTCCGATATAGTCCAAACTATTCATTATGGAGAGGACTTCGATGCATTCTTCTTTATAAACACAAATCCAAAAGATATTTTGAACGACTATTACGAATTAACGGGTCATCCTATATTTATGCCCGAATATGCGTTTTACGAGGCACATCTAAATGCATTTAATCGCGATTATTGGGTCAAAGTAGGACCAGATACACAAGACGCGATTTTATATGAAGACGGGTTCTATTACAAGTGCTATCAACCTAAAGACTTGAATGGTAAAGATGGTATATTGGAATCTTTAAATGGAGAAAAAAATAATTATCAATTTTCAGCAAGAGCCATGATTGGTAGATACCAAAGACACGATATGCCGTTAGGTTGGTTCGTTCCAAACGATGGTTATGGATGTGGCTATGGGCAAACTGACTCTTTAGAAGGCGATATCGAAAATTTGAAACAGTTCGCCGAATATGCAAGAGGAAAAGGAGTTGAAGTTGCGCTTTGGACAGAGTCTAACTTAGAACCAGAAAACCCAAAAAATCCAAAGAAAGGAGAACGTGATTTATATAAAGAAGTCGGTGTAGCTGGGGTAGTAGCTCTCAAGTGTGATGTTGCCTGGATTGGATCCGGGTATTCCTTTGGGCTGAGTGCCGTCGAGAAGGCAGCTAACATATTTGTCAAGGGATCTACAGATAAGGCTCGACCAATGATCATAACGGTCGATGGCTGGGCCGGGACACAAAGACATGCGGCCGTTTGGAGCGGAGACCAAACTGGGGGACAGTGGGAATACATACGCTTCCATATACCCACGTATATTGGTGCTGGCCTCTCCGGCATACCGACTGTTGGTTCCGATATGGATGGCATTTACGGAGGTTTCAGCAAATCAGTAAACATAAGAGACTATCAATGGAAGGCTTTCACACCACTTCAGCTAAACATGGACGGTTGGGGTAAAATACCAAAAACTCCTTTCAGTTTTGATGAAGAAGCGAAATGTATTAACAGAGCGTACTTGAAATTAAAATCTATGCTAATGCCTTACAACTACACCATAGCGCATGAGTCGATACACGGGCTACCTATGATCAGGGCAATGTTCCTAGAATTCCCTAAAGAGATTTGCGCACATACCAAGGATTCTCAATACCAGTTTATGTGGGGGCCTTGCTTATTAGTTGCACCCGTATACCAAGAAAAAGGAGCTGATGATCATTGGGTACGTAACGGTGTTTACCTACCGGATAAAGATCAAGTATGGATCGATTTTTTGACAGGAGAAAAATATCAAGGGGGTAAAATCTGGAACCATTTAAAAACACCGCTGTGGAGGATTCCAATCTTTATAAAAGACGGTGCTATTATCCCTATGGCTAATCAAAACAACCACCCTAATGGAATAATGAGAGATCTGAGGGTGTACAACATCTATCCTAACGGCGAATCCCACCTAGAAGTTTATGAAGATGATGGTATTACATCTGATTATTTAGGTGGTCATTATGCTAAAACAAACATAAAAGTTATTGGCCCTTCATCAAATGAGCAAGGCGATTTGCTCATTCATATTCCGAAAACTATTGGAAAATATCAAAATATTGTGAAACACAGAGTAACTCTTGTAAGAGTAATGGCCTCCAAAACAGTAGAACACGTGAAAGTCGCAATAAATAACGAATCTGTCGAAATGACAAGAGTAAATACTGAAGAAGAATTCAATAAATCAGACGACGCATATTTCTTCAAGGAAGATCTATTGATAAACCCCTACCTCAGAAATTACGGTGGTGACGAGCTGAAACAAAAATTTTTACTACTCAAATTACAAAAAATAGATGTTACTACAAACGATGTTCATATAAAACTCAAAGGCTTTCAGAATAAGGGTATAGTACTTGGAAGTAACACAACTGTGAGTACTGCATTAAGGGTGCCATCTGGTTTTACAGCTTTAGATGAAGAAGTAACTGCTACATCTATTACTTTACGCTGGGGGCCGGTAGAAGATGTTTACTATGAAATAGAAAGAGATGGAACAGTGTTCACTAACATTACAAATACTAAATTTACATTTGATGGCTATCCATTTAATTCTGAACATAAATTCAGGGTTCGATCCGCAAGTTCGATAGGCTGTTCGAAGTGGAGTTACTACATAGTGATATCTACGAAAGAGAATCCTCAAAAGAATGCATTAAAAAATGTTAAAGTTACTTGTAGTATTCCGTGTCAGCCATCTCAAGAAGTGTACAAACTGACTGATGGAGATGCATCATCATTGTGGCACACACATTGGGGGAAACCAAATCAAGCTGACCCTCAGAAAGGAAAAGTTATCTCCTTAATGTTCGATTTAGACAATATGTTTGAAATTGATCGATTAGAATATACGCCACGTGAAGATGCTGGTAATGGAACAATTTTACAAATCCAATATAGATTTTCCATCGACGGCAAAGTTTGGAGTTCTATGTCTGACAAAATAAACTGGGAACACGACGAAACTGTGAAGAAGATTCCCATGCGTGGCATGAAAATGAGATTCATAGACATTAATATTTTGAAGTCTATTGAAGGCTTCGGCTCTGGTATAAGCATTCTGTTTTATAAGAAGGATTAAAGTGACAAAAAACGTAAGAAAATTTGAATTTTTTAGGATAGCCCGCGGCTACCCTGACGCTTTCGCCTTAACTGCGGTTTCGCTGTTATGGTTTCGCGGCGGATTTGCCGCCCTTAGGGACTTTATTCCCGGTACCTACAACTTCGTTTTTTACTTAAATTAAATATTCATAAAATGTTTGTAAATTGTAAAAAAGCAATGTATTTTTTATAACAAATACATTGCTAATTTTCGTTTTTAAAAAATATGTGTTATACATTGTTATTGTAAGATGTATTATAATTATTTTTGTACCTACTGTTATTTGAAATTAAAAACTTTATTTTTGCTATATCCAATTGATTTATAATATTTTTATTCACAATATTAAAATTTATAACAAAACGTGCTGATGACTTATTTCATGTGCTTTAATAAATTATACATTAGGCAATATCATTTGATTATGTTTGTAAATCTTCAGCATTTCTTATAGCTATAATTGTGCAAACTGATGACCTAGCGTCGAAAATGCAACTGATTGATAAATCCTCTAGTACACAGCTATACTCATGATCTGGGTACCTATTCCTCACAAATTGAGATCTTGGGTCTTCAGAAAGTAAGCATTCTATATTTAATTTGAACGCTTGTGCTCTTTCGCCAATCAATTCATTCAGCCTGGCAAGGGCATCGTCAGTAAACCTGACGTCATAAGTCTGTGACGGTGGATTTGAAATCCATGGAGCCACTCTAATACCATCATGAGTAATATTCGTTACATGGGCCGATTGTGGGGGAGTATATCTTTCTTGTCCATCAGGCGCCCCTCTTTCAGTATCAAGCCTTGGATTCGACGGTGTTCGGTAATTTCCGTCAACTAGATCGGCGCTTGATGGCGATTCGGACGATGGCGATATCGGAGTATTGACATTGCTTGGCTGCTCCGGAGACGCCTCTCCTTCGAAGGGTGAACGTGATGATGGGCTGGATGTGTCTAATCCGATTGTGTTTGTTATCCGTGGACTGATACTGGAAAGTATAAAAGTAAGAATATTTTAACGACAAACGAGTTTAGTATACAGGCGATAAATGATTGCTTAGTACTATATTGCATATGTTCCAAAAGTTCTGTTCAGCACCCTAATTGCGTCGATCGGAATCTTGCAAAATTTGTCTCCTCAACACCGTAAATAACGCAATGAATGTTGTTGAACTGTCAAAATGAAACTGATTCTGATTGACACTATCAATCGGAATCAGTTTCATTTTGACAGTTCAACAACATTCGAGTAGACTTTTTCGAACAGATGAAGCAATGGATTAGCAATTTGCTTCAAAATGATTCGGATTCCGGTTGATAGAGTGTTACGCAATTAGGGTGCAGGTTAAATTATTACGCAACCCCTCACTAAAGGGAAGTAGAACCACATTCAGGTTTCAACTTTATATCTCGCCACTTTTTCCAACAATAATGTTTAAATGACATTATTTTTACTTGAAAAGTCATCGACGAAAACGGTGAGGTTATAAAATTAACCTCAATTGGACCGTGTTAAGCAGAAAGCAGCCATGTCGGGAAAAGTACAAACATAGTTATAAGCATTTTTCAGTCGATGCGATGGTTGCATTATGGATGTATGGACAGGCCTGCATTTGACGGCTCATATCTCCGTGATAAATAGAGATAGCGACATGGCTGTTTTTACAAAAAATCTTGTATGTCGAAATTAGTATGACTGTGTTTATAACTCATTTTTTGGAAAAGTGCCATATGGCTGCTTTCTGCATAACTACGTCCAATTGTCAAATGAATATATTTAAGAATATGATATTCATTTGTTAGAATTATAACTAAATTATGGCTTTGTAAGTGGCACCACAATTGGCATCCACATGTACGTTTTCTGACCTATTTGTTTACATTTTCAACTACTTGAACTTTTCAATGAAACAGATGTGAAGTATCCAGAATTCTAGATCTATCTGTACCAGTAGGGCTGAAAAGTTTAGTTTTAGTTTTCATATTGAATTACGAAAATGTTAAACTTACTGATGGTGTATTTGAAAACTGAATTGATTTTTCTAAAACTGCTGACATGCAAAAGTAAAACAGAATAAAATCAGTATCATATAATGGAGATATCGATATGTGCGCCGCACCTGTGGGTTTTTTTGCATCTCTATTGTTATTGGCGTAATTGTTTTATGACTCATAAAACTCGAAAATTTTCAAACACACATAAGCGTCTCGCCGCACTTGGGACAAGTTTGTAACGCCGCACATATGCGCCCAGCCGCACTGGGTAGTTTCTTCAACCGCGCATGCGCGCTCATAGCACCACACGAAGTATTTTTTGGGCGCGCATGAGCGTTTGCCGCACAGGGTTTAGTGTATCATAAAGCAGCACTTGAAGCAAATTCGCCAAATAATTCAGCAGTTAATGTGTTACTTTAACTGATAATAAAAAAACCTAACCTTACAAATAAAACGAAAACAACAAAGACGAACCTGAGACTCGAACGAACTTTTAAAACAATCTATTCAATTTTTTTTTTTTTTTAAATAATCGAAACAGTGCTTGAAGCAAAAATACTCGACTGTACTTCAAGTAAAATGAACAGGACGTGCATACATGCGAGAGCGAGAACGTCGACCGGTCGCCCCGTTGCTAAGCGACAAGGGCGTGCGCGCCTAGCGTTCTGCGCAATACACGGGAGTCTATCAGCTAAACTATAAGGAATGTTATGTACTTTACAGAGATACAATGACTACCCGTGGCGATTAGGTACTTTAAGGTCAATTGTGTAAAATTTTGTTTTGGTAAAATTCTTACACAATCACTCACAAAATGGAATTAGTAATACATTCATCTATCTTACCTACAATATTCGTTAGAATAGCATTATTTTTTAATTGAAAAATCTGACGTAGTGAGGCAATAATGTTATAATAAAATGAGGCAGATACCTATGTTATTGCCGCGCGTTTTCTGAAGACTCGAAAGTGTCCCAATTGCACACATTGGGCTATTGTCTTTAGTGCGCGTCAAGCAAGGCGTAATCATCGATCACTAATAAACAACTAGATACACAATGCCATACAAAAATTCTCTTAAAACGGTCGCCAATTGTCTTTACCTACTTCTAGTTGAAATAAATATACGATAATGTAAATTCAACCATAAGTGCAATGTTTAAAGTTGTATTCACAAAGCCGTTACGACCGGTGCTCGCTGGTCAACATACATCAAAACAAATTCAACCTTACTCACAATGTTTTAAAATCAGAATTACAGTGCGAAAAAAGAAAACAATAGATTTTACGACCGAGGCTCACCGCTAGGACAAAGGAATGAGTGGAGTCGAATTGTCCAATATTTTTTTGTTTATATATTATTATAAAGGTATTTTTTGCAAATTTTGTTAAGCTGAATGTATTAAAAAAAAGTGTACGTAATAAAACACATTTTATTCTCTTCTTTGGTGTATGTATCGATGGCCGCATCGAATAAACGTGCAATTGAAAAACGTCAACTTTACAGGAGAAAATAAAAACGTTTAATCCCTAATATCGCGGGTTTCTTTGTAAGCAGATCTATACAATGTATAATTTGATTGTAGGTAAAAAAAATATATCTTTAGACTGTTATAATTGCCTTTAAGAAATCGTCATTCATTTTCGAGAAAATCATGAAAACCCATATATTAATGTTCTAGTGACAAAAAATTGAAATGAACGTATTTTTGAACTAAAATTTATTTTAAAAATTAGGAGGTAGGATGGGCTATGGAATCGAAAAATCGAAAAAAAAATTGTGCAAGTGACTCTTGCACGTTTATTCGATGCGGCCATCGATATGTGTAATCATTATATTATAATTTACCTGAATGGATCGACCACTAATAAAGAACTACATACACAATCAGCGCAAAAAAGGTCCTTACCGAATGAATGCCCACTTGGAATTACATTAATGTATATTTATTTTAACTACAATTACCTAAACACAATTGGCGACGAGAACTTTTGCATGGGATTGTGTTACTATAATATTTATAGAAACAGTAAAAAAGTCTCATCAAACAAAAAAAATAAATCATAAGTAGTATAGTACCTACTTTAATAATAATAAAAAAAAGAAACAATAGCGTCTCCACAAATGGAATCCACGCACATAACCCGAATAATTTAAGCGGGCATGCGATAGTATGATTACTACGTTTACTGAGTCTTTACAATTGAGATGCTTTATAACTCCTCCTGTTTATTACGACTTAATTAAAAAAATGTTTTTACGTCGATTTCCTGACAAAATACCAGTATTTACAATACAGTGATAACAATTATATATTGATTATATTAATAGTTACCGAAAATATGAAACTCCATCTTTTTTTTGCGTCTGGAAGTGTGATTTTTGCACTTTTTAAACGAGCACTGAGGCATACTTACTGTCGGAGCGTTCAAATGCTAGTAGAGTAAAAGTACACCCAAATGTTAAACTGGGTGGACTTTCGGTGATGACGTTTTTGCCGCTGATTGTGTATCTAGTTGTTTATTAGTGATCGATGGGCGTAATAATAAAAAACACGACCCTCTTTGTTTTGGGACATTGAGCAGGACCAGATACGTTAGTTTCTATGAACGTAACACATCTTGTGTATAATATCATTGTACTGAGGTGACCGGCTACATTTGAATCGTATGTCATGTTTACGATAACTATCACGGGGGCCCGCCAATGCACACGCGGAAACATAAACAATGCGACGTCACACCGTGACTAATCGCAGGTGACTGGGGAAAATACAAAATAATGACATAAGACAAAGACAGCGTGGGGCGCGGGTGGGCGGGGAGGCGCTAGCGGTTTGTGCGCCTGTGAGAGAATGCGACAGCAAGTGCGGCGAGTACCTACCTACCTATGGGCCGGCTACAAAATAGGATCGCACTACGAATTCATTGATAAATTCCGCGCATTCATGATAGTAGGGTCGATATTTTTAATCGATTTATTATTATTTTTTTAAATTTCTGTTTTTATTGTTCTAGTTTGAAAAGTTTACTTCAAATGTGTAGTATTTATTGATAGATCAATTTCTTTGTATGTTATTTAAAAATTTAAAAAAATATATGCCATAGGCTTCTACTCCGTTCACCTATTATTATACCCAACTTTTTTCAAGACGGTAATAAAAATCAGCCGATATAAGTCGAATTTTGTAAGCAAGATAACAAAATTCAGTGTTCAGGCTATTGTATGGCTCATCAAGCAACAAAGAGACTGTCACAGAGTTGAGGTTCGCACGAGCGATTTTTTCCCGTGGTGATATTTTTTCGCGCACTCGATTTTCAAGTCTTTTTTCGACGCGCTGGAATGTACTCTGTTGGATTCTCAATGCTTGGCTCAACACCGGGGGTTGAAAATCCAGTGCGCGATAAAATCCCACCGCGATATTTTTACGTCCGTGCGTACGTGGGCTTAAGCCGAATTATTTCTGAAACTCTATGTGTCTAACGGGCGCGTACTGTACGTACAGTGCTACAAGGATCTTTTGGTGTTCGAATAACGTTGACATGGGGGCGCTGTTGGTAAACATTTGTGAAATTGTTTCGTGCAATATATTGACAAAACGAGTTTCAATTTTGGGCGCGCGCCAAAGGATCTTTGTATCTATACAATGTGTGTCAGAAAAGTGTGGTACAGACCATCAAACTGAACAACTTTCTCCACGAGACCAACATCGTAATGGTGAAAAAAAAAATCAGTAGTCCCATACAAAACTTCAATACCTACTCGATGTAAATGTATGGGACAACTGATAATTTTTCGACATTACGATGTTGGTCCCATGGAGAAAGTTGTTCAGTTTGGTATTCTGTACCAGGCCTTTCAAAGTTCCGCAACCAACCTCCTTGCATCATAAGCCTCATCATCAATAGGCAGACTAGCGAGCGTTGCAGTAGCATCACTGATGCCTTCCGTGGGTGGCCGCACGAGTGCAGACATGTTCTCAGTGAAGGCTGGTGCTGGGTAGTCATACTGTGGTATGTATGGCTTTACATCCAATACTGGGGTACCATTCACCATGTCCACACCCAAGAAGTGTATTTTATTGCCTGTGTGTTTGTGAAGAGACCAAGTTAATACAGAAGTCTATAGAAATAGAAAAGCCTGCTTTGATTACAATTAGTTTTACTTCATGGCTTTGAAGTTTATGGAGTTTTGACGATCATGTTAATCTTGTCTACTTGAGCATGAATAAAAGCTTGTAGTAACAGTAAATGTTCGCATTTTTTTTTTTTATCTTATTTTCAAACAAAAATGAACTTATATTTGAGTAAAGCTTCTAACACACTATTTTACAGTGACAAGTTACATACCTTCAATACTCTCTATCTTGACAAGAGAAAGTCCAATAGGGCATGGTCGGTGAGGCGACCTAGTTGAGAACACACCTCGCCTCTCGCCACGGAGCCGTGGGGGCGCCACTTTCGCTGGAGAATTCGTGCTCTCTGTCATATGGAAATGGAATAGTATCCTGAAAGTATTTTAATAGCTCTTATATAATTGTTTTTTTACACAATTTATTACTAGAAGTGGTTCGTTTTTAATCCCAAATAGTACCTGGACATTTCAAATGTTCCATGTAACATTTTTTTATTTCATAGTTTAAGCATTTGCACCTGTCGAATAATGTCGAATCAGGGATAAAAAAACGAACTTATAGGTGAGAGTAGCTGAGGATCGAATTAAAAGGAGGCTCCCTAAATTTATGTTATTTTAATAATAAAGTTTATTGACCATGAGTTTAGGTTACAGTACACCGGTAATACATATTTACATAGTATAGGGCACACTCACGTTCAACTACACTAAGTTAGAACTTATCTATAACAAGTAGCAAGGGGAGTAGAAGAAGAGTTAAATTATAACAATGCTATCACAAGTAAAGCAATGGTTCACATACTTGATAAAATTTATAAATGCCCAATGAGGGTATACAGAGAAAAGTTCTTTACCTCCCGTGCTAGTCAAGGACTGTGTTACGGCAAGGTAAGATTCTCGCTCATGGAATAATAGTCATAATGTAAACACGTTAAGACACTTTTTACCAATTACATATGTTTTTCTGTGAATCATAGATGACGATAACGAGTTACAAGTTTATCGTAAACAAGTAGCTTATGCAAAGAAATCAGACAATGCAACTACTAACGTAATTTCAATATAAACAAAGTGTTTTCACAATAACAATATTTGTTCAGAATTTGTAATATGACAAACGTGTTAAAAATAAAATAAAATAATAAAAAAGGTGTTTCTAAAATTAAAATAATAAAAAAGATGTTTCTAAAACTAAAATAATAAAATTAAAAGAACATAACAAAAGTTGTAGTAATTTTTATAACTTGAAGAGTATCTTTATTCCATCCCAAGCTCCATGGCAATCACTCGCCGCATCAGTCCCATTAGCTACTAATGGGACTGATGCGGCGAATGATTGCCAAATATCCATATATGTATATAAGTAGATAAGACCGACACATTAGACACCAACTCACGAAGCCCGAAACCACATTCAGTCACAAAACTATTCGTATCCTTATCACTATCAATATTACCAACTAATAATAATGTAGCAAAAATAATGCATTTGGTGTTCATATTTTTTTTTAATATTTTCAGCATAGATTCAGCATTAATATTCTGAAACAGTAACTAATACAATAAAAATTGAACTTTAGTATATGATTTATTGGACTTTTTTCTTTCCATGTATAAAGACTGTTAAGTAATTGTAACATTGTCTTTTCTCGTACTACATTTTTTGTCAAGATTGCTCAGTAAGAAAATATAGTTTATTATCCAGCCGCAACATATTTTTTCTCTGGATCAATTATATTACTTTAGTTATAAGCGTAAAACACCATTTAGTTTCGTGCCCAAACACGATCAAAGAGCGCACGCGATTTTCTACTTTATTACTGATGTGTTAGCGTTTAGCACAAAACGGCCTAAAAGGTTTCGGCGGTTTCTTTTAGTGCCACGCTGTACGCCGTCATGAGAGGGTCTTATCTGTACCGCTCGCGCACGCGTTCAATAGGTACTATCGACAAAACGGACGCCTTTAGACCTTAAAGTTGCTTTTTGTATACACTAATTTAGTAAAGAAACCCTGCCCTTATGGTCGTTTGTTCTCGTGAAACAATATAATGCCGGAACGACACAAAACATTTTCAAGCAAAATTGTTTCAAAATTGGAAAGGCCTGGCTTTTGTCGATGGTATTTTATTTGGGAGTTATATTAATAATATTCATATTATAACGTATTGCCATACCACGGGAAACAAAGATAATAAAAGATATGTTCAGAAGAGAAACAGTCGAATATAATCTATGATCAGATAAAGATTTTATTGCAGCCGCCCTATATCATACCTACTGCTAATTATTGCATGCAACATGCAACTGCAACGTAGCGCATTGCTTCAAGGCCAGCTGTTACAGTTGCGTCGGAGATTGTGAGAACATAAGAAGCTATGGAGATGATTTGTGATATAAATATTTTTGTGATAAATAAATATTTTATAAAAGACCAACTTGTAAGTACCTAGTTTCTAAAAGTTTCCCTGTATCTCCTATAGTTTCAGATTTCAGCTCTAGTAAAAAGAAAAACATATAATATATAAAGGGTCAAATTAAATTAACTAGCGAAACTCCGCAGACATGATGGGTATCGAATTATCGATATCTACTTACTTAATTATTACTATACTACTATTTACTTTATACTACTATTTAATTACTACTATACTTACTTTTTCTTTATTTTATTAGTTAATTATAAAAAACACAATCCATACTAAAGTAATAAGTTCGAAAGTAACTATCTGTCTGTCTGTTTGTTACATTTTCGCGCCTAAACCGCTAAACGGATTTCGATAAATTTCGCATGGAGATAGATGGCATCTTGGGGACGGACACAGGCTACATACTTAACAATAATCCTACAGGGGGTAATATGGTGATGAAAATTTGTATGGGAAACAATATCAAAATTCAAATTTAAGCTTTTGGAAAGAAATAAAGAGCTCAAGTTTCGGCGTTTTTGTAAAATAAAATTTTTGGGAAATTGTAGGTAATATTGAAATTTTTGTGTACCTCTTTTTTCTGAGATTTAAGGATATGGAAATATTATCATAGTCCGTATCTTGAGTCTTTGTTTCATTAAAATCAGGCCAATTGGTCACAAGTAATTACAATTTAAAGTCACAAAATAACTTGGCTGACACGTATACATACATTTGAGTGGTCAAAGGCGACGCTAGAGTATTTCAAATTGTTGTTGATAATATTAAAATAATTAGGTAGTATTATTTTTTAATTAATATATTTTTTTGAGTCATAAAAAAACAGATAATATATTTTTTTAATTTGTGATAATATTGTGCAAATAAAACGATAAACTTTTCTTTTAAATCTGGTTTTCACTCAAATCCGGAAAGATAAAGGAGTTGCTATTGCAGTAGCCTCCACTGAAATAGCCACCACATTGCTAAATGGTGGCCGAATGGCACAATGGCACTTGAACATCAATTAAACTTAGCTGATGAGGAAAACAGTGAGCTGGGACAAATTTTGCAGCAATGTTAACTGTTGGTATGGAACTAATGTACAGACGCCAGCAGGTCAAGCTACCCGTAACTGTCAAATTTTCCCAATGAACCTTGAACCTAATGCTTTAGTGATGAAGTTGAAAATCTATTAAAGAAATTTGACAGATTGTAGTAGCTTGATGTGCTGGCGTCTGTACAATGTCCTACAAAAGTGTAATAGAAGCACTAAATCTATAACTATAATACAAAGATATCAAGGGAAACCAAAGTATCATGAAATGTATGCTGGTACTGCTAGACAACGATTTTGGACAGTCTCTGGGGATAATTTCTGTCCTCCATGCGGGTGAAGCCACAGGCAAAAGCTAGTTTATTCATATAAAAGGCTACAATGATTTAAAAAAAACTCCAATACTGACCATATATGGGAAAACTCCTCCAACCCAATCAATGCATGGTCCGGATTATTAAACACACAGTTATTAATGATAACAGTCCCCTTTGCGTTGGCCATCACTGTAGGCTGGCGTGGAACCCCCCTTTTATTATGAAATGCGGTCTCAATCACTCCAATAGGTTTGTATGGGAGAGCATCCGCATCCAATGGGTGTATTTCTACACCATTGTGGTTTGATGATACTGTTGTTGCTGTAAGATCGAAAGTAAATAAGACAAGACAAGATTACAATATATCAATCTATATACAACTTGTTTTGCTGTTAATAAGGTGCATTTTTCCATAAAAGCATTCAGGAAAATGATGTGATGGCCTTGTGGTGAAGGCCTCGCCACTCATACACGAGGTTGTGGGTTCAAATCTGGGCAAGTACCAATGTAACTTTTTCCAAGTCATATGTACTTTCTGAGTTCATCTTAGACATTACTGACGTTGGTGAAGGAAAACATTGTGAGGCAACCTGGACTTATAGTTGCTGAAAGCTGAAATCGCCAACCCGTCTTGAGAAAGAGTGGTGATCAATGCTTGTGCCTTCTCTATATGAGAAGAGGTCTTATCCCTGCAGTGGGACTATAATAGGCTGCTATTATTATATTATTATTCTTCAGAAGACTGGAATAAGTCTTTGGCCCGCTCTTTAACCATCTACAAATCATCCCATTAAGAACACACTCTTAATGCTTTTGCTTTTTCAGTGGATGCCAAACTAATAATTTACGAGTTTTAATTTATGAAATAATTGAGCACATACATAACCTAGTACCTATTGAGGCAGCCACTTTGTAACCTTGAGATTTTTTATTAACATAAAACTAATATTTATGATCATTGTAGGCTGAGGAATGAAACATTGAAAAAATATTTATTTAATCACAAGCAACTGGTAAAGTAGTGTAAAGAAACTATTGATCATTGTCAGAATTACCAGTAAAGACGAGACCAAAACTGAGATATCTACATTGAAGTCAGTTAGTCTAGAATCGTTTACATTCCAAAAATAATTACGTTCTATAAATGCATGCAGGCGTAAAATTGTGTTTTGTTAGTGTCAGAAATCATGAACAAGTTTATATTATTTTGAGTGAATTACCTATATCTCCACAATTTGCACACCGAAGCACACTCAGATGGCTTTTTATGTACCTTATTTCCTTTGTATGCTCCTGTTTCAGTGATGAAACTTGCTGCCTAGAATAAAATAAAGATTTTACATAGTTACGAAGTTGATCCATGATATTATCAGTGAATATTCCTGCCTTACCGCAAGTTCTTGATTTCTGTTCTTGCTATAGCGATTTGATTTCGATAGTACTCAATATTGTCCGTCATTTTATAAAGTAAGTCGTAAATATTCACTAGAAAACGGTTCCCATTTATTTATTAAAGTAGAAGCAAGTGGTAGCTGAAGGCTGACGGGAAATGAGTAGGTATATTATGTGGATGAAATGAAATTAGCTTAAATTAGGTAGAGCTTGAGCTTGCGACATTGACACTTGGGCAATTTGACATTGACATGGGAGACGCTGATGATGGTGACAGTGAGTGACGAATGAGCGGCCTGCACTGCCCCCGTCTCGCCACGCGCATACCTACGGCGCGGTATAGCGGTCTTGGTCAAACTATATCCCATAAAATTTGTATGTATTATATAATATATATAGAACATCTTTGTGATTTATCATGGGGAGCTTGTGGCGAAGTATGTATATAATAAATAACAACCGCACGGGTTAATAGATCAGGTAAGGTACGTTTGCCTCGGTCTGTCCGTGGATGAGTGACCATCTGTAGTCCCAGCTGTCATTGGTGTACCAGATGTCGTCACTATGATCGTCACGGGTCGTCAGAAGCCCGAAAGTCTGACAACCAGTCTTATCAAGGGGATCATATTACCCAGTTACTGGGTTGTAGAGGTCGGATCGGCAGTCGCTCCATGTAAAATACTGGTATTCAGCTACATCCGATTACCGACCCCACTACATTTGGGAAAAAGGCTAAGCAGATGATAATGTTCTTTGTGGTTATTGGGGTTTCCCACCAGAAACTCGGTAGCCCAGAGTAGCCCGGAGTTGTTTGGAGTTTGGATTTGTGTCCGGTTGATGGCAATAGGCTTGGCCCCATTACATGGGACTTAAACATAACTGGCAAAATGTGGACACACCTACTACAGAGTACACCTCTCCCTAAACCTTCGGGGATTACAGGCGTGATGTTATTCAATTCAATTCAAAACATTTATTTCAGACTTTTCGGTCCATAGAGTGTTAGTAATATGTACATCAAGATGACTTAAAGCTATGTTAGTAATTCACAAAAAAATAAAGATGCCCGACAGCCTACAATATGTGCAGCCCAATCCAATATCTCCAAATAGGACTATGGATGTAGTCTGCAATTACTTTCAGATAACTGTTGGGACTGCCCCTTACCCTTCGCATCAGCGATGCTGCTCTTTTACGTATAATGGCGTGAAAGCCGTCCACTTGAGCTTCAGCAAACATCGCCGACGCACTGCAGTAGCGAGGCAATCCCATCAGCAACCTGAAAGCATTGTTCTATTGGACCCGCAGGGCACCAACGGTCCGCTGCGTATAGCTATTCCACAAACTACACGTATACAAGGACTGGCAGTATGCCCTAAATAACGTTCTCTTTACCGCATAAGAACATCGGGCAAATCTGCGTACCAGCATATTACAACGAATCGTCAGCGCCCTGCGTTCCCTCTCTATGTCTGCTTCATCGGTCAGGTCCTCATTTACTACATGACCTAGGTACACAAATTGAGTAACTCTATTTAATGCCACCCCCGCTAGTGTCACGGGCGGAACGTGAGAGGGACTCCTACGCCCAGCCCGAAACACCAGCAACTCACTCTTTCTGACATTGTACGCCAGGCCATGAGTCTCCGCAAATACCTCACACACGCTAACCAGTTTTCTTAAGGCACTGATCGATGGGCTCAACAGCACCATGTCATCAGCGTAACTAATGTTATTAAACTATTTTACCATCTATTGAGCAGCCTACTCCGGTGCTGTTGAACTCACGGATCAGCCCATTTACATAAATGTTAAAAAGTGTAGGGGAGCTCAACCCACCCTGCCTCACCCCACATTTCGATTGGTAGGGGTCAAAAGGTGAGCCCGACCATTTCACATAGTTGGTTTGATGGTTATACCAATATTTAAATACATTTATGATTCCGTCCGGTACTCCATTAATCCGCAGTTTATCCCACAGTCTCTCATATTCTACCCGGTCAAATGTCTTTGAGAGGTCCAGAAAGGCGGCATAGGCGGCGTTTTGCGATCGGTATAGTATTTGAAGGTGTGCTTCAGGACCAAAATCGCACTCTCAGTCGAAAGACTGGGCCTAAACCCAAATTGAGCATCTTTAAGGTTAGCAGATTGTGCGAGATAGCCATTCAACACACCGTCAAACTCCTTGGCGGTTACAGTAGCTAACGTAATAGGTCTGTAGTTACTTATTTCACTGATATCCCCTGTTTTGTTTTTCACAATCGGTACTACAACCGCCCGGACAAGATCATCCGGCAGGTAAGCATGTCTAATACAGAAGGTGAAGAACATCGCCAAGACTCTACACAGGTGTGGACCCCCATACTTCAGATGCTCCACACTCAACCCGTCATGACCAGGAGACTTACCCTTACGCATATACTTTAGAACCTGTGACACCTCTTTTGTGGTTACTCCGACTGGTTTTTCCGACAAATGAACCATCGCCTGCCGCAAGTTCCTATCAATTGAACCCCTCGGTTCTGTCGTGAAGTTTTCCTTAAATGTATTGGCGATGTCCATAGGCTCTGTCTTATCCCCCACACTGCCTGGAAGACTCGGCCTCAGATTGAGTTTACTGGTTTGTTTCCAGCATTGACTGAAAGACTTACTCTCGTGGTGAGTAGCAAGCACGTCTATACGGATCTGTTCACGATTGCCCTGAAGGAACTTAAGGTTTTTCTTAAAAGCTTTTCTACTCTCAGACATAGCCTGCCAGATAGGACCCGAGACTGGCTTCCCACTCACATACCACCTCTCAAAATGAAACCGAGCCTCCCTATGCGAATCCCTTACCAACTTGTTCCAGCCTGTGATACACCCACCTCTCCCGACCTCCCTACACTGACTGCTCTTGATCGCTGCCTCGGTCATAGAATTTATAATGTCATTACGAGTATACAGTCGATACCATGTCATTATACCTCTTTATGACTTTCACTATTACAGTAACCATCCGCGCACAGTCAGTCAGTTATGTTAAATAACCAGATCGGAGTTAAAGAACTATTCGGGGATGATCTTCTAGACATTCCTGAACTGGAAAACTTCAGAGATGTTATTTCTAAGTTCTAACACTGATCGTTCATGAAAATTAAACACACACATACACACAACATGAAAAGAAAAGAAAAAAGCAAAACAAACATGCAAACTGATGAAAAGGCGCATCACGTTTACTAATTTCTCATATAAAAGCCAGGTTTAAAATAGATATCACGACGAATTATCAGGTTCCCATTTTTTCTTCGGAGAGCTTTCCTTCACAGTTTTGGTTTTCTAGCAGCTTTGGGAAATACATGGATACCCGTAATTTTGCAATCAATAAATAAGCGTAAGTCCCTTATTTACAAAAATTGTGGATAGTGTCAGCTATTAGGTGTCAAATTCCTGGACTAGTGATAGTAGCGACATCTGAAGTGAAGAAGTGGCAGTTTAATCTCCATTAAGCTATCAAACCACCTCTGTCTGAATAACGCATCCAGATGCAGGCACACTGAGTAAATCCAAACGTATGGATATTTTGCTTTATTTTATAGCGTTATCTACACGATCAATCTGATATCATTCTAGCTCAAGACCTAGCCAAAATAACAGATTGAACTAAAGTCAGATTGATTTATGGCACATTCAGACATAGCCACCTGTGGTGGCGTGCGCAGTGGCGTACAGTTGTACAAATTGAGCTTATTTGGCGCTATTCAAACACGGGTGGTCACAGAGTACTTTATAGTATACTATACTGAAACGCGTGGTTCACGCCACCATAGCCGACAGCGGCGGCGGCGGCGCGGCGGGGCGGCGGCGCCTCTCTCTGAACAATGCACCACAGACTTGACAGAAAAGCCTGCAACAGAAATCAATACTTTTGTTCGTTAATATATATTATGTAGTATAAGTTTTCATACGTTTTAGTTTATTTTATTGCAAGTTTTTCCTAATTAATAGAAAAAATAATTTTATTCTGCTGATAATTTGATGAGTAACCTTCTTGTTGTTAATTTTCGAACGTGTCAATATTTTTTCTGAGTTTTTTCCCCGATTTGTAGAGGCTTCCTAGTGATGTTCTCTGGTTGCGTTGTCGAAAAATAAAATCGATTCAAGTATGTAATATTGAAAGTTTGTAAGACAAACTTATTTACATTTGCTACATTTAATACTGTGAATTTTACTAATAAAAACACGGCATTAAATATTATAAATATTATTTTATTTCTACGTAATTTTAGTTTATCTTGATAGCAAAATTTTGCACACTTTGGCATTTTACATTGGTTTATGATTTAAGTATTTATGTTAAGTGAAAGTTTACTGTTTTCAAGCTAAAAATAACAAAAAATGTTAAACACAAACTGGATTCGATTCAATCGAACTTTTGTCGATAAACATAAATCATTTCATTCACATCACTTACTATTGCGGTTTGCCATTTGCCGCACACGTGCTTAGATTTTGTGATATTTTTACCAAATTATTTTACTTTGCAGCGTTAGCCGAACATCACAAAAGATCTCCTGTAAACAGACATTGTTTGAACTCATCCAATCATCACTGCATTTAGGTTGTGAGTATCACATTGAAATTATTTTGACGTTCTGGGGTGGGGCAAAATGTCTCTAGAAAAAGACCGCCACGTGTCCTATATTTTATATTCCCTTTCTATTTATGTTTATTTTAAGTCTAATCTAAGAGTAGGAAATTGTTTGTAAGGGTTAGTGAACATTTGTCTATATTTTTTTATTTTTTTGTTGAGGGAGTGATAGTCTGTGTTCGGCGTACCTAATTATTTTGTTTTTGCATGATAGATTATTTTTGGGCGCCGGTTTTGTTGCTGCCGCAATACTTGCCGCTGTATAAAACAATGACAATGTTTTAGATTCCATCATCATAATATATTCATTTTTCGTTGAGATCAAACTTATTTTCCTTGTTGCCAATGGTTCTTTAATACCTATAACCCTGAAGTGTATGCATAGAGAACCTTTTTCCTGTCGTTTTACTCTTCTTCTTGTTATCATTCCTCTAATTACAGTGTATTCTTAATTAAATAGATAAGATACAAAATAAAAATAAATACCTACATACTCCAACATTATCAAGGAACAAATTATCAGTAGGTATGTAGGCAAAACAGATAATATGTACCTATTATTAATTTATTAGTGTAAATGCTGATGAAGACCTTTCACAGCTTAGTTATCAGTTCTTTTATGACTATTTAAAACAAAAAACCTTCTGAAGACTATCAAATTCATAATAATATTGAGATTACAATGTATTTTTTTTTCTATTTGAACACATAATCCGCCACGGATTTTATTTATATTCTTGTTTATTGTTGTTTAACAACAGGTGATGCAAGGGCCATACACATCCCGATACAAACCTAACAACAAATCGTGTTTGACTTTTTTTCAAAGGTACCTGCAAATTGCTTGATAAATATTAATCACTTCTCAAAGCCAATGCATCAATTAAAAACCAAGCAAACTCACAAAATCCTGTTTTTATTTATATTTAATTAAGTTTCTAAACATTCTGGTGTGTCATCCATTTCCTAGCACATATTTATCTCATATACAAATTCTTAAGTTATAATAATAGTGTATGACTCAACATATCTAAACATTGCGTCTTCTTCACTATTTATTTGAATATGGTTATACTTTTCCTGTTGACATCAATTAGTGGAGGAACATGATAAAGAGACAATATTATGCATTGATTATACTCAGTAACTGGATTGTGAAGGTTGGATAGGCAGTCACTCCAAGTAAAATACAGGTATGCATCTGGTTAGAATTAGATGATGGTAGTATGCAGTTAGATCAACTGTGTAATAACTGCAATGATAGTGCAGTGACAAGTTGTTGCAGTGATAATGAAGTTGCATTTCTTTGCATGAGGCTTGCAGTCTGAATGCACTTTTATTCACTTTGTATACTATAGAGCTATATTTACTTGTTGTATTATTTCACAGCATTGGTATGAATATGTACACTACTTTTTTTTTTGTAATAAGTATGTAACTTATATAGATAATTACACCCAGACTCAGGACAAACAGACATGTTCATGCACACAAATGTTTGTCCTGGATGGGAATCGAACCCACAGCCTGCGGCATGATAGGTGGTATCTTAACCAACCACGCCAACTGGCCTGTCAACTTAAAATCCACACATCATTAACTCTAAGAGAGTGAGGATCCAACCGCCTCTATGCAGCAGTACAGAATGTTTCAAGTTTTACATCAAATAATTTAATCACAATAAAAAGACAGGTATAAAATTAAAACATTTTTTTCTATATAATGTCAAAGTCAAAACGAGATTGTAACTAGGCAACCATTCTAATTTCTTCTTTTTTGTTTGTTGCCTGCTACAAACTCCAACAGGCACAACATGTCTTTTTCTTCCATACTTTTCGATTAGTCTTCTCGATAGTCACTCCCTTTCTAGCCATATCATCTTTCACACAGTCCATCTATTATTTCCTTTGTCTTCCCCTGCTTGTGTAGCCATCCGCATTCATACTCAAAACTTTCCTCACTACATTTTCCTCATCCCTCCGCATCACAGGCCATACATAGCAACCAATTTCCACACAACTTTTCAGTTACTGATGTCACTTTCAGACTTCCTCTTATATACTCATTCTATTTGTTTATACTGGAGACAGAAACATAATACATTCTTAAAAATAAAATGACAGTGCAACAATTATGTGTATGCATAATCCAAAACCAACTTATTTAGGATTAAGTGCTAATATTTCAACCAATTACTAAAACCACTTTCTTTGATTTGTCGCTCCTAGAACAACTCTCTGTATGCGAAAAGAGTGGCAGAGTGAACAAATTTGCAGATGTGGACTTAGGTTCATATAAACAGAACCTTATGAAGATTCACGTGTTTCAACCAATCATAGTCACTTAGTCTTGTTAGCCACGTGATTGCGTAGTCGCAGCCTGCGAAATTCAAATTTTCTTACGTTTTTTGCAATTATCAGTCAGGTTGAATGTTGATTAAAATATGATTCACGATTATAACAAACTAGCAGCGCCCCGCGGTTTCACCCGCGTAAGTCTCGAACCCGTAGGAATATCGGGATAAAAAGTATCCTGTGTTAATCCAGGTTATAAACTATCTGTGTGCCAAATATCATCAATATCCGTTCAGTAGTTTTTGCGCGAAAGAGTAACAAACATCCATCCATCCTCACAAACTTTCGCAGTTATAATATTAGTAGGATGGATATGTATTTACATAACAATAAGATTTAAGAATCATCAATACATCTCTCGTATGTTAGATTTGTACCATAATGGCGGCGATTCCCTTGTTCACAAACTAAACTAAATTTAAGTTCAGTAGGTACATCTTTTTCTTTCTATTTCATTAAGAAAAGTACACGATAAATATTAGTTTAGTTCTGTCAAATTAAGACACGTCCTATACAAGATTAGACGTCATTAAAAAATTGGCTACTAAAAGTACGTCAATTAACGTCAGGCGCTGACTAATTTGCTTTCCGAATTTTTGAAATTTGATTTCCGAAATCAAATCTAGAGTAGTCGCGTAAGATGCTCAATTCAGCTTTGGTCCATAGAAAACAGAACCAGTTTTCAAAACGCATCTCCATATAAAACTGGTGTTTTCTATGGATAAAGCTGAATTGAGCTGAATAAGTGTAGTTAGTCCCATACCGTGACACATTTCTAGGGCCTAAGGGATTTGTATAACTCTCATGGGTTTCGCCCCCTAAGATGAACCAGAGTAACCACGCTGACTATGTAGATACTAGGTAGTTGGCTACGCTGGTTGCCATCGACTTCGATGTTCGATGACAGTAAGCTGCTCCTCGGCAATAACAAATTCAGTATAAGCTTGCCTCGCATTCTATTGAAACTACGCTTGACCAGGTCAAGGTCAAAGTGTTACCACCGACGTGTGGTCGTCTGTACCTCAGTTTATTGTCGACACTTCTATAGGCACACCAAATATTTCACACAAATCAAAGCTATCATTCGAGTTGATTGATCGCATCGTTATCACACACGACTATCGAGGTTATTGACCTAGGTAAGGATATTTTAGGAACTCTGCTAAAGTGCGAGTGCGAATGCCATCAAATAAATCGCGTTTTGCTTTTGTTTCCGTTTATTTGTATCTTCCACATCAATTGACAAAACAGCACCCTAATTGCGTAACATACTATCAGTCGGAATTTGAATCGTTTAGAAGCAAATTGTTAATTCATGGCTTCATAAATGTTCTCATATTTTGTCTGCTCAACAACTTAAATAACACAATGAATGTTGTTGAACTGTCAAAATGAAACCAATTCCGATTGATATTGTGTTACGTAATTAGGGTGCAGTTCAACTAATTCAAAATGAATAAAAAACAAGAGATTTGTTTCATATTCGCAAAGCTAAATATTAGATACCTACTACTAGTTCTTCGTCCGCGTGTTTTTAGAAAGGAAGAAAAATTTAATATTCTTCACAAATAAGACTCACGTATCTTACTTTCTCCGTGGGATTTCAACACCCCTCCCCCCATCCTCTTATAATGGGTCGTTTTGGAAAATTTATCATTACAATCTTTAGTATTTACATAGATAAGTATCTATATTTTCATAATATGGTACAATAGGTACAATTTCCTAACAAAACCACCTCCATCGAATTAAAGATACAATTATTGCTTGCGTGGTATGACTGCGAACAAGAATAAATATAGACAGATATGCAATACAAGTAGGTACGTTGTAACACCCTAGCTGTGCCCCTGCTCCTGATACACTCGATAGTGAGTGCTTGTTGTGATAGCAGGTCGAAGGACTCCCAGACAGGGGCTAGGAGCTAGGAGGGCCCTTTTACGACGGAGTGGGGAACACATTATAAATTAAGCCTACCACCTCGGCCGCGCGAACCGGCTCGGTGTACAGTCGTGGCGTGGCTTAGAATGGAACTGTGTTCGCGAAACAATCTGCCTAGCCTTTTCCCAACTCTGTTGAGGTTGGCTAGCTTCCAGTCTAACCAAATGCAACTAAATACCAGTATTTACATGGAGCGACTGTCTATCCGACCTCCACAACCGAGACTGGGTAACAAGATACCCCTTGGTAAGACTGGTTGTCAGACTTTTGGGCTTGCTGACTACCTGTAACGACTCGAATCGGCATGGTGTGCTGACGCTCTCTAAAATGATTGAGGATTTTCAGAGGGTTGGTGGGTTATCCTTTTAATCGAAATAAATACGGGAAACAAATGTCCTGAGTCCTGACATTGCCGCACTAGCTAGCTAGCGCGAAGTGCAGACCCTCTTTTTAGAATGACGTATTTGCGTTTTGCGAATCGATACTGGGAGGTTGTAGGGTGGGTGGTGTAGGGGTGACCAGTACCCCTCTTAGTGACGCCTTAAGGGCGGGCTACCAGGTCAGTCCGACTGGGAGTGCAGACAGCATTTCAAGTTATTAACTAAACGAAATTCAGTAAAATACTAATTCGTTCATAAACGGGATTTACACAATTCAAATTTCCCAAGGAATTTTCAGTTAGGTACATATTCCAACTCAACCAAATGAAATTCGATGCAGCGTTCTTAAACAGGATTCCCACAGCTTAAACTAACTGTTATTACAGATTTTGTTGTCGATGTTTCCTTAATATGAATTTCTGGGACACTAATTATACTATACAAATGGGATCTCTAATTACATCAAATTAATTTATCCGCGAGCAATAATTTTACCTGATACGCGGTCAAGGGTTAAATAACAGGATTTGAATAACGGGACCTCTCACCTCTTGCAATTTAATGGCATAATAATTGGCTTTCATACATCTTTTGTGAATATTTGTTTACCAGGAATTTCATCGTGGCGGTCAATGGGTGTCTTTTTTTAGTTATGCGTTCTTTTCATGTGACATAATAATTTTGTTTGGGATTCATTTAGGTTTTAAAACTTGAGTAAATCTATTTAATTTGCAGTTTGCACCGATTTTGAACCATCGCGGTACAGTCACAGTCAGCGTTAAAAATATAGGAATGAACACTGTTTATAACTAGGTATCGAATAACTTACTAAGATAGTTAAATTTTCAATTGATTCAAGAATGACAGTCTGTCGTACACTGCGTTCATTCTTAAATACATCTTGTCCTTTTGGAATAGTTGTTTTGATAATTTCGAACCCGTCTGCTCCCCTATATTTTTGGTCTTGACTTTACAGGCTTTTCAACCTGAAAAAAGCGGAGTTTAAGAGTGTCCATGGAGTTTTTGTCCGTTCTTTTTCATATGAACCTACTACGCTTTGGAACGGGCAGGGCTTCATATTTTTGACTGACCGACTCCTTTGTCAATTCACAAGTACCTTAAATACCAGTTTGGCGCTTTTTTTTAACGTAGACTTTTATCCTGTCACCAGCTCGTCATATTTACATGGCAATGGTGTCCGAAGCGAAGGCGAATGGCGGCGAGATGGAGGCAACCACTGAGTTGCCGCCAGCGCTAGCCGAGAAACCGGCTGGTTTGCCGCCCGGCAAGTACGCTCTCGTCGGGTGGGACATGGATACCACTGGCAGGAGGCTCATTGATGAGGTAAGGGTTAAAATAATTATATTTTAGAATAGAAGAAGCGCAGTGGTAACGGCCCCGACTTACGAGCTTGCATTACCTAGTTTGCGTTATTTGTTTCATCACCGCTGCTCTCAAAACGGTGAAGGTAGACATCGTGAGGAAACCGGAATGTGCTAGAACCAAAAATTCGAAGACATGTGACATCTACCAACCCGCACTGGGCCCGCGTGGTTGATGGCCCACACCCTTACACAGAGGAGGCCTGTGTCCCAGCAGTGGGAACTGGGAACGTTATAGGCTATATATTCTGTTTTTTTTTTTATAAATGTGTAATATAAATATCATTTCAAATATTCACAAATTAAGTTATTAAGTAAATGCTCTAATTTAATTTTTTTTTTTTCAAATCAATTTTCAAAGCAGCGCCATGTCCGTCGCCCGTATATCAAATACGCAGCACTAAGGAGCTTTTTTATTGTATTGCCGACTTTGTTGAGGCTTATTTATAAATCTATCTATCTACAAATATAAATAAAAATGAATCGCCGAAATAGTACGCGCATAACTTCCGAACGGCTGCACCAAATTGGATAATTATTTGTTGTGTTCGTTATTGTCAGGACAAGGTTTGTATGAAAGAAAGTGTTTGAAAAGTGGCTGGGATATTTGGAAAATTCGGGAAAACTGAAAGTGCAATTTCTATGAGAGTTTTGTATGAATTATTGAAATTTTGACAGGGTCAACGTTTGTCGGGTCAGCTAGTATGGGATATTTTTTGCTAATCAGTAAATCGCAATAGGCCTTCTTTATTGCTTACAAGAGAAAAACCTTTTTTTTTTGTAATTCTATTGATGTCGATTCGGTTCAATAACGAAAATAATCTGAATCACCAACTTATCTATTAATTTATCTGTACCTATCATTATATTACCTATTTCCCTCCAGTCATTCCTGCTGTATGCTCTGATATATCTGATATATTCCTGCTGCTTTTTCTAGCTTATTAGAAACCAGGCAAATATACTCTAAACACCTGAATCGAGCCACCCAATATTTTTTTGTATCATGTTTTAAAATTTGTAACAATGATGACACCAAAATGATCACCAGTATCTGTTTCAAAACTGCTTAAAAAAATTCTTTGACTCATTGTTTTGATGTTTTAGGTTTTTGATACCTTACATGGAAAGCACGGTGGCTTGATTTACGAGTGCGGGAGTGTATATGTCTAGATCGAAATACTTATTTATACATGGCGCTCTTTGCAATTGCCATACATAACTGTGTAGATGGCAACTCTGAAATGACGGTGTCTGAATAAATTAAATGTTTTATACACAAAAGCGTCAATGTCCTAAGCTCATACATTTCTTTCGATACAAAGTCACCAAGTAAGCAAAAAAAAAAATTAAAGCTAGATAGAGTATAGACATGTTCTCAAGTGCTGCGCTTACCAACGAACAGCATTTGATTTTTATTTAAATAAGGTAGTATTGATGAATATGACTCTTAATATAACTTTCTAAAGACATACACCACGCTTTTCCTCTGCATTTCCAAGCTTTTACATAACGGAAATGTTTCCAATTGTTTCAGATATGCCAGATAGCTGCATACACTCCGAAGCAATCGTACTCCCAGTACATTATGCCCTACGGCGACCTCAACCCGGGCGCCCGCCGCCGTCATAACGTCCGTGTCGTCACTGTGGGACGCTACCGTATGCTCAAAGACACTAATACTCATAAGGTAAGATATTTATATCACAGGAGAGAGGAAAAACTATACTTTTCGACGTCCGCCGGATCTTGCGTAGTCAACCCGGCTAGCAACTTGTTGATCAAATCTTATAAAAAAAAAAAAAACTGAAGGAAAAAATCGTAGGGAAACCCGTGAGGGAAAAATAATAATAAAAGCCTGAGAGATATTAATTCTCGACGGCATGTGAAGCAAAGTCAGAGGCCCACGGGCGGTATAGAATTCTGACACAGAAAAGTTCAGCCACAAAATATTCAGTCATCCTGACATAAATAAATATTGCATTCTTAACCCTAGATTACTACTCTACGTCGCAGAGGCGCCCGCGTTTTTGATATATTGCTCTCTTTTTTTATCCTTCGCGCGTATGACATTCACGTTCAAGGACATCTCAATCATCGCCAGCACGTATCGCAGGACGGTGGTTGCGTTACGGTAACTGTGCTAGTTTTTATGATATTACTACCCTTGGCGCTCCAAAGACGTATGAGTAGCTTGTATGTAAGTTTTGCGCTATTAATAAAATTCTTCTAAAATATTTTTTTTATTACTTTATTAGTTTTTTTTTTAGTTAATTACTTTAATTAACTATTTTTTAAGAGTAGTGTATACTTTAAGTTCTTTTTTTATTATTTTTAGTGAGAAGAATGTTTAATTGCCTAAGTTCCTAAAATTTGTTCCTAAGATTTTATTTGATTAAAGATTTTATAATAAAAATATATAAATATTATTAAAAATTATGTTTTTCTCTTTTTAGTAATATACACAATTATATAAAAAGTCAAAACATATCAATCATACTTATAGGTTTTGAATAAAATCATTAGTAAATATGATGCGCCTCGCAGGCGTATGAGTAGTTTCTTTGTACGTCGCAATATGAGTAGTAATGTCGGGTTAAATAATAATAATAATAATGTCCTGGGTCATTGTTCACACACGGTCATCTGATCCCAAACTAAGCAGTGCTTGTACTATGGAAACCAGATAACGAATATACTATATACACTACTTTTTTTGTAAACACATACTTATATAGATAAGTACACCTCTGGGTGTTTTAGGACAAACAGACATGTTCATACACACAAAGTGTTTGTCCTGGATGGGAATCGAACCCACGACCTGCGGCATGATAGGTGATATCCGCCATCTGGCCTGTCAAATACTAAGTTATGATTATGGATGTGGGCGCTATTGGTTTAAAGTGCGCGCCACGATCCACCAGCCTCCATAGGACGATTCTTGAATGACTGTAGCTATATGGCGGGTCTCTCAATGAACATCCCTAAATACCTTAATTATTAAGTAAAGGGGCGTAGCTTGTCTGCGTTACGTGTATAACGCACTGCTTATTCACAGTAAAAAATAATTTTGTTGCATGTATGGGACTTGTTCCATATCCAAATATAAATAATAATAAAAAAAAAACCAATGAAGATCATCAGTCTTTTTTTTATTTATTTATTTTCAAACAATCTTTTTGAATGGCTTGCCCAAATCGCAATCAGTGCAAAACTACAAATTCGACATCGCCTTAAATTCAAACTTTTTCCTACAGATATTGAAAACAAAATCAGAGATATCAGCTCTGTCGGACTTCCTGGACTGGCTGGAGAAAGAAAAGGGCGATGGCAGCGTGATTCTCATCTACCATGAGCCCCGTCGTCTTAGCCCCACCATGCTTCTGGAAGCACTGACTAGGTAAGATGAAAGATCTTGTTCATTCTAGAATATTCCGTGATGTATGTAAAGAGCGATTCACGGCAGAAAATACCGTCTAGCCTTTTCCCAACTATGTTGGGGTCGGCTTCCAATCTAACTGGAAGCAGCTGAATACCACTATTTTACATGGAGCGACTGCCTATCTGACCTCCACAACCCAGTTACTGGGTAAGACTGGTTGTCTGACGTTTGGGCTTCTCATGACCCGTACCAACTCAAAGATCCACGAATGACAGCCGACCAACGGCTTAACGTGCTTTCGAGGCACGGAGGCGTCTTGATATGTAGAGATGGTCACCCATCCACGGGCCAACCGCGGCAAGCGTAGCTTAACCTCTGAAGTAGGCCACAAATGATTGAGCAGTAGTCAATATCTATACTAAAACAGTAGCGCGCCATGCCTTGCGCATCGGAAAGCCTGTTTTCAGAGCGGCAAACTTACGTGACGCTAACTATACTTAGTACCAAGCTCAGGCACTGGCTTGTATCCGCGCCTGAGCTTAAGCTTGGTGCACTCTGAACAGTCGACGTCGCTTTTATCTTGCTGACTTACTAATAATTTCACCACAACAAGAAACTAGAGGAAACGGTCGTTCTGATAAATTCCTTCATTTTTCTTAGGTACAAGCTTCTCGACCGTTTCAAGTCAATAGTAGCCGGCTTTGCGGACAGCTATGCGCTCGCCGCAGACAAATGCAAGGCCACAGTAAAGTCTGTGTCCCTGCGTGTGTTGGCGCGAGTGTTGCTCGACGCAGACTCACTCTCTGTGGACAGCGCGCTCGAACGCGCCACCGCTGCCTACAGGATTGTTGAGCATCTTGCACAGGGTAAGAGACCTCTCATTTACATCATATAACAGTCATTTAACTCACAAATGTAAGGCTACAGTAGTCTGTTGCACAGGTTAAGAGACCTCTCATTATGGTCATATAACAATCTGCAGTTACTTTTTAATCTTATCTCAAAATTAATCTTCCTTAACTTAAATTGTATTATTTTCGTAATCCTTCAGTGCAATTTTAAAAAGTTCAGAGTGGGGTGGAAATTTAACCGTTTAGTAGGATTATATTACAAATCTGAAACTAACTTATAAGTCATAGTGCGATCCTAAAAAAAAAATATTATATATTCCAAAGCCTATTGTTATTACATTTCCTTAACTTCTAAAAATAAATATTATGTGTGTCAATGTCTCATTTTCCTTTTAATTTTGATTGAGCCTGTAGGGCTAAAAGGACCTTATACTTATCTTATGAAATATGAACTACTTATGAAATTATGGCGTCGCATTATCTCGCAACTTGCAGCTAAAAATGACAAAAGTACATACAGTAAATTGACTTGTTCTGCCTATACTCGTATAGACTTGATATTTTCTCGACGTACTCAATCATAGCACTTTAGTTTTATAGAGATTTGATACTCATGACATATTTCTCGTCACTAATGAGTAGTGTATTGATTGATGCTGGCTGGGAATAGCAAATGTTGAAATACTTATATTTGAATATATATATATATATATATATTTGAATATTGGACAGGGTTACAATTATTTTTATTTATGTTTAACAAAATGGCAATTCAATGTAGCAATGGCAATACCTACTGCCAGCCTTTTCGGCACTTTTCCTGATCACAGCGATGCGGACGAATTTTTTGACGACTCTTTTAGAAGTTATTCGGACTTAGGAAACTTAGGACTTAGGAATAGAAGGACCTAAGCTGACTAGCTTAGGTCCTTCTATCCTAACAACATCCCAAAAAATCAGTACAGTGCAATTTTTGCGACTTAACGCGATTTTTATGTCCACGAGTATAAATTATGTATTTCGCTATAAATAAAAAAAAAGAGTTAAAAAAATTAATAACCTGTTCTTATTACCAGGCGAACAGCAAGAAGTAGGAGCGGGCGGCGAAGGCGCCTCCGCTAGTAAGGACATGGTAGAGACAGCGCGCGCGTGGGCCCGCCCCGTGCACACCGAGCTCGAGGCGCTCGCTAGCCTTAAGAAACTACTGGAGAGGTGAGCTTACATAATTATTGTTTTAAAACCCGTATTTATTGAAAATCGCAGGCCACACAAGAGATGGATGGCTGACATAACTAATTGGAAACAAAATTGCACAACATAGTTTAAGGAGGATGCGCTAAGGTAGCCCGCGAAATTATAATTTTCTTGCGTTTTTTGCAATTTTGCAGGTCAGTGTCAGGTTGGATCTTGATCAAAATATGATTGGCGACAATAACAAATATGTATTTACATAATTATAAGTATAAGAATCATCAATCAGCCATCTCTCTAAGTTAGATTTCCTTGGGATTCGTCTGATTACCGAATTCAGATAAATCCGGAGGGAATCTATCTACGAAAAACATCTGTGCTAGTAAAAGTTGTTCATAATCTGGAGTAGAATGACCCCTTAAGAGGTTATCCATTAATTACGGGATACCCTGTATGTGAATGATAACCAGAGCTAACCTATTTTTCTCGATCTCAGACAGAACACGTTCCGGCCAGTATTCGCTCCACTGCTTCGCTCTGCGCGGCCTGAGCGCAAACGCGTCACACAGCTGCGACGTCTGTTGGCCGACGCCGGACTACTGTACGACCAGTTGAGGGACGCTTGGATGGAACAGAAGCTTGAAGGTATGTTACCCCATTAACCTTTTCCTTGGCTATGGTGGGGAGGACTGCCGTATGTTGATGATGTTATCAATAAGTTCCTGTCATTGTTATTGACGCAGCAAGTAGTGGTATACGAATTTGTGTGGGGTAGGTATGTACCACGAGTAAAAAGTGAAAAATAAAAACTATTAAAAAAAACTATTTCCTAAAAAAACACTGCAAAGGGAAAAAATAACTAATTTAAGAGAGGATATCTACTAGCTTTAACTTCGTGGTTTTTGAAGAATCGTGGGTGGCTATTAATTTACTCAAATCAATTCTTTAGGCTTGGAGAAGCAAATGTCATCGCTAACCGTGTCTGCTAAGGAGGAAGACATAAAAGAACTGATTGAGATCTTTGACTGCCACTTCGACCCCACTAAGGAGCCGAAGGGACCAAAACCAAGAATCCCAAGGAATAAGAATAGGGTGAGTTATGTATATCTAAACATATTATAAGTTTTATTATAGTTGCTATTCATGTCTGTCTGTAGAAAACTTATAAACTTTACAATGAATTTTGATGCTGATGAATGGTTTTCACCATCATTTACAGAATTTATTTTGGAACTTTTATGTGTGTAATAAATCAATATTATAAATATAACACCACGCCTTGTTTTCCCGAAGGGTTGGGAAGAAATACATCCACATTTCGCCAGATGGCGAGCCTATTGCCATCAACCGGGCACAAATATAGAAGGAGAAATCCCAGATAGAAAAACCCAATAACGCTTAGTGCGACCTGGGAACTTATGCTTAGCAGTAGTGCTTGCGACCACTAGACCAACAAGCAGAATATTAAACTTACATAATTATAATAAAGAAATCTCGATATTTTGTCAAGTCGTAAAAACCATGCGAAGCAGGATCGGGTCGCTAGTTTGTAATAAGTTATTTTTATGTATGTTTTTGTCAGCACAAGGATAGTTGAGTAGAAATATCATTGCCATCTTTAGGTCTATAACTGTTCACCGCCGCTGGTCATAGGCCTTTTTAATCGCACGCGATTAGCCAGTTTGGTCGATTTACTGGAGAATTGTTCAGTTTGGTGGTACAGACCATCAAACTGAACAATTCTCCATGGGACCAACATCGTAATCGAGAAAAAAATTATCAGCTGTCCCGTATAAAGCTTCAAAACCTACTCAACCCAAATGTATGGGACAGCTGATAATTTTTTCTCGATTATGATGTTGGTCCCATAGAGAAAGTTGTACAGTTTGATGGTCTGTACCACACCTTTATGATACCTGTATATCAGTCTGCTACCTGCAAAGTTAAAATACCAAGAACAAAATGATTCAGATCTTGCAAACCATAGTGCAATTGGGATATACTAATAAACTTTTTTTAAACTCATCGCAGATTATTGTAAAGACAAAGAAATTGGTTGTGTGTTCATTTATAATTGAATATGAAATTTCGAAAAGGGCACATCTCACAAATTTGAAACATCTAAAATATACTATAAATTAAAGTTAACATCAAAATATTTCTGTAACATCGATTGCAAATTGGCTCCAGAATGTAACTCAAAAATATTTTTTAAAATTCATTATTCTTAACTAATATTATAAATGCGAAAGTAAGTTTGTTTGTTACCTTTTCACGCCTAAACCACTGAACCGATTATCCCGAAATTTTGCATATACGTTGTCACGTGTACAGAAACGGACGTAGGTTAACTTTCATCTGGCAAAAAAGTACTGTTCCCGAGGAAAACAACAATAACTTTCTTATGATAATAGATGGCGCCTTCGAATCATGATTGAATTATATTATTATAGAAACTTTAGTAGTGTGTTAAGAGCTTTTCCGACAACCAAGCGGGCGAAGCCGCGGGCAAAAGCTAGTTTGATAAATAAACTGTACTGTATGTATTCTAGACTGCGTCGTCGGCCGGCGAGACCGGTGAGGCTGAGGGCAGCACTAGCGAGTCACAGAACAGCTCGCCACACAACTCACCCAACAAGACTAGCAGTGGTCAGTATTAACCTATGTACATAAGAAGAGTTAGGCCGAGGTGTACCTATAGTACACCCAAATTTCGCCAGTTATGTATAAGTCCCATGTAGGGGGTGAGCCTATTTCCATCAACTGGCACTGTTCACTTTTAGGGCAAGGTACAGAAACCAAGCTTCAGTCTGTCAAAATTTGTGCGTTTTTAGGGTCTTTGACCACATATGTATTCGGTTATCGAGTGGCATATCTGTGGCTAAGTAATAACATGCCGCACGGGTCGATCGATCAGGTTAAGCTACACTTGCCGCGGTTGGTCCGAGGATGAGTGACTATTTTTACATACCGAAACTCCCAGCTGTCATTCATGGATATTTGGACAGTCGTTATGGGTCGTCAGAAGCCAGAAAGCCTGACAACCAATCTTACGAAGGAGTATCGTATTATTACCCAGTAACTGGGTTGTGGAGGTTCAGATAGACAATCGTTCTATGTAAAATACAGGTATTCCGCTGCATCTGTTTATACTGGAAGCCGACCCTAACATAGTTGGGAACAGACTAAGCAGATGATGAGTATCTTGCCAGTTATATGTCCTATGTAATAGGGGGCGAGCGTATTTCCATCAAGTGGGCATAAGTCCAGACTTGAGGCTGCTACTGCAATAAAATGATGTGAATAGGTAGACCTTTGGACGACCTACAGTAATATGAATGAATGTCAACAGAACCATACCAACACACTTGGCAACTGTATTAAAGATTGCCGTATGTTATTCAGCATGAGGAAATTCAGAAATGCTGTACCATCTGAAATCTTCCACTGTAGTAACCCCAGAGAACTTACAATGTGTGAGAGCGACTAATTATTGAATTAGAAATCACACAGTGTAAACCACAAATAGTAAATCTACCCCATATGCCTGAGTGATACTGGATGATACTCATACTATTTATATTTTTCATTCCACAGATGCGGCGGCGGTGGGTGATTCTAGTCAAAAAGTAGTACCGGCGGCGCCCGAGCCCGTGGCTGCCAACTAAATATGCGTTCAACTTCACAATTTACACTTTTATTAAAGCTTAGTATTTTCTACCATAGCTGTCGTTAAGTATACTAAGCAGCTCTCGGGTTAGCGACGCCAAGAGGACGTCTATTGTTATCAAAATTTGTTAAAAAGGCTTTCATCAATGTTGAATAACATACGCAGTAGAAGAATAGTAATCATGTCCATTAACTTCGATGCTACATATTTACGCACGGTACCATCGAAACAAGAAATATATCTGTTGCTGTGTAAAATTTCTCAAGATCATTATCATGCAATTTGCAACTTATCACGCAATTAATGCTAAGGAATTTGCAGTAGTATGCACTCGTATTAGTCAAGTGTTTACGCAGACACTTAAGTATTAGCTTGTGTCATACAGCTTTGGTTTTAGGCCTATTATTTATTTATCGCGGATTGGGGAACAGAATATTAGAATTGGTTTTCTGAGGATGCATACAGCTGTCTTTCTTTATAGACATTTGCTTAGGAAAACGGCTTCAGACCAATTATATGTGTGGTCGTGCGTCACATTATGGCACAGTAAAAACTAATTTCTAGAGATAAGTCTCCTAATCCGTGCAAAATGTTATTTGAATAAAATATCTATAGGGCAGATCGCAGATGTAAGTCAAACGACACATCTTTGCTGATTATAAGGAATATGAAATTTTAGAAGTGCAATTTTTTTTTGTCTATTTACGGGGTAAGCTCCAGGTAGCCCGCAAAATTCAAATTTTCTTATGTTTTTTGCAATTTGCAAGTCAGTATTAATTTGAATGTTAATTAAAGTATGATTCGCGATCGTAACATATGTATTTACAAAATTAGAATCAGTAAATATAATCAATCACTCGCTTAAGATAGTATATTCCTAAATATCAAGATTTCATGAAATATTCATTAGGATTATATGAACTTGGAGAGTTGTATTGATGATTTTAATGATTATAATTCTATAAATACAGATTTGTTACGGTCACGAATCATATATTCAGATCAAAATACAAGCTGATCGACCTGCAAATTGCAAAACACTTAGAAAAATTGAATTTCGCGGGCTACCTAGTGCTTTCGCTTTAAGGTTACTAAAAGTAAAAATCATCACATTTATAAACAATCCAATGTTTTAATTAACGGAAAAACATACGTCTTCATCAATTTGTTCACTTGGGATCGACGGGGTATATAGGAGAACTATATTCGTAACTATCTCTTCACTGCGTTGGTTTTATTGGAACCATTTCGTCGCTAATTCGAAAGCTTATACATCGGAGCCATAGAGATGTGACAAAACATTTATTCGTATTATACAACTAGTTTTAAGTCTCCTTTGGAATTGAGAGATATTTGTTTTGCATGTAACGCGATGGATATTTTTTTTTTCAAGCGCCCACTTTTTTCCCTTTTGCTTACGCATAAAGATTTATATATATATATAAATAGATGGTAATGTAGATGAGTGCCTTAGCAACTCAGTGTAATAAGATAAAATTTATATCCCATAATAATATTTTGGCCTTACCTTTACATTGTTGATTGCAATGTAATATACGCATATTTTATACGGTCGAGTTATTTTAAAATATTGCAATTATGTTACGCGGTAAAGACGAAAACTTTTATACATTTTTAAAATAATGATAAATTAGCGGTTTTAACAAAGGCTTCGAAAGGAGCAATATTTATTTCGATTGGTCCTTGCGAGTGCAAATATTGTGGAATTTTGTACATTGCGGACTTATTGAGAGTACAATATATAGTAATTGTTTTATTTATTCAAAGATGCATTTTATTTATTTCGTGTGTGCAATCACAGGAACGGATGGACTGATATTTACATCCGATATTTAAAATAAATATATTTATTTTTTGTTTCTTTCATTTTGCGTTAGTTATGCTGGCTATTGCTGTAACAATTTTTTGCTGACTCAATTACGTCACTTTTTCTTTTGCCATAGAACGTTTCGATAGATAAGTTTTTTTTTTGTTCACCATACAATAAGCAAAGTAATGGAAAAGTGTGTACCTATTAACTTACATCTAATTTAGTTAGTTTTAACATAGACTGTACATATAATTTAATTTCTTATTTTGTTCAGATCTCTAATAAATATGTAAGTCTATTTTGGTTGTTTTATTTTGTATTTTAGTTTTAAGCAATATACTTAATGATGACATGAAGAGTAGAGCACAATTTAGTGCTGAGAGTTCAGGTGTTGAAGGGGTGGGTACATTTAAACACAAAAATAAAAGAACTATATTTATTTTAAATAATAACTGCATCATCAGTTGACTTAGACCAGCCTTCAGCTAAATGCTCCCTTACCGCTTTATCCAGAATAACCTGAAAATGAATTGACGTTAGAATGGTGCTTATTGAGATGGAACCAGAAAGCCTGCATGCTGCTTCATATCTTTGAGACCTGGCCGAGCAGCACTTCACTTCTTACGAAGAAGCCAAAATTGGGTCGATTCTTATATCGCCTCAAAGGATGAGGAATTTTTTAAACGCGGTATACATAATATGCCTGAAAGATGGTCAAAGGTAGTAGAAAGCGATAGGAAATACTTTGAATAACATATTATGTACAGTGTACCATTTTTTGTGAACAAAACTTTAAAAATTACGAAAAAAAGAACTCAAAACTTATTTGTACGCCTAATACATCGGCTGCCGGCTTAGGGCACTTACAGACCAACGACACTCGCTGACGACCGTGGACGACATCGTCGTCGCCTGGTTGTGGAGTGTGTAGTAGTTGTCAAATAGTATCGGAGACTAGACGTATTCTTGCTCTTGTTAAACATTACTGCGTATTAATATGTTTTTATTGAAAAAGAAGAATTGTTGCTTTTGCTGCGTCGTCGTCAACAAAAAAGAAAAATGCGATCAGTGTGGGTGCACAATTTCCTATCAAACAGGGAACACAAAATTACATTAGTGTTTTTTAATTGAAGAAATTAATAAATCTACACTAATTTCGTCGTCACTCATTTTACTCGTAATTTACGTGCGTATTCGAGACAATTTGTTGCCAATGCACGGACTTACTGCAACGACACAACTGGGCGACGTCGCCTAGCGGCGGCGACGTCGTCGTCCACGGTCGTCAGCCGTTGAGGCTCAGAATGTCAACTTCCCAAAATGTCTCCTGGTACCAAAATGTCAACTTCCCATAATGTCCCTTTCCCAAAATGTCTTTTTCCCAAAATGTCTTTTTCCCAAAATGTCCCTTTCCCAAAATGCCGCTTTCCCAAAATGTCCCCCATTCTTAGAATTATAACCCAACTAAAAATAAAAAACAATATAATAATCAAATTTTTTATTTTAATTACTTTGTGGTATCAACTCTTTCGTCAATTTTTTATTAGAAAAGGAATTTGAAATGAAATATAGTTATATATTATCAACATATCGCACCTTGATAACAAAAGTGGCATTATCAAAACTATGTTTTCTAAATAACTCCATAATTTACTGGCATATTTTCAGTATATATAAAACTTAGAGTAAGAAAGTCAAATTGCAGTCTTTTATTTCAGTTATTTGCTAAGATATTGACCAAAATGCTGCGTCAAAAAAGCTTTAAATGGACATAGAGAAAAACTTTAATTTTTGTATAACGCCACTTTTGTTTTCAAGGTGCGATATTATAAAAAACAATAAAAAATAACTTTAATTAGAACTAATACGTTCAAGTTCACAGTAATTCAATAGGATTTCAATAGTCAGATACAGACTGATAATTAATCGTTAAACTATTATCAAATTTAGAAAGAAATTCAATTAAATAAAGCAAGTCTCAAAAATATCAATTTCTTTAAAAATTGTTGAATTGTGAGATGATTAACTTGTAATTGTTTTAAATATCTTGCATATTTTCTATCGAACTCAATATTTCTGAGCCTTCTTCTGCGGTTGGTCTGCTTAAATAGTGAATCCTGTATACGGCCATCCCAGTTTTTGCTTTCTTTTTTTATCTTATATAAAAAAAAATACAAATTTGGATTCTTTGGTATAAGGCTATTTACACGTCGGTGCCATCCTTCTAGAGCATTGGTGGTTCTATGGCGTTGGCCAGCGCAGCTTAATATTAACGGTGATTTTCTGGGATACCAGGTAGACTCGAAATAACTGCGAAAACGCCTCATCTCTGATGTATTTGGCGCCGTTTCCAAAATATAATTCCATGCGCCTGGTATATGATTTGCCGGCACCAAAGGAAGAATGGCACTCATTCTAGTCACGTTACGACCAGCTCTTGATTTATTCAATTTAGTTTTTTTTTAATATTTCCAAATCGCTGCATTGAAGTGATGGTAACAACCAGTCACTCTAGCCTGCGGAAAAACCGCCGAAACTGCGTTCATGATGACAATTTCATAATCCGATTTGAAAGTTTTAATTTGGATCTGTAAATTCTCTTTTATGAGACTAAATAGGCGCATATATGTTTGTTCCGATTTGTTTGGTAAGAGGGCGTATATAACCGGTACTATGTTTGTAGTATTTTCATCCGATGCTAAATCCCTGTGCAATACAAACATTTGATAAAAAGGTTTTGGAGCTGATTTAAACGTCCCATCGGCATAGTATGAACCTGGCGTTCTCATTATTTTTTTAACGATGGTGCTGGCAAAAATTATAATTTTTTCCGTACTGCCATCTTCACATACTAAAAACTTTTTTGCTAAACTTTGTGGTATTTGAACTGTTTCAGTATTATTATGTACTAGCAAGTCTGTATTCAAATATTTTTTTCGCGCTCGGTAAAGAGAGCTTTTTAAGGAACGAAATGTTGGTATCAAGTCTCGATCATCACGATTCTCATTGCTTAGGTCTGCCAAAGTAGATTCGCAAATTTTTTGAATCGGCCCTAAATTATCACACACTTCCTTCTTCAACCTGATTTTTTCTTTTTTAATATTGATGGCAACAATATTAAGTTCACAAGTATGCGTTGATTCTCTTAAAACTATTTTCCTGCTTTTATCTAATGTCAATGATGCATTACATACGGTTCTATTAATACATCGCCATGACGTACTGTCTTTGTTTGTTTTGTTTTTGTTGTACTGAAATCCCTTCCATATTAGTGTTTGATTTCCTTTTTGGTTACATAGGTATAAAGTCTACTTCCTCACTCATTTTCAAGTTATTAATAAAAACACTTCACAAACAACAAAATTAAACTGTCTCACGTAAGTATACACAATACCATTGAATAGAATAAAATGTCAATGAAATACATATTTTTTCAAAAGTACCCACTTTTGTGAGATAAATATTTTTCTTGAGTTTCGTTTAGTTTATGCAACATGTTTCAAAGAAAATGATTTTTAGAGGCTTTCTTTAATTTATTTAAATTTCTTTTTAACTTGATAATATAAAATTTAATTACATAATATGTCGGAGGAAATGGTCAAGAACGAATAGATAATAATCTAGTTCAATTAATTTAGTTAAGTTAATGTCAATTAGTTCAATTAATTTCTGGACGAACAAGATCGTCTAAATGTGACCAACAAAATACATTCTAACAGTTATGATGTTGGTAGTTACATTTCTTTACATCTAATCACAAGCGAGGACGATTATAATTATTGTTTTTTATTTTTTAGTTGGGTTATAACGCTTAATTCTAAGAATGGGGGACAGTTTGGGAAAGGGACATTATGGGAAGTTGACATTTTGGTACCAGGAGACATTTTGGGAAGTTGACATTCTGAGCCTCAACGTCGTCAGCGAGTGTCGTTGGTCTGTAAGCGCCCTTACACGTACGTGAGATGTCAATACAAATGATAAATTAAAATAGTGATGTACTATCGACAAACGGATGCCTTTACACCTTAAAGTTGATTTTTGTGTACACTGATTCATTGAAAAAACCCTGCCCCTATGGTCTTTTGTTTTATTTTGTCATAAGTACCTACAGTTGCAGCTTGCAAGCAACATTGTTTCAAAATTGGAAAGGCGTAGCTTTTGTCGATCGTACTGTTCGTCTATCGATTTATATTGTCGATGTATAGCAATCGATTTGGTGTACAATACCTGATATTAAACGTGTTTTTTACATGACTGCCCTAAAAAGGAGTGTTGTGTTTTAACATGCCAAAAAAGGTTTTTTTTATCAGGTTATTATTAGGGTTCATGTACTCGTATGTATGCGACTTTCTTTATTCCACCTTAACTCCTAAAGGCCTGTACAGATTTAGAGGCGCGTCGTATCCTTAGATTACTTAAATTTTAATTGATAATATCAAAAACTCAAATCAATTAATATACATGGTAAATATCCCGTTTTAAGTTCTAATGATAGTATCAAAAACTGATTGCAAAATTAAGAAACTAAAAATATATTAAAATAAGATCAATTTTATCATAGTCTGATGCCACCTAACGTTTTATTTCACCGTAATGAAACTGTGGATAAATTTGTCCAAAAATACTGCATTATTTATTATATCCATATTTTAAAATAATTGTAATCAACTCACTTCCGGTAAGAAACGAGTAAGTATCGATATCAATACTTTTTAGTTTTGATTACTCACATATGTACTTCCCTAGCAATATCCGCCATTTTTAGCGCCCGGATAATATAGATATACACGCGTATTTCGTAGGTATGTTCTGTCCATAGGTTTCTATCTCGTATGTTCTCAACTTACTTCAATATCCTTACATCCCTGCATAGCATGACTCAAGACTGTATCAAAGTAATCCATATGTAGTCTGTGGGACATTTCTATCAACCCAATGGCTCCTGAAACAAAATACAATCAAATAAGAATGTTGAAGAGAGATCCATGAATACTAATGCAAATGCAAAAACCAGATCAGCCTCACTTTTTGTGGTCAGCGGCAAAAGTATCTTATTTTCGTGTCGATCTTACTTTGCTACTTGTATTGTATCGTATGTTGTTTGAGCCCAGTAGTAGTAGATTTACATATTTATGTAAATCAAGACACACTATCTATTGTATTTATTTTAACTTTAACATAAACGGCAAAAAATTCAGACACTCATCTCGCGTTTGAGTAAAACTATCAGGTTGGCACAAAAGTAATGAGACACTTGGTTTAAGTTTTATATTTTTTATTATTATTACAATACTAAAAGCTTAGTCAATGAAGTTGTATTCACCATTAGCATCTAAAACTTCTTGCCAACGATCCGGCAAAGTTTGGATGCCTTACGCCCAGAACTCTGATGGCTGTGCCTCGAAAAAGTTGTTAAACTCCGCCTCTACATCAGAGAAATCATTAAAGCGAGGCCTGGGGAATAAGGTGGGTGGGGTTTCGTCTCCCAGTTCAAGTTCTGCAACTGGCGAACGGAAGATGCGACATGAGGTCGAGCGTTATCGTGTAGTAAAACTACATAGACGTCTTCGTCGTTTTTAGGGTTCCGTACCTCAAAAGGAAAGAAACGGAACCCTTATAGGATCACTCGTGTGTCTGTCTGTCCGTCTGTCACAGCCAATTTGCTACGATATTTATGTTCTTTCTCCAGAATTAGCTTACCTACTGACAGGTTATATGAGTTCATATAATTATTTATTTTCTTTGACTGTAAAGATCAATTTATTTTTATTTTATTTTTATTTATCATTGACATAATCTACACATTACAATGTTTTTTTTTTTTTATGAGTGGTATTGCAATATGTGGTTAGCTAGTGACCTCGACAATTGATCATAATTATTCTTGTCTGAGCAACCGGCAGCAGGTTCGTCATGCTCCCTTAGATGTCACTGCTTGCGGTAGCGTCGGGGGTCGGGTTGCCTCCTTCCCTCAAATATGGCGAGGGGGGTAATGGCTGATCTTTGCGTTATGCTCGTGAACGGGTGCTGCTTGTGGTGACTGGTCGTCTTGCTGACCTTGGTTTTGTTTTGTTATTAATAATTTAACTCGTTTATTTTACTTCGATGGTCCTAGTTTATCATCTGTGACTTCGAGTTACGGCTATATGTAAGTGGGCACGCCCTTTATTACTGGAGGCTTTCAATATAGGTATAAAGTTCTGCTTACGTTTTTAGTTTGTATTTTGATTCTGCTTGAGTATAGTTTTCGAATTTTCGATTTTTTTTTCTTCTTTTTTTTTAAGTATATTGGCGTGTGCTAGCTGACTTATAGCAAATAATTAAATTTAATTTAATGTTTGTGTTGCGTAATGTACTTGCATGTATTTTGCACAGTGTTGTATAGAATATTATATATATTTTTATTTTTTTTATTTAACTGAACAGACAGCTGTGCTGCTGAGGAGTTTGTTGCGCCACTTCTTCTCCTCAGCTAAAGCACTAGGAAGTGGTGAAGGGCGGGCGTTTTGGGGGACTGTCTTATGTAATTTTGACGTTCGAAAAGTGCTGATTCTCAGCCTAGTTTGAATAAATGACTTTTGATTTTGATTTTTTTTTTATTTTGAATCTAATGGACCAATTAAGTTGAAATTTACTACACATATGTATTTCTGTGACCCAAACACGGACGTGTAACTTAAATAAATTAATTTTGTATATGGGGGGCAAATAAGAAAATTAAAAAAAAAAGTTTTGCAAACTGTACCGTGTGACATATCCTATGAAAGGGCTTACTGTGAGGGTCTCAAATGTATTTCTCTTTATAATTTTAAAATAAATCATTTTAAAGTTATTTAAGAAAATGACGAAAGTTCACCATTTCCCCTTATCTCCGAAAGTACTGGGACTAAAATTTTGAAAAAATACAGAAAATAGTTACTTATGGTCTTGGTCTTAAAACAACATGGTAAATCTCTCAATATTGTGCGTACAAACTTACATTTGCAGTTGGATGAGTACAATGACCCCTTAAGAGGTTGTTGGTGTTTTACCAATAACCCTGTATATATAAAATGGTAAACTGACTGACTGACTGATTGGGTGATATATAATTTCCAATAATCCTTCCTTAGTGCCTACACTGTATAAGGTACCTATGTACAAAATTTCAAGTCTAGGTCCAGCGGTTTGGGCTGTGCGCGTATATAACATTATATACGCGGATATTCCACCCCTTACGGGCTAAAAAATGGGATGTAAGTTGGTATGAAAGTCCGTCAGTTTTGAAGTTAGGATCTTCAAATTTTGTGTTTAGACTGACGATGAAAATTAATTTATACGTGTCTCAGCGTTTTTGATAATTCCACCCACGAAGGAGTGAAAAGGGGTATGAATTTGTGCATGGAAAGCCCTTCATTTACAAAGTAAAAATCACAAAATGTATTATTTAGGCATATAGTTTGAATCTAGCGCAACGTATATATCGGTGTTGTTGGAATTTCAACCCTTTAGAAGGTGAAAAGGGGGATAAGATTGAGAGAAGATAAGTTGTTCATTCGAAAAAAAATTGTATTCAAGTAAAAATAATACTCTCAACTAAGCCTCTAATGCCACCCGTCACACACACACCCTCACACACCGCACACACATACACAGCCACAGCCTAAACCGCTGATCGGCTGTGTTCTTTATGAAGAGTAGGTATCCATTAAGAAAGGGTTTTTCGAAATTCCACTCCTAAGGGGGTAAAACAGGGGAAGAAACTTTGCATGAAAAATCTTATTCCTTGAGTTACTAGACTTGACACGAATACTTACCTAAGTAGATTATAAAGTTTGACATTTTTAGTTTTCCAAAACTACCCCCTAAGGGTGATTGGGGGGGGGGGGGTTTGGTGGGTGTGATTCCACAGGGGTGGAATTTAAAAAAATAGTTTGGATTTGGAAAACAGGAAATACAGTTTATATGAAAAATATTATTCATTTGGTTAATTAACTTGAAACTTGGCACAAATACTTGCATAAGTAAGTAATAAAGTTTGTCATTATTAGTTTTTCAAAACTACACCTTAAAGGTGGTTTAGGGATATTAAAGTTCGCATGGAAGAATTTTAAAGCGCGGTACCGAATAGTTCGAAACTCATTATTTGTACTTTTGACAGAAAATAAACAATAATAAGTTTTGGGTTTTTTGAATGTTGATCCCGAAGGAAAGTCGATCCCTGAAGGGGCAAAAAGGGGTAATTCAATTTTTAAAGGGAGGATTTTACTGCGTGGCCTTACTAATTCAAAAAATGGTATAAATAATCTTTGGGTAAAGTTATGGAAAATTCCACACCTGTGGGGGTGAAAAGAACGGATACAGTTTATAATTGTGAAAAATCTTATTCCTTTGATTAATAAACTTGAAAATTTGCACTAGCAATTATCTGAGCTGTCTGGAAATGTTTGAGGAACTTGTGGATATGTCTCATGGCATAATGTAAGTCTAATAATCCCGATCCTGACTCCTCACATAAATAATAGATAAATAACGCGAAACTTTGACAGTGTAGCAAGTCAATGATACTGCACAACTTTCTCAAGGTCATAGGTCGAGGAATAAAATAAAAATTCACCTACCCGTACATTGACCCTTAAGGTGGATCCGCAAAAGTAGCCCGCGAAGTTCTAATTTTCTTACGTTTTTTTGCAATTTGCAGGTCAGTGTCAGGTTGCATGTTGATCAAAATATGATTCGCGACTATAACAAATATGTGTGTGTGTGTGTGTGTGTGTGTGTTAGATACCTGACACTGACCTGGAAAATGGAAAAAAGTAAGAAAGTTTGAATTTCGCGAGCTACGTTTACGGATCCACCTTAACAGCTGATCTGACAATTTATGAATAGGTATATTTATTACCTTATAGGTATATTATTAGAATATTCAGATTTTGTTGGGAAAGTTGTGCAGTATCGTTGACTGTTAAAGTTTCGCCTAATAACTTCCATTAACCATAAGTATACACAGTCTGGCCATAAATACTGTTACAATTAAAAATAAGAAAGATATTACATTTGAATTTGGAATCTGTCATTTTTATACGATTGTTCATTGAGTTTATTTATTTATTTAACCATTTATGTACACACAAATAAACAGACAAGAATAAAGGAACAGAAAATTACGTACAAAGGTAATGCTTATTTCTAAAGAAATCTCTTCCAGCATACCTGCGATAGGACAGAGGATAAAAAGAGATGTAGACACCGTGTGTAAGAATAAGAGAGAAAATAAAAATACATAAAATCTAAAAAAAAACAATTCACTAAGCTAATAAAACATATAATAAATACTTAAATACATACATACTTCTAGAATAAATATCACTAAAATAACTATGACGAAATGGAAAGATAGTGTTCTTTCACTCTTCTTTTAAATACTGCAACCGTTTGGCAGTCTCTAATGTCAGGTGGAAGTGTATTCCACAACCGAACCGCGTGCACAGTGAAGGAGTAGGAGTAGACGTCAGTGGAATGGGAAGGAAATTTTAGGAGGTTTCTAAGATGCGACCTGCAAAGCACATCAAAAGGACGGGCATAAGAAAAGCGTTCCCGCAAATAGGAAGGTGTTTTAGGGTTGTGAAGGATGTTAAATAGCAGACACAATATGCGTGAGTTCCTGCGAAGTCGAATAGGGAGCCACTTGAGAGTCTTGCGAAAGTTAGAAATGTGGTCATACTTTTTAACGTTAAAAACAAAACGAATACAAATATTTTGTAAACGCTCAAGTTTATTCAAAAGCTCCTCAGTGGCATCCAAATAACAGGCATCTGCGTAGTCAATAATAGGCTGAATGAGAGTTTGAGCAAGGGAGATTTTGGTGTTCAGGGGTAAGAAGCACTGGAGGCTTTTCAAAGAATGAAAAGTGTAGTGCACTTTACGACTGACTTGAGCAACGTGGTCAGTCCACGATAAATAGGAGTCCAAGGTCACCCCCAGGTTTTTAACCGTATTTGCGTATTCGATCTGAACTCCATTCAGACACGAGTTTTCTAATTTTGGCGCCAATACATTGTACAATATTTTGCGATATTAAAATGGAGTGGGGTGATAAAGAGAACCGAATCGCTGTGATTGCATTACACAAAGTTGTTATGGAGTCAAATGCAATTTTTAAAACTCTCCATACGCTTGGTATTAGTCAAATGTTTGTGTACCGGGCTATTAATAGGTACAATTAGACCTCCTCTGTTTGTGACAGAAAAAGATCTGGCCGTCCATGTAGTGTTCGTACGAAAAAGGTGGTCAAAGCAGTAAGGGAAAGAATTCGAAGAAATCCTGTCCGAAAGCAAAAGATTTTATCTCGGGAGATGAAGATAGCACCCAGAACCATGTCGCGTATTTTAAAAGATGACTTAGGACTTGCAACCTATAAGAGACGCACTGGTCATTTTTTAACTGATAATTTAAAAAAGAATAGGGTGGTAACATCGAAACAACTACTGAAGCGGTACGCAAAGGGAGGTCACAGAAAATTTTTGTTTACGGATGAGAAAATCTTTACAATTGAGCAACATTTTAACAAAAAAAAATGACCGTATTTATGCTCAAAACTCTAAGGAAGCTTCCATTAGCATTAGTCGACAGAGTGCAAAGTGGGCATTATCCGATTTCAGTGATGGTTTGGTGGGGTGTTAGCTATGAAGGAGTGACTGAGACATATTTTTGTGAAAAAGGTATCAAAACATCGGCACAAGTGTATCAAGATACCATTCTTGAGAAGGTAGTTAAGCCCCTTAACAACACCATGTTCAATAACCAAGTATGGTCCTTCCAACAAGACTCGGCGCCGGGTCATAAAGCTCGGTCAACGCAGTCTTGGTTGGAAGTGAACGTTTCGGACATCATCAGAGGTGAAGACTGGCCGTCGTCTAGTCCCGATCTTAATCCGCTGGATTATGATTTATGGTCAGTTTTAGAGAGTACGGCTTGCTCTAAACGCCATGATAATTTGGAGTCCCTAAAACAATCCATACGATTGGCAGTGAAGAATTTTCCCATGGAAAGAGTGCGTGCTTCTATTGATAACTGGCCTCAACGTTTAAAGAACTGTATTGCAGCCAATGGAGACCACTTCGAATAAGCTTTTTATATTTTAAATTGTTTTATATTTATGTATTAAACTAATACACTGTAAAAGTAATAAATATTATTTGCATTCAATTTTTTTTTTTCTTCGCCATAATATTTATGGCAAGACTAGGTATATACCTCACAAATATTGCACATATTAGAAGTGTGTTTACTTCGTAAGTATTCTCTCAATCCATTAAATGAATAGGAAAAAAGTGTTTTGATGTTCATACAAATTGGAAGTATGACTTTAATGTTGTCGGCTTGCGGATGCACTCCTCTCATATTAGGTACCTACTATTACATAATTATGACTATAATAATAATAATAATAATAACCCCACCGCTGTATCTCTACGTTGACGTCGTGGTGGGGCTTGCGTGCTCCAAACTTTAGGTCTGTGCCGGTAGAGTTTGCCGGAACGGGTCTAGGATGAGGAGCCAGACCAAGAGAGATACAAAAACCCGCTGGGCAGCATGTGGCGAGCTGATGGGCAGTAGCGACCCCATGGACCCTATCTCCCGGGAGAAATCTTGTCCTCATCTCTGGCTTGCCTTTATTGGCCGGCTGGAGTGAACACTGACGAGGAACAGAGCTCCCACCTCTTTCTTGCCTTTATTGGCCGGCTTGAGTGGAGATTCGCAAGAGCAAACGTGCTCGGTGGAAGGAAGTATTCCAGTAAGGTGCTGGTAGGGATCTTGACCGTACTTCCGGGATTGTCCTGATAGCCGTGGGATACCTCTTCACTCCTCAAGCACCTCAGGAAGTGTTGCCCTCCTTGTCACTACGTCACTATGTGCTAGCGGCCGTCTCCGGGGGCCCATTATTGAGTGTGCAAGTCACCCCCTGCCATTTTATCCGTGTATAATATATAACATTGGTCAGGCAGGGGACATAGTTCTTCAATAGTTCAAGTTACCCAATCCACTTTAGCCACCCAAACCCATAGCCCAATATGTTTTGTTTCCACACACAACAATAGTCCTGCACCAACCGGGGGTTGTCCTTGGGTGCACTTGCATAGTGCATACAGGGATAATCGTCGGTTGGTGCCTCATCATTTAAAATTATCTAAGGGGCCTCTGCGAGTTGGCTTCGGCTCCTCGTACGCCTTCCAAAGGTCCGGGACCCCAGTGTCCCGAGAAATATCAAAAAATAATAATAATAATAATAATATTCCACAACTATCACACAACGCCGTCTAGCCTCAAGCTAAGCAGAGCTTGTGTTATGAGTACTAGACAACTGATAAACATACTTATATATTTCTAAATACATACATATATAGATAAATTACACCCAGACACAGAACAAATGATCATGCTCATCACACAAACATTTGTCCTGGGTGGGAATCGAACCCACGACCTCCGGCATAGCAGTCAGGGCCACTAACCACTAGACCAACAGGTCAGTCGTAACCCCTATGACCGCTTCAGTTACTCAGCAAGTGCTTCAAGACAGGGACGCTTGCGAAGTGCGAAATAAGCAAAAATGGAAGGTAAGTAATAGTCCGACTTAACTTGGATAAAACTATAATTGCGTATGCCTTTCATTAATCAGATTTGGATGAAAAGCATATGAATAGGCCAGGACCTATGTTAGGATATAGGATACTTTCCTATCCCCGTAGCACGCTACCGAAGGGTAATTTCCGACCACCACGCGGGCGACGCCGCGGGCAAAAGCTAGTAGTTCATAAAACAGCATGCCTTGCGCGTCCCAGAAACAGTAAAGCAGAACTTTTAAACGGTTCTAATGACTCAGCTTCGGTTGACTTGGTGGCGTTTCTTCTGGAGGCAGTCAAAAAGCACGACGTGTATCGTTCTCGTAATGAATCCATAATTCATCTCCAGTAACCAGATCAGACAAAAACTCTTTACGTCGGGGTCGCAGCAAAAGTGATTGACAGATAGCGACACGGACAGCACGACTGGCGTCTGTAAGGATGTGCGGTACCCACCGAGCCAAAACTTTTCGATACCCAAGCTATTTACAGATGGTTTTCCACGGCGTGGTGACTGCAGATTCGACTGCAGTTCGCGGCGTAAATCGTCATCATTCACTGCGGGTGTTGACTTTCAAGGCTCCTGTCTCGTGATTTAAAACGGTCAAACCATCGGGACACCATCGCATGGCTTGTACTTCCAGCGCCCAATGCAGTGTTGATATCGTCAGCCTCAGCCCGCGCACTGTGGCCTAACAAGTACTCGTATAAGTATAGTGTTCGAAATTGTCGCTCGTCCAGTTTTCTTCAAACTGACTAAACCGATCGCGAGGGCGGCTTTAGATACACCCACGTCACAAGTACCTAGAATGTTCTACAACATTCTAGAATATTATCGAAAACAATTAACTTGAAAATGGAAATGTATAGAGTTTTATAGTGTCTCATTATTTTTGTGCCAACCCAATAATTATGTTGCTGACTGTACCTTGCTAGGTTACATGATGCCACAAACAAAAGAATTGCTTTTGTCACCTACAAATTCAATTGTCTCTCAACTCACCCGTACTAGGTAAACTAGCGACAGTCAACACAACCCCTCCAGCCGCTTCCTCTACATGGCTTACATCCACCAAAGGCTCCGGTTCACCCTCTTTCCACGCCAAGGACGCGGAACAAGCGATCACGTACGCCTTGATCGGTATGCCGGCGTCGATCAGCGCTAGAGTCGCTGCGTTTACGCTTGCACAGTACGCGCCGCCGTCTGCCTGGTGATAAGGAAGAATTTGTTTTACTTATACAGGATGTATCAGTATCAGAAAGGTTTGGTTTTTAAGGGTGTGGTACAGACCATGAAACTGAACTTTCTCTATGGGATCAACATCAAAACCATACAAAACTACAATACCTACTCGATCCAAATGTATCGAACGGCTCATAATTTTTTTCTCGTTTACGAAGTTGGTCCCATGGAGAAAGTTGTTTAGTTTCATGTCTGTACTACCTTTATGTCTGAGTGAAATATGAGGATGTGTGGTGGTCAAACCACACCTTTCTAATACACTCTAGATTGCGGAGAAATAGTGGTTGTCTCAACGTATAATACTTTTAATATTAGGTTAAAATTGTTACTTGTTTTTACTGTTCTCAGACAGCGATACACCGCCGGCTTACGATGAAAATCAGCGCCGTGGATTCGTACCTTCGTGCACGGGCCGCGGCATTATGCTGAGCGTTTAGCCGTTTCGTGCGGTAGTGACGCACATTTCCAACAATTTTATTGTACTACTTATGTTTGTTTTTGTGTTTTTTGTTTTGTGTGGTTTGTTATATTTTATTATTTTGTGTTTCGCTTTTTCATGTGTATTTTGTGTGCGTCACTTTCACGTGAATAAACCGTTTTTCTTTCTTTCTTTCTTCTTTCTTTCAAATATATATACTACTGCTGTACGTAACCACGTATCAAAAATCGCAAAACTTCACTACCACCTTGAACAAAACACCTTCAGAAACAATCCTGGTCATTCCTCCACATTAGTTGTGAAGAGCTGTTGGGCCACAAAAGGGCATGCAGCTGAAATGAGAACTACTAAGAGGGATGTGTGGTGTTACGGGAATGGATAGATTAAGAAATAAGTATATTGAAATGAGAATTGCTAAGAGGGATGTGTGGTGTTACGCGAATGGATAGATTAAGAAATGAATATATTATGTATAAGAGGAAGTTTGAAAGTGGCACCGGTGACTAAAAAGTTGTGCGGAAATCGGTTGTCAGGGACTCAGGGTATGTGCACGTGATGCGGAGGAACGAGGAAAATGTCGTGAGGAAAGTTTTGAGTACGAATGTTGATGGCTATATGAGTAGGGGAAGACCAAAGAAACGATGGATGGACTGTGTGAAAGATGATATGGCTAGAAAGGGGGTGACTACCGAGATGACGACGCCAATATAAAGATACGTATTTTTTTTGCCGATTCCGAATATGTGAATAATTCTATTTCGAAAAAAAAATGTCAGATACGTCTTTTTTCCATAGGACGGCAGACTAGACATGTTAAGTTGACAGGTATTTGGATAAAATAGAATGAACAAACCTGTAATACTTCAACATAGATGTCGATCTGTGAGCGAGGATACAACTCTGTTTTAATAGCGGCCATGAGTGCTTGTCTTAAATGCATGGACATCTCTTGTGACTTGCGATCGCCGCGAGGTCGGTTTTTCCTTTCACCTGAAACATCATAAATGTCTTTAGTTTGTCACGACACATTAATGTTTCAATCGCCAACTCGCCATAGAAAAGGAAATAATCACAAAACAGAATATCCGCGCCGGCTGCGTCTAGAGACGGCAGTACTAATAAAATTCATGGCGCTGAAAGTGCGTTGAGCCCACAACTTTTATCATCTTCGCCATCCAAAGCCGTCACATTCTATAGGGCATTTAGGGAGTATTCATGCAGAAAGCTGGTAACCGGCGCCGATATACCAGCACTTCTCGGTGCCGACAAGCGCTGGTTGTCAACGTTGGTTGGCGCAGGAAGTTTTTATACTTTTTGCCAAATCAGCGCAAACTGTCGCCGATAAGCGCCGACAAGTTCCTATCTGACTAGTCGGCGCCGGTTCGCGCTGATTTGGCAAAAAGTATAAAAACTGCCTGCGCCAGCCAGCGTTGACAACCAGCGCTTGTCGGCACCAAAAAGTGCTGGCATATCGGTGCCGGTTACCAGCGTTCTACATGAATACTCCCTTAGGATTGCTTGCCTTAGGAATGCCTTAGGAACGCTGGTAACCGGCGCAGATATGCCAGCGCTTGCCGGCGCCGATAAGCTCCTATCTGATTAGTCGGCGCCGGTGCGCGCTGATTTGGCAAAAGGTATCAAAACTGCTTGCGCCGACCAGCATTGATAACCAGCGTTTGTCGGCGCCCGCGCCGGTTACCAGCGTTCTATATGAATACGCCCATAGTGTCGTAGTGCGAGTAAACCGTGACACGCTTGGTTTGTAAAGTGTTTACAGTGCCGCCTCTAGTAGCGGCCGGCGCAGTGTCCCCATGCTATGTGGAAATACACATTCTGAGAAACATTTTGGCTTATGTGTCACTGCACTCGGGCACTAGCTGATGCCCGCGGCTTCGCCCGCGTGGATGACAATGGTTCCCTATTTGAATCGGATTTTGTTCACAATTTCATGGGTTTTAATTTTCTGCGCGGAACCCTAACTCTTTTTTTTAAAACAAATGTAGCCTAAGTTACTCCTTATAACATCAGCTATCTGCCAGTGAAAGTCCCGTCAAAAGCGATCCAGCTGCTTCGGAGATTAGCCAGAACAAACTGACAGACAGGCAAACATTTTAAAAATTGTTTTTTTTTTTTGTTGTTTTATACCGTTTTTTTTCTTACATATGCATTAAGCTGTTATTTTGAAATTACAAACTGACCCTTCAATTTTATTTATTTGTTTGTACGTAGTAAGTATACGTAGAATAAAATTGATTGCAGCAATAAACCTTGATGTTCAAACCACGGAACATAAAAAACAGTGGAAGTGCAAAGTAGGCCTGGCACGCGTGTCACAATTAAGCGCTGTAACGCTTGCTTGGTCCCCACAGATCTTAAACTATGGTCCCAGTCGAGTACTAACATCACGTCGAGTTGCAGTCTCGCGACAAATTTATTTTTCCGTAGCTATGCCGTTTTGTTCCATTTTGGAGTGCAAAAATGATAGTAGGAGAAAAACTCTTATAAATGGAGGTGTTTCGTACCATCGGTAAATACAATTTTATTTGTTTTCTAATAAAATCTTAGTTAATTTCAATTTACTAATGATGTAATAGAACCTCTAGTTAAAATCAACCTTATACGTTTAAAATACAGTTTCTTTTGGATTGATTTTATTCACTGGTAATCCCTATTTCGTTCTCGAAAGTACTTCGTTACTCAATTAGTGACGCGGTCGGGTCGGATGTTAGTTTTATCGATAAAAGAAAATGGTGCCGATTGTCTTGTCACAAATGTCTCTAAACTAGACTAAAAATCACCTAAATTTAGTTTATTCCTGTCAAACGACGATGGACTAAAGTGTCACAACTTAAATATTTTATGCCAACTTAGTGCTGTCAAACAGCAACACTTAAATTTTAAAGAACATAATTCCAAATTCAAATTAGGAAAATGTGTGATTTTCATTTGTTTATCGTACCGGCAAGATGAGTGAATCTAATGAAGAAATTCGATACATTTTAAAATTTTACTACAAAAAAGGCAAAAATGCAACGCAAGCCGCGAAAAAAATTTGCGATGTTTATGGACCTAGTGTAGTGTCTGTGAGAGTAGCACAAATTTGGTTTAAGCGTTTTCAATCCGGAAATTTTGATGTCAAAGATGCACGTCGCTCTGGTCGCCCTATTACGGATAAAATGGATGCCATTTTTGAAAAAGTGGAGCAAGATCGGCATATCAGTAGTTACGACGTAGCTGAAGAACTGGAAATTGACCACAAAACAGTTTTGGCGCATTTGAAAAAAACTGGGTACACAAAAAAGCTCGACATTTGGGTACCTCACGAGCTCACTGAAAGAAACCTAATGAACCGTGTACTCATTTGTGATTCTTTATTACGACGTAATGAAACCGAACCATTTTTGAAGAAGCTGATAACTGGTGATGAAAAGTGGATCACGTATGACAAGAACGTGCGAAAAAGGTCGTGGTCAAAGGCCGGTCAGGCTTCACAGACTGTGGCGAAACCCGGGTTAACTCGCAACAAGGTGATGCTTCGTGTGTGGTGGGATTGGAAGGGCATTATTCATTATGAGCTGTTACCACCAGGTATGGTGGTATACAGGTAACAATAAAGGTGATGTACAGGACTGCAACAACTATCGAGGGATAAAGCTTATGTCCCATAGTATGAAGGTTTCATTCATAGTACGAAGGAGAAATTAATAGAGAAAAGATTGCGAGACGAGAGTGAGATTACCCCAAACCAGTTTGGGTTTATGCCAGGTCGAGGAACAGTGGACGCCACTTTTGCACTCCTCCAATAGTGCAAGAAATACAGATGTGCACACAAGAACTTGCACATGGTGTTCATTGATCTGGAGAAAGCGTATGATAGGGTACTTCGGGATGTGTTGTGGTGGGCCTTGAATGAGAAATGTTTGCCCGGGAAGTATGTAAAGTTAATTTGTGCTATGTACAGTCCATTTTGTACCTACGCTACGTCCGGTCGGCTGCTGGCAACACCGACGAGTTCAGTGTGGCGGTAGGCTTGCACCAGGGATCGGCTTTAAGCTCTTACATCTTCCTGTTGATTATCGACACTCTGACGTCGGACATACAGGAAGAGTCACCCTGGTGCATGCTATTTGCCGACGACATCGTTCTTGTTGGTGAAAATGGACCTGAGATCCAGAGCAGATTGGAGAAATGGCAATGGAAAATCAGCAGAACCAAAACCGAATATATATGTTCTGCAATTTTGGCGGTCTCTCCAGTTCTGGGGCCATAGCACTTGATGGTACGCTTCTCCCGGTCTGCTCCGACTTCCAGTATCTTGGTTCACTTGTGCAAAGCGATGGCGAAGTAGATATTATAAGTAGACTGTTAAGCACTGGTTAGATATGCTGTCTTGTATGGATCAGAATGTTGGGCCACAAAAAGAATGAATGAAAGGCAATTACATGCAGCTGAGATGAGAATGCTAAGAGGGATGTGTGGTGGTATGCAAATGGATAGAATAAGAAATGAGTATGCAAGAGGAAGTCTGAAAGTGACACCGGTGACTGAAAAGTTGTGTGGAAATCGGTTGTCATGGTATGTGATGCAGAGGAATGAGGAAAATGTCATCAGAAAAGTTTTGAGTATGAATGCTATAAGAATAGGGGAAGACCAAAGAAACAATGGATGGACTGTGTGAAAGATGATATGTCCAACAAAAAAGTGACTACCGAGATGACGACAAATACAGAAGTATGGAAGAAAAAGGAGAATGATGAATACACAATTTTCCAGTGATGTTTTGAATGATGCTTAGAGTTGGCAATGTTGGACAAAAGGGTAAATGAGTTAATTCTACACAAAAAGTGAAGTGTTTCAGGTCTTAATAAGGTAAGCAAGTTTACCTGTGGAGAATGTGGCCATGCTGTACTGGCAGTTGACAACGACACTGTCTTGTAAGCTTTTTGATTTTGACGCCTGAAACAGATTATTCCTAACAACTTCATGGTAAACAACTAAAGCCATTTATAGTAAACCTTGTGCATTATGCCTTTTGGTGCCTGCAAAGGTGTCAGCTAGTGGATTTACAGTTACACAGATACATAGTAGAAATTTACATTATTGACCCAGCTAATTGAGTATAGTGAATCTTGGTTATTATTAAAAAAGTTTGCTACTAACAAGCTACTAACAAGTAGCATTTTTTTTTTTGAGAATGGGCCAATGCAATACGCTATATAATATTTAGATGCTCTAGGATGGAGATGGTGTATACAGGTTCAACGTTTGGTAGTATGAAAAGCAATTTGAACTTAAATTTTCTGCTCTCTAGAGACTGGCAAGCTACGTTTGGACAGCACTTTGTAAACAAATAAAAAGTGGAATATTGGGGCCTATTAGATATGATATTCGATGTTAAAGGAGCTCAGTAAATATACTTGAACTTGCCTGGTGAGGACCATAAACAGCAGCTAAGACTTTGGTGTTTCCTTGTTCCAAATAGGCGCTTCCATCGGGCTGAGTGAAAACACCGAGTTTGCACTGAATACGACGAAGTTCATTAGGTCTTCGGCCGTCGAGGCGAAGCCCTTGACTTGATAACAGGTCTGGCCCTGGCATTTTGTTAATAAAGTACAATAACGAAACAATTCACGTGTGTTCAATGATTTTGTAAACACAGAGGCATGCAAAATTGTATGACAGAGAGTTGTCAAATTCAGTTTTTTTTTTTTCTTTTGGCTTCGCACGGTTTGTGCATTTAGCCAATGTCAAGTTTATAATTATTTCAGAAATAAAGTTATGAAACGAAAATATTAGTATAAATAATTAATTGATTTTATCGGGATTGAGGATAGGACGGATAAAGATGAAGATAGTGAATAATGAGCAAATTACAATGAGGAAAATGTACAACTCAATATTTAATATTATTTAAAGTGATGAATTAGACTATACATTTATATACTGGAAAGCTATTTGTGCAAAGTAAAGAAAGTATTTAGGTAGGAAAAGGAATACGGAGGGACAAGAGGTTACTGAGAAAAGAAGAACGGTCATATAAGGGACAGGGGAAAAAATGTGGTTAAGGTCGCCTACGTCTGTGCCACACGAGCAGATGGGGTCGTCAATGATATGAAGTTTGGCAAGATGGGCTGGAGAACAAACATGACCCAGTCTCATACGTATTAAAACGGAGGTCTCCACCTTGCCAAACTTCGCCCTGCCAAACGACGGTTTTTCGTAACGCTGACGGATATCGCGTCGCCTCATTTTTTTATCGTTGGCCTCAGATCAGGGAGGATCACCCGCCGAATTTAAGCATATTAGTAAGCGGAGGAAAAGAAACTAACCAGGATTAGGGACCTCGGCGGCGAGGTCGGAATGTCGATTTGTTTTTGTTCCTAGCTACGGTCCCTACTGCTCTCCTGGAGATGAGTTCTGGGATCTGAGAGGACAAGGCTTGGGCGGCGGACCTTACTAATACGGGAGGGGACATAGCTAGCCGCTTCGACAACCAGAGGGTTGCGTTGGTTGGTGGCTGAGTCGAAGAAAGGCTTGGAATTGCGTTTCAAGAACTGGGAAATGGTGGGAATGTCGAGATCTACGAGGAAGATTTCGTTCCGAAGGAACCAAGGGGCTCCCGTTGCCTTTCGGAGGAAATGGTTTTGGAGGGCCTGCATCCTATGAATGAGGTGGGGTTTTGCGTGCGCAAACACTGAAACCGCATAGGTCATAATGGGGCGAATGCACGCTGTATAAATGCGCAATTTGCACCTAAGTGACAATTTGCTACGTGCACTCAGAACGGAGTGGAGTCTACCGAGAGCGAAAGCGGCGCGCGAACGCACCTTCTTTATATGCTCAGCGAAGGAGAGGTGGTGGTTGAGGGTCACACCAAGGTATTTGGCTCGCGTCTCCCAAGGGCTCGGCTTGCCGAACATGGCGATCGCAAGTGCGACGTGGTTTCAGAAAGAGGACCGCTTGACTCTTGTCGGGATTGACCGCGATTCTCCACTTCCTAAACCAGGCGCCGAGGTTATCCACTGTGGTTTGGAGAGTGCGAGATATCGGGAGCTGGTGCCTGCCCGAGTAGTAAATGGCCGTGTCGTCTACGAACAGAGCTAACTGCGCCTTTTTACTTTTCGGGATATCGCTGGTGAACAGCGTGAAAATGAGGGGGGCGAGCGCAGAGCCTGTAGGACTCCTGCACGAATGGGGTGGGGGAGAATAGCGCTCCTTCTATGCGATAGCGAAAGGTGTGGTTTGACAAAAAGTCCCGTAAAATGAGCACGAGATGGTCCGGCACGCCGAGTTGGTAGAGCTTATATAATAAGCCGTTGTGCCAGACTTTGTCGAACGCTTTCGTTATATCAAAGAAGACACCATCCATCATCATACCACGTTGAAAGCCAACGCTTATGTGTTCGATGATGCGGTGGACTTAATAAACGCAGGAATGCTGCGTTCGGAAACCAAACTGCTCGTTAGGGATGAGACCCTTTGTTTCGGCATAGTCACTGAGTCGCTTATAAATAAGCCTCTCATAGATTTTGCCGAGCACATTGAGCAGACTGATGGGGCGGTAACTAGTGGGCTCAGCCTTGGGCTTACCGGGCTTGGGGATACCAATGACATTTAGGTAGGTAACAGATCTCTGTATAACCGTAGACAGAGAATGCTTAGCATTATCACAATATAAAAAGATACAGTAGGACGCCGCCTTTGAACTCGTGGTAAATGCCGACAACGTGTAGGCATTGTCGCAAAAGCTAGGGTTGTCATAAAAATTATTGGGAAGCATGAACATGGTTTAATGTTAAATTGAAATTGATGAAATCTAGTTCTTTACTGATGTAAGATGTCGACTTGCAATCTTTCACAACACACGTAGTATGCACCATTTTAATTATTATACATAAATTAAAACAATAATAAATTGACATACGACAACCCTGAAAGTTGTCTCTCGAACTACTAACACGGTAGCGTACACAGTTCGGGAGCGCCCTTTCCCCGTCTCACCCCTCACGCCTCGCACGATTGCCCTGTCTAGACGTCTTCGTTGGACGACTGCGATGTCAAACGTCATTAATCAATCAAAATGACAGCTTACCCTCATGACGGGTTTTTGTTGTGTGTTGCAATTTCAAGTGTAATTAATTGTGGTTCACCAGCAAACAAAGACATTTTGAAGTAATTGTAAACGTACCTGGCCCAAGGTCCATACATTTTGGAACATCTCCTTTGAAATCGTTAGCGAGTCGCTGGGCTGGCGACTAAAGCCACCACGTATTTTATTTTTATTTTTATGGGAAATCATCAAATAACTTCTCCCGCTCTGGGTGGAGCGGGAGGGCGTGTCAGACTTCTACTGACTAAAACCTACCCGTGTTCCTTCAGTTGCCTGTGCCAGGACCACGGTAACTCTTTCGAACAACCTGCAACCCTGGCGGGCATCGGCCCTAGCGGACCCCTTCAGCTAGTGCTGACATCTCTTTGAGGCGCGCGTGGAACACAACGCGCCGTCGACACCGGCCTGGTCCTTACCGGACGGCGAGCTACCCATTGCTCGCTATCTGCAAGCCCGCGCCTACGGTAGCCGGGAATCGGCTATCGATTCCCGACGCCCAGAGCGTCTCTTGCGGCGACTAGGGGCGTGAGGGCGCAAAGATTGCCTCTCCCTCACACGTTCAGCCTCCTCCATCGCGAGCATTACTGCTTCGCAGAAGGAGGTGACGGCTTCCCATGCACTCTCGCTCCGTACCATCGCCTGTACCAGGGCTGGACGCGAGAGATCGCCGCCGCCGATCGCCTCCGCGAGGACGCGCCGGTGCTCTGCCCAAGCCGGGCAGACCTCCACCGTATGCTCCACCGTGTCCTCCGAGCGATCCACACAATGGTAACACCCGGGCCCGGGCGACCGCGTATGACCTAGCTACTTTAGCCAAATATAACATTTGTTGAATTTTGCGAGTTTGATTATTAGACTATTCTTAATCTGTGGTCTAATTTACCTGTTCTTAATTTATTTTCTGTTTTCTGTGTTATCTGTCATCAATGGCTGCGAGTGGGATTCTGTTGTGACTGCAAGAGTGCAAATTGTAATTCGTTTATCTCGCGAAAAACATTCAAATAGCAATTTATTTACAAAGAAGATGTGTGACTAGCGTTCGGGGTTAACAATTAGGTATATTTTATTAAAATAAATCTTGGATCTTGAGACTCGCGCCTATTGACCGTTGTCTTGTCAATTGTCATCCCCGGTGATGCGTGCGTGTGCATTACATTTGGATAAAAAATCGATTTAAATGATTACCAATTTCATTGTAATGTCGACATAATCAATTGCCAAACATATTGTTCAACCTTTTGTCGATTCAAAACGGTGATTGTGCGCGTTAGTGTATAAAATATGTATTGTTTTTATTGATTGATGTCCTAAATAATTTGTGTTTAATTGTGAATACGTAATTGTTACAGAAGTGACTAAAACACAATGGACGTAGACGATTCGGCGGTCGACCTTAGCGTCAGGTGATTTTATTATTTTATTTTGTATTTTTGTTTACATTTTGTAATATTGTGGAATTATGTAATTTTTTTTATGATGCAGGGCATTGCCCCCTGAGCTGAGTGAGTTAAGGGCTTTGACGGCCAGTGGGCTTACTATAACGCCTGCTCAGCCTCCACCACATGTAAGTAAAATTACAAATATCTAATTTAACATAATTAATACAAGCCAGCAATCACTGAAAAAGTGAAGAAAATTGTCAGAGGTACACATTTCATCACTTTCTCTTTTTGCCTATTGTAAGACATACTTTGTTCATATCTCATACATGGATCTCGGCTGGAGGTCAAATCATAGATAATTTTGGTTATGTTTTGCATAAGGAAGAGTAGCTGCCAGTATTGTAGTTCAATATTATTAATGACCTGTGATTTTTCATTATAAGGAAGTAATGACTAGAAAATTAATAATGTTTTAATTTACCTACTTGAATAAGCCACTTTGTAATTTAAAATGTACATATAAATAGCTTGATTTTATAAATATAATCTGATACTATGAAATATTGAACTGACCATCTTTATGTTTTTGTTTGCTTTCCACAAAAAGATTGACCGGGTAAGTACTAACTTGTAACAAAACATACAATGTTATAAAACCAAAGTTTCCATTAAATCATCTGTATAAAGTCTAATTGAAGCATTGTAATTAAAATTGATGTTAATGATGTGACTAATTCCATAATCACATGATCTGTACCTAATCTACTTGAGATTAAACTCATTAAAAATAAATTCATTGTTTTTCTGAGCAATTAGAGAATTATAGTGACTTAAGATGTTTGTATTTTATAAGATAGTTAATATTAATTAATACTATGCAGCCAGGCTGACTACTTTGAGACAAATAATCTATGTTTAAACTGAATTACTGTATTTATAAGCTTAGTTTTTGTGAACATCATCTTTCAAGCCTTTTTAACCCTTCATATGCCAGAACGTATATCCATGCCAGACACAATGGCTTTTTAATTGTGTCTGTAATTAGTGCAAACAAACGGTTAATTATATTATGAGGTTTTACTTCCAATGTAAATGTTTGTAGTAAAACATCAATTGGCAGGGACAACCATTTAAATTGATTACTAGGTATTTTAATATATGAGAGGTAGTTTGTCTTATCTCTTGCAGCAATCTATTGGATATCAGAATATTTCACTGTAATATATGGTACAAGTTTAACTAAAATCTAGGAAATGCTCCCAGAATAATAGTAAATAGAAACAAGCTTTCAGGATTATATCTGATGAATAGTTTCAATGTAACCCACCATTAGCAAATTCACCTCAAAATAATTTATTTGAATAATACGCTATGATAATCATCATTGCTCTATGTAAATTACTGTTATTCAGCTGCATGTGGTTGGACTGGAAGTCGACCACAAAATGTTTACGAAAGTGCTAGGCAGATGATGTATAGACTGATGATATGATGAATACACTAGTGTAATAAAAAGCCTGGCTGCTTAGTGTGTGACATTTAAGGAGTAAACTCAAATTGTAATGATGTTACTCAGGTACAACAACTCAGGATTGTGAGTAGATTGCTTGATACATTATTGGTAAAACTTAGTTTATTTATATCTTTACTACATCACATCTACTTCTAGTATTGCTACAAAGAATGGTAGTTAGTTTATAATCACCACTTTTGGCCATTGTATTGGGGGATTAGGCTACAGGAGGATTCCTCTATGTCTTGATACCTATTTATGATTTTTAATTGAAGTAACACCTGTAGTTATTCATTTACTTATTCAAAACAGAATGTATGATTTATTTATTTCATTAGTATTTCATGCACCTATTCTAACTATTCAAAGAAATAATACACAGATTTTCTTTCTATTGTACTTCAAATTGTAATATGTGTAATGTGTAGGGCTCCAGTGGCAAGCGGGTCCTTCGCCCTCGATCTGAACAGCGTAGCTATGCGGAGAGTCCGGATATTGTGTTGCTACCGGCCGCGCCGCCGCACCGCAAGCCATCTATGCCGACACCTGCGCCTTTTACTGGTAAGACAACTTTTTAACTAAACTCGGTATCAGATGCATTACTTTTTGTTAATTTTGGCCTTTCATTAGTGATCTTTCACCTCAAGCTGAAAAGTCTAAACACAAAATTAATCTACTATCTTGGATTTTGGCACTCGGCATCTATCACTCGCCTAACGAATGATCGAAAAATGAAATTAAAGGAGCATTTATGAACCTCCCATGTAATTTTTGTGGTGTCATTTGAATATGAAACAAAATTAACCTTCACTCAAGTAAACCATTTACTTGAGTAAATCGTCTGATATCGGCGTAAGCATTCACAGGCGTAGCTAATATACTTTCCGAAAAGGTATAAGAAAACCTGCCTCTGGCTCGTTTGCTTTTTTGCTGCATTAAGGCCGGCGCAGACTTGACGAAGCGCGGTTATTACTGACAAACAAATATGGACCTTGAGGTTGATGAAATAAAGTTGAAAATAAATCAACTTTCCTTAGCCCGAGACAACATCAAAGCGGACAGAGGTGCGTTCTGATTCTGAGGTGTGCGCCTGGTGGATTATTTATTTTCGTCTTTATGTGAAGGAAGGCAATGTTGATATTTGTTTGGCATTGGCAGTGACAGACGCGCTCCGCCGGGTCTGCGCCAGCCCTTATTATAATGATTATACTAAACGCAAATGGTTTAGTCAATGGTCCTTCGGTCTTAAGGCCTTTCTAAAACAATGTTCAAACATGAATCTCTTTTCGAAACTGACAGGTTTTAAAGAACTCCTTCATAATATGCGTCGCGACCAGACACTACACGAAGCGAAGTTATCTGGAGGCGGTGTTCCGAAATGTGTTCCTCTCGGTACGTGTTGCCGACAGCCTTCTTTATCTTTTTAAATCAAAATCAAGGCAAATCTGTCAAAAATTCACAATGGAGTTATAGCTGAGGAAAAGAAGGAGCGCAACAAACTGCCACTTAAACACTTGGATTTAACTCTTAACTGACTTCGAAATTAAACCACTTGCCGTGGCTGTAGCATAATCAACCTATAATGTTCCCACTGCTGAGACATAGGCCTCCAATCTGTGAGAGGGAGTGGAGTGTACTCCACCACGCGGCCTTAGCTAAAATTTCTCAAAACGATGATTATGACGAATAATTATGCAATGACGGGTATATATACTTTGTGAGGTTAGTCAATGATTTTTTTCAGTCGTTTAAATCCGACACAGACTTAATAGACATGATAGTATTTGTCGTAGAAATCCGACAGAAGTGGTTACTGGGTTAATAGCATCTGACTGTCTTGAACGCTTTTTCTTTCTATCTAGCTCAGTACTTATCATTAGCTTTTCCAGATTATCCGTAGTTAAACGCATACTAATATCCAAAAGCGCACGTTTCTAGCATATTGCAGACTGCTTGGTGATGTCGAGATCTCCACGGTATAGATTCATTGCTAATGAATCGCCGTAACATAACAAGTTGTGACGATCAATGAACACCACTTCTTGAAAGCATCGATCTTACTGCTGTTGCGACTTTTAAGGCACTCGTTTGCGCGACCTATGAAAAGATTCAGAAAGCCTGCCCAGCGACTTAGGGTGTATATATGTAGAACGCAGGTAACCGATATGCCTGCGCTTGTCGGCGCCGCACCGTTGCCGATAAGCATAGACATGTTCCTATATGACTTAGTCGGCGCCGGTTCGCGCTGATCTGGCAAAAAGTATGAAAACTGCCTGCGCCGGCCAGCGTTGACAATCGGCGCTTGTCGGCGCGGGCTACCAGCGTTCTAAGTTCTACATGAATACACCCTTAGGTACAGAATGCGGCCGCTAATTTGGCATTTCGAGTTATTCAAAAAGTTTCTCATCACACATCTCATCGCTCATACGTCATGTATGACAGAGACGACTCTCTTCAAAACCTCAAATGTATCTTTCTAAAGCTCGTTATGTCGTATTATTGCCTAAATACTAACAAGCGCAGGCCACAGCGAGAACGAAGCGTTTTATCATATTTCGGTTTATAGTTCGCGCAGTGTGAACCCGAAGTATGCAAACAGGCGATAGCTACATGAGCGAAGCTAAACGAACTTAACTTCGTTCCCAGTGTGGTCTGCGCTTAATTGATGCTTAAGGTCCAATGCATGGAGCGTGAACCGGCCCAGAGTAACCAAATATGTGAAATATGCACATAATAACACATATGAAAATAATGGACATAAATATATTCCATTGACCCAGTTTTTCTAACGACTCTTGGCTAATTTGAGTAGCGGTGTATAAGTCACGTAATAAAACAAATATTTGCATAAACTGATCAAACAGTATCACACACGTTATCAATGAACAAACGGATTCCTAAACAAAACAAGCTTATACTTGCTTATACTTTAGTCTAATAAACGGCGTGTGTGTAAAACATTTGTCATATGCTCATCAACGTTTCTTTCATCAATTAATAACTATGTTATTAACATATAAGAAAACGCCAAATAAATATAACTCCAGTGAACCAAGATTGGCAATGGTTAGAAGGTTTCATTAGAAAAATGGTTCAATTAATTGAGCAGAAATTGACATACCTACACGATAATTTCATAGTCTGGAGTTTAGTCCCAAGTCTATGAAATTGACTAACTGGTGTACCCTAGACTCTAGGTTACACCAGTTTTTAATCACCGTTTTTGGAAAAAGAAGCTGAACGGTTGTGCTACAGCTAGAGAACAGTTATCCTCCTTTACAACTACTAGCCACTCTTATTTAGTCTCCATAAAATTATCTTATAAAGTTTCTCAGTGTATCTTTAAAAATATTTATGTAATATCTTAACAGATGTAAGCAGTAAACTAAACTCCGGCGGTGTGAACGTATCAATAACGCCGAGCACGCTGCCGGCGCCCGCGCCCGAGTCTCCGCGTGATCCGCGAGACGACGAGGACTCTGAAGAGGACGAGAATGAACCGCCATTGCCTATAGCTGGGCACAGAGTAAGTACAAGCTAAATCATGATAATATGAGTTCGTAAATCAATTAAGGTTCAAATCTGCCTAACACCCCAGAATTTGAAAGGAAATTTACCTTTAATAGAGACAGCATGAGACTGAGGAATAATGTAATAAGCCAACAGTGCGGTTTAAAAGAAGATGTAGTGACAGAAAACCGATCAAGAGCGTGTTGGGCCATGCATAATGAAGGGGTCCGTAGTTGGGATTAATTTATCCCAAGAACAAACTTAACATTGTAGTTGAAAAACATGTTCTCCCATACATTCCAACTACAAATATTCATAGTTAAACGAAAAGGATTCAACCCACATTACACCTAATGTGGGTTAGATCTTTTCGTTTAACTATTGACAAATATAAGTTTGTACACACAATATTGAGAGATTTACCATGTTATTTTAAGACCATAGACTTCTTATAGGTTTTCTTGTAGGCTATAGCTCTAGAGTTATTGTCTTTATTTTTTTTTTTTCAAAATGTTAAGGTCAGTAGTTTCGGAGAAAAAAAAGGTGGGGAGGGGGATTGTCAATTTTCGTCCATTTTCTTAAATAACTTTAAAACAGTAAAATTATAAAAAGATATATACAGGGTTATTGGTAAAACACCAACAACCTCTTAAGGGGTCATTGTACTCATCATTATAAACAACTTTTACTATGGGACCAAACCTGAAATCGCGGAAAAAAATCATCTGTTCAGTACATTTTGACCAAATAAGCGAACATAAATGTACTACTGTACTGAACAGATGATTTTTTTTTCGCGATTTCAGGTTTGGTCCCATAGTAAAAGTTGTTCCAGGTGGCGTTCTGTAGTTTCTGCCTACCCCTACGGAAAGAAGGCGTGAGTTTATGTATGTGTATGAGACTGAACGGCGACTTAAAAATGAATTGCGTTTACGAAGTTGGCCTTTAGTCGTAAGTATATAACACAATTCGCAAAATTTTATGAAAATTATTGTAACGTAACATTGGCAACACATTTTGAGTGCCGTCAATAAGGCTCAATTAAGCTCTCTTATTTACTTATTGTTAAAGTTAAATCTAAGTTAAAACTAAGACTGGCTGTGTAGGCAACTTGCTATGTTTGTAATTGAAAGAGAGACCTTCGGTTTTTTTCTACTCTACTTGGCTCTGGTTATAGTTGCTGTTTGACACCTATAAAATCCACATGTCTTATTCAGGAACTATCAAGCGCTGAGATATGGGAGCGTGAGCGTCGCCTGCGCACATTGAGAGAGAAACTACGCGCCGAAGAAACACGGCTTGTATTGCTCAGGAAACTGCGGCAATCACAGCAAGCGACTGGGTTGCCGCCTGCTAAGGTACTCTACAATTTCGACTATGTTGAATTTATTGATATTAAATTAATTTACCTTGTAGGTAACTGTCGTTTTAACCTTGCTACATATCATGGGAATGCCGGTAACTCAAAACAAGGCTTGGTGTAAAAGGTTTTTCAGTTTCTGTCTGAATATCTGTTTATTTTTGATCAGCTGATCCTTAAGAGGCTGCCGAGCGCACAGTGGCGCCCTCATCGTTGGCGCACTCAAACAGTAGTTTTATATTGTTAAGTTTTATTGTAATCATTAAAACGGAAAAAAGTGGTCACCATTTCCCGTTTTAATGATTACAATAAAACTTAACAATATAAAAGTACTGTTTATAATAATAATAACGTATAGTCTTGTGGAGCACAACTTAACGTGCTTATTTTCTGCATTTTCTTTTTAAATTAAAAGAAATAACAAAACAAACGATGAGGGCGCCACTGTGCGCTCGGTAGCGTCTTAATTGATTTGAGCCGGTTTGCATTACTGCGTAGTGGAAAGATTCGACTGTTATATTTTACACTGGTAGATTGTTAAGCACTGCAAATATTGACTTTATGCACAAAACGTATAATCTCTTTTCGTTTGTCTCAGGATTCGACAACGGGTACAGCGTTGGCCGGTAGCGGCTGCGTCGTTCCGCCCGGAGTTACTGTCACACCCGCGCCGCCTCCCGCGCATCAACAGAACAAGGTGAGTTCAATAATAATGTAGCTTTAGTAAGCAGATAAAATAAAAGTAAGCATCAGTTCGGGTTTAACTAGGTGCAGTGAATATTGAACACGTGTTTATATAAAAAAAAAACCTACTGCCTAACTGCAACCCTATGCGTCATTTCGATTTCCGAAATTAAGCCTGTTTGGCAGCTTCTAAAAAACCGTTACTAGTGAATAACCTAGCTAAACTTGAGTGATCAGCAATAATAGCTAGGATATACAAAGCAACAAGCGCCTCTAAACCTCGATGATAAAATAATTCACTGCTGTTCTAAACTAGGCATAACTGTGAATATAATCGCCAATCTAAAACAAATATAATTCGTATATTACAGCGCACCAACAGCAGTACTCCTACAGCGCCGTCTAACACTTCAAGCTCGTCGCGTCGTACTTCTAGTTTACCCGGCGGAGCCACGCTTACCCCCGGACCGTATCGCTCACAGGTATCTTATTATCTATGTAAATATCAATCAATCAACTCTATCGCAGTTTACTGGACATAGGCCTCTCCCAGACTGCGTCACAACACCATGTCCTTCGCCTTCCGCATCCAATCTGTCCCAGCCACCTTCTTAAGGAGGAAGAGCTAGAGTAGCCCGCGAAATTCAAATTTTCTTAGGTTTTTGCAATATGCAAGTCAGTATTAGGTTGTATGTAGATTAAAATATGATTCGCGACCGTAACAAATACATATACGGGGTTATTGGTAAAACACCAACAGCAAAATGAAGCCGATTCCGACTGATGGTCCTAATTCTGTAAATATACAGGGTTATTGGTAAAACACCAACAACCTCTTAAGGGGTCATTGTACTCATCATTATGAACAACTTTTACTATGGGACCAAACCCGAAATCGCGAAAAAAAATCAGCTGTTCAGTACATTTATGTTATCATAATTCGTCAAAATGTACTGAACAGCAATTTTTTTTCGCGAGTTCAGGTTTGGTCCCGTAGTAAAAGTTGTTCATAATGATGAGTACAATGACCCCTTAAGAAGTTGTTGGTGTTTTACCAATAACCCTGTATATTTACAGAATTAGGACCATCAGTCGGAATCGGCTTCATTTTGACAGTTCAACAACATGGTTGACCAGACAAAATTTTCGAACATATGAAGTAATGGATTAGCAATTTGCTTTAAAAGATTCAGATTCCAGTCGATAGTGTGTTACGCAATTAGGGTGCTGGTCTTATAGAGTTGTATTGATGACTAATGATTATAATTCTGTAAATACATACAACATAATACTGACTTGGGAATTGCAAAAACGTAAGAAAATCGGATTTCGCGGGCTACCCTGGCGCTTTCGCCTTGAGGTCGTCGGTCTATCTAGCTGGGAGGCGTCCCACACCTACGCTAACCGTGGCTCTGCCAAAAATAGCAGACAGACTGCCACTTAAACTGGAGTTCTTTTCCGGATAGTAAATGCTTTGCTGCTCAATCAATCTGCCTAGCCTTTTCCCAACTATGTTGGGGTTGGCTTCCTTCCAGTCAAACCGGATGAGCTGAATATCAGTATTTTACATGGAGCGACTGCCTATCTGACCTCCACAACCCAGTTACTAGGTAATACGATACCCCTTGGTAAGACTGGTTGTCAGACTTTCAGGCTTCTGACGATCCGTAACGACTATCAAAGATCCACAAATGTCAGCCGGGACCAACGGCTTAACGTGCTTTCCGAGGCACGGAGGAGTTTCGGTATGTAAAGATGGTCACCCATTGACAGACCAACCCGTGCGTAGCTTAACCTGATGGATCGACCCGTGCGGCTTTTATTACTTAGCCACGAGCTCCTCCACGAGAGTAAATGCTTTGCTGCTATAAACTTTGAATCATTAATCCTTATTAGCCTATGGGTAGCTAGACTGCAGCCAGCGGGGCAATTGCGTAATACACTATCAATAGGAATCGGTTTCATTTTGACGGTTCAACAACATTCATTGCGTTATTTACGTTGTCGAGCAGACAAAATTTTCGAACATATGAAGCAATGGATTAGCAATTTGCTTCAAAATGATTCAGTTTCCGATTATTAGTGTGTTATGCAATTAGGGTGCTGTTTTCATTTTTCAAAATAGTCCAAATCAACTCGTCACTTCTCTTGCAGTCATCAACAAGCGGCGGAGCTAGCATAACTCCTTCAGTGACCATCACGCCGGCACCGCCACCAGCTAACCAACATGCATCCTCTAATAAGGTAATAATTACATTTATTCATTATTTATGGAAGTTAGAAGAGTATACTGATACAGTCATTATAGCAAGCCCCTATTGCTCAAAAAAAGTTTATAGACCAAAGACGTAGTTATTGCCATAGTCAAAGATGGATGCTTACTACTTCGACGAAAGTGTTGTTTAAGTTTTTCTTAAATTACACAGGTATAAATCTCTAAAGATTTTAAAGCTTTATTTTGAAACTGCTAAAGTTTTTAACAGTAAAAAGATCTGTAAACTCAATACAGAAGTATGTCATTATTGCTGTGCAATAACAAAATATTTCGAGCAAAACATTCGACAATTTTAAATAACATAGAAGTTAAGCCAACTAATCTATATAGGCAATCTCAATCAGTTTATCAGTAGTTCTTATAATACTTTGTACATTGCAAGCAACCCCAGGACAACTCGTCGGTGACCAGTAGTACCAGCGATGCAGTGAGTATGGAAATGTGATGTCATTTCACTAATTATAGTTAAATCTATTTCGATTTTTCTTTATTTCTGTACTGGGGCTCAATTTTTTCATTACTTTACCCAGACTACCGGCTATAGAAAGAATGGCGTATAACTGTGCGAATGTAGAGTTTTGCGGGGATGTAATTTGAGTAAGATACCAGTCCGTGCCGATTTTGTATTTGAAGGTTTTCATAAATGAAATTGAGCTCCAAATCTGAGAGTGTAAGAGAATTATACAGACTGTGAATCAATACTTTTCCAAGTTAAAGTAACTACCCAAAAAGCTTATTAGAATAATATGCGTATATCAACTACATTTCAGTATTAGTAAGTGAGAATGTAATTATATTTATGTCTATCAAAATTTGTTGGAATAAACTTGCTTCATGACGACTATAGTTTGACCGATACCACTGTTGCGCGCCTTGGGTATGTGCGCGGCGAGATGGGGAGTGCAGGCCGCTCATTCGTAAACGCTCACGGCGACTCGCCGCCTGCGGTACAGGCGTATCGGCCAAACTGTACCAGTTACAATAATAGAATAATGCAACAACCTCTCCTCTTTTTGTACCCAAGAGAATATAACGTAAAAACCCATAGTACCAACGATTACATTTACGTTACAGGCCAGTTCCCGCAGTTCAGAGGACACCCAAACTCCTGCGCAGCGCCAGGCCGCCGCTAAACTGGCGCTACGGAAACAACTCGAGAAGACCTTACTGCAGGTAAGCATACTTATTGTACAAAAATGTATAATTATCGTATAATCCGAGTCATAAAAGAAAAAAAACGAGTGCGAAAATTTTGTGTTTGTACTTCGTTACTCAACCGAGTAACGAAGTACAAACACAAAATTTTCGCAGCCGCCATCTTGGATTTACATGTTGACCTCACTATCGACTTTAGCACCCTCGGAAACTATGAAACCGACACCATGATGAAGAATTTGAACATTTTCGCATCTTGGATTTTTATTATGACCAAATTGAAAGTATCAATTCGATAGAAGACAGTCGCATGGAGGGGGCTTAACGTGTATGAAATATGAACGTTTTTAAAGTTTGAACGCGCTTTTTCGTTACGTGACGATTTCTACCAGTCAACTCCTACCACTAGCCGCGTTAAAAAAAATGGCTGCGCTAATCGTGCCCTCTCAAGTGAAAGCGCATAATATGCTATTTTGCTTGGCTGCCATTTTCAAATCGTTCGTTATACGAAAACATAGTATACGACACTGATCTGAAAGAAATGCTTCTTCCATTTTGTTTATCCCAAGAAGGTAAGAATGATTTTGGATGTCGCCGCGTCGAGACTACGCATTTACCGTGAGTAAATGCGTAGTCTTAGCACGTTTTTACTGTCATTCATGACTGTTATGAGGATTGGCTCGGGCCGCATGTGTGGCGCCCGCAAGACACCTCTTCATATGCATAATCGGCCTGTAATGTTCGCCCTGCTGGGTCTGGGACACAGGCCTCCACGGTGAGAGGGAGTAGGCCGTAATCCACCTCGCAGGCCCAGTGCGGGCTGGTAGATGTCTTCGAAATGTTGGTTCTAGGACCGGTTGCCGGTTTCCTCACGATGTTTGCCTTCACCGTTTTGAGAGCAGTGCAGCAGTGAGCAGTAGTAATGAAAAAATTACACAAAGTAAGGCACCTGTCAAGGTTCGAACCTACGACCTACAACTCGTAAGTCGCGGCCGCTAGCACTGGGCCACTAACACTGGGCATATAATATGTATTTATTATGATCAGAGATCGGAATAGGTAGAATATGAATACTTAAGCTTCGAGGAAAGAAGTAACAAGAGTGGATAATACCTCCTATAAAAATCCCGAGATTTAATCGGCATGTTTATCATGCCCCCCCCCCCCCCCCCTAAAATGCTTAGTATTATTTATTATATATTACCTACATATTCCCTCGAAAAACACATCTAAACTGCGGTTAACCCTATATATATTTACTCTTGTTCTCAGATCCCCCCACCGAAACCGCCCCCACCAGAAATGAACTTTATTCCTTCGCCCAGCAACACTGATTTCGTCTACTTGGTGGGCCTCGAACATGTTGTGGACTATCTCACTGCAGAAGATCGGTAAGAATGCCTTCTACTAAATAAATGTCATATTATCCCACTCTATGTGTAGCTAGAGTATATAATGTGTAACTGAATAAGTGGACATGGGTGCTGATTCTCTTGTTCAAAAACTAAACTAAAATTAGAGAATCGCTATATTTTACTAACAGGCTGCGCTAGAAAGGTACGGCTATAGCTATGGACTAAGTAGAGTATGGAGAAACTAGTTTACGCCTTGCGCTTCACCATGTTTTTAGTCGACATGTTTTTACGTGTCGTAAATTTGTATGTAAATATTAGTTCAACTAAATTTGACAGCTCTAATTTAGGTCCGTCTCCTTCTTGTTTTATTAGAGAGGAAGAGTTAGCAATAGCCTAAATTAAGTTTAGTTTGTGCACAACAGAATCGGCACCATTATGAAAATATTTTGTTCAGAATCAGAATCGTTTACTGAATCGATTTCTGTCAATGGCGCCGATTCCCTTGTTCACAAACTAAACTAAATTTAAGTTCAGTGCATCTTTTTTTTCCATTTCATTAATAAAATGACAGAAGATAAATATTAGTTTAGTCCTATCAAATTAAGATACTCCATAGACAAGTTTAGTTGTGATTCAAAAATTGGCTACTAAAATTACGTCAGGCGCTGAGTAATTTGACAGGACTAAACTAATATTTATCTTCTGTCCTTTTCTTAATGAAATACAAAGAAAAAGATGGACTGAACTTTAATTTAGTTTAGTTTGTGCACAAGGGAATTGGCGCCATTTTTAATTTACGTATATTTTTATCCCAAAAATAATTAAAATTACGTAATTTACAATCACACTTCCACTGTAGTCAAAACAAATCAAAGGACGAGTACCTACTATGCTAGAGCCATTTTATACGTTTGCGACTGAGTGCGTGCGTAGATTTGTAATTTGACCACAATTTTCTCCTACAATCAGTATACATGGGCTGATCCAAATAAAAGTAATGATTATCTGTTAATATATATATATATATATTTTTTTGCTTGCATAGGTAGTTATTCTCTTTATCTAGCGGTAGCGACCTTTGATTTTTTTTTAAATTCAGATTCCAACATAGCTAATGGTGTGCTCGAAAGCGCCAGGGTTACTTACGCAGCCAACAAAAAAAATAGACCACAATTCCCCCATTCATTTGAGTAGTTATTCATTTTAATAGTTTTAGTAACTAATTTAATAATGTAAGAGGAAGTCGAAAGTGACACCGGTGACTGAAAAGTTGTGTGGAAATCGGTTGTCATGGGCGTGATGCGGAGAAATGAGAAAAATGTCAGGAAAGTTTTTTAGTATGAATGTGGAGGGCTATACGAGTAGGGAAAGACCAAAGAAACGATGGATGGACTGTGTGAAAGATGATATAGCTAGAAAGGGAGTGACTACCGCGATGACAACTAATAGAGAAATATGGAAGAAAAAGACATGTTGCGCCGACCCCGAATAAATTGGGACAAGGGCAGGTGAATGATGATACATGATAATAAAAATTCAGTATGTGTATTATCATTATAACATAATATTGTAATTGGTGTTTAGTCGTATGCGTTAATTCCGGAACATGTTGTATAAGTAGTTCTGTATTATGTAAATATTTTAGGAATATTTTATTTTATTTATTTGGGATAAACAAACAGTTACACATTGTCTCTTATCTAATAATGACATAAGAGTAATTTAAATGTTAAACAAACTCCATTAGTCAATTTAACATTACTCCATGTAATTTGTTATTCTATAACTGTTATTGATGCGTAATACTTTGTGACGTTCGCGTGTCTTGTTTCTGTCTGCCACGTTTAGGGCCAGTTTTTTGATCCGTAGTTAACTCAACCATTGGTTAAACTTAGTGGTTGATTTTTTGCTAAATGTGAAAGGCTAAACATGAATAAGTTAACACGAATGTATTCATGTTAATAAAAGTAAAATGAATTATTATAGAAAAAGCGAAATCTACGTGTTGCATGAACAATGACCGTAGCATACATATTAAATACACAATGGGAAGATTTTTCAATACTCAGATTACTCTCTGAAGAATACATAATGATAGTTTGTCATTTTATCCCCCAACCCCCACCCCCTAGCATGCCGCGCTCATCCGTGCCGGCGCTGTGCGCGCAGTGCGGCTGCGACTTCACGCCGGTGTGGCGCTGGGAGCGCGGCACGGGCGCAGGCGCGCGCAGGCACGACGCCACCTTCACGCCCGCGCCGCCCCCTCCCAGCGCGCGCCGTCTCTGCGAGCTGTGCGTCTCCGGGAACGTCAAGCGGGCGCTCAAGGTTACAATTATTATCTATAGCTACAGGGTTATTTGGTACACTCATCACCTATAGTGCTACAGGGTTATTTTGGTACACTCATCACCTATAATGCGACAGGGTTATTTTGGTTCACTCATCACCTATAGTGCTACAGGATTATTTGGTACACTAATCACCTATAATGCTACAGGGTTATTTTGGTACACTAATCACCTATAATGCTACAGGGTTATTTTGGTACACTCGTCACCTATAGCGCTACAGGGTTATTTAAGTGCGTGGCTAAAATTAGAACTAACTAAGTTTTGTCAATTCAATTTCTGTGACAATGGGGATGAAAATTGCCACGTGCTCATTTGTCAAAAATGTCACATAGTTCAATTAAATAGTTAACAAATGCATGTTTGAAACAACGCCAGACGACGCGGGGCTGCCAACAAAGTTAATATGATCAGCTACACGACTAAGCAAAAGGAAGTGCCTAGCATAGAGCTTTATAGCAGTTCAATGGCGCCGCCTTAGCATTCCGATGAAGTACGTTGTCGTAATGTGTGGTAGATTCACATACAGCACAGGTTTTCGCTCCAAATTACAGAATTCTGTGTACAAATATTAGGAACAAACTCTTCAACATAACCCGTCCGAGAAGAATGGGAAGAAAAGTGCCAAGTTTCACCACTAGTGTCGCTTACAGCACAGACAGTAAACATTCATGCATGTCAACGATATTAATTGATTTGTGTAAACTTAAACATTATTACATCAATGCTGCATGTTCGGATATTCAATTCAAATAAAACATTCTTATCAATTTCCCGCCGTAGGTACTACGATGTTATGATTTCACAGTAAAATTAAAGAAAAACTTCAAAAATCCAAAATATCTAATATTAATATAATCTAATAGTAATATTTTAAATCCATTGACCATTTGTTCTGCTTGCGCTGGTGGCGCCATCAATGCACCTTGTTTTGCGTACTTAAAATATCCCATTCATGTGCAAAATCCAGCACAAAGTGGATACACAATCCACAATTTAAGGCATTATGTGAACATGGCTTATAAAAGTCACCGTTACCAATATGTGGTGGAGGGATAAAATACCAAATAAAAGGGTGACGGATAAAATATTTGATCATTTTTTGCAGTCCCCTATTACTTTATACGCAGTTCTTATAGGTTGTAGAACACTAATAAGCCTTATGGCAAGATGCACAGTCTCGAATAAAAGTAAAACTCAAAACCGTCTCCAATTACATATAAGTATGTACTTAGTTATAGTTATGATATAAACATAGATTTAACGTCGCTATAGGTAAATGGTCGCTACAACCAAGGTCGTAATAAATGAAATCCACTGTACTTAGTTATAGTTATGATATAAACATATTTTTTTGCGAATTCAACCTTACGCGCATGTTTTAAAGTTGTTTTTACAAAGCGATGTACAAAAAGCAATAACAATTTTACGACCGAAGTTTGCCGGCAGGACAAGGCACGAAATGGAGACGAATATTTTTTTTATTTTTTTGTATTGTAAAATACTACCAGTATTCAGCTGCATCCGGCAAGACTGGAAGGCGACCGTAACATAGTTAGTTTTAAACACATTTATACTTTATAACTGATCGTAAATAGCTATCGTTGTATGAAGTGTACCGTTATGTATCTCTAAAGTTCAACATCATCATACAGGTACAATCGAAGAGTATATTTTTACTAAGAAAATAGGAATTACTCAATTTCGCTCATAAAATAAGTAATCGAACTACAAACATTTTAAAAAAATCGTCGAATTGATGTCCTCCTCCTTTTAAAAGTCGGTTAAAAACTATAAATAAATGTATATAATAAATAAATACTAATTAAAAACTAAATGAAAAAAGTAAAAAAGTTATTAAATTAAACATAATAAAAAATTGACACCTTTGAATAAGAACAGGGTTAATTAGTATTATTCGACTAAATTAAAAGGAAGTTGAAATTAATATCGCATATTGCTCCCTATATTTAGTCAAAAAACCACAAAAACAAATCAATAAACTCTTTTACTTACCGAAAGTATGATATCCCATCCTTTGTTAACGTCCTTGACGCAATATTTTTCCAATTTTTCATTGAACACTTCGCTATTTTTAACGTGCCTGCAGTGATGCGAGCAACGCAATTAAAGCAATTAAAAAATAATTAATTTAATAATTAATTAATTAAATTTTATTTTTGCAATTTTAAATTGTGCACTTTTTTGCGGACGGTTTTGAGACACTGAGTGTATATTGGGTGTTTTATAATATATAAGAAGTTGCGTTGTCTATAGTTCGACTGGATGAATTAGAATTCGCGATAGGTTTTGGGCTGAGGCGATTCAGTCTTTTCTAGACTGAGGACTTCCATATTTACGGAAAAAGACAATTTCCGCCATACGGCTGGCAATTTACCAGTTTTGTGTGAGAGAGCTACAAAAATCCACAAAGGCAGCAGCTAGCAACAATTTTCACAGTCGAGCTAAAGTCTGAATTACCTCTGTTTAGAAACCTGTTAATCTCGGTTCCCACGGCGCGTGATATCACAAGCAGCGCCTGGTCAGGTCAGGCCATCTTACAGTCAGCTCAGACAGCAGTAAAATGCTCAAGCAGTGTTTGATTGATAATGTATAAAACTCAACTTAAATAGAGTTCAAAATGTGCAAGAAATGACTCCCTGATGCATTTGTTTGATCATGTATACGCACATTTCTACTCAAAACTTGACAGCAAACAACATGCTCGAGCAGTTTGCTAGATTGTCGTGTTGTCAGTCAGTGGGAGGCGACACGTGATATCACGCGCCGTGAAAAGCCAGCCTTAAACCCCTCATCCGGTGGAAGTATAGCTCACTAGGGCGTATACCTGGATGGTATGATTACCTGTGCTCGTTAGGCGGAGCACACGGCCCGCCTGAAGACTGCGTTCGTGCGCGCACTGCAACAGGAGCAAGAGATCGAGCGTCGCCTGGCCGCGCCGCCTGCCTCGCCGCCGCCCGCGCAGCCGGCGCATGCGCACGCGCACCAGGCGCCCGCCTCGCACCAGGCGCCTCCCCCCGCGCACGCGCACCAGCACCGACCGCTGCAGGTAACTATATCAACAGCGCAGCCCGTGCACGCGCACCAGGCGCTCTCCCCGCACACGCGCACCAGCACCGACCGCTGCAGGTAACTATATCAACAGCGCAGCCCGTGCACGCGCACCAGGCGCTCTCCCCGCGCACGCGCACCAGCACCGACCGCTGCAGGTAACTATATCAACAGCGCAGCCCGTGCACGCGCACCAGGCGCTCTCCCCGCACACGCGCACCAGCACCGACCGCTGCAGTTGACTATATCATAGCGCAGATTGCCAAATATATATATAGTTTGTGGTAGCAAAATATCTGTATTAAATATCAATGTACGTTGGTATTTAATTAATAACAAGAACGTTATATGTCATAATTGAATGCAGAACTTGGTTGTTTTTATTTTCGGTTAACTCATTTTTGAGTAAATAGGTAATTGCTTCATATTTTGCAATAAGTTACAAGTCTTGTGTCATCGGGCTTCTGTTTCTTTTCTATGCAGTTCGAGAGTGACCGCGCTTTAGCTCTTGTCAGCATCTTAATTCTGTATTCGTACAAATTGATGCGCACGACACAGAGATTAAAGCCCGTTTGCACCACAAACTAAATGCATTGACTCCCTCGTTGGTGGTCGCTGCTGAGCAAGAGTCCTGGCTTTGATTCCCGGGTCGAGCAGTGTTGCTAGGGTTTTCCATAAGGAATTTCTCAGTAGCAGTCCAGAGTCTGGATTTGTGCCTGGTTGGTGGCAATAGGCTCGCCCCCTATTACTCGTAATTACATGGGACTTAAACGCAACTGGTGAAATGTGGGTGTACTACAGGTACACCTCTGCCTATCCCATCGGGGATTACAGGTATGATGTTACGTTATATGCATTTAGTAATTGTTGGTGCAAACGGCCTAAGTTATACTTGTAGCTAATAAATCTTTTAATAATGTGAGAAGATGTAAGTTTGTTTCTATTGCTGCTACGTGGTTTTGGTAAGAATATTGTATTTGATAATGTACTGTGTTGTGGCCTGTATGTGTGTTTTTTATGTCGTGTACTGTAGAATAAAGCCTCGTTTACACGAGAAGAGTTACTCGACCGTCGAGACTAGAATCGCCAGGCGAGTTAACGCACTCATGTATTTACAAGCTGAGAAACAAATACTCGGATACGATTATGTTGTACTCACCAAGGTGACAACTCGAAACACGTCTTATTGTTTACACAGCACAGACGCTGCAAATTTTAAAAAGCTAGGCGTTACTCGCTTTTCGAGATGCGAATGTACACTACGGCCGAAATATCAGTAGGCTGCGTAGTAACATTTTTTAGGAACCAAATGGTGACATGAGGCGAGTGTGAGTGTTCAGACTCGTCAAGATATTTCGGCCGTAGTGTTTATGCGAAAATATGACACGAGTGAACATTTACCTCCTTTTGATAATAGTCTACAAGCTCTCCCTGTGCAAACGAGATTCAATGTATTCAGTACGTAACATAATGTATGCAAATGTGTGCAGATGTCGGTGTCGCGCAGTGCGTCTCGCGGCGGCTCCACGTCGTCTCCCGCGCCCAGCAAGACGCCCGCGCCGCCGCCTGCGCCACGGTAACGATATCTACTTTATAAAAATCTTTCCTGGCCCGACCCTTCCTGGAGCCAGCCCGCGCTGCTGAGCCTGTAGATTTAAATTTGTCCCTTTTATAATATTAATCTGATCTAGCCTGTCCCCTGCTATCCTTCCCCCCAGTGACGCCCGTACCCCACACTTATTAGCGAATAGTCGCTTAGTTTTTATGCCCTGGCTGGCTCCTCCACCTCCTAGATGACCTGCGAGGCACCATTAAAAAAAAAAAATTAGTTCATTCACAGACGAACCGCTGGCTCTAGAATCATGAAAAGAGAATGACCAAATCATTATGGGAACTGGCGCATTTGGTTTTATGCCACGCCCATTGTTGAAACCTTAGTCGGTATTGGAAAAACCTATAACGAAATTGAATTTATAAACAATTTTTTCTACAAATGCATTCAGAGGTGATATATTTGAACTTGATTTTATGTAAAAAATAATGTTTTTTTTTTTCGATTATCTTATATAACTCGGTTCAGGCAAATGTTAGGTTATGTTACGGCATAATAACTTTAGTTTGTCATATTATTCTGCATTTAATTAATAATGTTTGATTGATGGCCGCGAAAAAAATGTAAATTACACCATTATTGGTCATTGGATTTTTGCCCAAGAGTTGCTTTTATAAAGAAAGTGAGCACTAAGGGAGGATTTTTGAAAACTCATCCCCTAGAGGAGATAAGGCGAAAGCGCCAGTGTTTTTTGCAAGTCAGTATTAAGTTGTATGTTGATCAAAATACGATTCGCGACCGCAACAAGTATGTATTTACAGATCATAAGTCATCAGTACAACTCTATTACTCTATAGGACCAAGTAATCCAATTGAATGACTATTACACGAAATCTTGACATTTAAGGATTATACTAACTTAAGAAGTTGTAATACTGATTCTAATTCTGTAAATACATATTTGTTACGGTTGCGAATCATACTTTAATCAACATGCAACCTAATATTGACTTGTAAATTGCAATTGGTGGGCTACTGTAACGTAAAGGTGCTGAGTTTCGTTCAGCCTGGCGAATGTTTGATAAGTTCTCTCGCTATTTACCTCTTCATTTGCCAAGGCTGAGCCAGAGTAATAAAGTGACGTCAATATTTTTCTCAGTTTTTTTTTTAAATTCTAATATTTGTAGTTTGCACGAATATTTCGTAGAATGGCGAGGCGAGCTTGATCTTTTATATTCCTCTGTAGTAAAATAGTATGAGCTACAAAATAATGCTTCCGACATTTTGCACGAATGTGTCATACTAAGCCACTATCGATTAATAAAGCTTTTTGGACCCGTCAATAAAACCTTTCAAAAATTGCCAGCACTACAGATATTCTAAAAATTTTATTGTGTTTTTCACGCAGGACCTTGGCATCATCGGAGTCGCTTCGTAGTCACCATTCCGACCGCTCCAGAGAAACCAGTGAAGTGCCTGCCAAGAAAGGAAAAGGTAAACAACATTATAACAAGCCTTCAAATTAAGCTGTACTCTATCAATGATAGCCTGAGAGTGGTGGCCCAGTGGTAACGGTCTTGACTTACGAGTTGTAGGTCGTGGGCTCGAACCCAGGCAGGCGCTTTGCTTTGTGTAAATAATTTTCTCATCACTGCTTTTAAAACGGTAAAGGAAAACATCGTGAGGAAACATGTGACATCTATCAACCCGCACTGGGCCCGCGTGGTGGATTACAGCCCTCTCTCTCTCTCTCTCTCTCTCTCTCTCTCTCTCTCTCTCTCTCTCTCTCTCTCTCTCTCTCTCGGAAACCTGTGAACCAGGGGACATTAAAAAGTTCCCACTGCTGGGACACAGGCTTCCTGATAATACTATGCTCTTCATGTATGTTATTCATTAATCTTTCCAATTAAAATGAAAACTAAGACAAATGAGCAAGAAAAATATAATTACAGAAGACGTTTTTGGAAGTCGGTTAAAAATACGCACCAATGAGATTACTTCATTTCTCTGTGTAGTCTGCATCTTGGAATGGGGATCCAGTTAATGGCATGAACCTACGTTTCATTCTATTAAAATGTTGTTTCCAGGGTCATCATCGAGCAGCACTAGTCAAAACAGTAGCAGCAGTAAGCAACATCAGGTAACAATATCTCCTTAAAATTGTAAGAAAATCACTATCCCAATCAATCGTCATTGTAATTTAAACGTTATGTCAATTGTCATAAGTCAAATATTACTCATGTGGTTTGTAACGTTTGTATCTAAAACACTATGCCAATCTACAGACATTGTAATTTAAACCTTATGTCAATTTCATTATCTCTTGTCATTTGTAACGTTTGTGTCTAACGTATGAAATTCACTATCCCAATCAATCCTCATTGTAATTAAAACCTTATGTCTATTGTGATTTGTAAAGTTTGTATCTAAAACACTATGCCAATCTACAGACATTGTAATTTAAACTTTATGTCAATTTCATTAACTCTGTCATTTGTAACGTTTGTGTCTAAGACACTATGTTTGTAATTTAAACCTTGTGTCAATTGACATAAGTCTCCTGTTTAGTGTTGTGATTTGTAACGGCATATTTTCTTCAATAAAAATTGTTTTATTTCGTGTAGCAACTGGCAGCGGCGGCGGCGGCTCAGATGGCGTTTGAACAGCACAGCGCGGCCGCAATGCAGGCACTACAACATCAACTTCTACGAGGTAGTAGTTCCGTTTGAGTTTACAACAGTCTCTAGTTTAGTTCTCTAGTTTTGTTAGAGTTTATGAAAATTATTTTTTATAATATTAATAATAAAAGTATTATTTCTCTTTTAAGACGAACTAAGTCTTGATAGCTTTATTTGATTGATTATATATGAATAAATTTGCACTGAATGCTAGAAAGAGACGACTACGGGCCGCAAATTCGCTTTGTCTCTCTTGTGGGTCTGTAATCACTGCAGAAGTAACGCTCAGTCAGTTCAGACAACGGAAAAATCCTAGTGCATTTTACTGGCTCAATTGAAAATAGGACCGTATTACCATAGCCTAAAGTATAAAATTGTATGAATGTGAACAACTACTAGATTTCGGTGTGCCACAAGGATGTTTGCTCAGCACCCTCCTCTTCAAAATCTATGTTAACGAACTCTGTCTACTTAGTCTCTCTTATACACACATTATAGCGTACGCCGATGATACTGTTATACTGTCCAGCGGACATGACCTTGAAACTGCTAGGGAGGCCGCTGAAAGGTCCTTGACCCAAGTTATGATCTGGTTGGGCAATAATAGCTTAACTTTGAACGTCAGCAAAGCGAACTTTATAACCTTTGGCTCCAGACCCTCTACCCTTCCAGCTGACCTCTCACTACAAATCAAAGCGCATGTTTGTGACAAGCGTGACAGCAACGATCTGACCGTATTACCATTAATACGGTCCTATATTCAATGGAGCCAGTAAATTGCGCGAGGATTTTTTGTTCTGTCTGAGCTGACCCTTAAATCTATTGGGCCAATCCCGTGTGATTGATCAAAATTGCGTGGCACCTATTATTCAAACGGCTTTATGTTTCATATGGCTCCTTACCCGCAGGCCTGTCGGGTGCGGGTGGCACGTCGGGCATGTCTCCGGCGGCGGCGGCGGCGGCCATGATGCAGTTCTCTCCGCTCATCTACACTTACCAGCTCGCCATGGCGCAGGCGTCCGCGCTTGGTAAGCGTTGTACGTATTACACCGACACTTTTACTTGCAACTATACTTTTTAAGCTCTGTGTTCAAAGTTGCTGAGCATTGTAAGGGCGGTTGAACTAAGCCAGGGATGACGAACCAATGGCACGCGACAAAATATTTGGGCACGTCAGCAATTAAGGAATTTATGGTCTGTCTTTTAATATCGGAGACTAACCCCCTTATTCATAAAAAAAGTAAAACGCTCTTTATACCTATTTCAGTTAGAAGTGTTTTGTTAATTTTTTTTCGAATTATGATTTGAGTTTGAAATAAGAAGACAAAACACTTTTTAACTAAAATAGGTTAGTTTTAGCGCTTTTTTTTTTTCATAAATAAGAGGGTAAATTGACAAGTGAAAATGTTAAAATGACCTTTATGATAATGTAATGTAAGCCAGTTTGAAATTTGCAAGTGTCAATTTAGTCATCATCTGCCCAGGGATGGGCCGCGGATGACTGAGGCATGATGATGTTTACAAATTAATTAGTAAAAGCGCAGTAATGCTAACTAATGACTTGAAATTGTATTTATACTAAAGAGGGTATTCGCAAATTAGTAATATGCAGCGCGAGACAATAAAGGTACTTAGGCTCAAAACTTTTCAGCCGCCATAGTATCAGGTTCTCATTGTACTGGAATTATTTAACCTCTTGACCGTCGGGCCTCCCGTCGGGCCTCTGTATGCACAAAGTACCACAAACGTCGGCTACTTCGACAAGCGTCGAAGTACTTGTTGATTTTTGGGCAAGCCTTCGAAAAAACGCAGATTTCGTTAATACATAGCTAGTTAAACGTTACATGTTATACCTTCCTGGCTTCGTTATTAGATTACCTAACTACTTATACCATTCATTATGCAAATACAACTGACCTTATCTAGCAACGATGCGTTAAGTTTTTGTTTTGATAATTTTCACTCACATAACCTTCAAACTTTCTCATATCACATCTAATCTACACAAACATTCACCAAAAAAACACTTTATTACGGTAACACAATATCTGTAGAAACGATAAAACACCACACATTAACAACAATCCACTTATAAACAATAACCACACCATAAAAACTATTTGTTTACGCAACGACAAAATTTCGGCGCGAACTCCGCGCGAACCCGACGGATTACTTTTATTGTATTTTACTTTTGGAAATACGATTACGATGATAATACACAATAATGTCGGTAGCTATTAGCTAAAATATGTTTGTGGAACAATAATCTAACTACATAAGTGTATTTCAAACACTAAACAAAAATATTTATCATAAAACATTACGAAATACGGCGGCCCTGTCAAATTATGAACATTACAAAAGTTTCGTAACTTTTTCTCGACATATTTATAACTTTTCTATAAACTATCACTTCATACGAAATCTATACCTATTTCTCAGTAATTCTGTATACAAATCACTCACCGTTTCCTTCTTAAAAACATTTTTTCTAAACTTAGACACCCGCACGAATCACTCGTAAAACAACAAATATGGCCGTCACAGAGCTTCACAGAAGCACTCATTTCTTTCTATTTTTTTGCTTCCGTTTTGTTGGCACTCCTGTTAAATGTTACCAAAATAGGTCAAGCATGAATCGACTAATCGAATGATACAGCTAGATCGTGTTGCAAGTGCCAATAAATAGAAAATATTACCGTCCAATGACAACCATGCGTGTTGACAGTTGTTATTTTCCAATGGTGTAACGGTGACATTTCGAGTCATTAAAATCTTATTTTCCAATGGTGTTACGCCGACGTTTGAGAGGTTAACAAACGGTTTCTGAAAATAACGACACGAGCATAGATACTAGGTAGATGACAATATCGCCCTCAGATTTCCATGTTTGTTACTGTGACTTATGTACCTAAACTACATTTTTTAATCTCGGAGACTAAATTGACAAGAGGGGCTTTTGGCTAAGTAATAACAGCCGCACGGGTCGATCGATTAGGTTAAGCTACACTTGTCGCGGTTGGTCCGTGGGTGGGTGACCATCTTTACATACCGAGACCCCTCCGTGCCTCGGAATGCACGTTAAGCCGTCGGTCCCGGCTGTCATTCGTGGATTGTTGACAGTCGTTACGGGTCGTCAGAAGGCCCAAAGTCTGACAACCTGTGATACCAAGGGGATCGTATTACCCAGTAACTGGGTTGTGGAGGTCAGATAGGCAGTCGCTCCATGTAAAATACTGGTATTCAACTGCATCCGGTTTGACGGGAAGCCGACCCCGACATGGTTGGGATTTAGGCTAGACAGATTGACTGTCTCACAGCTGGGCAAAAACGAGGTTATACTCTCAGAAAATAGCCTCCGTGTCATGCTTGACACGGAGGCTTTGGAGGGTTTGGAACACTTAAACATGTTGCTAAAACAATGTTCTGCCATTTTTATTTCCCATGAATATGGGGCTTTATTACTCAAGTTTTTTTTGTTTTGTTTGCAATGCTTTTGTACTAGATGAATGTATTGTTAAACTTACAATGGTTTTCAATTCTTGGTTAGTAGAAACTTAATAATGTCACCAATAATTAATACTTTTATGATTGACTGGAATACAAATTACAACAGCTTAGCATGATTTCACTGTAGGTTTACGCCTGAAATGTATATAATATATATAAAATCAATAATGTATCTCAATCCCGAACTTATCCGCAATCTGTGACGGCTGCTTATCGTGTGATTCGCCCTCTCAAAGACTCAGATTGACAAACTCGGCTGTTGATTGATTACAGACAAGGATCGGGAATAAAGACATCCGTATACTAAGATCAAAAATAAGCTTAGCAAAAAAGTTGAAGATCCCGATAAATACAATAAATATCAATATTGGTTATTATAAATCTTGTTTAAACACAATTTATTTTTTAAATTTTCTTTCACACTGAACGACATTCAATTTTAAGTATATTTTCATTCAGTATTTTACTTATTCAGTATTTTACTTGACAGACAAGAAATGATGGCATACTAAGTTATATTTAAGAAACATCAACACGCAAATTAATTACAGTACCAGATAAAAACCGTCATCTGTGGCGAGTCTGAAAACTGCATACCTCTCCTATAAATTACGATTCAAACCCACCAGCCCCTATCCTGTGCATCAATTCTGCTCATAAGTGTTTGCCTGCAGCTGGTAAGGGCGGCTCCAACTCGGGCGGCGGCGCGGCCATGGCGGCTGAGATGCAGCGCGTCGCTGAGGCGCAGAGGCAGTATCTGTTGGATATGATACCCGGACAACATCCTAGGAACCCTTGGACGAAAAATTAAGGTAATTTTAGAGGACATAGCACATTTATATTCAAGAAAAACTAAATAATTCGTGCTGGTTTAAAACCTATTAGGTCTTCTTGAACTTTGAACGATGAAAGACAAGGCAAGAGCTTCATCGTAAAATTTTCTATGTCTAAAAATCGAATTCGAGATCAAAAATGTAAACAAAGGTGTTGCCAATTTTAAATAATAACCTCAATTGTGCAGTTTGCCGAAAAGTACTATAACATGGTGCAAAAATTGTAGGCATATCATAAACAGTTAAAATATAATATTGCATACAGTTTCCAACTTTAACCTTTTCACCGCCAAGCACTTCTATAGAAGTTCGGGATTTTCGTGCCACCAGCGCCACCACTTCTATAGAAGTTGTTCATTTTAATTATCTTATTAAAATAAATTTACTGTGATTAAAAGCTTTGTTTCATTTTATTATTTAAGATAGCACTGTCTACTACCCTGTTTTTTATTTTTCTACAAAAAATAAGCCCTAGTTTGTCCTAAAATCGGCAAAAACAGAAACTCCGAATTTTGTTACTTTCCTCAGAACGCCAATCACTTCATATCAAGTTGGCCAGTGATGTGCCGTGAAAGGTTGATTTCACCATTGAAATATTTATAAATACAGAAAGTTACGAATATCGAAAACATTTTGAGGTCAATAAAATATGAACTTAGTTATCTACTTCATTACAAAGGATAGTAGATGAATTTCGACCTTCAGGTAGATGCCGATACGTAATTATAAAGTTGTTACTAATTCTTGTCGATAGTTATTTTCCCATCTCTACAAAACAATTGGTCGTCTATGCCCCTGTGCGCCACCGAGTGCCACGAACTACTATAGAAGTTGGTCAGTGACGTCATAGGCGTGCGGCTGTCAAGGTCACTTTGGCATAGTGCAGCACAAAATCGGATTCGCGCGCACGCATCTTTCTTTCTTTCACTTGCAAATAGAAAAACACAGGAATAAACAAAAATAGAAGAAAGAAAGACCATAGACCCCATCCCTGATCAGAATCGAATTCAACGTGCCCTCAGTGCCAATAACTTGATATGAAGTTAAAGAATGAGATCATGAAACAAACAGAGATGTACCCCATTCCTTATAGTTCTAATTGAGTTATGTATTAGTTTCTTTGATACTCATAAATTATACTGTTTTTTCTTATTAAGGATACTGTGAAATAAAACAAATCTGGAAATATTTAATCAGTTTTTATTTATATTCGTAAAATCAACTTTATCTTAACTTTACGCGTACAAATCTTATTCATCGATATGACGATATCCCCATCACTACTGTTTACTGTATATTTAGTTATACATTTATAGCTTGGCGCTCGGCGAGGCATTGCGTTTTGTGTACGTTCGCGGCGAAAAGGTTAAAGTGACGTAGACTACGTAATTAAATACTACTACTACTAATTCAAGAATAATATATAATTGTTTCAAATAAAATCATGCCAATTATTTTTATGCTACTGGCAATAAGGCAATGGTCTTAAACATTTGGACTTAATTCAGTGTTTTCAACTGGCGAAGCGCCTCGGCTTCGCATGGGTGCTTATTACTAATTAAATAAATGAGAATTTTCTTACACAAACCTTGTCCTGACAGAATGAACAGAATAAAAAAGAAATCAGCCAAATCGGTCGAACTGTTTTCAAGTGATGATTATACGACGACGCTTGCAACACTAGGGTGTTGCAAGCGTCAACAAGTACATGCGGCAACAAATTTTTATATAAAAAATATATATAAATCTATCTAATATTTTATCCCTTCAGCCGTCGATGATCCGACGATCGGTCCGTATCAAAAAATCAGAACTCTTAATTTGAATTACTAGGGAAATGTTGACTACCCCTGAACTGTCACTTTGACAATGACATTTCTTTGTTTACATTTTTGAAATCGAATTCGATTTCTGGGATTAGTTACTTAGGATTAGGTAATTATTTTTGCGCCACCACGTTCTGATTAACAAGGGCATTCCAAGATTAACTTCAATAAAAAAAAATCTTTTTATTATATTTGAATCTCCATTTGAAATAAGATTAGCCCGATTTTTACTTCTATTCCGTAGGATGGCATTAAAAGCAAAAATGTGGTTACAATACCAACTGTTTACTGCAGATGCCATTTGTCACGCCACCAATGTAATAGATGTCAAAATCGGTTGAAAGGACTGTAAAAAAGGTTTATTTAAATTTCTAATCTCATTTCAAATGGAAGATAATTCGCTTTAAGAAAATAGTGAGTCGTCGTCCGCCGGCCTAGCCCCGCACCTCGAACAAGCGGGTCGCAACTTTAGTGTATTAGTACCTATGTTTAACCTTATCATTGATGTATTAGATTAGAAAGCTAACTTCACAGTGACCAGTTGAAACGCTTGTCTTTTGTGCGTTACCTACATAAAATAACAAAAATGAATACCTCGCATATTCATAAGAATAAAAGTGGATCGATAATTCATAGTGGAGAAAGACGATTTTTATGTACTTTAAAATGTGTGATGTAAATGTGACTGGAGAGCACAGTAATAAAACCTAATCTAGTGACACTGATTAAAAAATATTACTAATGACTTTATTTTTAATTTGACACAATTAAGTTGATTTTTATCCATTAAACTTAATCTTTTCAAACATAAATTGTTTGATTTTTTACTCCACTGTGAAAATACTTTTACCCTGTATTTGCACTAATGACTCACTATTTTATTAATGCGAATGGACTATACTGCCGTCATAAGGAAAAAAGACGTATCTATAATATTTTTTCTAAAAAGAAAAACAAAATATTATTTATTTATTATACAGTAAGTATATTTTTATTTAATATTTGCATCTATATTTCGATAAATCAAACCGTAATCCACGTGAAGTTATTTTCCTTCGCACAGCGAATATTGTATTTTAAAAAGGACAAAATGTGTTTTTTCTCCATTTCAATATTTCTGTACAAACGTCCTACGGCGCGGCGGCGGCAGAATAGTTATCGCTGCTTGTTATGGAGGCAGAAAGACAATTGTCTTGCAATCCATTTTTTTAGACAAGTCTGTTTGCAGTTACTGTTTAAATTTGTTCAAATGTATTCCTTTACTGTGCCAAATAAACATTAAAAAAAAAAATCTTTCTTGCAAGTATACTCCTATTATTTTTGAGACTCAAAATTATATATATTTTTTTCAGCTGTGAGGAGAATAACATGAATTTCAAGTGACAAGTAGACGATTGACGAAAGCAGTGATTATCGTAACAATAACACAACGTAAAACGTATATTAAAATAAATACGTTACAAGTTATTTTGACAATGGAGTGATTATTAATATTAAATTGACAGCCAGAGCATTGAAGCGCTCGTTGAAGCTACAAAATGAAAGAAATAATTCTAAATTTTTATATAATTGTTTAAACACGTGTTCACTTTTTTGACCGCCATGTACTAAATTACGTTAAATTGAAGGATTACTTTTAACCAATTTAACACTTAAGACGCCCCCGGAGCATGCGTAGTTCATACAAACGAAATACCAAAATAATTTGTAAATCAAACATATTCTAAAGGTAGTGTGTATTTATTCCGATTGGATTACAGAATATCTAGGTTCCCAAATATATATTAAATAAGAAAATTGATTTAAACAGGAAATATGAGAAAAATAAGTTTTCTATAGAAATTTTAAAATCCTCATATCTCGTCTTCAAATCAGTGTCCTTTCAAAATATATCATTGGGGACCTAGATATTCTGTAAACCAATCTGAATAAATACACACCATCTTTAGAATATGTTTGATTTACAAATTATTTTGGTATTTCGTTTGTATGAACTACGCATGCTTCGTGGGGCTCTTAATTTTGCGAATTATAATTAATGAGCAGTTATGTTAGGGGGGATGTATGAAGTTACATACATATAAACATAATTTATTTATATACAGTCGTTAAAATTTAAATGACTGTAAACAATCGTTTTCATAAGTAAATAAGAAAACATTTATGAGTTAACATTTGATTTTAAAATATAAAAATTACGTCAATAAAAGTCCGTGGCGGTCAAAATGCTTAATTAACTCAAAAGTTCGGTATAAAGAAAGCAAATGCTAGATTTCAAATATTATTTTGAGAATCACACCGCAAAGAATGCATTTCTAAGAAAAAATCGAGAATAAATAGGTTTAACTAGTGTCTAAGGAAAATTTTCAACGTCTTACAAAGCGATGCACAAGTTTTTAAATACGTAAATGGCTTAGATTAGGTTATACCATCGACTACAGTTTTTTTTTGTGCTAATACTACACGAGATCTCAAATAGGAGACATTGCTGGGCAAAATATTGCGAATGTAGTCATGTTTTTTTTTACAAGGCGTTTACGTCTAAAGCTTTGGTTTCGGAAAGCGGTACCGTTATAAGTTATAATCGGTGCCATGTATTTGACATAAAGGTGAAAAGGTATTGTAAGGTGAAAGGGGTTTGGAACAGTATGACCAAACGGAGCATACAGAATTTAAAAAATATTTCTTTTTAAAATTCTATATGCTCGTGACAATAAAATAAACCCACATGCTACTTTAACACGTTCTGTGCGGCAGACACGCATGTGCGATTTTCGAACGTTCACCATGTGCTACCGGCGCATATGCGTGTCCATACAATTTATGTACTTCCTTCGAATGCGGCGCGCCGCACCTGTGGGTTTTTTGTGCATCTCTATTGTTCTTGGCGTAATTGTTTTATGACTCATAAAAAATGGGAAATTTTTCAAACACACCTAGGCGTCTCGCCGCACTTGGGATAAGTTTGTAACGGCGCACATATGTGCCCAGCCGCACTGGGTAGAGTTTCTTCAATCGCGCCTGCGCGCTCATAGCACCACACGAAGTATTTTTTGGGCGCGTATGAGTGTTTGCCGCACAGGGTTTAGTGTATCATAAAGCAGCACTTGGAGCAAGTTCGCCAAATAATTCAGCAGTGAATGTGTTAAAAGAAACCCATAAACCCCTTATGTCTTTTTATGGTTAACGTTTACACGAAATTTTTACTGAAATTACTTTAACTACAATCGAAAACAGATTTTTCTCATAAATAATGCTAATTTTGAGGAAACTGCGTTTTTTTAAATTTTTACTGAAATTACTTTAACTACAATCGAAAACAGATTTTTCTCATAAATAATGCTAATTTTGAGGAAACTGCGTTTTTTTTTTTTTGTATCAAGCCAAATTGTGTCAATCGTGTTTCTGCCCTAATAATTTAGTAAGAAATCTTAAATTTTTATAAGCCTGATAAAGAATAAGGCGAATTTGTAGTTAGTTTTTCGAGGACAAAAATTGATTTTGCGTGCAGCCGAAATGCTCCAAAATATCTTATTTGGGACCCGTTTCGCCGTAAGCAAACACCACTGTCCAAAGATTTAAATCGATAGATTTGCCCTCACCGTACTTAAACACGCCACAAAATAATAGGTCCGACATGACGGTGTCACTCTTTGTCCCGCTATGTTTGTCTCTCTTTGGCATATGAAACGATATGGGCTGTCAAAACGGACCTATTATTTTGTGTCACAAGAAAGTCTCCATACTGAGAAGACTGAGCTCACATTAATAGCGTTTCCATGTCAATCAAGTCACTGCGTCATTGTGTGTCAGAGGTGTCAAAACTTATCAGAAATGACATGTCTTTTGACGCGATAGGGCGAATCTAAAGATTTAAATCTTTCCTACTGCCATCATTTTCATGATAGCCGTCATAACGGCCGTTAGTGCCGGCCACCGCTCTAGGAAACCGTAACTTTAAACTCATTTATGGGGATTTTATGAAGATATAACTGATGAAATTACACTATTATAAACTTCAGATTTGTCGTTAATATAATATAAACTCCTACAAGAATCTTTGTGACACGATTGTTTTGTGGAACGTATTGAAGAAACAAGACGGCGGTGTTAGTTCTGATTTTGGCCATGTGCCAAAAGATCCTTGTAGAGCTATAAATTACGATGTTACAATCATAGACATAGAGAATGGACTGAGAGTTAAGGCGAAAATAGATAAACCATTCTAAAAATGAACGCCCCTCCACCAAACGTGATTATTTCAATGTGTAAGAGGAAATACTTATATCAACACTTTACTTGAGTGCGTGCGGCGAGTTACTGTAAATATGATTCGTCGCCGCACTTAGAGCTCTAGAGTCCAGGTATTAGCATTGTACGGCGGGGAGCGTTCTATTTGTATGGAACGACAGGTTCGCTGTCGCGAGTTCGTTTCATTTATATACAAAGATGGCCGACAAATCGGGCTGTTCGGCGTTTAGGCAAGTCGGGTAGGAGGTACGGTTTTCTTAAAAAAAAAAAACTATTTTTTTGCAATTTGAAACAAAATATTTACTTGACTGCGAAGATGCTTTTTCATTGACGTTTTTGACGGTACTTTTGCGGTGAAATCGATGCGTGGTCTCACTTTCATGTCTGTCCGGTGACTGAGCAACCAATGTCAAAGACAAATTATTTGTATTACGTCGATACACCTTATTTGCATGTGAGCGTAACCGCTGTGGAGGGGCGTTTATTTTTAGAATGGTTTATCTATACAAAACTATGCAAATAGAGGTTGTCTACTCTGAAATGACGTGCCCCCACTTAAATTTATATACGTACATGGTACACTACGATAAATGCGGTAGTGGGGCGCGTCATTTCAGAGTAGAGAAACTGCCATAACAACTTCAATTGCCTTGTAGAGCTATAAATTACGATGTTACAATCATAGACTTCTAATGGCATGCCAGCTACTTGCATAGCTTTGTACCAGCTACAGGCATGTGTATTTTCGCCCTAGCCTCATAAAAGTGATTAGATCTAGAGACAGGCTATTCGCTGTCTCTAGAGAGACAGCGAATAGCCTGTGTCTTTTCATCGATTAAATTTAAGCATGAAAGTATAAGTATACAAATTAAATCTAGAAAGAGATTCGCTTTGTCTCTCGTAATTTTCGGTCTGTATTCACTGCAGAACTGAATACGGAACGCTCAGTCCATTTTCTGTCTGGTTACAACAGCCGGAAAATAACTTGAGCATTCGCGAAAACGATAGTACGGTGTCATTTGAGGAACGTATGGGGCGCTTTTCTATAGAAGTCGGAGGGACTTGCGTAGACGGCGCGATTTTGTTCAAGATATTTACCGGCAATTTTTCATGACATAATCGTGATAAATTAATGCTTTATCTTGACCGACATATTCGTATAAATCTTGGTCAAGCTCAAGCTTCTTTAGAACATAATATTCTTGATAATACTGTAGTTGAAAACTGCCCTGGATGAAATACTTGGGTATAAAATACTTTTGAAATAAATGTTTTATTTTTATTTATTTTGTATAGACGTCGCTCAAATATTGATTTGACATCCCACATAACAAAGGAGTGTTCGAACAAAAGGTAACATTTCCACTTTTTGGCTTTTTGCCTTTTTTTTTGCATAATCATACGTAAATCTGTGACCATCATTCATTCTAGTTTAATGTGGCGTATCAAATAGTTACGATTCCCTTAGAAAAATCGAGTCCAAAATCACATTTTAGTGATTTCTGACAAAAAAAAAAGCGATGGTGGAAATGTTACCTTTTGGTCGAACACTCCTCAAATGTATCCGAATATTGTAAAATACACGATTATTTTCTTAGTCATATATTTAAGTTTATATACTTTTATTTAGTGGCAATATATTTATGTCTACAATTTTGTCCGGCAATGTCCATGATGCTAGCACTGTGGGGTTAAACGGTAAGTGTGTGAAATGTCTAGATAATAAGTGATTCGATCATTTTATATGATGTGTTTTTATCTAGGCTATAAATAAATGGATATTGCTAAGGATAAAATGCTTTTTATATAATCCCTTGCATGTAAGAAAAAAAATCAATTAGCCCTTACCCAAATGTTGGGGTCGGCTTCCAGTCTAGCCGGATGCAGCTGAATACCAGTATTTTACATGGAGCGACTGCCTATCTGACCTCCACAACCCAGTGACTGCGTAATACAATACCCGTTGGTAAGACTGGTGGTCAGACTTGGGCCGCTGTCTACCCGTAACGACTATCATAGATTTACGAATGACAGCCGGGACCAACAGCGTGAGGCACAGAGGGGTCTCGATATGTAATGGATGACGAAACGCCCGCGGCAAGCGTAGCTTGACGACCTGTGCGGCTGTTATCAGTTAGCCACGGGCCCCTCGCCTTGCATGTAAGAGACTGGTCAGAAAATGAATACAGGGGTAATCAATGAGTGACTAATTACCCTTGTTAGGGTTCCGTACCTCAAAAGGAAAAAAACTGAGCCCTTATAGGATCACTCGTGTGTCTGTCCGTCTGTCACAGCCAATTTGAGTCACAGAAATACCTATGTGTACCAAATTTCAACTTAATCAGTCCATTAGATTCGGAACAAATTGGCTGTAACAACGGGACAGACACACGAGTGATCCAACCCACATTAGGTGAAATGAGGGTTGGATCGTTTTCGTTTAACTATGGACATTTTGTTGTTGGAATGTATTTGAGAACATGTTTTTCAACAAAAATATTAAGTTTGATCTTGGGAAAAATTCATCCCAACTACGGAACCCTTCATTGTGTGTGGTCCGACACACTCTTGACCGGTTTTTTTTTAAATTGTATATTTACTAAGACTAAAGACAAGGTGTTGGAACCGGTTAATGGTGTTCATGCAACCATTATTATTCCGTTCATCGATTAACCGGTTAGTTACAAAAACGATTCGACTAAACTTAATCATTTTAGCCGTCGTATGCCTAGCCTTTTTCCCAACTATGTTTGGGTCGGCTTTCCAGTCTAACCGAATACAGCTGAATATTTTACATGGAGCGACTGCCTAGACGACCTCAACAACCCAGTACCTGAGTAATACAATACCCCTTGGCAAGACTGGTTGTCAAACTTTCGGCTTCTGACGACCCGTAACGTCAGTTTCGGGCTTCCGAGTCAGAAGTTCTGACGACCTGCAACAACCGTCAAAGCTCTACGAATGAGCGACTGCCTATCTGACCTCCACAACCCAGTTACTGGGTAATACGATCCCCTTGGTATGACAGGTTGTCAGACTTTGGGCCTTCTGACGACCCGTAACGACTGTCAACAATCCACGAATGACAGCCGGGACCGACAGCTTAACGTGCTTTTCGAGGCACGGACGGGTCTTGCTATGTAAAGATGGTCACCCATCCACGGACGAACGTAGCTTAACCTGATCGATCGACCTCAACCCGTGCGGCTGTTACTACTTAGTCACGCCCCTCTGACATGGTTAAAACCAATTGTGTGACATATGAAAAGAATATATGAACGATCAAAGCTACCGAAGTGACCGTCCCGGATTTTTGCGGACATGGCCGGCTTTTTGGCCCCATGTCCGGACTATATCCGGCCTTATCATTTGTCCGAATTTTTTGAGATAAGGGGATTTCTTTTAGAATCTTATAAAGTTCAATGAACTGTTAAAAAACCGGCCCATTGCATGTCGGACCAAGCACGTCGCACAACGAAGGGTTACGTAGTTGGTTGCCAAATTTCATGATTCTTGGTCAATGGGAATTAGGTCCCCTTTAGGTTTTGATTTATTTGCGAGTATCAAAGTATGTTGCTTAAATGGCCGTATTTTTTATTGCGTTGACTTAGAAGCTTGATTTTTTTTTAGAGCTCCAATGGACCTGCGTATTTGATATTCATGTCAACTTGATATCTCCACGGGTACCTGAGCAAAAGAGTCTTGACAGACTGACGGACAGCGAAGTGATCCTATAAGGGTTTGCTTTTTCCTTTTGAGGTACGGAAACGTAAAAAAAAACAAAATAACATGTTTTGGATAAAATATTGATTTATTTATGAACAAATAGATAAAAAAGTATGTAGGTAATTAACAAATGCGAATGTTGTTTAATCTTACAGAAATACTGGTTATTCTTATTTTCTATTGGTAGTACGTAGCTTATTCTTTCAGCATGACAGAGGAAGACACGAGCTCCTATAATAAAAAAAATAATAATAATATTTGTCATTATTATTGTATAATTTTCATGTTGGCTCGGTATGTGATGAGGAGGCATGAAACGCATGTGACTTAAAGAGTGATGAGTATAAATGTTGATGGATGGAGAGAGAGAGGAAGGTCAAAGAAAAGATAGATGGATTGTGTGAGGAATGATATGAAAGAGAAGGGAGTGAATGATAGCGTGACGGTTGACAGGGGAGAATGGAAGGAGAATACGAGTTGCGCAGGAGTTGCGCCGAACCCCACGTAACAAGAGCAGGAAGACGTTGATTGTTTAGGTAATTTCCATGTTACCCTGTAGGATAAATTGAAGTAAGTAAGAAAACAACAATATTATTTGCCAGGCACTCGGCAGCAGATTAGAATACGATGATTGAGAAAGAAGTTGAATTCAGTGTAAACGCTTCATAACGTCTTTCGATATAACGTAAAACTCCCTATAACCTAGAAATTAGTTCAATTTGGTTGCTACCCATATATTGATTCACTCTTAATAGCGCAAAAGCCATTCTCTATTACGAAGAAATTTGTAGGCTCCAACTAAACCTTTGAGGTGCCGAAATTTCTAAGAAAGCATGCGTAGCATGACCACTTCTATCTCTACGAAGAAAAGACACCGTTCTTTCTATTCTATACAAAGTGACATTTAGTTTCTCCGTTTTTGACATCGCACCGTAGAACTTACGTAAAAGTTACTACATATACTATCGGCCAAACTTCCGCATGCTCACCTTTAGGCGATAAACGCATAGCACGGCTCACGACTCGATCGCCCAATGCATGCGTTTTGACTAATAGGACAATAGGATGCACGTTTGTTTTTGATTTGATTTGTTGCTAATGTTTGTTGTTATTGTTTGTTACACGCCCCGTACTCACACAAATCGCCCGTGAACTTCTGATACTTCCTAACTAGTATTTTTGCGCGAAACTTTTTTATAATGCCAACACCTAATTACGATTAAAATAAATACACCACTATACTAACTGCATTTAATTATGATTTCATAAAAGACGTAAATACTAACCAACTTTAAAAGAATGGTTTCACAATCTTCACTTCCTTCGATTCGTCGGTATATAGTGTTTTTCTTCTAAATATGTAAATTATTTTTTATTTATTTTTTCTCATTTGACATGCGTTCGTTATCATACTCCTATGTCACCTCGTGGACAATAGTGTGGGTTATACGTTTTTTCGACTGTAATATAACTACTTTTTGTAAATGCTGTACTGTATAACTGTTTTTTGTCCCAAATAAATAAAATAAAAATAAAACTTCTGTTTGGTTTACCAAAATTCTACACGAAAAATTAACAAATTAGTTTTATGTTCCTCCTGTAAAATGTGTTTGTAGGTAGATAGAAAATCTCAGAAGTTCACGGGCGAAATGCATATTGCCTTTAATTGTGCGCAACTAGGAAGGGGTTTGGTCTGTCACTAGCTGCGCTTCCGCAGAAATATTTTCTAAACTGAGCATGCTTAAGTTTTGTCGATAGTACATTTATATTATCATCTAAGATTGGGCAAGTAAAATGACTTACTTTATGTGCACTCAAATATTCGAGGTCTGTCTCAGCGGCCAGCACCTGTATCGCATCTATGATGACGTCGGCTGCCTTCATTACGCTCTTAGCCATCGTCGCTAGTACTTCGCTTACAGACACCTGTAAGAAAATATTGTGTGAAGACTGCGGAGTAATTGCGGAAGTAACACACTAAGAATTGCAATGCCTTTCATTTTGACAATTCAACAACATTCATTGCGTTATTTACATTTTCGAGCAGATGAATTTTCCAAACAAATGAAGCAATGTATTAGGAATTTAGGAAAGTATATTACACATTCGGGTCGTGTTTGTACTAAACAGGGACCGTGTTATGGAGTATTAAAGCCACAATAAGCTTCACCTGAGACAGTCTGACCGACTCCTATAAATTCAAAAGTGTCTGTAAATGGTTTGATTACGAGACAATTTGAAAAGGCGTACGTCATCTATTTATTACTGCGAGAAAGAGAGGACAAATATTGGCATCCTTTTTTGGCGTAAAATAACTCCATGTCACTTCCTGACACCGAAACAAAACGGCTCCACTTCCTTAATATAGTGATATCTGTGATATGTGGCTGTTTCTGGCGGAGTCATCATTGTGACATGCACTGTCCAAACACTGTTTCGACGATGCAACTTTTATTGGAACTTATGGCATGTCATAGGCAATTTATTTAATAATAATAATATCCTGGGACATTTCACACACAGTCATCTGTTCCCAAACTAAGCAGAGCTTGTACTATGGAAACCAGATAACTGATAAACTACATACACTATATTTTTTTGTAAATAGGTACATACTTATATAGATAATTACACCCAGACAAGACAAACAGACATGGGTGGGAATCGAACCCACGACCTGCGACCAACCACGCCAGCTGGCCTGTCAAATAATTGCACCATGTAAACTAGATTTAATATGAATTCTGATCATACAGAAAATTGTGACCAGCAATCCAGCTTCTAAATGTGGTAAAGTCCAGTCGTCGAAAGAATGCGTTTTTGACACCTGTCAGTTTCATACTAATGAATATGTGTTTTGCGAATTTGGTCCTTATAACTTTAATAAGGTGTGTGAACAGCATGAATTCGATCCTTTTACAACAGGTGCGTCCGAGGCCAGAAAATGCTTGAGCCTTAACTTTTTCTTCGGATGCTTGGTATTGCCCAAAATATGTTAGCCTGAGTAGCTTGTTTACCACCTATATTGTATTGTTGTATGTATATAATATTAATATATACAATTTTTGCTTTGGCAGTTTATTGTTTTTGTTGGCAGTACTATGTTGTTCACAGATTTCTTATATTATTATTCTGATAATTATAAGTGAACACTTGTAATTGGCTGTCAGTCACATTTTCAATCTCATTGCCTCTTTTCTTTAGCTGTAAGCCTTCCAAAGGAAATAAATAAATAGTTACTAGAAAATGACCAACTGACAGGTGTCAGGAACGCATTCTCTCGACGGCTGGACTGGAGAATGCAGGATTCTTATACTATTTATTAGAGATGCGCCGAATGTTGGTTCAAGCGAATACGAATGTTCGGTCCAATTCTGATAGTAGTTATTATATCATATTCTTATAAAAAAATAATGTCTGAAAAAAAAAATGTTACTCAAAGCAGTGTTATTAAAATTGTTAATTTGATAGAAATTTAATTTAGTTTAATTTATCATTCGTAAAAAAAAATCTGAAGTTTATTTGATTAAAATTTTATTTCAATTGATTGTTAATGTGGTGGTTAGCTAGCGACCTCAACAATTGATCATTCGTTGGTCCTAGTTTATCATTTATGACTTCGAGTTACTGCTACTATACGGTTATATGTAAGTGGGTTAGTTTTGTATTTTTATTTCTGCTTGAGTATAGTTCTTTTTGGTTTGGCGTGTGCTAGCTGACTTATGGCAATGAATTTAATTTAATTACATGTTTTGTTGCGTAATACCTATAGTATATTATTTTGCGCAGTGCTGTATACAATCAAAATTTTTAACGGAACAGACAGCTGTGCTGCTGGGGAGTTTGTTACGCCACTTCTTCTCGCAGCTAAAGCACTAGGAAGTGGTGAAAATCGGTCGTTTTGGGGGACTGTCTTATGTAATTTTGACGATCGAAAAGTGCTGATTCTCAGCCTAGTTTGAATAAATGACTTTATTTTATTTAAGCTTTTTTATTTTCTCAACAATTATTTTGAAAATAATTGGCACAAAAAGGAACGTTTCTTTCATTTACAAAAAAACTATGTACAACTTTCGGAATAAACCACACTTATTTAGTAATTAGGTCACCTTACTGTTTAATAAAATGTTCTTTTTTTAATATTAACAATAATTTAAATATTCGGTAATTATTCGGCAAATCAACCGAATATTCGGCCGAATACGAACATGAAAAAATATTCTGAATGTACCGAATACGAATATACGGCCGAACATTCGGCGCATCTCTACTATTTATAAAACAATGATAGAATGAGATACTCACAGATGTCTCGTGCTCCCTCCAACAGTCGTAATCAGTGACAATAGCGACGGCTGCGTAACTCAAGCCTGCTTCTTTTGCTAGTACAACCTGCAAGGATAACAACGTCATTTAAATAAGTTAACCCTAGTTAACTTATTGTCTCCATGTCGATACAAAGGTTGTCTGGTAGATATCGTCATTGGCGATAAGAGCGCTGATGTGTCCAGAATATTAAGACGCAGATATATGCCAATGGCCTTGAGTGGTTAGCTTGCGTGTTCTGTGCTGAGCTCACGCAACGCGTCGTATGTCCACCCAGTAATACTCGCCCATCAAGGAGCGCTGTCCCAAATTAGATACATAATTAATTTGTTATGCGTAAAACAAAAAGGTTATATTAAAAGGCATATACTAAAATATAAATAGGTAATGAAATTATCTTTAAAATGATGAAGATTTCATAAAAATATATGAAATCTTCATCATTTTAAAGATAATTTTGCTTGGATAGTTTTTGCGTGATTCTATAACTTCACAAATTAATTACACTATTTAATATAATCTATAATATTCACACATAGAAAATGCTCTAATTTAACATAATTATTTTTTTTCCAGATCATTAACACTTCTAGTTTAGACGTGATCTTCAGTTTAAAATAATTAAAAGTCGGCTATCGTCGCCTTAATGGTTATGTAGGTAAATGAGCTTTGTTAAATTTTGGTGTACAATAAAGCATATTGTATATATCTAAATTGCATAAACTACAGCCGAGAACTCCCCACGTACAGGGCATTCAAATGTGATAGTGAGATTTCCAGTTATAGATGAGCGCATTACTGTTATCGATAAATTATTTTGACAGTAGCGGTATCGATAATTTTTTACGCAAGTGTTTTTGTATTGTGTGGGTTTTGGCTTTGATTTATTTTACTTTTAATCAAAACAGGATAAACGATGGTTTATATGTCTATGCAAAAGTCTGACAGGCCCGCCCACTTTCTAACATTATCGTGAATTTACCTCGGGCACTGTCGTCATGTTCACGAGATGGCCGCCCCACTGACGATGCATCAAACTCTCAGCTCTGCTCGAAAATCTGTCAAAGTTTTAATATTAAATAAGTGGTGGTTTATTACAAACCGCATTTATTCAAGCACGTGACCGGTAAAGAAACTTAACAATAAATAAGTTAAAAAATTTGAATTTTGATCCCAGTAATTTTAAACAGCACTTTAGTGATGTCATTTCTGTCCAGTTACACGGTATTACACACTGCTATGCAGTGGTGGCTCAGTGGTAGCGGCCCCGACTTACGAGTCGTCGTCGAGTCGAGTCATGGGTTCGAACTCGGGCAGGCGCTTTACTTTGTGTAAATAATTTCATCACCACTGCTATTCCTAGAACCAAATATTCGAAGCCATGTGAGATCTACCAACCCGCACTTGGCCCGCGTGGTAGATTACGGCCGACTCCCTCTCACAGAGAGGAGCTAGGCTAGCAGTGGGAACATTATAAGCTGATTATGCAGAAATAAGTGTGGTTATACGTACCTCGTACCTAATAGCTTATCAGCCTAATGTCACTTGCACGTCATAAAACGACAAGGTCTATCTATAATGTCTATGTGACAGATAGTTTCAATATTAGTGAAGTTCAAATGCGTGGGATTAGTTGTCAAAAGTGGTAAAGCAATTACGAGGTCATATACGAACGCAGAATACATTATTTTTTTACTTATTTTTGTTTGTAACTCTATGAATACTTACTAAAGGGGGAAGCGCTGGAAACGCTAGGGTAGCCCGCGAAATTCAAATTTTAATTTTAATACTGACTTACAAATTGCAAAAAACGTAAGGAAATTTGAATTTCGCGGGCTGTCCTGACGCTTTCGCTTTAAGTATATTTGCAATAAATGAATATTATTATACTGGACCCTACCTAGGTCCCTGTATAGCAACCGCTGTGCCAGTTTCGTGGTGGCTATACCCCTTGGTTCTAGCGGCAGTGATCATAGCGTTTCGGGCTCTCTCGCAGAATGCCGGCTTCATTGGCAAGTGACACACGCCCTTTGGACCTCCTTCTGTACGGTCGTAGAAGGTGCATTTGCGACCCCAAGTTCTGGAAGGATAAAAATAGGGGAATTTTAAGGTGATTCTAAAGATAATTTATCCTAGATTTATCTTGATGGATGAGAACTCCAGTCTTTCTGTTTCTTCCGCACCTCCCATCAGTAAACCAGATATACATCATCCGCCATTAGAATTAACCCTTACTAAAACTTCGATTACTAATTTAAAAAATAATACTAAACGATCTAAGCATATCTTCACTAAAACAGACTATGAGGCATGTGTTCGTGATCTACGTAAAGTAAATTGGGAGGATTATTGTCATTTGAGTTGTAATGATTTTGTTCTGACATTTTATAATATACTATGGGAAAATATAGATAAATACACACCGAAGGGTAAGCCTAAGAATAATGAGGAGCCACACTCAAAGCTGTGTGTAGATGTCGCTGTAGTCGACTGTACCTTGTTTACCTTTCTTGACAGTAGTGTGACTGCTATTTATGAGATTTTAAAGTGTAATTCGACTATAATATGTACGCGTTTACGACTGTGCCTCAAGTAAAAGTTGAGCTCCGTAAAAGGAACGCTGCAACTGCCGACAAAAAGGCCGATTTGATTGAAAGGAAAACACTTAAAATATGTAAGGTTATGATTGTTTGTGATCCTTTTTCTATAAGCCACGGACTAACATTCCTATTTTTTTTTTTATAGATTACATTCGTAGGATCCAATCCAAAACTTTCGTGCTGACTGCGACATCTAAGACGCCACCGCATAGCTATGACCACCTTCTGATACATTCAGAGACATAAATGCAGATACTCCTTTCCCAATGATTAACAGACAGGCAATACAGGAATATTTTGAAAACTAAGTACCTATATTGATTGATTAAACCTTTAGGAGAATTATTTATTACATAGATTAGTTAATATAGTTTATTTTACGACGCTTTTATTTTGATGACAATAATGTTATTTTATTAGATAATAATCTTGATTCTTTTATTTTATAGATATAGTACCCAGCCTAAAGGACGGCTTCTTTACTAATCTAATCCTCTTCTGTGAAATGCGCAGCCGATTATCTTGCAGTACTACTTGCCTTAAAGCAACCTTAAAGTTTTTAATACGTAACGCCAATTCCCATTGTTGTCTGCCCTTACTTTCTTTAGGAAATAAATATACTCCTCTGTTTTTAGAAGTTAACGCACTACATTGAGGCGTTTTGGACAAAATTACGGAAAATAGGAAAGCTAAACTTAGTAGATTGCAAAAATCCATACGATTTGACAGCTAATATATCAAAACAAGGTACTGTCGATTGTGCGCCATCTATCGTGATAAAAAGTTAGATTTCCTCCCCATTGTTATCCAGTTTGGTTCTCAACTTCGTTGATTAAACTTCTTAAAGAAAAACATAAATACAGGACTCGGTTCAAACGGTACAAAAACCCTCGGGATTACGATACTTTACTAAAACCCACCCGTGTTCCTTCATTTGCCTGTGCCAGGGCCACGGTAACTCTTTCGAACAACCCGCAACCCTGGCGGGCATCGGCCTTAGCGGACCCCTTCAGCTAGTGCTGACATCTCTTTGAGGCGCGCGTGGAACACAACGCGCCGTCGACCCGGGCCTGGTCCTTACCGGACGGCGAGCTACCCATTGCTCGCCATCCGCAAGCCCGACTTTTGTTACCCTACGGATGCGAGCTGGGAGAGTCATGGATAACTGTTTTAAAGATTATATTGATAGAATTGAGAGTGAATTAAAGACAAATGTAAAAGCTTTTTGGCGTTATACTAAGTCTAAAAAATCTTTCAGAGGTGTCCCTGACCAGGTTTCGTGGGGTGCTCGTGTTGTTGAGGGTGGTAGAGGTGTGGCAGATCTTTTTGCTGACTATTTTGCATCTGTGTACGGTGTTAATCAACAGCCTAGTAACTTTTCTCCAGGTTACTCCACATCTAATTACAGTATATCTTCTATTGGCATTACTGAAAATGACGTACGTGATAGCATCAAAAAGATAGATCTTAATAAAGGGGCTGGTCTTGATGGACTTCCTCCTATTTTCATTCGTCTTTGCATTGATGCACTTATTATACCACTACAGATTATATATAATAAATCCCTTAAGGAAGGTACATTTCCTGATTTATGGAAAATCTCACACATTATCCCCATACATAAATCTGGTAGTATGAATGACGTAACTAACTACAGACCAATCTCTATTATATCACAATTTGCAAAGATGTTTGAGGGTCTCATATACAATGTAGTTTATTCCCACCTCCGTCATATTATTAGTTTGAAGCAGCATGGTTTTGTGTCTAACCGTTCTACTATGTCTAACTTACTTATTTACACTACTTTCATTAGTAACACCTTTGAAGCTAGGGGTTAGGTTGACGCTGTTTATACAGATTTTGCAAAAGCCTTTGATCGCGTTGATCACACAATTCTTTATATGAAATTGAATTGCGCTGGTATTCATGGCTCTTTGTTGCGGTGGTTCGAGAGTTATTTAATTAATCGTTCTCAAATAGTTGCCTTGGCGGGTTATGAATCTGTACCTTTTTCTCCTGGCTCTGGTGTTCCACAGGGCTCTAAGTTAGGCCCTTTGCTTTTTTTGGTATTTTTGAATGATCTTTTAGGTTTACTAAATTGCGATTGTTTAGCCTACGCTGATGATTTAAAAATATACTGTAAAATATCTGACCTGAGTGATTGTGTGAAGCTTCAAAGCGATCTTGATGTGCTTCAACAATGGTGTTTGGACAACAGAATGATGCTCAATGTTAAAAAATGCCAGACTATTACATTCACGAATAAAGTGAATTTTATTAAGTTTGATTATCATATTGATGGATCAGTACTGAGCAGAGTGTCGGTCATCCGTGATCTAGGGGTACTCTTCGATACATCTTTATCTTTCCGCGATCATATAGATAGTATAGTGACTAAGGCTAAAAGAATGCTTGGCTTTATAATTCGTATATCGAAACCTTTTCGTAATCATAGTAGCATTATTTTGCTTTACAACGCACTAGTAAGGAGCTCCTTGGAATATTGTTCTACTATTTGGTCTCCCTATTATTCAACTTATATTAATAGTGTTGAATCTGTTCAGGCCCGTTTTGTTAGGTATTTATGTATGAAGAATGGGATCCGAAAAGCTATACCTGATTACTATGGCAGGTTGAAGCACTTCAAAATGATAAGCTTAAAAGAGAGACGTAATCATTCTGACTTACTAGTGCTCCATAAAGTAATAAATGGTTCTATAGATGCAGAATTAGTAAACTATTTTAACTTTAGGTCAAGTCAACGTAGTAAGCGTCATCATCGTATTTTTGAATTGCCTACATCCACCCCAAATACCACATTTAATAGCCCACTAACACGTACTGCAAGGCAATATAACGAAAGGTCCAACTCGGCGGATTACCCTATTGATATTTTCTCCATGAGTTTTGCTTCATACAGGCGTTCACTATGTAAACAGAGCGAAGAGTGCACGTCAATATAGCTCTAATTGGTACGTTTTGTAGTGTTCTAGATTTAGGTTCGCTAGACACACTTTTTATTGTTCTCCGTTGTCTCTAATATTTCATAGATTAAAGTCATGCATACCTGTTATTTGCATGGTTACTAAAATGCCTTCATTTTTATGTTATTTAATTTGAATTGTAAGTGACTGTGCTGTTGGTGTGCTTATTTTTAAATAAATAAATAAATAAATAATACTTTGTGCTGCAAAGCTGATTAATGACTTTTAAAAATAATCCTTACATTCCTCAGCATCAACTCAGAAATCTGGTGGAAAGCATGCCAAACCGTAGGTATAATAATAATAATAAACGTTTATTTCAGACCAAGTCCATAATTTTGTTAGTAACAATATACTTAAAAAACTAATGTTAGTATTGACAACACGATTACATAGAGACATGAAGCCGCACCCATCTTTGCAGCATGGGGGACTCCCACCGGTCTGTAAAAACACCCAGTATTGTGTTGGTGCTGCCACGAACGCGAGTGAGTAGGGAGGCGCATCTTTACCTAATGATAGCGGCAAAGCCATCAACCCGCGCCTCAGCAAACATCCCTGACGCACTGCATCGCCACGGCAGCCCCAACAGTACCCTGAGTGCATTGTTATATTGGACACGCAGGTCGCTGTATGCCCGCTGCGAATAACTGACCCACGTACCTATAACACGTGGTAGCAATACAAAATACTAAAATGTGTAAAAATTGCATATTTTTTGAAATCTAGTGAAAATGGTCATTCACAAAGCCAGCTGAGGCTTTTTTACCGACTCGCTTTCTTTGCGGCCCAGTGTAGTTGGGAAAAGTGTAGGCAGATTGAGTGACTGTAGCTCACCTGTCGATAAAATCGTTCAATATAACAAGGTCGCCAGGCTTGTATTCTTCCACCAGCGACCCAGTGGCTGTGGTTGCCAGGACGTGAGTACATCCAACCTGCTTCAACGCCCAGATGTTGGCACGATAGTTCACATCGCTGGAAGAAAAACATTACACATTTTATTATACAGTGAGTAAATAATATGGGAGCAGGGATCCAAAGCTAAGTGATAACGGAACCAACTCGTTAGTCGGAGTTGTAGGTCGTAGGTCGAAGCTAGGCAGGACCTTTACTTTGTATAATTTATGATTTAAGAAAAAAAAAATGATTGCAAATAATATTAAATTTATTACTTTTACAGTGTGTTAGTTTAATACATAAATATAAAACAATGTAAAATAGTTGAGGCCAGTTATCAATAGAAGCACGCACTCTTTCCATGGGAAAATTCTTCACTGCCAATCGTATATATGGATTGTTTTAAGAACTCCAAATTATCATGGCGTTTAGAGCAAGCCGTACTCTCTAAAACTGACCATAAATCATAATCCAGCGGATTAAGATCGGGACTAGACGACGGCTAGTCTTCAGCTCTGATGAAGTCCGAAACATTCACTTCCAACCAAGACTGCGTGGACCGAGCTTTATGACCCGGCGCCGAGTCTTGTTGGAAGGACCATACTTGGTTATTGAACATGGTGTTGTTAAGGGGCTTAACTACCTTCTCAAGAATGGTATCTTGATACACTTGTGCCGATGTTTTGATACCTTTTTCACAAAAATATGGCTCAGTCACTCCTTCATAGCTAACACCCCACCAAACCATCACTGAAGTCGGATAATGCCCACGTTGCAGTCTGTCGACTAATTGGGAAGCTTCTTTAGAGCTTTGAGCATAAATACGGTCATTAAAGTAATCACGAGGCAAAACACGTGCCGATCCTGCCGAAAAGGAAGCCGTGCGTGTTGTCTACGATGCACCGACAGGAACAGGATACACTCCCCCTCCCGCGCTGACCGCAGTCTATGCGAGTGCGCCGCTATCGATATTTCCGCATGTCAATTGCGCTTCCGCGTATCCCTTAAACAACCCCGCTTACTTCGCGATAAATGTGTCCTGTAAACGTGTTGTTGAATAAACAAAAATTACGTCTTATCAATATTCCAATATTATACTACTATTCAATACAGTAAATATTGGGATGGTTCGTGACTACGCGTTATCTAATGATAGTGTGCGAGGAGCCATTAATTTGTACCGGGAGATGTTTTCCAATCGCTAGCGCTAGGGTGCATAGAGACGTTTTGCGAAATTTTTGGAATGGTTCTGTCTGTTATTTATCAGTTTTTTTTTTGTTCGTATTTTTATTAATATCATGTAAGCATGAACAATTGTGGGTTTGAATACGTCCCTCGTTTAAACTAACATACTGTATATAATATATTAATGCACTCTACTCGACGAGTTCTGGACAATGATTGATACCCCACATGCCAGGGTAAAAAAAAAAACAAAATAAAACGTTTATTGTATTAAGCTTAGTAATAGGGTTCCGTTTGGCACCCTTCGGGTACGGAACCCTAAAAATGTAAGGCCATTTTTCTTGGGGTCGACGTTACCTACTTGAAATATCCGGTTTTTTTTTTGTTTTCACCATCACATCACGTGGGCGGAGTTTTGCTAGCCAATTTAATTTGAGCCTGTAGTAGTATTCTGTTATTACCTTGGCTGAAACTGATGTTTCCTCCCATGCCTCGCCAGCAACACACAGGGTACTCCTTTGATCTGTCCTTCAATCAACACATCGGATGGCTTTCCGAACGGAGTGGTGACTTCCTTCTCAACCTGGTTCTCGAATAGAGTGGGGTCGCCGAACCCAGAACCCCCGATAATGCCAATCTGTGAAAAGTAACATAAACTCACGCCTTCTTCCTATGGGGGTAGGCAGAAACTCACGCCTTCTTCCTATGGGGGTAGGCAGAACCTACAGAATGCCACCTGCTACGCGCGCGATCCTTACAAACTCCTTTTGCCTCGTTTACGTTCATACATTCGGAATACTAGTACTACGCACCTGACGTTTCTGAAGAACATCACCAATAAAGTTACTGTCGCTCTATGTGTGGAAAACTATTTGTATCAGTATGGAAACCAAAGCACTGAATTTGTAAGAGGCACTACAAATTGAAACCCATAAGTACTGTGGAAGTTCTGACTCCACTGAGGAATAGCCACACGGCGACGTATTCTGATCTATTTGTTTACTTTTTCTGTTTCATCAGATATTTTGAATCGAGACTCGAGCATTACTAAAAATTAGTTTAAAGTCTTAGTTTTAAGTAACTTGAGTTAGGTTTTGAAATTTGTAAGTCTGAAAGTGACACAGGTGACTGAAAAGTTGTGTGGAAATCGGTTGTCTTGGTATAAGCATGCGATGCGGAGGAATGAGGAAAATGTCGTCAGGAAAATTTTGAGTATGAATGTGGATGACTATACAGGTAGGGGTAGAACAAAGAAAAGATGGATGGACTGTGTGAAAGATGATATAGCCAGAAAAGAAGTGACTACCGAGATACTAGACGACTAATAGAGAAGTATGGAAGAAAAAGACATGTTGCGCCGACCCCAAATAAATTGGGACAAGGGCAGGAGAATGATGATGAGTTAGGTTTCGTAACACTGGCCAATGATTTGTAATTTAGAACTGGAGCAAATACTGTTTCTATTTAGTATTTTTGTGTTAAATAAATACCTATTGTGTATTAATTTATTTATTCAGTTTGACAGGTAGGTACAATACTTTATGGATTTTCATAAAGTACCTACTGTATTGTATTTTCATTGGACCCACCATTTTCCTTTGAAATATTTTTTCTTTTTGATGGCTATTTAATAATATATATATATACTTACTTATTTACTTACAGTGAAAGTGATAATATTTGATTCCACAAGTGCACACGCTCTTTGGTTGACATCAAAAACATATTCAATTGTGAAAAAAGTTGGCAATAGCTATTTAGTATTTCATTATATGAAGACCCAGGTATTACATTCATACATGTTATATTTTATAATCTCACGCTTTTTTCCGTTGGCGGTAGGCAGAAACTAGAGAATGCTCCCTGCTAAGATTCATACATACACCTTTTGCCCCAAGCACAGAATAAATAATAGCCCCAGGTACAAGGTACGGCTATTTAATAATATATGTCTTACTTATTTACAGTGAAAGTGATATTGGTGCCGATTCTCTTGTTCAATAACTATGCTGAAATTGAGAATCGCTATCTTTTACTAACAGACAGTGCGAGAAAATAATAATAATAATAAAATTTATTTATTACCAAAAAGGTTACAGACTTAATAATAATATATGTACTTAGTTAAGAGAAGGTATTATTAAAAACTAGTGGTAGGAGATAAGTACAGAGCAATAATCTATGCTGCAGAAATCTGTAAACAAAAGTTGGTGAGCCCTGCCTCTTAAACTAGGGTTACCTGTATCTTAAGAGACAGTGTTCAGCTGTGGGGTTGATGCAATAGGATTTATACAACTTGTGATTTGTGTCGGTCTACCAAGTGATTATAAGATTTTTCTAGATTTATAATTAAAATTAAAAAGAAAAGAAAAATATATATATAATAATAATAGGATAAGGAAGGGAAAAAGTTTAAGGCGTGCATGCGTGTGTGTACCTATGGGTGTATGAGTGTGCGATAGGTGAGAGTGTGTTGGGTAAGTGTGTGTGTTTGTGATGTTATATAAGTGTATGATATGAAATTGAGCCAGCGTTGCTTGTGAGTGTACACTGATATATAAGAAAAGGACGGCTATAGCTATATATGAACTAAGTTAGATGTAAAACTAACGGCTAAGCTTTGTTCAGCACCATGTTGTTAGTTGACACGTCTTTACGTATAGTCTTTTGTAATATATATTTTTTTTAGGTACGTCTGTCTCTTTCTTGTTTTATTAGAGAGAAAAAGTTAGCAATAGCCTAAATTAAGTTTAGTTTGTGCAGAACAGAATCGGCATCAATATTTGACTGCACAATTGCACACACCCTTTGATTGACACCAACAACATAATAGGTTGGGGAAAAAGTTTCTTCACATTTTTTAAGAAAATTCAAAACATTTTTTAATATAGTTTATTTACATTTAACTAAAGTATGTAGGTACCATTTTGTTCGATAACTTTTTGCTATCTTGTAGGTAGGGACATGATCCCATTGCTTTAGAAATTTTGGGACTTCTGGTCAAAATACCGCGACAAGTGGTTTTGGCAGTCCTCTCGTGATGTTAACCTGACACTGCCTAAAGAATTCTGAAGAGACCGAAACAGGTGGAAATCTGAAGGTGCAAGGTCAGGACTATACGGCGGATGCATTAACACCTCCCAGCCAAACTCTCTTAATTTTTGCTGAGTGGCTAAAGATGTGTGAGGTCTAGCGTTATCATGATGAAAAACCACACCCCTTCTGTTGATTAATTCCGGCCGCTTTCTCTCAACTTCTTGCTTTAATCTCATCAGTTGTTCGCAGTAGAGTTCAGAATCGATGGTCCTGCCTGGTGGTAACAGCTCATAATGAATAATGCGCTTCCAATCCCACCACACACACAGCATCACCTTGTTGCGAGTTAACCCGGGTTTCGCCACAGTCTGTGAAGCCTGACCGGCCTTTGACCACGACCTTTTTCGCACGTTCTTGTCATACGTGATCCACTTTTCATCACCAGTTATCAGCTTCAGATTAAACCAAATTTGTGCTACTCTCACAGACACTACACTAGGTCCATAAACATCGCAATTTGTTTTCGCGGCTTGCGTTGCATTTTTACCTTTTTTGTAGTAAAATTTTAAAATGTATCGAATTTCTTCATTAGATTCACTCATCTTGACGGTACGAAAAACAAATGAAAATCACACATTTTCCTAATTTGAATTTGGAATTATGTTCTTTAAAATTTAAACTTTCAATGATACCAAAACCAGCCAGATACAAATAGTATAGCCAAAGAGATTTTATTACAAGGTCATACATACTATAATGCGAAAAGACTTTTTCCCCAACCTAATATTTGATTGTGAAACAACATGGCAACAGCTATTTAGTATTTTATTGTAAATATGAAGCCCCAGGTTACATACATACATAGGTATATTTTATAACCTAACACTTTCTTCCCTTGGGGTAAGCAGAAACTACAGAATGCCACCTGCTACGTTCCTTAACACGTTCACTGTACAGCCAAAATGTCAAAATTAGCTCTCACATCCAATTTAGTTTTTCGTTCCTATTTACTGAGGTACTTGCCTTTACACCACTTCAGGTCCTTAGAGGCCATAACAGTTAAGGAACCCTTTTAAATTTAAGTTCAATTTTCAAAGCTTTGTAAATCCTTAATAAATAAATTCGATGGCTCATTGCTTTTTTTATTTTACCTACATAATTACTCATACGTTTATGTATAATACTAGTATGTTTCTTTTATGTCCATGAAGTAAGAAAAGAGTATGAAAAGTGCAGTGACCCACACGTATGGCATGGACGTCTCGTTCCAACCAAAAATGACCCACATGTGGGTCACGGACAGTGAATGTGTTAAATATACCTTTTGCCTCCAGGTACATATATTACTATGTACAGGTACTATTACTAAAGGAATAAACAAGAAATAGTTCTATGTAACAATAATTTATTAGACTTGAACATTGAATTTATCTACAGAGTTGGACACTATACAACTGTAACCATAAATGCAGTTTCTGATTTCTATTTAATACTAATTGCCATCTAATCCTTGTTGGAACTTAAGCTCCTTTGTAGTCTCGTGAGCTCTCTGTAACGCTTGTGCAATTTCAAAGAATTTCTTTGATTCTTCAGGACTTTTTTCTACACCATCACCTCTTTTGTACATCATACTGACATTGGCACAAGCATACATGTTACCAAGTTCACACGCTTTTCTCGCAAACTTAAATGCTTGAGTTTTATCAGACTTAATGAGATACTCAATTTTTTCGTTTTGATTGGGATTGTGTGGGTTAAATTCTGCTACGTTCTTTGGTACACCAGTCAGATACATTCCGGAGAGGTAGTGACATGCCATTGGATCGTTCAGGTCACAGCTTTTCTTGAGGTAGTTGTAACCTGGAAAAATATTGTTTCATTTAAGTTTTGATACATTTAAAACATTTGAAGGAAAATGATTACCAAGATTAAGTTTATCAGTGGGTCCCTTAATTAAGCATGATTATGAATTATGATGTAAGTCTGTAGTATTTATAGATTTGGTCAAAGGATCGTCATAGGATCTATAGTCCCTAAGACGACCCTCTGAGCAAATCTTTAACTATACTAAAATTAATAACTTTGTTACACTACAGACAATAACAATTGTATATCAAACAGTATCTTACCTTTAGGCACGTCTCGCTTTACATCAACACCGGGACCGGTGGCCGTCAGCAGCATACCAGCATGCAAGCACGCCCCAGGCTCGTTGTACTCACACCCTTTCTCAAAATAGGTTAACGATTCCGCAGCATCGCCCTTCTCCCGCCCGCGACCCACTAGCGTATAGTTCCCAATCTTCAGACATGATTTCCCGTATTTATAATCCAAACAGTTACTTTTGAACACCCTTGCTGCCTTATCAAAATCCTTCTTTATGGACTCCAAGTAATCACCCAAAAGATGGCATACTTCCGGCTTTTGCTCTTTGTAGCAACCGAAGCGGTACTCGATACCTAGGTTTTCTATGTAATCTTTCACGTCTTCTTCTTGTTTTAAGTCATAAGCCATCGCTGTTTCGTAATTTATATCGAAAAATTTTGTGAGGTTAGATAACAATACGGGAAATGTCAATGTCAAACTGATTAGTTTATCAATTTATAAACAAAAAACTTGTTAACATACTTTTAAGTTAAAGTATCGACATAAATTATTAAATAATTCACAGTTGGCTGTAATAATTATTTCATATTTATTGCACAAAGCAGTTGTGTTTACTTTTCTTAAATAGCTTTTTGTAAGACTACAATGTGTTCATTGTATTTACCTTTATTTTAGCAGAGTCGCCCATTATTAAGAATTTAACGAAACAGGGAATTAGTCGGTGCCTTTGCAGTTGTCGACAAGTGTGTAGAATCACAGACGGAGCCGGCGATGTTATGTTTAATTAATTTAATTGCTGATAAAGTGTTCTATCTAATATTTTCTACTTCACCAATAAAAACAGTCAAAGAGTAGAGTATGTAATTTAGAAGAACTCTGTGTCTCTGTGATAAAAACCTCCGTTATGTTAGGAGTATGACGAGTATGTTTAGCTATGTTCTGCTGAGTATTCTGAGATAAAAACACAACCACAGTATATAAATAATATTTTCTCAAGTTGTGATTTAGCAGAGTACAAAGCAACGCTTTTGTTTTCTTTGCACAAAATACTGCAAAATCTGTCTCATTTGTAATTACTTTTATTTCTGTTGCGAATGATTGAAAACATCATTTGAAAGACTATTGCTCTGACAACAATAAAACGCAAAACATTGTGAAAGTGTCAACAGCTGTCAATTTATTAACCCTATGGCTGACCCCACATATGGCGTGCGCGATCCTCGGGCGTGCGAGTAGCGCGAGCGCCGCGTGCGCGTTGCGCGCGCTGCATGAGCGTCGGGTGTTGCCGCCGTGTGACGTGCATGCAGCGTGCGCGCAACGCGCGCGCGGCGCGCTCGCGACGCTCGAGTAAGTAAGAAGAACCGAAACAGTAGCGGGCGGCGGGGATAGCGGGCGAAGGGGTAAGAACGCGACTCGAGCGTCGCGAGCGCGCCGCGCGCGCGTTGCGCGCACGCTGCATGCACGTCACACGGCGGTAACACCCGACGCTCGCGCAGCGCGCGCGCTGCGTCCGTGCTGCTCGCACGCCCGAGGATCGCGCACGCCAAATGTGGGGTCAGCCTATGCTGCTAAGTGATCACCTTGTCATGATATAGATTTAAACAAAAATATTAATTTATTAAGATTATAGCACAACCTTGTAGCCAGGGTTATCTACCAGCAATTCACTCTGAAATACAGTGTTGTGAAATCGGAAGTACCGTACCTTAAGTTGGTATGTGCCCAACCCAATAAATTCTCAAAAAAGTCAAAAATGGCAATATAAGAAGAAAGAAAGAAAAACAAGGAAAAAGACACGAATATTATGAATAATACGTTGTCTCTGTTGATCTGAGGTTTGAAATTGACATTTTGACTACCAGAACTCCTGAACGAAAACGAAGTAACTTGCAGCGAAAGGGTTAACAATTTTTCAAAAGTCAGTTATCTTGTTTTTTTTTTTCATTTCATTTCATTACGATAAAAAAGTACTCTGTCGGCGATTACGTTGCCCTGCCTAAGGTTAATCAGGTTCAATATTTCGCGAGTGTGGCTACTTTTGAGTGATATTATATCGAAGAGAGTGTGAAAAATGACGGAAAATGCAGATTTATTTACAACCCGCATGCGAAAAGCTACGAGGAAAATACACAACATCAGTGATGCCCTAGTCAACGCGAAGTTTGCTCTTTGTAAGTTTTTATGACTATTTCTATTTTCTATATGATTGATCTATTTCTTTTGCCCTATTATTAGAAAAAGTTAAAATTTTGAAATCCATCTTCCATTTTTCTTTGTCCTAATTTTGTAAAGTCATTGTTCTGGTCTGGATACGCAGTTGTCGCTTTTCTGTCGGCAAACAATGGCAAATTTAAAAGATATTCTACACGCATTTCAGTAATTGCAATTTTAGAAAATGACATTAAGTTTTTCTCTTTTTTCATTTCTATATAAAATCGTATGATATTTCTTTAGTGTATATTTTATATAGATATATTTTACAATAGGGCACATCCTCTCTTTTTTTTGGTCATTGCTATGAACCGAACACTGACAGACTCACAGGCACCAAATTCAATAAACTTCCTATATGGTTATGGCTTCCCTGGGTAACTCCAATAAAAGTATGAGCATAGAAATTGCTTGGAAAATAGATTGCAACATTTTGTTCAAGAATCTCACGTGCTAATGCTGCTATGCTAGGGGCCTTTACTCCGGTTAGCAGGTTACATGTGTAGCCTGCTAACCAGAGTAAAGGAAGGAAGTTTCTTGAATTTGGTGCACATATAAATTAAACTACAATCAAAATACATAACACAAAGCCATATTTTGTTGATTAAGAAACCCCTTTCTCTGCAATTTGTATTCTCAGATTTTTCTTAACAAGGATGGCAAATTACCTTCATTATTTGCCTTATAATATAATTGTTTCAGCATTAAGAGATGAAGAGGTGTGGGGAGGTGGTCTGTTCATATTCTACCACATCTTCGGCTACCTGGAAGATGCTAAGGAAAGGCTAAAGATGGCAGATTTTGACAAACTGTTTTTCAATAAGGCTCTTTATAGGTTTGTACCACTTTTCAGTACCCAAAAATGTAACATATTTTTATAAATATTGTCCCTATTCTTGCATTGTTATAATCTGAGGTATATTCAGCAACTGCATGTTATTGGTCACACCACCACTATACCAGACTCTGGACTTCAATAAGTATGTACTTTTTGACTCTTAAAACAAGTTAACTAGATCTATAAAAACGTAGCAGGCGTTTTTATAGATCTAGTTAACTTACTTTATCTAGTTAACTTACCATGCCAATAAGACAAGATTGGTCAATGAATACAGTAATTCGAAGCAACTTTTGAGGTTTTACCATACAAACAATGTTTTTATTAGGCACTTTTATTATTGCTCCTGGCTGTCATTCATAGATCTTTGATACTTGTTATGGGTAGTCAGAAGTCTGAAAGTCTGACAACCAGTCTTACCAATTTGTACAGTGTTACGCAGTAACCTGGGTTGTGGAGGTCAGATAGGCAGTTGCTCCAAGTAAAAGCTGCATCTGGTTAGACTGGAAGCTGACCCCAACATAGTTGGTAGTTGGGAAAAGGCTAGGCAGATGGTGATATAATTGCTTTAACACTGCAATGAACAGGCAAATACAGTGGCCAACATACTCTAGACAAGTCTTTCTAAAATTACAGAAAGAAGGCATTTGAAGAGGATCTAGCACACTATCTCGGTGTAGACTGGCAGACAATACCTAAGGCCATGGCTCTAGAGAACTACATAGAGCATCTGCAAGAGCTTGAGAGGTCTAATCCTAGACTGCTGATGGCTTATGCGTACCATTTGTATTTAGGACTGCTGAGCGGTGGACAGATCCTGGCTAAGAAACGGAGAATGTTTGGTGATGGTAATTATCATTATTTTGTTAGGATATTAATATATAAGTAAAATTATTAACATTCAAAGGTCATGACAGTAACATGTGAGATCCAACTGTATTACCAGATTATTATCCTGCAGTATACTAATCCATTTGAATGTAAATAATAAAAATAAAAACTTCTAATTACTTCTACAATATAATAATAATGGCCAAATGCATGTTCGGACCACGCACAATGAAGGGTTCCATAGTTGGGATGAATTTATCCCAAGAACAAATTTAACATTGTAGTTGAAAAACACGTTCTCCCATACATTCCAACTGCAAATGTAAGTTTGTACACATCAAGAGATACCATGTTGTTTTAAGACTTCTTAGAGGTTGTCCTGTAATCTATAGGTATAGAAGTATTTTCTGTACTTTTTCAAAATTTTAGGCTCAGTAGTTCGATAAGGGAATGGATGATAAGGGAATGGGATAGGGGAATGGTCAATTTTCGTCTATTTTCTTAAATAACAAATAATTTGATTTAAAATTATAAAAATAATCTTTTTGAGACCCTCGCAGTAAGCCCTTTCATTTGATATGTCACACAGTGCAGTTTGCAAAACTTTTTATTTTAATTTTCTTATTTGGCCTCCAAAAGTGATGCCCATATTCAAAATTCATTTATATGTCCATGTTTGGGTCACAGAAATTCATACGTGTGCCAAATTTCAACTTAATCTATCCATTCGATTCGGAACAAATTGGCTGTGTCAGACACACTAGTGCCCATTTCTTCTGAGGTACGGGAACCCTAAAATCTGTGCGCCTTACACTCTTCTAAATCTTAATCAGTTATTCAAAAACTGTGACAAAATGGGAATTGGACCAATTATATAAGTTAATCTATTTTATTTAACACATTATCTGCTTAATTCTTTATGCAAACGCTTCTTTATGCTACACCCGTACCGACCCTTATTTTACGATGTTTTCGAAAGAATAGAGATGCACAACGAACGCACAGGTGCGGCGCGCCGCACTCGAAGAAAGTTATGTAAATTGTATACGCATACGCGCCGTCAAGCACCTGGTGAACTTCCGAAAACGCGCATGTGCGTCTGCCGCGCCTAATGTATTAAAGGAAGCCAAAAGTTTACCTACTTTGCCAAGCAGTCAGGCCAAAAACATGTTTTTATTGTCTGTAGCTTAAAGAGCTCCTTCAAGAGTTAAAAATTTTGAATGATGGTGATCTAAAGTAATTGTATCAATATGGTTTCAGAAAACTCCAAAACCGAAACTTACACAGACAAAGTGACAGACTTCACTGGAACTGACATCGCTCAACTAAAGAAAGACTACAGACAAGCTATGAACGAGATTGCAGAAAAAATGTCAGAGGAAGAGAAAGAAGCGTTCATTGAAGAGAGTAACAATGTTTTTATTATGAACAACCTGATTGTAAATTCTGTTGGTGGACAGAATAAGGTCCTGTATAATCTGTTGTATAAATTCTCCACAGTTGTTGCGGTTGTTGCTGGTGTAGTTATAGCATATAAGTTGTATAAGTGACCTGCCAAAGTTTTTTTGCATCTATAGTGTTGATTATGATAAAAAATATTATATTGTCTATGTCAAATTTAGTCTATTACGGAGTAAGATGGGTTTACCAGCCATTTTGATTGATTTCTGGTTAATTAAAAACATATTAGGTTACATCAAATTTTGTCTACTATTTTTATGAAGCTTATAAGAATAAACCACATATCACAATAGTATGTGGCATCCAGAATACTCATATCATAAATCGCGCTGTCGCGTTAAGAGACACTAATAATAGATTTCTATTGATACCAACCTCTAGGAGGTCGATCAACAGTTGAGAGGTTGTATGGCTGACCCGTTGTTTAAAACCATTGTAAGCACAATTTTAGCTATTTGCCAATCGGACATTGATGTCTTAGTTTTAACTTTATAATGTACCAAAAGAATTCCTTTTGATTCCTCACTTCTTATTTAAGATCGAACAATTTGTAACTCTGTTAAGTAATAGTGTAGTAGGATTTGTGATAATATGTTATTTTGTTCCAAGATTTTAAGACTTATGTAGTTGTTAATAAAGTCCTTTTAAAAACTTGTATTTTTTTTTTCGTCGGCCGACTTTGCACAGAGGGCTGTCGCATTTTATCACCTCTCTCGCTCACACGGGACCAAATTTTTAAGATTCTTAAATAAAAAGATTTTTTTTTGAAAAATGTAATCTATTAGCGAACTAATAAATAACTTTAATTTAATAGGTAATTAATAAAAAAACACATTTTTATTGTGGCATTTATCTAACTCATCTCAAAAACTAATTGAGCTGTTTATTAGATAACGCAATAGAATTATTTTTATTTATTATTATTAGCGTATATCGTTCCATTGCTGGGCAAAGGCCTCCCTACTCTCCACTTCTCTCTGTCCAGAGCTGCCAAGGACCAATCTTTATTAACACATTATCTGCTTAATTCTTTATGCAAACGCTTCTTTATGCTACACCCTTACCGACCCTTATTTTACGATGTTTTCGAAACAATAGAGATGCACAACGAACGCACAGGTGCGGCGCGCCGCACTCTAAGAAAGTTTTGTAAATTGTATGGACGCGCATACGCGCCGTCAAGCACCTGTTGAACGTCCGAAAACGCGCATGTGCGTCTGCCGCGCCTAATGTATTAAACTAGACAAAGGTCGATGCAGCAAATAAATATTAAAACAAAAACTCACTTATAAAAATATTTTATTGCCTCATATTCTATACATACACTTACGAAATAATTAAATATGTACACAGAAAACATACTACATGTCTACATGGTCACTGCATTCTAAAATAAACACTACTGTTAAGTAAACAAGGTTTCAAATAAGTTGTATTTCTTAAAACATACTTTTGTTTTTATTAATTGAACTATTAAACTACTATTTGAACTTTTTTTTCTTACATTTTAACCAATGTAAATAGGTATGTTTATCACTTTCTTTTTAAACCTCGTCAAAATTGATATACATATATATACAATGTGGAGACGACAAAACAATAATAAATTAAACTGCGTACATTGTATGCCGTTCCCAGTCTGCATACGAAAATTCAATCAAATATATCAATAGTTTAGTCATTATTATCTAGTCATAGATTGGCAAAACACTTACTGCCACCGTAACGAAAAAGGACGTTTGTACAGAAATATTGAAATGGCGAAAAAAATATTTTGTCTTTTTAAAATACAAAATACAAAAACAGATTCGTCTTATTTAGTAGTAAGAATTATTAGGTTTTCGTTAAGTTAACGAAAAATACTTGTCATTCGTCTCATGTCATGCGTCTTTTTTTGCTGATTCCGAATATGTAAATAACTCTATTTCGAAAAAAATGTCAGATACGTCTTTTTTTCCTTATGACGGCAGCATAAGTAAAAAGCTCATCACTACTATTTTTTTGGAACAAAAAACACTTTTTTGATTTCGATGTTAGGATTTATTTGATAGTTCCAAAATACTCTTAAGCATTTACAATTAGTATTGCCTGTTTTCCATTTATTGTCGAATTGCTGTTCTCCACTTTGTAGATAAGTCTAAAACATCAATTTCAAACATACTACACAGTATACTTCAAAATTAAGGAATGTCTTAAGTCATCTGGCATATTTTGGAAGACCATTTAAAAAAATCTCACCTAATGGTTTTTGGCTAAAAGTCTAGATTTATGAGCATTCACATTAAATCAGGTTGTTTAACTAAATCTATTATTCTAATAACATATTTTCATCATCTGAACGATGGCAATGTAGGAGGTTCCATTGCCATATCGATAAGTTCGTCGATGTCATCGGAGTTGAAGAATGAGAGCTCCAACTGTGAACAAAAATAGTAATGAGAAATTGTATACAACCTCAATGTATGGGTCCTGGCTAGAAAAAGGAATATATACTAATGAGACGCTTCAGTATTGCCGAGTGTCATAGGATATGTTTCTTCCACGCGGAAGTCGCGGGCAGAAGCTGAAATATGAACGCATTACAAAAGGCACCTACTATCATACATACATACATATATTATGATACGCATAATTTCATTTTCTGTGTGTTTACTTTTCCCTCAGTAGTTCCCGGATGACAGCGATGCGGACGAGTACTTCGCGTGTGTCCTTTTGATTTTGTATTTATTTTTATAGCTGGTCGTTGGCCTTTTAATTTAGTAGTGTAAATAGCAGTGGCGAGGTATGAATTTTGTAAGAGAGAAGCCAATGTGAATTCGGTTTTAACTTACTTTACTAAAAAAGAAATGTAGAAACTAATTTAATAACTTAAAAATAAGTCTTTTTTTCTGAATTTAACACCATCTATCGTCAAATAGCAGGACCAAAAAGGCGCTATCACTACACGAACAAAACTTTTAAACTTTTAATGTAAAATAAATAAACTCAACTAAATTAGGTACCATCATTCTAAAATTAGTATAGAAATATAAAGAATCGAATACAATACAGTTGAACAGGTGAAAACGAAATAAAATGTCCAATAGTTCTCCATCTCGTTCTCGCTGACGCATTTTTTATATATCTGTCTCTACAGTAACCCGTTGTACAGCGGCTTGCTCTCGTCCATTATTAAGCGGTGCCACGTAAAGTAACGTCATGACGGGATTTTTGTAATTCAAAGCTAATAATAATTGTTTTTGTTGTTTGAAGTTATTTTTTTTTTATTACTTTAATATGCTGAATTAAATACCCGTACTATATGTATTTTTGGCATTAGTAGACTACTACTGACTGTGCCATTTTTCAATAGCGGTAGAGTTGCTAATGCGGACCTCCGCGAAGGGAAGCAGGTAAAAATCGTGTTATATGGTGCTTTCGCCACCGGTACATAGTTAGTTGTGTAATAATTGTATATTATAAGAATTTTTTTGTACTCTTGAGTTTATTTTTAAAACCGTTTCAATCAGATATTGATAAGAACATCAAAACAATATTTAAATAGCACTTATCCACGTTTCAATTAATTATAGTAATAATTAAATGTTAACCTGTAAGGTCACACATCTTGAGTTTATTATTATCATTTTTTTATTCTTAGTTATCAGGTACTTAATACAAAAAGAACTTGTGACATTGAATAGAACGATATTTTATTTTTTGGATATGTTTGAAATTCACATGTCATGTAATAGATAAATTTAGTTAGGTTGCGAAGCGAATTGATATTACTTATTAGAATAATGAGGTTTGAAAAATTGTTAGTAAAAATAAACACCTTTATCAACTCATGATTATCAGCTAGAGTTTACAAAACCGTTAATAATTTTGAATTTTGGAAAACTTGGTGAATTATGTCAGAACTCCTATAGACTAACAGCCTTACTAATATAGATTTACAGCCGAGTTATACCGGAGTTATAACACTTTTAGCCCTTTTAAAAAGCGTACACAGCTGAATGTACCACGTTCCCTCGTCCATCAGCCGCTTTAGAATCACGACTACCAACTATCAAAATAAGAGCTATTGGTAGACCCAAGTCCAGCACATACTGCAATATTTTAAATACTCACCAGTCTCTGTGTGTCAGCACAAGGCCTGCACGTGAGTCGTCCCTCACTACATTCACACCTGGGCGGCGCGCCACACCTGGCCGTGGCGCTGGCGGCGCGAGCTCCTAATACAGTGGAGAAGCGACGCGCGGTAGGACGGTCGCCTTGGAGCTTTGCGCCCGCAAATATTGTGCCTGGAGGGAGGATTTATTTAGAAATCGAAATTACCAATAAAATGAAGTAAGTATTTTCTAATCAGAATGCTGTCTAGACCCTTTTCATAAGTTACTAAGAAAAGTTTCGACAAGGAAATGTATTTGATTGATATTTTATTTGATGCAAAGGAATATTCTATTTTTTTTACAGGCAAGACTATAAAAAGTACCTATCTATGACGTTGTATGGTACTTGTGAAGTATTTTTAATATGTTTCTAAGATAAGACAACAGTATGCAATATTTCTGGTTTCTGTATAGATACTCGTAACATGACCAACAACAATAATAATAAGCTCATTATTTGTGAGAGACTGTCATGTTTTCTTCAGGGAGTTTACTATATTTATGTGTAACATCATTAATCCCAGAATATTTAAATAGGTGAAAATAAAATAATTAACTAGCAAAACTTCAACTTTCCATCATGTCTGTGAAGTTGCGCCGAATAATCTAATTTGACCTTCTATAAAAAGTTATATTATATGTTGAGATGTGTGTTCAGGCAGAAAAATGAAAAAGATAATTAGTGCCCGATACTTAAACACATGATTGTACTCATGATAACAAAAACTTTTACTATGGGACCGAACCTGAATTCGCGAAAAAAAAATCTGCTGTACCATACATTCATGTTCGCATAACTCATCAAAATGTAGGGAACACCTGATTTTTTTTCGCGATTTCAGGTTTGTTCTCATAGTAAAAGTTGTATGTTATCATGAGTACAAGGGTGAATATTCGAGCTTTTAACCGCCGTCATTACCTTCCGCCAAATGTTGATGAAAGAGAATATAGTTAATGAAATATTTCATCAATTCCCAGAATCTGCTTAAGGACCAGAATCAGGAATTGCTGAAATATTTCATTAAATATATTCTCTTTCATCAACATTTGGCGGAAGGTAATGACGGCGGTTAAAACGCTCGAATATTCACCCACAATCATGTGTTTAAGTCATCAACTTCCTGCCCTTATCCCATGTTATCTGGGGTCGGCGCAACACGTTTTCTTCTTTCATTCTCCCCTGTCAACCGTCACGCTACCATTCACTCCCTTCTCTTTCATATCATTCCTCACACTATCGATCCATCTTTTCTTCGGCCTTCCTCTCCCTCTCCATCCATCAACATGTATATACATCACTCTTTTAGTCACATGCGTTTCATCCCTCCTCATCACATGCCCATACCAAGCCAAACGATTTCCTTTCAACTTTTCTGTCACTGGCACCACTTTCAAACTTCCTCTTATATACTCATTTCTTGCTTTATCCATTCTCGTCACTCCACACATCCATCTCAACATTCTCATCTCAGCTGTATGCAATCTTTTTTCATCAGTCTTCTTCACGGCCCAGCATTCAGACCCATAAAGTACGACAGGCTTTATCACGGACTTATAAATTTTCCCCTTTAATTTGAGGGGCATCCGTAGGTCGCAAGGTGTTCCTGTGACCTGTCGTCATTTCATCCATCCTGAGTTGATCCGGTGCGTTACGTCTCGGTCTACTTCGCCATCTCCTTGGACAAGCGACCCGAGGTACTGAAAGTCGGAGCAGATCGATAAGGGCGTTCCGGCGAGAGATATGGGCACAGGACTGGAGAGACCGCCAAAATCTCAAAACAGATACTCAGTTTTGGTCCGACTTACTCTCAGGCTAACGGTCTCGAGTCTTTCCCACCACACCTCCAATCTACTCTGGACCTCTAAGCCGTTCTCGGCAACCAGCACAATGTCATCGGCAAACAGCATACACCAGGGAGCCGCTTCCTGGATATCCGATGTAAGAGCATCCATTATCAGCACGAAGAGGTAAGGGCTGAGTGCTGACCCCTGGTGCAAGCCGACAGCCACCTCGAAGCTGGCAGTAGTACCCACCGTAGACCGGACTTGGGTACTGCATCGGCTGTACATCGCTTTAATCAACTGCACATACTTCCCTGGCACACCTTTCTCCTTCAGCGCCCACCACAAAACTTCACGAGGCACTCGGTCGTTTGCCTTTTCGAGGTCAACAAATACCATGTGCAAGTTTATATGCGCACCTCTGTATTTCTCGCACAGCTGGCGGATAGCAAATATGGCATCTGTTGTTCCTCGACCAGGCATAAAACCGAATTGGTTTTGCGAAATTTCACTCTCTTCTCTCAGTCGTCAGTCAGTTTCAATAACTTTCTCCCAAGCCTTCATACTAATATATGTGACGTTAGCTTTATTCCTCTATAGTTGTTGCACTCCAGCACATCACCTTTGTTTTTAAAGATGGGCACCAGCGAACTGTTACACCATTCGTCAGGTATGGCTTCTTCCAGCAACAACTTATTGAAGAATAAAGCTATCCATCTACGCGTAATAACTACCATACTTCAACTGGTATTTCATCCGGATCTATTGCTTTACCATTCTTTATCCCATTTACTGCTATTCTCACTTCATCCATACTAATCATTCTCACTAACCCCTCATTTACTGGTTTATTCCCAAGCACACCACTCCAGTCATTCTCCTCATTCATCAGTCTTTTAAAATAGCTCTTCCACCTATCTTTAATTTTCTCATCATCCGAAAGACCTATTCCAGTTTCATCCTTTATACACTTTATCTGACAAATATCCCTCATCTTTCTCTCTCTAGCTCTAGCAAGCCGGTAAAGATGTTTTTGGCCTGCTGGATTATTCAGTGTGTCATAAAGCTTGTCCTGGGGTTTTGCTCTTGCTATGGCCACAGCTTTCTTGGCTTTTTTCTTTAGAGCATCATACTCACTCTTTTTTTCTGCTTTCGTCTAAGTAGCGGTCACTAAATACCAGTCACCTAAAAAAAACTAAACCAAAACCTATTCTTTACGACTACAAGCTAACCAACACTTCAATATCCAGAGTTGACAAGATTAGAGATTTAGGTGTAATTTTTGACTCGAAACTTCTTTTTGACACACACATTGATCATATTAAGTATTAAAAAAGCTTTAAGGCACTAGGTTTCATCTTGAGAATATCAGCAATTTTAAAAATATAAAAACACTCAAAATTCTTTATTGTGCCTTTGTGCGCAGTCATCTCGAATATTGTTCACCCCGGTATTGAATCATATTTATATTACTTAAGTTAATCGCAGTGAAAGTATTCAAAATAAGTTTTTAAGGAATTTTTCTGTGACCTCCCTTTGCGTACCGCTTCAGTAGTTGTTTCGATTTTACCACCCTATTCTTTTTTAAATTATCAGTTAAAAAATGACCAGTGCGTCTCTTATAGGCTGCAAGTCATAAGTCATCTTTTAAAATACGCGACATGGTTCTGGGTGCTATCTTCATCTCCCGAGATAAAATATTTTGCTTTCGGACAGGATTCTTCGAATTCTTTCCCTTACTGCTTTGACCACCTTTTTCGTACGAACACTACGTGGACGGCCAGATCTTTTTCTGTCACAAACAGAGGATGTCTCATTGTACCTATTAATAGCCCGGTACACAAACATTTGACTAATACCAAGCGTATGGAGAGTTTTAACAATTGCATTTGGCTCCATACCAACTTTGTGTAATGCAATCACAGCGATTCGGTTCTCTTTCATCACCCCACTCCATTTTAATATCGCAAAATATTGTACAATGTATTGGCGCCAAAATTAGAAAACTCAATGAACAATCGTATAAAAATGACAGATTCCAAATTCAAATGTAATATCTTTCCTATTTTTAATTGTAACAGTATTTATGGCCAGACTAAGTATACAGGGTGATTTTTAAAACATGCGACAAAATTTAAGCGGGTGTTCTACCCATCAATATGAATAACTTTTACTATGGGACTAACTCGGAATTCGCAAAAAAATTTCGACCTTTTTATACAAAATGGTCCAATCGGGTATGTGCTTTTACATGGGAAGGTAATTTTTTTTTTGCGAATTCTTAGTTGGTCCCATAGTAAAAGTTGTTCATATTGATGGGTAGAACACCCCCTTTTTTGTCGCATGTTTTAAAAATCACCCTGTATAGACAAAACTCTTATACGATAACAGCTAGCAGATCATACAACTCGATGTGTCGGAGTGTCGATGATCTTGATTTATTCACCATCAGTGTCACTAAACTAAAAAAAACACTATGCAACCGCTTCTTCGAAGATCATTGACGCTTCTCATGTTCTATTGTTTACTCCGACTTCTTGCACTTCTTACTTTCTCTTACCAGTCTACTGTCTCTTGTTCTATCCTAATTTTGTCAGTAAAAACTTGTAATTGGCCTTCTTTCATTATTGTTAACCTATCTATAACCTAGCTGTAAGTTTTCTTAAGTTAATAAAATATTTTCTAATTATGGGATTAATGATGTTACACATAAATATTAGTCTCTAGATTGGAGCTGTAAAATGCGTATGTATTCTGAAGAACAAAGAATCACATTTAATGTATGTAGGTACTTAGACTAATTCACCATCATAAAACGCCTGATGAAGTCATCATTGCAATAAGTTACACTAAGTTAAAGTAGTATAATACAGGGTGTTTAAAAGCTGGGTGCAAAGCCTTAAAGGGGTGATACTTGACACCTTGTAGAGCATTTTGAGTTATACACGTCTTAGACGAAGTATGTTTTATTTTTTTATTTTTGGCCCAGTTAAAGTTGAAAAGTACCTATGTTATTTTTTACTAAAAGTTTGCAGTTAAAAATAAATAAAATATACTTCGTCCAAGACATGTACGTCTCAAAATGCTCTAAATGGTGTCGAATATCACCCCTTTAAGGCTTTGCACCCAGCTTCTAAACACCCCATATTTTAATTATTGTTGCAGAAATTGTTTTAGTTACTAAATCATAACGGTCTACTCTACCGTTGGTCTCCATTGCGAGTGAGGTACAAAGTCCGAGCTTCTCTTTAGGCAGTTTCACTTGTTTCCGCAGCGCTGCGTCACCCACTAGTCGCTCGTAGTCCTTATTTGTGTAGGCTAGTGTGTTGTCCACGCCTGGGTAAAGAAAAGATAGGAATAGTTAATTAATATGTCAAAGAAAATGCAGATTTTTTGGGAGCTTGGCGAGAAAATAGCAAAAATATAATTAACACCCTGATTCTGAAAGGCAACACGAAAACTAATGGCTGGTTTACACAGTGCGAGCTGCTGACTAGACAGTACACAGCTGCTCGCACTGTGTACTCGCATGTCAGTAGCTCGGCTTGCCTTAGCTGTTTACACAGTGCCGAGTTGCTGTAGGGCGACTCGCACGCTAGCTCGAAAAAAAAAAATGTTGAAGTTACTCGGCTGCGAGCTACTGACCAAGTCGCAAGTGTGAGTAACTCGTATGAACCGTCCACACAGTGCTAGTTGCTACACTGCAGTTACTCGGTAGACCGACGCGCACGCTAGCTCGTACTGTGTAAACTAGCCATGACTAACAACGTTGCCAAATCTAATTTGAACTGATTTATTGAGCGAAATACAACTGCCAATCAAATCACACAAATAAATACACGAAGACACTCCTGTAACACAGGTGCCACCTAGCTCAGGAATCAGGGCTTCAATTGAAAATGTAGGTAACAACACCAACACCATTTATATGTTAATAAAACATTTTATTATTATTATTTTTTTAAATCACTTAACATGAGAATTGGCTTTACGAAACAGTGGGGCAACAGCACAGCCAATGGAGTAAGTATACAGCAATTGAGAGCGAAGAAATTATTCTAATAAGCCAAATAATTCAAAAGACTGGGAGTGGGTTCGTGCCATTATGGCACCTCGGGCGTTGGGTTACGATTGCTTTTTATTTGACCACATCTTATGTAATATTTCCTTACCGAACAAGTATTTAGCAGCACGTTTCTTGGACAGCATGAAGTCATCGTCCATCAGAATGTGCAGCGTCACTGAACTCTCCATCAGGTTGTGGTAAATCGTTGAGTAGTCCAACTGCATAAACATATTAACATTCAGTGCCATATTTATGGGCGCGTAAGTACTAGAATTAACTTCACGCTTGTATTTCCAAAGGGGTAAGCAGAGTTGTAGAGTGCACCCACATTTCGCCAAGTTTAGCGAGCGAGCCTGTTGCTATTAACCGAGCACCAATCCAGACCTCAGGCTAAGAACTTCCTAAAAAACTATTACACTGTCGGATCCAGGGATCAAACCCAGGACCCCAGGCTTTGCAGTCGAGCTTTCGACAATTAGGCAGGCAGGCCTGGTCATAGGCATTTTTGACGTATGCCACAAGACAAAAGTGGCACTTAATGACTGGCCCTATGGCCCTAAGCTGTGTCACCTGCAGTTTTTACTTTTGCATATAAAATTAAAGCAATGATAATTATATAACATAAACGCCAGTATTCCCCGAATGGTTAGACAGAGGTGTACCTATAGTACATCTACATTTCGCCAGATATGTAGAAGTCCCATGTAATAGGAGACTCCTAACACAAGGATTTCCTTGCTTAAAAGGAGTCTCCAAACCATATAATGTAAGCCATATTATGTTAACTGAAATAAACATTTTTATTTTATTTTTTTTATTATTTTATTTTAATAGGGGGCGAGCCTATCGCCAGCAAACGGGCATAAAACTAGACTCCGGGCTGCTATTGAGAATTAACTAATGGCAAAAACAAATTTCCGAATTCAGGGATTGAACTCAAGACCCCAAGTATAAGCATGAGACCAGTGAGACATTTAAAAAGCCTATGGCTTGGCATAAAATCCCTATAACTTTAAATCCGTCACTGTGCAGTGCATTAATACTAATGTACTTTAGAAACCATCAATTCTATCTTCTGCCCTATAATATGTCAAACTAGCTTCTGCCCGCGACTTAGTCCTCGTGAAATTTCTTGTTCACACCCCGTTGCATCGCATCGCCTGCCCGCGATTACTCCATTTTTGCTAAGCGTTCTTTCTTTTTCTCGGTTCCTAAGTGTCACAGCGTGATGTTAAATAACTTATAGTATTCCTCAAGAATTGGGCTATCAAATGCAAAAATAATTTTTCAAAACCGTCTGGTAGTTCCAGAGATTAGCGCGTTCAAACATACAAACGAACAAACTCTTCAGCTTTATTAATAGTAGAGAGAACACTATTTTCCACCACAATCTTCGTCAACTTACCCTCATAAAGGCGGAGTCACACTTGGAGCAGGGCATAAGTATGAATGTCCTGGGCACTGCCGCGCGGAACGGTAGGTGTGTCGCGAAGCTTAGTGCCGCGAACATATCCGTACGAGTCGTGCGATTGCCGCGGACGAGGTCCGATTTGTCTGTTGAAGAAAAAGTGAGGATATAATTTAGGATGATAGTTAAGTATTGCCTAGCGTCGCTTATAGTTTTAAAGTTTTTCTATTAATATGGGCCTAATCTAAAGAGAATACAGGGACCAGGACTGTAGCCTAGGACTTACTTCCCGTTGACCTAGATCATAGGTTCTCAACCTTTTATGGACTACCACTCCCTTTACAAGAAAAAAAATATAACGCCCCTTTACATAATAGTTGATTATATATGTGTGTTTATATTAATAATCACAAATTAAAAATATAATATTAAGTTCGTTTTTGGGATAATTCATCCCAACTACGGAACCCTTCATGGTGCGTGGTCCGACACGCACTGGGCCGGTATTTTTGTCCAACTGTCACATTGCTCGGCAATGGTTCTATTTTAATTTCAAAGGCTACCCTTTGTCCCCTTTACACACATGCTTTAAAACATTTTGGACGTGAAGTAGAGTTTAAACTTTAACCACATTTTAAAATATGGTTTTCCATAAAATATAGCTCAATTTCTAACTAGGTAGCTTTAAAACATGCTTTGCCAATTGCACTCACTTTGCAGTCTTACCAAAAATGTCGATAATGGAAAACGAAGGTGTGTCTAAATTACTTAAACAACCACATGCTTTATTCTTTCGTGTGCCGTTAATTACAGAAACAATTAAGAAGTTATTGTGTCACGCGCAGATCTACGTTACCGATCTATCTATCTATCTATCTAGCCTGTACTGTCCCACTGCAGGGCAAATGCCTTCCTTTCCCTTTCCCACACAATTCTGTCTTTTGCTAGTGTCGGTTAGTCCATTCGGTGGGAGTCAAGCTCTTTGGGACCCAATCGGTGGTTCTCTTAGCCAATTTGTCATCCGAGTTGCGGTATAGACATGTCCGACCCAGTCCCACTTGAGCTTATCGGCTTTCTGGGTAACGTCCGCTATCTTGGTTTTGGCGCGCAGTGTTGTGTTCCTTATACAGTTCGAAATTTGAACTCCCAGGATACTACGCTCCATGGCTCGCTGGCAAACCTCGAACTTGGACTTCTTATGAAGTGTCAAACACCAGGTTTGAGCATCATATGTGAGGATGTCCTGCATACGAAAATCCTTCTATTAATAGAAGGATTTTTTTTACGGGAGGTTGTTATGGTTACCAATAATGAAGTTGTCCAAATGCTGCGATATCTCTATGGAGTTGGTGAACACCTTGTTGTTGACGTAGAGAGAGCGCGGCCGCCGATACACGCCCCGACCGCCGAAACCTACGATGGCGTACCTGTGCAAAAAATATACAGTTACAAATTTTCACGTTTTGTGTTCTAAAGGTTTTCAGGTGTTTGGCTTTGCTACAGTATTTTTATCTCACGAAGCGACACGCGCTTTACTTGTGTTAACTACGTGCACAAACATGCTGCGACTGTGTGTGTAAGCGCAGGAGCTCTCGGTACTGTAAAGGTTTCATACAATGGACAACCTTATATTTTACTGGCTGACATTCTATCGCTCAAGCAAATATCGAACTACTTTTTGAATAAAAATGTAGTCCTAGTTTGTTATAGGGGTAAGTTTAGGAAGAGAGGTTCGCCATTTAGGAATTGCCGTTGATCGAATGAAAATATGTATTTAATTTAATATATAATACCTAATTGCTTTACCTGCTATAATTTATTAGTTGAGCTTCCTCCCCCTGTGAAGTTCGGGTATTCACAGTACCGTCCGAGACAATGGCGAAGTCGGTAGAATGTGTGTGCGTGCGTGTGTATCTGCTGACGCTACTCGTCTTCACGCACACATTCACAGCGTGTGTGTATACTTGGTAAACACAAGTAAAGCACGTGTCGCTTCGGGAGATAAAAATACTGTACCTCAGTTGTTTTCTTTTTTTATTTTTTGTTATTGTTTATTAATTCATTTATGTTGATCTTGTGATCATTTCGATTCATGACAGACTTATTAAACTACTGATTTTAGTAGTTTAATAGTAGTTACTGCTTTAAATAGTAGCTTTAATCCATTAAAGCTGATGATGAAGACAGGAAAGAGCGATTTGAAGCCAGCAGCAGTGATTTTGTTTAAAGATTTTCAATATGTTTAAGTCTTTTTCCAACTACTTATAATTATTGCTCACAAACTTTATGATCCATTAGAAGTTTAGGGAAAGTCTAAAAGCCCATCTAAAAAATAATAGAAAAAAAAACATCTTCATTTAAATAAATACCTGGTTAAAAAAAAAAAAATCTATTTCGTCCGTCAGTCAGATAATAAACAATATTAGTAAATATATTAGTTAACATTATTATTACTTACAAGTATTTTTTGCTTTATCATATTATTTTAAAAATACTTAGATAAAACGCATTAAAGTTGGGGAGTGGGAGGCTCACTACGTTATATCTACGTACAAATTCTAGCTAGACGTGACGTCATGCTACATTTTAACTCAATGTATCGCCGTAATCTTTTGATTACGTAAAAAAAAAAAGAAAAATATACGTGGCCAATATTTTTTAATAATCTACATGACGGACAAAAAAAAATTGTCATCATGTCTATTATCACACTTTTTTCAATCCTTAGGACGCTGCGCAGTCTTTTGCCGCAATCCTGTAATATCCTATACTATTAAATTAGCAATATTTGTATATTATATACAAGATGTAACTTAAATAACGCATAACCTCTTAAGGGGTCATTGTACTCATCATTATGAACAACTTTTACTATAAGACCAAACCTGAAATCGCGAAAAAAAATCTGTACATTTTGACGAATTATGCGAACATAAATGTACTGAACAGCTGATTTTTTAACAACGCTCTCTATCTGATTTTTTTCTCGTTTTCAGGTTTGGTACCATAGTAAAAGTTGTTCATAATGATGAGTATAATGACCCCTTAAGAGATTGTGCGTCATTTAAGTTACACCTTGTATAATCAGCCTGTAACGTTCCCACTGCTGGGACACAGGCTCTGTGAGAGGTAATACTTATTTGTAAACACGTTCTCGAAAACGGCTCTAACAGTTCGTATGAAAGTACGGGAGCGAAAAATCAATCTAGCTAGGTCTCATTTCTGGGAAAAAAAAATTCGTTTTCTCTATTTTCACCCGAACAGAGCTCGGGCGACTAGATACTGATCTCAAAATATCATTCTTACCTATTATCGAACAGTCCATTAACAACTTGATATCAAAGGCTTCAACAAGGAGGGCGATGTTCCGATAAAATCCATAGTAATAATAAAAATACGAAAGTAACTCTGTCTGTCTGTTACCTTTTAAGTATACTTTTTTATCCCGATAGTACATTTCCGTTAGATAATTTGTCACCTGTGACGTGATATTTTGTAAAACTTACCTATTATCGGACAGCCCGTTAGCTTGCAGCTTGATATCGAAGGCTTCAACAAAGAGGTCCATGTTCTTGCTCTTGCGCAGGTTCTTGTTGCAATGTTGCGCCTCCACTATGAACACCACGTCGGTCGAGTTCGGGATGTATTGTAGGATGTGGAACGAGCCTTCTTCTATTATGTCGCCTTGGGGGGTTGTGCATCTGTGGAAGATGTGGAAATGTTAATAGTCAAAAAGAGAGTTGGTACATCTTGGTTTATGAGGGCCAGTAATTTAGGGCAAAGGCCAAAAATAATAAGGATTGGAACAAATTTATTATCTTTTAAAACTGCATGGAAGTTATCGATAAACTAGTCGATTGTCTATGTAAAATATTTCGTGGTCCTCGAACTAACGGCACTTTATGTATAGGGTGACCGGTAATTAGTGACCATTACTTAAAAACATGATGAACAAACAACTTTTACTTTGGGACCAACCTGAAATCGCAAAAAAATATCTACTGCTCCCTACATTTTGACGAGTTACGCGAACTTGAATGGGACAGCAGATGTTTTTTCGCGAATTCTGGTTTGCTCCCATAGTAGAAGTTGTTCATAATGATGAGTACATTGACCCCTTAAGAGGTTGTGCGTTATTTAAGTTACAGCTTGTATAATAAATAGTCCTCTTTACCGCATCTGGCGCAGCAAGGCCCAGGCTAATGGTTTTCCGCCTGACGCAGGTCCTCACCGGACACGGTTGTTTCGGGAGGTTCCTGTTTCGCATAAGGCGGGAGGAAACGCCCGGGTGTCACCATTGTGTGGATCGCCCAGAGGACACGGTGGAGCATACAGTGGAGGTATGCCCGGCTTGGGCAGAGCACCGCCGTGTTCTCACGGAGGCGATCGGCGGCGGCGATCTCTCGCGTCCGAGCTTGGTCCAGGCCATGGTGCGGAGCGAGAGTGCATGGGAGGCCGTCACCTCCTTCTGCGAAGCGGTAATGCTCGCAAAGGAGGAGGCGGAACGCGTGAGGGAGAGGCAACCTCACGCCCTCAGTCGCCGCAGGAGACGCCCTGGGCGGCGGGAATCGATAGCCGATTCCCGGCCACCGTAGGCGCGGGCTTGCGGACGGTGAGTAGTGGGTAGCTCGCCGTCCGGTGAGGACCAGGCCCGGGTCGACGGCGCGTTGTGTTCCACGCGCGCCTCAAAGAGATGTCAGCAAGAGATGGGGTCCAATAGGGCCGATGCCGCTGGGGTCGCGGGTTGTTTGAAAAAGATACCGTGGCCCTGGCATAGGCAACTGAAGGAACACGGGTGGGTTTTAGTCAGTAAAAGTCTGACACGCCCTTCCGCTCCACCCAGAGCGGTAGAAGTTATTTGATGATTTCCCATCCAAAAAAAAAAAAAAAAAGGCTAATGGTTTTGAAAACACGTACAGCAGTAAATAAGATTATGACAAGCTTATAAACCAAACAAGTTCACGCTATTCAGAGTTTACTAAATGGCAAAATTTAAAGTATGATTAAAATTGGGAAACATGGGTACAAAAAAGTAAGATGAGAAATTGGTGGTTTGACATATCTCGGGACCTGGGGCCCGGACTTTTGAAAGGCGTACGTGGGGCCGAATTTAAAGACATCATTTAAAGACAATTTTAAATGATGAGGAGGCACCAACCGACGTTTATCCCTGTATGAACTATGCAAGTTCATACAGGGATAAACGCGATAAGCTCCCAAGGACAACCCCCGGTTGGCCCAGAATATGGAAACAAAACATATTGGGCTATGACTAATTAGTCTACAGCCACCCAAACCCAAAGAGGCCAAATAACCGGCGAAAAATTTCAACGCAGGTGGGTACAGAATCATGTACTGAATACGTGGTTTCAATTAATGTGATAACCTAATCACCACTCTGTATACACAAGATATACAATACTTACTGATGACAGTGGTCAGGCATATGTGTAGGCACATGTTCGTGTAGACACAGCTCCTTGTAAGCACTCGCTAAGGCACACGCCGCTCCGCCTGACATGCATTCTGCGTAGAATGGTAGTGATGGTATCTAGAGACATGAACACGTATAATTATAATTATTATGTAGCAAAATATCGATGTTACGAACTCTTCGATCAAAGAGGTACGGGTAGAATTCGCATTACAACTGTTCACGAAGATCGGAACAGACGCCAGCAGGTCAAGCTACCCGAAAGTATAAAATTTTCCCAATCAACCTTGAACATAATGCTTTAGCGCTAAAGTTGAAAATCTATTAAAGAAATTTGACAGACTGTAGTCGGTTGATGCCAAGAACGCACAGTGACGGCTCGTAAGTTACAAAATCGCCTACGGTTGACATCGGGTACCCATGTCAGTGGCCAAATTAAGAACTGCTGCACGAAGACCAGCAAACTTCAAAATGACGAGTTGTTGGGATTCCTTTCTTTGTCCAGGTCTCAATGTGCCAATCGTTTAAGTTTCATCCGTCACTACTTGGAATGGGGCATGGTGCTATTCACCGACGAGTGCAAAGTATTTTTTTTTTTTTTAATAACGATCGGCGCATTAGGGCGTGGTGACGACGCGGCGAGCGATTTTCGGAAGCCTGCATACACGAAGTTGACCGTTTCGGTGGTCCCAACGTAATGATTTTGGGTGGGATTAGCTTACACGGCAAAACTGAGCTTGCTATTTCAAATGAAGGTTCCGTCAGCGTTACATTGAGGAAGTTATTTGAATTCATGGATTATTTATTATCTGTACGGTAACAATTTTGCCATTTTAATACTCAGGGAGCTATTTATTTATGTTCAAAGATGCGTTAAAATTAGTGTTGAAATATGGAAGTTTCGACGCTCATAACTTCCAAACCAATATTTTTTTCGATTCGGCTTCCATACAGGGCTAGATAATGACGAGACAAATTTTTAGTTCTGAACGTACACCGTCGAAAAGACGTGTAATCACCCTACTATGTTTGTATGGAAGAATGACCGACTAGCGTAACCTTAAGCAAACAACGGAATTTTATTGAAAAAAAAAGAAAAAAGTACGCAATAAATACTTACAACAGAGAAACACGGATGTAAAGGCGACACCTTATTCTGGAAGAACTTGTCGCACTGCGTGTCATTTTTTAGATCTTTGTTCTCAATGTTAGTAGGGTTAGAACTGGGCACGATGTTCCAACTGTGGCCCAGCGTTGGGATTGAAGTCGTGAACGTGTTGTTGGGCAAGAGGAGATCGTCGTATTGTTCGTTGTTGTAAGTTCCTAGGAGGCCTCCTAAGGTGGCGTAGTACCAGCCTGGTTGGAAAACAAAAGTATTGGCTTACTTGTCAATATTATTGTACTGGTTATTTTGATAAATAAATCTGCCGTTACAAAGGTTTTTACAAAGCAGCTGTGAGTGGAAACGTCAGAAGGGGACGCCCTAGGAGGACATACAGGAACCAGAAATCAGAAAGCAGGTGTACCAGAAAGGTGTAGTAAAATTTAAGTGTGTGATACAGACCATCAAACTCCCGCCAGGGTTGCGGGTTGTTCGAAAGAGTTACCGTGGCCCTGGCACAGGCAACTGAAGGAACACGGGTGGGTTTTAGTCAGTAGAAGTCTGACACGCCCTCCCGCTCCACCCAGCGCGGGAGAAGTTATTTGATGATTTCCCATCCACAAAAAAAAGACCATCAAACTGAACAACTATTGGACCAACATCGAAATGGCGAAAAAATTATCAACTGATCCATACAAAACTTCAATACCTACTCGACCAAAATGTATGGGACGGCTGATTATTTTTTCCCGATTATGATGATGATCCCACGGAGAAAGTTGTTCAGTTTGATGGTCTGTACCAAACCCTTAAATTTGAACCTTTTTGGTACATCCTGTATAGTGACCTTATTGGTGACGTTCTTCAGAAAGGTCAGGTGCGTAGTACTCGCAACCGTCGTGCGTGTATGACCAGATGTATGAACGCAAAAGAGGCAAAAGAAGTATGTAAGGATCGTAGCAGGTGGCGTTCTCTAGTTTATGCCTACCCCCATAGGAAGAAGGCGTGAGTAGTGAGAGGCGTTGTATGTATGTATTTAATTCAAATTATTAAACCGTCGACGTGAAATGTAATACAAGTTCACTACACAAAATTGTCTACATACCTGAAACCTCTAGTTTACAAGTATGGAAGAGAAGGTTGCACTGTATTTCCAAACCATTGTGTCCTTGTACAGACAGCGTGTCCGTTTGTCTGTCTACGACGAGACCGTCTACCAACGCGGGCAGGGTTAGTACTGTTTGCCCGATTGATACTTCCTGTAAAGAAAAAGAGAGGGTTAGTGTAAAGTTCTTGTATAATGGCTAGAACGAAGTAGGTATTTGTGTGTGACGCTTAGTTCTTCTAAAATACTCTCTCTCTGTCTCACTGATGGTGGCGCGTGTGTTGGATCATTTAGCTCCCTTCGAAACGGTTGAGCTGAATTGTGCTAATCCATGCGTCAGATTCGTGAACGGGCGCCGTCTGAGTTATGTATTCACTTCGGTCAACAATATGGTCCATTTTATTAGTAACATACCTTATCAATAGTGTTAGCAGTACACAGACAAGGATAAGAACAACAAGGAGAATAATAGTAGCTGGCTGAGGCAGGATGTGCAGAGAACGATAAAGCAAGGAATAAGCTACCTGACCATTCTCCACACATAGTGCCTCAGAAAAGGGGAGTAAGGACTCTCCACCACAGTTTTCAGGATGCTATTGTCGCTAATCCGCGTCGCGTGTTTTAATTTCATTTCATTTTTGAATTGATTTTTTTTATATTGTAATAGAGGTGATGGCAAAAATTTTTTTTTGCTCCGTCATGTAGATTATTAAAAAATATTGGAAAATATGTTTTTTTTTTACCCAGGCATCATTCCTATTACGGACGCTTTTAACGTTCTGCATCGTTCTCACATGTATAATTGCAACATGAATGATGTAACCGATATTTTGTAACCATGTTTTGATTTAAAAGAGTGTCCGTGGAGCTTCTTGCCCGTTCTTCTCCATAGGTACCTAGGCTTTGGAAAGGGCAACAAGCTTCATCTTTCTGACTGACCGACCCCTTGACAATAGGGATGATGCTTGGGTAAAAAAAAAAAAAGAAATTCTATTTAGTCCGTCAGTCAGATAAATACGTGTCCAATATATTTTAATAAACCACATGACAGACAAAAAAAAAATATAGTCATCATCCCTATTTTAAAGTGCCCGTTATTGGTTTATTTGAAATAAGGTTGAGTTTGTTACACAATGGATTTTGATGCGGTTTTCAACATTATTTACAGAATTTATTCCGGAACGTTTATTTCTTTGTTTGTTATTTGGTTTACATATTAATTAACTTAGCTTATGGCTAAGTAATAACAACCGCACGGGTCGATCCATCAGGTTAAGCTACGCTTGCCGGGGTTGGTCCGTAGATCGGTGACCATCTTTATATACCAAGACTCCTCCGTGCCTCGGAATGCACGTTAAGCCGTTGGTCCCGGCTGTCATTCGTGAATCTTTGACAGTCCTTACGGGTCGTCAGAAGCTCGAAAGTCTGACAATCAGTCTTACCAAGCGGTATCGTATTACCCAATAACTGGGTTGTGGAGGTCAGATAGGCAGTCGCTCCATGTAAAATACTAGTATTCAGCTGCATCCGGTTAGACTGGAAGCCGACCCCAACATAGTTGGGAAAAGGCTAGGCAGAAAAGGCTAGGCAAAAAAGGCTAGGCAGATTGATTGACATTAATAAACTTAGCTAGAAAACTCATATCTCGATGTTTTGACATTACATCACATCAGTAGATTGCACCGGTGCGAAGCAAGGGCAGATCACTCATCTGCCTAGCCTTTATGTTGGGGCCGGTTTGCTAATGTACAAAATTATATTATATTGTGCGCGCAAGTGCTAGTCACCACCTGAGGTATGTAGGCGGTGAGACGGGGGAGGTAGACAAACGTGAAGCTAACTCAGCTGCCAATCTTGTCAACCGTGCTCTTCCCCGTCTCACCGCTCACATACCTCAGGCGGTGACTAGGGCGCACACACTATAGTAACAATACTATAGTGTGCGCGCAAGTGCTAGTCACCAGGTACAAAACCGACATAAGCCCAATACAGGCATATTTAGTCTGTAGTGGCCTAATTGTATGCTTTAAAGGCCACCATACCACCACTTACCTCTTTATACAAATCAATATGCAAAAGTGTCCTCCTAGTCAGCACGATGAGGTTGTATCTGCCCTGGGCGTTGCTCTCCATGAGAACGGTAAAGTTGTCTTGTCTATAGTCCTTGCTCAGTAGGAACGTGCCCGCCTCTGATATCGTGAAGACTCGCTTGTCGAATGTCACTAGAGTGCCTTGGCCGGTCATCATTGCCATGCCTGGAAGAAGAGTTGGGATTTAACCAAGTTCTTTAATGAAGGTTTAAGTGGGTTGATGATTGCGCTGGATAGAAATGTTCGTTGGGCCAATTAAGCACCGAAACTATTGCCCGTTGGAATATTTAGTCATTTATATATATTGTTATTATGTATATATATATATTGTTATTATGTATATATATATTATTATTTATTTATACAGGGACAAAATTGAATTAGCTAGCGAAACTGTAGACGTGATGGAATCGATATGTAAACGTGATAAATATTAAACTAATTCATTTGATGATTTATTTTTTGGGGTCAACGACCGTAGGTAGTGCAGTTACCTGAAATATTAGTTTAAAAAATCACTTTATTTTTTTAAGTAAAGCACCGATGTGATGGGTATCTTACCACGACTAAAAAAAACTGTTTTTCTCAACTCATACTTCAAGTAATAGCTACAATACAAGAGGACGACGAACCAAAAAAAATCATCATATTAATTTATGTTTTGTTTTATCCTGTTTAGATATCGATTCCCAACTATGTTGGGGTCAGCTTCCAGTCTAAACGGATGCAGCTAAATACCAGTATTTTACATAGAGCGACTGCCTATCTGACCTCCACAACCCAGTTACTGGGTAATACGATACCCCTTGGTAAGACTGGTTGTCAGACATTCGGGTTTTGTTATGTAAAGATGGTCCCCCATCCACGGACCAACCGCGGCAAGCGTAGTAAGCTACCTGATCGATCGACCCGTGCGGCTGTTATTACTTAGCCACAAGCCGCCCAAAAAAATAACAATAATAATATTAAATATATGAAACTCACCAGCAAAAGGCGGCATCAAGTTATCAAAGTCCATATAAGGCCTGATATCATAATAGAACGACCAAATACTCTTGTTAGTGGTCAGCCATTCATCCATGAAGTTTTTAACAGCGCGATACTCGGAGATTTCAGTAAAGTCTGGAGTTCGATTAAAGGCGTGCCAAGACATCGGGAGCTTCTGTTCCAGGAGTATTGCACCCACTCGGGGATCGAATATGAAGTTCGTTTTTGGTGTGCGATGTCTAGAATTTAAGATATAATGATTAGTTTTTGATGTTCTATGCAGGTCTTAGGTATTGTTGTCTGTGGGTGTACGGATACGATAAAAATAAAATCCGTCTGTAATCACCAGTGATAGGATATTATAATGCATATTTACCTAAAGTTGAGGTGTTGGCTATTATGGAATGCACTTTTGTATCGAAAAAAGCCTGGGTTTCTGGGATTTTTTTTCCCCGAGTATAGCAAACTAGATCAATCTGCCTAGACTTTTCCCAACTATGTTGGGGTCGGCTTCCAGTCTAACCGGATGCAGCTTAATACCAGTATTTTACATGGAGCGACTGCCTATCTGACCTCCACAACCCAGTTATTGGGTAATACGACACCCCTTGGTAAGACTGGTTGTCAGACTTTCGGGCTTCTGACGACCCGTAACGACTGCCAAAGATCCACGAATGACAGCCGGGACCAACGGCTTAACGTGCTTTCCGAGGCACGGAGGAGTCTCGGTATGTAAAGATGGTCACCCATCCACGGACCAACCCCGGCAAGCATAGCTTAACCTGATGGATCGACCCGTGTAAATAGCAAACTAGATCGCATTTATAAGTATGTATGCTATTTTTGACATTATTTTGGTGCACTCATAAAATTTAACATTATCGTCAATTGTTTTCTATTTCCAGTATTACGATAAAATATTTTTATTTACTATATGTAGAATAAATATTGGGTTGGCACAAAAGTAATGAGACACTACAAAACTCTATACATTTTCTTTTTCAAGTTAATTGTTTTCGATAATATTCTAGAATGTTGTAAAAGATAGGTAATTGTGATGTGGGGGTATATAAAGCCGCCCTCGCGATCGGCCTAGTCTTCCCGTATCAGTAAGGTCCGCCGCCCCAGGATTGTCCTCTCAGAGCCCGATGACCCCATAACTCTTCTCCAGGAGAGCCGTAGGGACCGTAGGAACAAAAACAACTCGACATTCCAACCTCGCCGCCGAGGTCCCGTCCCTCGCGACGACCCCGAAGTAAACGTCCTCCCCACCGTCCCTTGCTCGGTAACGAAGTGCCAGCTGGTGGCGTAACTGAGCCAATAGCTTTAAATTTATTTATTTATTTATTTGGTTCACCAACAATTGTTTACACTAACATCATGAGCATAAATATAACATGTTAAAAACTTGGAACAGTGTAACAATCACTTAAAGGTAAACACCACATGAACTAAATTAAGTAATATTAATTGTAAGCCTAGGTACACGTACAGTTTACAAGCTATCTTAAAACTAAAGAAAAAATATGTAGCCTATGTTTAATTATAGAGTTAGTTTTTTAATATTGCCCAAATTAAGTAAGAACAAATTAATTCAATGAATGTTTTACAACAACTCAGATATACAACTCAAGAGTTTAGATTTCTGCTTAGTCAGAGAGTCAAAGTGAAAATCGATTAGATCGCTGCAACTATTCAAAACCCTACAGAACCTAGCGCATGGGGAGTTAGATCCCAACACCGTTCTTCTCTGTGGAGGACGAAGTGGAGTTATGGGTTTACGCGGAATTCTTGATGGAGCACGAAAGTTTATAAGTGCGAGCAGCGACGATGAATCAATCTTTCCTTTCAGGATTTTACAGGCAAACATTGCATCGTTTAAACGCCTTCGCTCTTCTAAAGTGCGTATGTTGAAGATTTTTAATCTGTCTTTGTAAGAAGGCGTTTTTTTAGCTATACCGACTGAAAAAGCCAAATGCCAAGCAAAGCGTTTTTGGACGCGTTCTAGCCGCAAACTGTGAGTAGCATAGTGCGGCCGCCACACCACACTACAGTATTCCAATATGCTGCGTACCAAACTATAGTAAAGTATAATTTTTGTTTTACTATGACGAAAACCTTTACATTGTCTTATGACAAATCCCAACATTCTTGACGCTTTTTTCACAACATGATCTAAATGTGGCACAAAGGTTAATTTTTGGTCAAACAAAACTCCGAGGTCACGTATAGTGTCTACTTCATTGACCTTGTCCTCATTAATGTAATATACCGTCTCTATACGATTATTTTTTCTTGTGTACTTAACATGGTAACATTTTTTTGCGTTCAAATGCATTTTATTATTTTTGCACCATCGGATGAGACTATTAAGGTCCATCTGTAAAAGTGAGGAATCTCTATTAGACTTAATTATTCTAAGAAACTTTAGGTCATCCGCATACATAAAGATCTCGGAGTGCTGCAAACAGTTGGGAATGTCATTAATAAAGTAGATACACAATATAGGCCCTAGATGTGAACCTTGCGGGACTCCAGAGGAGATTTTATATACATTAGATTGGTAACCGTTTACCACAAAAAAGAAAGATCTGTCGGCCAAATACGAAATTGCCCATTTTAATAAACTGCCAGTGATACCATATGCATGCAACTTATGAGATAGTATTTTATGGGAAACTTTATCAAAGGCTTTACTGAAATCAGTATAAATAACGTCTGCCTGGTCACCAGAATCAATAGCACCAATTAAATTCTCTGTGAATGCAGCTAGATTAGTGCTCGTGGATCGTGATCCAACATATCCATGCTGATGATCGCTAATGAATAGCTTAAGATGGTTCTGGAAATGCGGGCAGAGTAGTGATTCAAAAATTTTGGCAAACGTTGAGAGAATTGAGATGGGCCTATAGTTAGCTATGTTGTCATTGTTATCCGATTTATGAACAGGCACCACTTTTGCCATTTTCCATTTCGTAGGGAATACACCACAAATCAAAGATTTGCTATACAGTGTGATTCAAAATACCCCTGTTATACCGAAAACAGTGTATTGTTTAATACACTATTAGTTATTCTGGAAGGTCGCCATGGTCATATCTCAACTTTAAATAATTTCGGTTTTCTCTTACAAAATACAAATAATATTTTAATTTTGCTATGTCGTAGCAACCCTAGATAGGCGGAGCCAAATAAATCAATGACCGCAGGCCGTAGGTATTGTCGCGTCCTTTGACCTGGCAAGCTGTTGCCTCATCGCGCGAGTGAAATGATCAGTACGGTAATTATTAAGTTTGTACATACCATTTTCCTTTTCAAATCCTGCGCAGCTTTACACACGTAGGTACACGTAAGTACACTCATAGTTTTAGCACATGAACTTATTCATAATAAGGACAACAAACACAAAAGGTACACAGAACTTAGACAGTTGTCTTGCTGCTGCAAGATTACCGTCAGTCGCACCTACACACATTATCATGTCATAATATTCATTGTTCGCATATTCGGTCATGATTCCTCGCAAAATTCACTGCAATCCAACGCGAAACGAGACGACAAGCATCCGACTCGAAAGAATGAAGTGAACTAGCGAAATAAATGCCTAATTACTTAACTAGCCTACAAAAATAAAAATGTACACAATTTTAGGGATCAATAAGATATTAAGTGAATTCCGATAATAAATAGGTACTATTTTTAAAATAAAATATTTTACCTAGTGATAGCAGTGCACCTACATTTTGCTTACGGTATTTCTGTCCCATGATGTGATAAGCGGCCAGTTAAAATTGTATTATCGAGGTTGACTAGTATTTGTAGCATTAATTACAAATCTTAGTGGTTTACCTATTTTCTGTATTTTTTAAATGATAAAGAAATAAAATACATTGCCATAATTATGAAACAAATCTAATTCCAAAATAATCGAATACAGTATCCAAAAACCCCAAAAAGATTGCCCGGTCTTAGAATAGAATCGCGTTATTATTACACATGTACGGAATCTTTTAGTGATTTCCTTTCCAAGGTGGCGGCGAGCTCAAAGCCACAAAGCCTTTGAGCTCGCCGCCAAAAGATTTTTGTAAGCTGAAATGATTTTGAATCTTATTTTTATGATTAAATAACATTCAAAATCATTTCAGTTTAAAAAATCTTTCGGATTTGAAGCATTCTTCAACCGATGCCGATATCCAATAAGAAAGCCGGAAGCAATGGGCGTGCAGTATAGTGTAGGAAATTGCAAGATATTGGTGGCATTTCTACCAATCGGAGGATTAAAACTGCAATTAATTCTTATAAAAATGTATTTCATCAAAGAGTAACGAAAACAGTTAGGTCGTTCGATATCATACTTTTGAGGATAGATACCTGTTAAACAAATGGAATTAACTTTCATAGGGAGCTAATATTTATTTTATTAAACTTTTTACTAGGTATTTGTATTTTATAAAAACCTTGTAGTTGGGTTTAAACTGCAGTTTTATGCAGATGTATGTAGCTACGTCTACTTCTACTCTGCGTAGGTATTTCGCATATCATACTGGTATTCAAGACTTAATTCAATCTTGAAAAAAAAAATCAACTTGCCTCTCTGATGCAAGAAAATTATAGGCTTTTTACTATTATGTGTTAAGTGTCTTATCTGACGCATTCATCCCTATATCAAAGAAGAGAGAATAGAGGTCAACCAAATTTAGGGTTGACTCCATCAAAAATATGAAGAAAACTTTGACATGTCGAAAGCATTCAAAAACTTTAATGAACATTGTTGGGGACTTCATCTAATGATTAATAATGCACAACAGAATATGGGGCCGCTGGATCAAAAGAGGTATTCTGAGTCACCCTGTATATGACCATGAGTGGATGCACCAACTCCTCCGCACAAGCCGAAATAAATATTGGTGGTATGCCATCTGGGCCAGCACCTTTATTAATATCCAAACTCTTTAATTTCTTAAGTAGGCACTCACTGCTTATTTTTGGACTTATTAAGCACAGACTGGTATTCCCAAGAGACTGTGAAAATAATTCGGTATTAAACTCATTACTCGATTCTTGGTCGGGGCTATAAACAGACGAGAAGCTGGTAGCAAACATCTCACATATTGTCGTACCATCAGACGTGAACACTTGTCCATCTGTCATGGTCATGGGGTAGGCACCAGACCCCCCTCTTTTATTTTTTACATGCGTCCAAAATAACTTAGGGTTGGCTTTAATCTTGTTTTCCACATTTTTTATATAATTATTGTAACACTAGTAACCAAGGCATCACAGCGCTTACCGAGTAGTTTTAATTCAATTAAGTCCATTGGGTTTTTATATTTATGATATCTCTTTCTAATGTTGTTTTTTGAGTTTAACATTTTGATTAAATTACGGTTAAACCACGGTGGAAATTTATGTTTATTTGGTGCCCGAAAGGGAATAAACTCTTGTATAACATTATTAATAGTCTCATAAAAAGCATCCAACATCTCATTTACATCATTAAGCCCCTTAAATAATTCATCCCAATCAATTTGTTTTAAAAACATCCGAATTGGTGCATAATTTGTGGTACGAAAATTAGGTCTTTGCATGGCATTATTGTATTTAAAACTATTGTATTGTAAACAATAATATCAAGAGGTGGATGATGTTTGTCGACATTACTAATTGGATTTATACTTTCACTGATGCTACACAAGGAATATGTTGTTAAAACCAGATCCAGTATGCGACCAGCATCCCCCTGATAATAATAATTACTATGATTTGATCCAGCCTGTCTCATCTTGCTGTCCTCCCCCCAGCGACGCCCTAAGCCGAGGTTCGTTCCCCACAGGGGGAGCCCTTAGCGTGTAGTCGCTTAGTTTTGTAAGATTTATGCCCTGGCTGGAGGCTTTGAGTTCGCTTAAGGCAGCCACAGGATTGACCAGTTAAGTAATCACGGCCTCTCTAGGCCAACTACGAGATGTCATAAAAAAAATCTGTTTAGTCAGTTTGAAGAAAAATGGACGAGCGACAAGTTCAAACACTTTACTTATACGAGTACTTGTTAGGCCACAGTGCGCGGGCTGCGGCTGACAATATCAACACTGCATTGGGCGCTGGAAGTATAAGCCATGCGACGGTGTCCCGATGGTTTGACCGTTTTAAGGCAGGAGAAAGGAGCCTTAAAAGACACCCACGCTCTGGACGACCACCCGCAGAGAATGATGACGATTTACGCCGCGAACTGCGGTCGAATCCTGATGCTACCATTCGTGAATTAGCGAAAGCACTCAACTGCAGTCACCACGCCGTGGAAAACCGTTTACATGAGCTTGGGTATCGAAAAGTTTTGGCTCGGTGGGTACCGCACATCCTTACAGACCAGTCGTGCTGTCCGTGTAATTATCTGTCAGTCACTTTTGCTGCGACCCCGACGTAAAGAGATTTTGTCTAATCTGGTTACTGGAGATGAATCATGGATTCATTACGAGAACGATACACGTCGTGCATTTTGGCTGCCTCCAGAAGAAACGCCACCAAGTCAACCGAAGCTGAGTCAAAAGAACCGCTTAAAAGTTCTGCTTTGCTGTTTCTGGGACGCGCAAGGAATCTGGGATGCTGTTTTATGAACTATATTACACAATGAAACTATAAATGCTGACAAATATTCAATCCAGCTCACCAAACTATCTGCTGCTATCAAGAAAAAACGACGAAGACGAGTCAATGTAGTTTTACTATACGATAACGCTCGACCTCCGCCGTTCGCCAACAGTTGGAGAACTTGGGCAGAGACACGATACCCCACTCACCTTATTCCACAGACATCACCCCCTTAAGACTCATTTGTTTAGAGCCCTAAAACAACATTTGCGGGGTAAACAATTTAATGATTTCTCTGATGCAGAGGCGGAGTTGATCAACTTTTTCGAGGCACAGCCATCAGAGTTCTGGGCGAAAGGCATCCAAACTTTGCCGGATCTTTGGCAAGAAGTTTTAGCTGCTAATGGTGATTATATCATTGACTAAGCTTTTTGTATTGTAATAATAATAAAAAAAAAAATATAACGTAAACCAAGTGTCTCATTACTTTTGTGCCATCGTGCCAATAACGAATTTAAATTTAATAAAATAATCAGAAAATCTAGAAATGCGACGTTGCCAGCTCGCATTCTTATTTCTACATTAATTACAAACCGCCCAAATCTGTACTAATATTATAAAGAGGTAAAATTTGTTTGTTTGTAAGTTTGTATGTTGGGGGTTATCTCTGGAACTACCAGTCAGATTTGAAAAAAATAGTTTTATTTTTGATAGCCCAATTTTTGAGAAAGATTATAGGCTATTTAACATTACGCTGCGACCCTTAGGAGCCGAGCAAAAATAAAAAAGTCAGAAAGGACGCTAAACGAAAAAGAATAGCGCGGGCGAGCGATGCGATGCGACGCGGTGGGTCGGGGGAGCAAGAAATTTCACGCGGACGAAGTCACGGGTAGAAGCTAGTAAATAAATAAACTTACAATTCCTCATACTGCAGCGCAGTCTTACTCATGTCTGTCAGCTTCGCGTACAGAATCTCTCCAACCGTCTGCAACGCTTCGCCGATCAAGAAATAGTCGTACCACCACTTTAGACGGACGTACGCTTCTTGATACTGGAATAGAGAAAAAGTGTAGGCAAACAAGATCGTAAAGCTAAAAAGTAAATGGATGAATTTATTTATTAACATAAAACTATTAAAAAAAAAACGTATGGCAATATTTAGCCTCTGGCCAAGGTAAAAGCCAGCCCTTGGGTCATGGGAAGTGTTAACCAGCCGTTTGGAGATTTCGTTAAACAAACCATGACCACTTGGACCCGAGGGTTTCAACCCTAAACGGCTCGAAAATATAATTACCGATAAGGCTGTTATACTTTCGCCGCTTGTGGTGTTCAGCAGTGCCAGCACCAAGGAATAGAAAAAAACAAGTGGGAACAAGTGCCCACGCAGCTATTCGGCGCGTGTCACAATTATGCGGAAAAATATGAAAAATAATAACAACCTTTATAAGTCTTATTTTTGCATGAACAACAAATTCAACTTTGAAGAAAAGCTTGTTTTGTTGTTCATACAAAATTAAGACTTATTACAACTCGACGAAGGTTGTTATTATTAAAAAAAAATCCGCATAATTGTGACACATGCCGGAGAGCTGCGCGGGCACATCCACTTGTTCTATTCCGTGGCCAACACAGTACGCCGAACCAGGAAGATAGGATGGCGCATGAATTTCGAAACACGTTGCGTCCCACACTAAATGCCTATCCACCTATCGTAAAACCAAGACAAATAAATATTACTTCGCACATAGGTACTTTGACTAAGAAGGGGGCTTGTGGCTAAGTAATAACAGCCGCACGGGTCGATCGATCATGTTAAGCTACGCTTGCCGTGGTCGGTCCGTGGATGAGAGACCATCTTTACACATAGGTACATCTTTACTGCTCTTGAACGTTCCAGCAGCTTACATCGTGTAAACAGAGCTTTACTTATAAGTTCATAAACGTTTCTGTAAACCTACTACCTATTGTCAAAGTTTATTTTTTCTGTGAATAAAAATTATTATTATTATTATACCAAGACCATCCGTGCCTCGGAGAGCAAGCCGTTGGTCCCGGCTGTCATTTGTAGATCTTTGACAGTTGTTACGGGTCACTAGAAGCCGGTATGTCTGACAACCAGTCTTACCAAGGGGTATCATATTACCCAGTAACGGGGTTGTGGAGGTAAGACAGGCAGTCACTCCATGTAAAATAAAGGTATTCAGCTGTATCCGGTTAGACTGGAAGCCAACCCCAGCATCGTTGGGAAAAGGGTAGGCAGATGATGACATACTTTGACTCAGCATTAATTCTGTCACTGTGATACAACTGTCAAACTACAAGTGAAATATAGAGAAGGGAAAATTCGGCATAAGACTTAAAATAGCTAAGTCTAGGAAAGCAATACGTTTTATTGACAATACCAGAAAGTTTTTCGACTTTCGACCTTTATGACTTGGAAATAAAGGTAAAATTAATTTCACTACTAACTAACAATACTCACTTTTAAGGATATTTTAGTTATGCCAAACTCGGCTCATTTCAAATTTGCGAGTGAAAATAACGTTACCAACAAGTTTTCCTAACCTCTTAACATAACAAAAATCTGTCCTTCAGGCTGGAACATCAAAACTTTTGCAACTGACTCAACATTTAAACTATGTAGTTCAAAATCCTACGTTTCCTACATAGTCAGCGATTTGTCCAACTTTCAGCCTTATTACAAGAACAATAAGATTTAATTTTACTCTTACCTTCTCCCTAACATAGACGACTTGCTTAGTCTTCATGAAGTTTTGCCAAGCGTTTCTGAACTCTGCGTACAGTTGCGTGAACTCGTCTTTGAACGGAATGTACTTCTCTATCTTGGTCCATACTACGTTAAACAGTTTTTTGCTGTATTTCTTTATGTTCGTTATAAGATCGTTGTTCATTAGGTCTTTGTAGATCCTGGGGAAGAAAAATGTGTAAACAATAGAATGTGCAGAACTTTTAACATTAAAATAATGATAACGCTTTTCATCTACAGCATCCACGCCGGCATTTTATTTGTATTTATAAGAATATTGCTTTTGAAAAACTGGACGAACTTCTTCAGAACCACGGAAGAAATAAAAGTAGTAAATTTATAAACGCAAATAATATCAATCTTCAAAAAAATTGACCCAATCCAGATAATAGACATTTCCCACTGAGAGGAAACTAGCTTTGATAACTTGAACATGTTTGATCGCGTATTAGCCTTCTGAGAAATATTCCCAAGTTCAAGTTACTTCACAGTAATATCTACTGGATGACTTTACCGTATTGAAAAAATAGGGTATAATATGTGAACGGAGTAGAAGCCTATGGCATACCTAGTTTTTTTTTCAAATTTTAAAAATTAGAAATTCAAATCATACGCACGACGACGGATTTCGATATTTTTTAACGATCTATAAAGTTTTACAAAATTTCAGTTTTTATTGTTCTTGTTTATTGATAGAGCAATTTCTGTCTAAGCTACTGAAAAAACAAAAAAACGAAAACTAGGTATGCCATTGGCTTCTACTCCGTTCACCTATTGTACCCAATTTTTTTTTAATGAAACAAAAAAAAAATATTCTAAGCAAATATAATAATACTTACCGATCCATCTCATGACCAAACGTCGACACATAATTGAAATAAGGCGAATCCGTCAATTCCTGCGTCCTATTGTAGAAAAAGTCCATCACACTCTTCCACACAGTGAAAACGAACGACTCAGTATAATGCAGTACTTTAAAGAACAGCGGTTCAATCGACTTCAAGACTTCATGCCAATATTTCGAAAGTCGATTGGTCGCATTTACCCAAGTCTCTTCCCAATACTCTAAGAATTTCATATGTAAATCCCTTATGAAAGTATCATATTGTAATATCATTGCTTCGAGTCTATCCGATACTAATTCCATGAAATCAGCTTCGAGTACTTTGTTAACGGAATCCAAAAAGTTTGCATAAGCCTTTTTGATTGAATCAACTATGTAGGTTAGACTCTGCTTGATCGATTGACTTGTATTACCCATCATTCCCCACATATCATTGACAATACCAGGCAAACTCTCCAAATGATTCCTTATAGCCATTTCATCTAATACATAATAAGTAAATTCGACAATATCTTTGACGTAAAAGTCGTTATGTCTGTACGACTGGTTCAAGAACCGTTCAAACTCATCCAAATCGTCTTTTATCACGTGCAAATCGTTCAAATCGTCCAAAAAGTCGCGGATTCTCGGTTTGGCGTCCGACCAAATGTTTTTGAGAGCTAAATGAGCTTCCATTGGAGTTTCTTTTATAATAACGAGGGTATCATTGATTTGGCTGTATAGAAGCTTCAATGTGTAGACTGCTTGGGACTTAACTTCGCTGAAAATCTCTGGGCGCCATTTTACAGCGCTGGTTAGTAGTCGGGAATGATTCAAACGGATGTATGAAGCAAGATCGACGGTAGCAACATCGTCGAAGTTACGCCAGGAGTCGAATTTCGCGAAACGGGTGTCCACGATTTGGCCTATCATGTGGTAAGAGATATCTGAGGAAGAAAAAAATATTAAAAGGAATTGAAATTAAGGCATGACACGGTTCTCGGGTGTAAGACCTGGGAAGTGCAACTGAGAGAAAAATATTTGAAAAACAATTCAGTATGTTTAAATGAAATATTGTAGAATAATAATTCATGAAACTTATGAAATGATCTCATTACCGTTTAGTCTTTGTTCTAGCAAAATAATTCCGATAAAAATGAATAATTATGTTATTGTGACTATATTTTTTTTTTATTACTCTATTGCTAAATTCTGGAAATAAATGATTACTACAACAATAGCTGTTGTAATAATTTATGTACAGAATTTAATTATTTACCACTAATTACACAATCAAGTAGTTCTATAGCGTGCGCGAATGTGCTAGTCACAGCCTGAGGGTATGTGAGCGGTGAGACGGGGGAGGGCGCGATTGACAAGATTGGCAGCTGAGTTAGCTTCACCTTTGTCTACCTCCCCCGTCTCACCGCTCACATACGTAAGGACATAAGGAGCTATAGTGCGCGCGCAAATGCTAGTCACCGCCGGAGGGTGACTAGCACTTGCGCGCGCACTATAGCTCCTTAACTAGGATAACACAGGAGCCAGTAATTAATTTTCAGTCATCATTTCTAGTTTTCCTAAAAATTACAGAGGAATTTTCTTGTAAGAAGATTTTATTAGGTCTATTTCGTCGACTTACCATCAGTACTATTGTAGTGAGCCACAAACGATCTGTTCTTCATGTAGAGTGTGGCGGTTCCAGTATCGTTACCGGTCGGTCGGCTCACGGATGTCTTTAGCGTATATTCTGGATACACTAGGTCCCAAGTACCGTTTGCTTTGTAGAAGTAGGTTTCGTTTGCGCGCTAGAAATGAATGTAGAATGGGGATGTTAGTTGACGAAGAATTTCGGAAATGTATACCAGGGGCTTAAAAATTTTGAGCCTAAGAACCTTCAAGTGTCATTATTGTCTCGCGCTGGATATTACTAATTTGCAAATATCCTAAACCTATCCTACTAAAGTATAAATACAGAGTTTCATGTCATAAGCATCAGTAATTAATCCGTAAACATCATCATGTCTCAGTCGTCCGCGGCCCTTTCAGCCCCACGGCACGCTAAGTTTTTATTTAACCCCTTTAGCATATCTGAGCAACATTACTGCTCTTAAGAGTGTTACATCTGGTGTAGCAGGTGGGCTAAAAAGTTTTGAGCCTAGGGGTGGGCCGCGGATGACTGAGACATGATGTTTACGGATTAATTACTAAAAGCGTAATAATGATATGGACATGAAACTCTATATTTATAGTAAAGAGGGTATTCACAAATTAGTAATATGCAGCGCGAGACAATAATGACATTGAAGGTACTTAGCCTCAAAACTTTTCCCCTGGTATGGTACACAAAACAGTATTTCGAATTGGTCAAATGAATTGGGACCACCAACAGCATTTATATTTTATAGCTTTGTTGACAGATTCTGGCTTTTACTAGCTAAATGTCTTTCGGCTTAAGGGAGAAGCGTCAGGGTAGGCCGCGAAATTCAAATTTTCTTACGTTTTTTTGTAATTTGCAGGTCAGTATTAGGTTGTATGTTGAATAAAGTATGACTCGCGACTGTAACAAATATGTATTTACAGAATTATAATCATTAGAATCAGTAATACAACTCCTTAAGTTAGTATAATCCTCAAATGTCGAGATTTCATGAAATAGTCATTCATTAGGATTACCCGGTCTAAAAGAGTTGTATTGATGTCTTTAATGCTTATAATTCTGTAAATACATACTTGTTACGGTCGCGAATGATATTTTAATCAACGTAGAACCTAACCCTGACTTGTAAATTGCAAAAAACGTAAAAAAAATTGAATTTCGCGGGCTACCCTGACGCTTTCGCCTTAATTGTAAGTTTTTTTAAGTCTTCCAAGAAGAGGGAACAGATCTTTTTAGGTGATTTTCTTCATTAATTTTCTATAACATCACGCCTGTACCCCCTCTAAAGTGTAGGAAGAGGTAGTAAACTAACATTTTGTCAGTTAAGAGTCAGCCTATTTCTGGGCAAAATATGCATAGTCAGTGTATAATCACAGGCTTCCTCTCTGTGAGAGGGAGCGGGCCGTAATCCACCACGCGGGGCCAGTGCGGGTTGGTAGATGTCACATGACGTCGAATTGTTAGTTCGCCGGTTTCCTCACGTTGTTTTCCTTCACCGTTTTGAGAGCAGTGGTGATAAAATAATATACACAAAGTAAATCACCTGTCTGGGTTCGAAACTAAGACCTACAATTCGTAAGTGGCGGCCTTTACCACTGGGCCACTGCTCTAAATAAAAATCAAAAGATAATGGTACTCACCTCCCAATGAATAAAACTGTTCGCCGAATCAATCAAAAACTGATTATGCCTCAACTTTTGATAGAAAAGAGACTTCTGGAATCTATAGAAGTTATTAAAGTAATACCAATGACTACGTATATTTATGTCCGATTTCATGTCCAAGTCCAAATTCGTAGACGGGTGTTTACAGGTTAAGGCGAATTTGTAATCTCTGACGGGTCCATTCGAGTTGTCCGTTAGAATTGACTTCAGTTTAAGGTATTCGTTTTCATAGTCTGAGTATTGTAACTCTAGGGATACGTTTGACATAACTGATGGCGTTGATAGGTATTGGCCTTTCAGGGTTACGTCCTGTAAGAGAAAGAGAAGGGTTTAAGAATATCATATATCCTATCATATCATATATCTTAAGGGCTGTGTTCACCAACTTTTAAAACGGCTGTTTAGATATTTAATCAGTTCATTCCGTAAGAAGTTTGACATAAACCAACTATTTAAATACCTAACCTGCGGTTTGAATGTTGGTGAACACAGCCCTTAATGAGCAATATTTGTATGCATACATTATATTACAGGGTGGTCCAAATAGTGAAGTCAAAAAGAAACATCTGGATTCCTCATACGCAGGGGAATTCGAAAATACCACATATACTCGTATATTCCACAATTTTTGTAGTTTTCGTAACTCGAAAAGTACAAAAAAAAAAAAATGTGGGTGTTTTTGTTTTTGTAATTATTTAGAGTTTTCTACCGGTGGAGCTTCAAAAATTCATATAAAAAATATCTGAAAAATACACACTAGAAAAAAAGTAGTGTGTATTTTGTTCCAGATATTTTTTTTTACATGAAAGTAACATTTAAGATGGTGGACAAAAATCTGATAAATACACACTACAAAAAAAAAAGATTTTTGAAGCTCCACCGGCAGAAAACTCTTAATAATGACAAAAACAAAAATACCTAACTCGAAAACTACAAAAAATTGCGGAACATATATGAATACCCCGGGGGGTATGAAGAATTCGGATTTTTCTTTTTGACGTCACTATTTGGACCACCCTGTATATTTGCAATCACGTTCTCGAAAACGTCTCTAACGATTTCGATGAAAGTATGCAATATAGAAGTCTACGGAGGCGAAAAATCGATCTAGCTAGGTCTCATTTCTGGGAAAAAAGAGAATCGTTGTCTCTATTTTCACACGAGCAGAGCTCGGTCGACCAGGTACTTATTTTAGCTATGATATACTAACTTTGATTGAATTCAATTCTAGGTAACGGTGTCATATTCTAGACGGATTATTAAGCGTGAACCTTCATTTAAAACTGGTTTGTGGGCAGATTAGTAAGAAATTTGGTACTTTTAAATGAATATTATTTTTTTGAGTATCATTTTTATTTCTCGAATATAATCTTTTAGGAATTTTGTGTTGATATTTATGTAGTTATATAATATCACGTTACATTTCTTTCTGATTTAATCCGTTGTTGATCTATCATCGTTTAAGAGGACTCTCGACCAACGACCATTTGAATAGAAAAAATAGCCAAATTGGTCCAGCCGTTCCGTTCCCGAGTTTTGTGCTTAGCAACATATTCAGCCATTCATTTTTATTTATATTGGGTGATTTTTTTACCGTCTTGAAAAAAATAGGGTACAATAGGTGAACGGAGTAGAAGCCTATGGCATACCTAGTTTTTTTTTTGTTTTTTTCAAAAGCTTTGGGCCAGTTTTTTGATCTGTAGCTAACTCAACCAATGGTTAAACATAGTAACTAATGGTTGAATTTAGGCTAAATCTGAAACACAAACATGAATGTATTCATGTTGGCTCATTCATATGAAAAAATATTAACTAATGGCATAACACATTCATGTTTAGCCTTTCACATTTAGCCAAAATTCAACCATTAGTTTCTATTGTGTGGATGCAGACAGAGTATGCAAAAGTGAGACGCAAATGCAGGTTGAGTGTAGAATGTATATATTTCCAGAAATCGGTCCCTTATATACAATCTCTGCTGCAATGATTAATACATAGTGGGTACATATAAAAGGTTAGCTAGAACAGAATAGAAATACCCTACGTGCTGCATTTAACAAGTGAGTAGGTATTAGTACTATATAAGGTATCAAAGGTAGGTATACTATTCCGCTACACTATGTTTAACCATTGGTTGAGTTAACTACGGATCAAAAACCGGCCCTTAGACAGAAATTGCTCTATCAATAAACACTACACATTTGAAGTAAACTAGAACAAAAAACACATAAATTTTGGAAAAACTTTATAGATCGTTAAAAAATATTGAAATGAAAATCATACACACTACGCAGGGTGCGTAGTGTGTATGATTTGAATTTAGATATTATTAAAAAAAAAAAACTGGGTATGCCATAGGCTTTTACTCCGTTCACCTATTATACCCAATTTTTTTCAAGACGTAAAAAGGTCATCCAGTATAGATATTTAAGAGCTTCACTGCGATTTGTTGAAAAAAATTAAACTAACCAATCACTTCATGACATTTGATAACAGACGAAAACCATACAACGTTTTATAACTAACTGTAGTTAAAATATTAAACAGTCCACCCTTACCTTCCTAAACGACGGATGAGCAAGCGACAGATCCACATGATGCAGATTCCCTTCAGCCACGGGCGGGTTCTCCCAGCGCCCCCTAAGTTCAGCAGTCTTGTTCTCCTCCTTTACGTTCCAGTGGAGCTGTGCCGTGCCGTCTAGTAACGTGTCCTGCAGGTTGTAAAGCGCCACTAGGTTGAAGTTACGGAGCGGCCACCATACGTTCATAACTAACTGTTGGGATTCGGTGTCAGCCTGTGGGATAATGAAAATTTGTTAGGTAAAATTTGCCAAAATTATGAAGCAAGTATTGTACTTCGTCATGCCCAAACACTTCTTGGAATGAGTGTCTGTGGATGTGTTTGTGGTTGTATTAGGGGGTGTAGAGGGATGTATGTGTGGGTGTATGTATGGGGGAGTGTTTGTGGGTCTCAAAAAACTCAACGTAGTCATATTAGTGACATGTAAATTTTAGTTGAACCAGACATCCTCCGCCCACTTGATGTTAGTTCCTTGCTTCAACTCCTTATCGACCGCCTCGTACTTACTATCGAACATCACGTCGTTCAAGTCTTTATTTATTGATTTATTCAATTGGTCTTACGAGCTAACCTTACTGGGTGACTTAAGTGGGTGTTTGGGTGTGTTTTTGTGCGTGTAATCGGGGTGTTTTTGGAGATGTGAGGGGTTGTTTTCGAGGCTTTGTGGGGGTCTCTTTATGGGTGATGGGGGTGTTTGTGGTTGTATTAGGGGGTGTGTTTATGGGTATGTAGGGGTGTCATTGTGGGTGTAGAGGGATGTCTGTGTTGGTGTATGGGAGAGTGTTTGTCGGTCTAATATCATATCTAAAAAAACTCACCGTAGTCATATTAGTGACATGTAAATTGTAGTTGAACCAGACATCCTCCGCCCACTTGATGTTAGTTCCTTGCTTCAACTCCTTAGCGACCGCCTCGTACTTATTATCGAACGTCCAAGTTCTGTTGCTGTGTATAGCGGTCTACGTCAAGTCTTTACCTACCTTACTAAATGGGTGTATGGAGGTGTTTTTGTGGGTATAATTGGGGCGTTTTTATGGTTGTGTGGGGGAGTGTCTGTGGTTGTATTTGGGGGTGTGATTGAGGGTGTGTGGGGGTGTCATTGTGGGTGTAGAGGGATGTCTGTGTGGGTGTATGTGGGAGTGTTTGTGGGTCTAATATCTTATTTAAAAAAACTCACCGTAGTCATATTAGTGACATGTAAATTGTAGTTGAACCACACATCCTCCGCCCACTTGATGTTAGTTCCCTGCTTCAACTCCTTATCGACCGCCTCGTACTTATTATCGAATGTCCAAGTTCTGTTGCCGTGTATAGCGGTAAACTTCAAGTCTTTGCCGATGTCGTATGTGTAGACGTCGAGTTTGCCGGTCACGTTGAATTTTGTCGCGTTGTGGAGGTGGAATACTGTGGCTTGTTTAACGTCCTGAAATGTGAATTTAAGGTTAGGTGGAGTTGTTGCTGACTTGAGAGATGTGAAAGTTTATTTTGGGGGCTGTGTTCTTTAAATAAATGAAGTTTAAACTATTATTTTAGTAAGTTTTTAATAGAAATTGAGTTTTTGTCGTTTGAATTAAGAGCTATTGAAATAAAGTTAAGTATCTGTGTTTAGGGAATTGTATTTTGTTAAGAAAATTCAACTTCTACTACGTCTAGCAGCTGCTGACTTTTGTTTTGTGTTGTTTTATTTTTCTTTTTGAACCAGTCGAATTAATTATATTTTGTATGCACGTGTTTCTGTGACAAATAAACTTAGTTTTCTTTCATCATATATATTTTATATTCATTGTCGAAATGGCAGACCTCTTGTCAAAGAGGCGCACCGTGAATTTTCATGAAAACCATCATTGAGATAACAAAAACTCATATTATTAGAAAACAAACTACTGGTTTCTGAAAGCCCGATCAAGAAATCCACGCAATGTCGTATTGCTGTTCTGATTGGCTGATAAAATTTGAATAGATATTCAGTAACACGGAGGTGATAAAGTAATTCATTAACGTTAGATGATATCTAGTTCTGTTTTTTTTTACTCACCGTATTCCCAGTCTCATCATACTCATGTATATACTTAATCCCAACAGGCGTATGCACATTTTCCACCTCTATATCCATAGTAGCAAGGTCCAAATTCCTAGCGCTCTTACTCAAAATCTGGTTGAAAGATCCTTTGACGAATCGTTCCCGATCGAAATCAATTGTTGCATTACCATTGCTGGTTTTGTCTCCTTGAATGTAGTAGTATTCTGTGTTGACGATATGTTGAGTGCTCAATGGAACGGAAAGTGAAATGATGCCGTTTTGAGTGAAGCCTTTGTCTTGTTTGTGGTATCGGTGTGTTGTGTTTATAGATGCTGTTTTGTTTGGCCAGAATAGGTTTACTTTGTTGTCTGAAGTTTCTTCGAGGTTGTTTATCTGTTGGAGAAAGGAACATAATTATGAAAAGTTGGTTCTAGAATAGACTCGGCTAAGCTCCGTTTCGAATAGCGTTTCTTTCGCGGTTTTTGGCATTTCTAGCAGCCCAACCTCTGCTGAAGGAATTTTTAAGAAATATGAGAATGATGAACGTAGGTACTCTTGAAACACTGTCGCTGAGGAAATTCAATGAATTCGAAAGGATGGTAATTATTTTGCAAAAAAAGATCGGCTTCGGTTTCTGGACTAACCATATGCTGTACAAAAAATCGGTCAAGAGAGAGTCGGACTCGCGCACCGAGGGTTCCGTACCATCATATATGAAAAAGTGAGCTATTTAGAGATATCGTTTTATTTTTCCTGTAGTCCTACTAATCCTTCCTACAAGTTATATATCGCATATAAGCAAATAAATGCGAAAGTTTGTGAAGATGGATAGATGTTTGTTACTCTTTTACGCTAAAACTACTGAACGGATTTTGATGAAATTTGTCACACAGCTAGTTTATAACCTGGATGAACACATAGGATACTTTTTATCCCTACTACATTCCTACGGGTTCGAAACTTACGCAGGTGAAACCGCGGGGCGCTGCTAGTCTTTACATAAACTACTATCACATAGAATAATTTCATAATTTTCTCTATGCAAACTTCGGAGGTAAGGGCCCCCCCTTAGCGGTATTTTTTTTTCTATATCTTTCATCAAAAGTCGAAAACTATGCGGCCTAAAAAAAAAAAGAAAATATGTTTGAGAATGTGCAAACAGCGTTCTTTTATATGATACCCCACATGCCCTAGCAGCCCCACTTCAAATTTTTAAGAACCTCTGTGAGTCCATGTTGCAAAATTAAAAAAAAAAAAATTGTTTCTTATTTGCAAAATAGTTGGGCAAACGTCATCTAAAACTATTCCAAAATTCAAGTTGATAGCGTTAGTAGTTCTTGAGATATCCAGTTGTGACAGACGGACAGACAGGCTGAGTCGCACCATAAGGGTTCCTTTTTACCATTTTGGTACGGAACCCTAAAAACGGGCTAGTTTCCAGAACGAAAATTATCGCAAAATGAATGTAACAAATTGTCAAAACTGCTGCGATTGGCTGCTGTTAAAGCAGCTGCAGCTCACAATTTGTCAAATTAATTTGGCGATAATTTTCGTTCAGGAAACTGATCCTGAGAGGCGTTTATAACTTTTCTCTAAAATCTCATAATCCTCTCTCATACTAGACATATCATCTCCTTTTACTGTTATTCCCATTAAGTTTTAGCCAAGAAACCCCGTCTTAAAAACTCATAGCATTATCACCTTCAGCGCCATGTATATCTTTTTGTCACACAGTATCTGGAACAGTGTGTATCTAAAATTATACACATCTTTCTACTTGATAAATTTAAGCGCTGTGTATTTTTTAGGCACACGTTTTCTTTACATTTATAATGCAAAAAAAAAAAAAAAAAAATATTAAAGTTCTGTCCTGTCGCATTTATTTGGTATAAATGGTCTTCGAATCGGTTTTGGCGCTGAGGGTGTTAAATCTGGATTAACCTGCAAAATAAACAAAAACTCCACTTACATCGAATATAGATTTCAACCAAGGCAGCCTCTTGAAAGGCGTGGTTAGGTTGAAGTGTCCATCCGTGTGCTTCACGCCGCCGTATCGCAGGTCTATCTCTCCGATCTGACTGTTGCCCGGGTGATGCATGTCGCCCCTACAAAGACACAACACGTGTTTTTATTGAAACTTCCTAAAAAAAACTTAGCAAAATAAACAAAGGAACTAGATTTTGTACGAAAATGTAAGCAGTTCTAAAATAAACACAAACTAGCGTTATCTTTTATTTGCAGGTGAAATAAGAAAGAGATAAAAGTCTTCTTTTCGCATCATATTTTTTTTTCCTAATATTCTTTGGTATATATTTTTTTGGCATAATAATACTTTGCCATAATTGTTTTGGCATACAGTTTATTTATGTTGACATAATTATCTTGTAGGCTAATTTACCTGACCCGAAAAGGGTTAAGCAACCCTAGACGGTCGCCGGCTGGGGCACACCGAAGTTCGGTTTGGTTAGGTTCCTTTTTATTTAAATAATCATGCGTAAGGTGTTATGCGTAAATATAATTAGGATAAACAAAAGTATGCCATGTTATATTTTGACTTAAAATTTTATGCAAATGGATAGTGAACCACTAAAATAAGGATGAACGAACTATCCAGTTTCATATCATGATGTTCAATGGCATAAACATATAATCAAGTTCAAAGCATTTATTTCAACTAACCATACACACACACACACTACAATGTCAAGGAAGCGGTCAGTCAGTCAGAAAGTTGGAAGCTAGTTGCTATACAAAATGTACAAAAGTGATGAAGAAGGATTTTTGCTATGCGTTGCGTTGCGGCGCAGCCGCCGTTGTCTGCTTTAGCCTTAATACTCACTTAACAATAAGAAATTTATGCACCAAATCCTTTTGATAGGACCCCTTCACCTTCAAGGTGGGTACATCATCAAACATGGGCGAAGTTAACGTGTAATCAATATGGTTGGAGCCGTTGATGTCCCATTTGTATTTCACTATATTGTCGATGTGTTTGTAACCTGTGGCTGAAGTCCAGGTTATTGTGGAGTTTGTGTCGAAGCTCTCGGCGAGGGATAGCATCTGAAATGGATTAATAAGCCAATTTATTAAGTATCTCAATCTGCCTAGCCGTTTCCCAACTATGTAGGGGTCGGCTTCCAGTCTAACCCGATGCAGCTGAATACTAGTATTCTACGTGGAGTGACTACCTATCTGACCACCACAAGCCAGTTACTGGGTAACACGATACGCCTTGGTAAGACTGGTGGTCAGACTTTTCGGCTTCTGACGACCCGTAATGACTGTTCAAGATCCAAGAGTGACAACCGGGACCAGCGGTTTAACGTGCTATCAGAGACACGGAGGGGTCTCGGTATGTAAAGATGGTCATCCATCCACGGACCAACAAAGCAAGCGTAGCTTAACCTGATGGATCCACCCATGCGGCTGTTATTACTTAGACACAAACTCCTTCATTTATTAAGTAGTCTAAAGCATAGCATTGTTCGCTTGTTTTCACCAAAGGGTCAGACAGAGACACCTCTGACCTTGAGTACACCCACATTTCGCCAGTTCGTAGCTCCCATTTAGGGCCGTTTGATTTTGTTCGAATTACATTAGGTTGTAAATTGACAGGGTTAAAAATGAGGCGACTATTTTATTGTATAACAATGTATCAATAACATGGTATCCAATGAAACTATGCATTTAGTTTCAGGTACAGTATTTTTATACAAAGCGAAACGCGCTTTACATGTGGTTGGTTACCTAGTGTACAGACGCCAGCACATCAAGCTACAAATCTGTCAAGTTTCTTTAATAGATTTTCAACTTTAACGCTAAAGCATTGGGTTCAAGGTTGATTGGGAAAAGTAGAGACCGCAAGAGTACCGAAAAAAGTTCGCGTGCGGACACAGTGAGTTTTGTGTTTCGAGAACAGAATCGAGTTGTGAGTGTAACAAGTGACAGTGGTAGCGGTGTCAATCGCACTAAACGAACAAGAAAGAGGGTAGACCGTTTTGTCTGCTTGTAAACATCCACCCGCAATAACTTCAGTTTATCCGTGATCATGGCACTTGCAACAGTGCTGAAATACCGGAAACTCGAAACAATTAATATACATGGTAAATATTCCGTTTTAAGTTCTAATAATAATAGAAATAGAAAATAGAAAATGGTTTATTGTCCAGGTAATACAGTAAGCAGGTTTGTATATGTTAACAACAAGTTGAGACGACATGAGTAGCTTAAAATATTACCTATATCTAGTTTACAAAATAATATTTGCCAGTGAGCCTCAAACTAGACAGTCTGTATCTTGGGGCTCGGGGTACGGATTCCAGAGTGGAGACTAGAGAGGTGATTTCAAGTATTGTATGGTATGTTTGTGTATGGTGTGTGTGTGTGAGTGAGTGAGTGTGTGTGTGTGTGTGTGTGTGTGTGTGTGTGTGTGTGTGTGTGTGTACGTATTTTTTCCCATTAAACGTCTTTTGATTCAGTGTCAGGTCAGGGTATTTATATTAGTTGTTCCGAGTCATCATAGCCCGAGTTTTGCAACATTTGCTTAATCATTTTTTTACAGCTGAATAAGGTGGTATTTTTAATTTCGCAGAGTTAGCAGACTTTATTGTAAGTATTAATAAGAGAGTAAGCTGGGGAGCGTCTACCTAGCAATGAGCTGTTGTCAGGTGTTGGGATTCTATAGTTTCTTTTGCTTATGATTGATGTGTAGTCGGGTCTGCTTTTAATAGTTTTGTGAGTTTTGGTGCAGGCAGAAAGAATAAAAAGCTGGCGGACTCTGAGAACTCTCGTTTCATGATAGAGTAAATCAGTAGAGAACCGGTAGGGCTTCTTAAATGTTACTTTAAGAAGCGCTCTCTGTGCTCGTTCTACTTCAATCAAGTAGGTCTTTCCAGCACTACCCCACACGCTGATGCAGTACTGAATTATGGATTGGCATAGCGCTAGGTAAACTTGTTTTAGAGTGTCTGTGGGTAGACAGTCTCGTAGTCTACGCATGGTGTGAATGAGTTTTCTTATTCGGCCAGAAAGGTTGGATATATTTTGCTTAAATGTTAGGTGGTCATCGATAAGAATGCCGAGGTATTTTATGGAAGTGGCACGATCAAGAGGAGGACAGTCACAAGGGAAAGTGGGAATGCTAGAGGAGCAGTGATGCAATTTGAGTTTTAGGTGTGCCGGAGGTTTTGAAGCGGCGGTCTTGGAGAAAGCAATATATTTTGTTTTACTACCATTCAATGTTAGGAGATTTCTGTCCAGATTATTCGCGATTAGTGACAATCCCTCGTCTGCTACACAGTGTACATGTTCCCACGTTTTCCCGTGAAATATGATGGCAGTATCATCTGCATAAGTTATAATGTCAGCATTATTCACAGAGAGGTTTAGTATGTCGTTAATATAGACAATGAAAAGCGTGGGACCAAGTACACTGCCCTGTGGAACTCCGAAGTTAATTGGGAGTTGATCACTAGTGAAAGAGCTTACTTTTGTGTACTGTTTACGGTTTGTCAGATAGCTTTTAAACCATTCGTGACAAATTCCTCTTATTCCTATCCATTCTAGTTTCTTGAGGAGTAGGCCAGTTGAAACTGTGTCAAATGCCTTTGCAAGATCAAGGAAGATGGCAAGGCATTTTTCATTTTTCTCAATATGAGAAGAGACACAATTGACTAGGAGAGTGGCAGCGTCCTCAGTCGACCTATTCCTTCGAAAACCAAACTGATTCTCAGAGATGAGATGATTTTTCTCAATGAAAGAAATAAGACGAGAATTAACTATCCTCTCTAATATTTTAGAGACAGAGCTTAATAGTGCTATAGGTCTGTAGTTATTTGGTGCATGTTTGGGACCGCTTTTGTGGATAGGAGAAACCACAGCTATTTTCCAACATTCTGGGAAGGTACCGGTCTCAAGGCTCAGGTTAAAAATGTGCATCATTGGTACTAGTAAGGACTTTAAAGCTCTTTTGATAAGTATGACTGAAATTTTGTCAGGGCCAGGAGCACTTTCGACTTTAAGGTCAGATATGATTTTAATAATTTCGTACGCATCTGTCGGTTCAAGGAGGAGAGAATGTGGGTTTGAGACGTCGGATGTGTATGTATTTATTAAAGATTCATGAGATAGATTCAAGTTTTTCTAGTATCTTGTCTGCCAGACGGGTTCCTACTGAGGTAAAGTATGAGTTACAGGAGTTAAGTGTCTCTTTTTCTCTATTCGGGCTCAGTAATTGAGAACATTCATTGTTCCTAGGAGATATGTGACCTATTGATTTTATTGCTTTCCATAGATTTTTTGGATTGTCTTTGATTTCAATAATCTGTTGGTTATTGTAGTCAGACCTGATTTTTGACAGAAGTTTGGAAAAAAAGTTTCTATATCGAGTGTATATTTTATTTCGAACAGGGTCATCAGGGTCAGATTTACAGTCATTATGAAGTTTGTCACGATGAATCATACATCTTACTAATCCCGGGGTGATCCAAGGCTTGATGCAAGCCAATTTCCTACCAATTTTTACTTGGCGCGTGTGTTTGTTTACAGTAGAAGAAACAATGTTCGTGAATTCTGTGGTTGCAGTATTGACATTTGTGTCATTTGTGATGATAGACCAGTCAAAGCTATTTAGGTCAGCAATAACTGCTTCAGTATCTGTTTTACTTATCCATCTCTTTGCAGTATTCGTTAAAGGTTTTCGCAAGGAAATATTAGCGACAACTAAGTCATGATCAGTGATTGAAGACTTGCAAACGACCCCAAAGCATTTGTTCTGCGTCTTTATAAATATGTGGTCTATACACGCTTTATTCCTAGTTGGGCTGGTTATGGCAGGTAGTAGCCCATGGCAAGACATTAGACATAGCTACTCTGATGACTGACTATTGTTTGTGTTGCAAATATCAATGTTAATATCGCCAGTGACAATTAGTGTTTGTCTGTTTGCCAGTGAGCTCTGTAATGTGTCCAGTGAGTTCAGGAATGGATCAATATTTGTAAACTAAGGCGATCTGTAAATATCTAGAATTGCGACTTTATCATCGATGGTTATGAGAAGTCGATCTGCGTCAAGTATTGAAGGTTCAATAGCTACGGTGTTGTAATCAGTTTTAACAAAGCAAATTAAACCTCCGTTTTTATTTTGCTGAAACGATGTGCGATATGCATTATATCCTGGCATAGAATCTATAATACTGCCGTCAGACAGCCAGCATTCCGTTAAAATGATAACATCAAAGCAGATAGTAGTTCGCTGTAGCATTACCGCAAAGTCCTCAAAATTGTGTTGGAAGCTTCTGACATTGAGCGATAAAATTTTAAAGTTAGACTCCGTATGTTTTATTAATGTTTGGCAATGTTCAATAGTTTCAACGGTGTGACAGTTTACTTGTAGATTTTCGTCTAAGTCTTGCACTATGTTAAGTAATGCCATTAGTGTAGTATTTTAATTTTAATTTAGAGAGAGAAAGTTTATTTAAAGGGGCTGTCAGTGACCAACAAGTTAGTATATTCCATTTGCCAAAGTTAACGAAAAGACCTTCTGAGAAAGTCAGGATATATAATAATGATTGGGAAAATTTGACAGTTTCGGGTAGTTTGACCTGCTGGCGTCTGTACAAACACGCTTGCACGGTTCCTATGTAAATCTCTCGTTTCTAGTATTAATTTTATATAAAAAAAAAAACTTACATTTCCTTTAACACCAGTGACAATCTTCGTGACATCAGTCCTATACTCTGCTTCTAAAGTCTTGAGCGGTTTGTTGTCCATGCCCATATCGATGTCAATTAATAGCGTGTGTACGTCCACGTTCGGTTTGGGGAGGATCGCGTTTAAGATCAGGTGGACGCGCTTGTTCATTACTAGACCGAAGGTGGTGTTGCCGCCGATTCTGTTGATAAAAGTATAACAAAGTTTATGATTACTAATATTATAAAGAGGTAAAAGTACATCGTTGGAAATGGCCCTAGGACCAACAAATATCTGTCGTATGACATATACATATATGTCATAGGATGATTTGATAATTCGGAGTATCGCGAAAACCCTAGGGATATTGCGAAAACACGGATATTTAGACAATGGTGAAAACATTCCTCAATGTTACTGGGAAAAGATAGGGTTTTTGCAAAAACACGAGTCGCTCTAGTAACATTGAATATCCTTAATTCTGATTGGCTAGATTTTTGTTTACTGACCAAATCTTACCTTAGGTACGAAAAGAATTCAACATCCAAACCGATTTTCGTATACAAATCCATCCGTCCTAAATATGATAATTAATGATCTTTTTCTATACAATTACTACACATAATACTACACAATTACTATACATTGTAATATTTCAAATAGAATAACACGATGGGTACTGAACGGTATCGATTTTGTTTAAAATATATCGATACGAATCTAATGTATGGGCATCCCTAATCCTTGTCATGTTATGTCAATCAACTCAACTGTCAAGTTATTGCACGCATTTCTTTCACGCAGTAATAACATTAGCGACAGGCATGTACTAGTATGTACATCGCACTACGGCCGAAATATCTTGGCGACCCCGAACTTCGTACAAAAGGCTGCGCAGTAACATTTTTTAGGAACCAAATGGTGACATGAGGCGAGTGTGAGTGAGAGAACATGCGCGAAAGTTCGTAGTGCCTATGTTCGGACTCGCCAAGATATTTCGGCCGTAGTGTCATTTATAAGAATTGAAAGTATTGTTTCTTATTAAATATGTATAACCTCAAAATCTTTGTTTTCTTTTAATATAAATGGTTTCTGAATGTTGTCCGTCATTAAGCTTTGTCTTCCTGGGCTTATACTTGTAATTTAGAACACGCAAAGTAATTTTCCTTTGCTGTTGGTACTGGGGCAAAAGATGTTTGGATGCGGACCTGGACGTATAAAAAAGTCGGACGGGACTCCCGCTATGACTATATCCTTAGAGCAGATAATCGAAATGAAGATCATAAACTTCGCACACGTAAGCTTCGCATACATAAGCTTCGCATACATTAGCTTCGCACGCGTAAGCTTCGCACACATAAGCTTCGTACGCATAAGCTTCGCACACGTAAGCTTCGCATACATAAGCTTCATACGCATAAGCTTCGCACGCATAAGCTTCGTACGCATAAGCTTCGCACGCATAAGCTTCGCACGCGTAAGCTTCGCACAGATAAGCTTCGTACGCATAAGCTTCGCACGCATAAGCTTCGCATACATAAGCTTCGCATACATAAGCTTCGCACGCGTAAGCTTGGCACACATAAGCTTCGTACGCATAAGCTTCGCACGCATAAGCTTCGTACGCATAAGCTTCGTACGCATAAGCTTCGTACGCATAAGCTTCGTACGCATAAGCTTCGCACGCATAAGCTTCGCACATGTAAGCTTCGCATACATAAGCTTCGCACGCGTAAGCTTCGTACGCATAAGCTTCGTACGCATAAGCTTCGTACGCATAAGCTTCGTACGCATAAGCTTCGTACGCATAAGCTTCGCACGCATAAGCTTCGTACGCATAAGCTTCGTACGCATAAGCTTCGCACGCATAAGCTTCGCACATATAATCTTCGTACGCATAAGCTTCGTACGCATAAGCTTCGCACGCATAAGCTTCGTACGCATAAGCTTCGTTTTTAGCTTAGCATACTCAGCCTATAATGTTAACAGTGCTGGGACACAGGCCTCCTCTCTTCGAGAAGGAGTGGATGGTGGGTGGTGGTTGTGGTGGAAGGTGGTGAATCTATCTCGCAGTTTTAACTTAATACAGTTCTATTTCTCCTAATACTGAATAAATACTTACACCCAAACATGGTCGAGATCCATCTTGAACCCTGCGTTAGTCTTCTGCATCATGTCAGGAGTGGTGCTGTTCCCGAAGTAGATGTCTAAGTCCACGCTCTTCTCTATGTCTTGCACGTGTTGGTGGCCTAGAGCCTGTGGGGGAAAGAGATAGGAAGATTGGTTTAGTTAGTATGTAGATATGAGATGAGATGCAGGGCCGTTTTAAACCTATTGGCAGCCCTGGGCACTTTAGGATACCGAGGCTTCTATGAAGAATCCAGGAGGCAAGAGCGAGCGAAGTGAGCTCGAAATTTTTCGCACCCTGCCTCTGATAGCCCTTAGCTACGACGTTGGCAGGAAATAGGGGACCCCACGAATCGCGGGGCCTTGGGGACTTGTCTAGAGTGGCCAATGGAAAAGACGCAGCTGATTGGGATGGACGACCATTCCTGCTGGCCAAAATCAGGTTTAACGGTATAATATAAGGTATAGATATCTATTCATACACGGAATCTCTTAAGGAGTCATGTACTCATGATTATGAACAATTTTTACTATGGGACCAAACCTGAAATCGCGAAAAAAGAATCAGCTGTTCCCTCAAAAGAATCACATTTATGTTCGCATAACTCGTGAAAATATACGGAACTGCAGATTTTTTTTGCGATTTCAGGTTTGGTCCCATAGTAAAAGTTGTTCATAAAGTTGAGTACAATGACTCCTTAAGAGATTTCGTGTATAAATAAATATATAGACCTTCTATAAGTTTTTTCCAGTAGTCACTAAGTTAGGATTGTTTGATGGCACGTCATGGCCACATTCATTAATTTTTTGAACAAATGGCACGTAGATGTATAGAGTTTCACCATCCCTGCCCCAGTGTATAATAATCACATATAATTTTATGTTTCCACTTAAGCACACATTATGGAATGCAAATAAAGTGGTATTGAATTATTATCTTTATAAATGTTATGGACCAAGTGATAAATTGGGCATTATACATAATGCCCGGTCATTATGAAAAATGCCCAATATGAGAGTGCAATATGATAAGAATTATTCAAATAATCAAATTGACCGGGCATTATACATTTTGTCCATCAACTTTGGGGCAGAGTAATACAAACATATTTAATTACTATTTTTTATTGTTATTGTCAAGTAACCTAACCTAATCACTCCACCAAAACAAAAAAAAAACCTAACCATTCGCTTACAATGCAAAACTAAACAAAAACAATAGCGCTTGAAGTCCGCCGCACGAGCCGCACGCTGAATGGCGGTCTCTGATTGGTCAAAGCGTGCCACGCCATACGTGCCTTGCTCCCTCACACCGCGTCAAATTTAGCTTTATTATCAAATTGCCCAATTATCATGTAGCAATATAATAATGACCGTGCAATGTGATAAATAATGAAGTTAAGATAGTATTAATCACTAACCCGATAGAGCTAGACATTATTCATAATGGCCGGGCATTATGTATAATGCCCGCATTAATCACCTGGTCCATAACATATACAAACTTACCCTTATAAACAGATCGCCGAGTAAGAAGCTCCATTTAAGATCACCTTCTCCTTGCATGTCAGGTAGTTCATACTTGCATAACAGGTAGCCAGTTTTAGGACCGAATCTACAATACAAGAACAGTAAAAATATTGATTATTTAATTTACACAAAATCATTAGTAAGTCTCCCTTTTTGAATATGTAATAACTTATTTATTGGTCAAAAAGGTGCACAAATTCAGCGACCAATGAGCTGTGTGAGTTTTATACAGGGTTAGTAGGATATTATTGGGCATTCTACTCCACCTTCCGTTCCTTCGGCTCACTCCGTTCGCCTCCGTCACTCTCGGTGGAGTAGAATGCCCAATAATATAAATGAAATCCACTGGTTCGGCGCCTATTCCACCCGATGGAATGATCATCTCCGTCACTCTCGGTGCAGTAAAATGTCTAATACTGGTTCGGCGCCTATTCCACCCGATGAAACGGAAGGTGGAGTATGAATTCCTACATAGTGCAGTAAAATACTAGTTCGGCGCCTATTCCACTAGGTTGCAACATTTGTTTGAGTTAACGACAATGAGTTATAAATGTCAATATTGATGGTTGACCTCAACTTCATTTAATTATACTCACCAACTTAAAACAACTGTTCTATAAAACTTACTATACCTTGATTCAAACATATAACATAGGTACTTTCCGTTAACATAATTAGGTCTGTATCTGAACGAACCAGTAACCTAAAATTCAGGACAGATTGTCTCATGTCTCTCCACATACTTAAGAATGGTGCATTGCCGCTTAGGATTACACACATACCCGTTTTCGAGGACATCTGAACTTTAGGATACCGCATACATTAAACTAAAATTTAGGACAGATTGTCTCATGTCTCTCCACAAAAGTAAAGTAGCGCACACCTTTAGGCCCACACACATTTTTTCTGTGACCAGATTGGCTCGAGGACATCTAAATTTTAATTTAACACATTACAGACGATACATCCTTTACGTCTCGGATTCATTTAATTATACTCACCAGCTTAAAACAACTATAAAACTTACTATACATTGATTTAAACATACAACACACATACTTTCCGTTAACATAATTAGATCTGTATCTGAACGAACCAGTAACCTTAAATTCAGGACAGATTGTCTCATGTCTCTCCACATACTTATTAGGATGGTGCATTGCCGCTTAGGATAACACACATACCCGTTTTCGTGACCAGATTGGCTCGAGGACATCTGAACTTTAGGATGCCGCGTACATTAAACTAAAATTTAGGACAGATTGTCTCATGTCTCTCCACAAAAGTAAAGTAGCGCACACCTTTAGGCCCACACACATTTTTTCTGTGACCAGATTGGCTCGAGGACATCTAAATTTTAATTTAACACATTACAGACGATACATCCTTTTACATCAACACGTAACAATCAAGTGGTAAGCGTGGTCACACGGATAGTCGATCCTTGCCTTGCATGCATAAAGCTAAGGTGCAGATACACTTGACAACGACAACCGGATCAGAACCGTATTGCACATTATTCAATCAAGCGTACAAACTGTGTGTGAATCCGCTGCTGTAGACTGTTCCGTTGACGGTAACCGTACCCGGTGGTTGCTACATAGATGTAAATTAGCTTTATGTATATTTTCAATTCAGCAAAGTTCAATGTCAATGCAATGCTCGCTTCCCACGGTCACATCAATTGCATTCCATATTCTAAGTAACATGATCGACTATCATGTTGTAAACACTGAATTCGTCTTTTATAGAACTTCCTAAATATTGTTTTCGTATTTATATTTGAAGTTTGTAATCGCTTCTAATTTATTGTGTTTCATTCTTCTAGGTACTAAGATTATATAATCTTATTTATATGAATATTTATATGATATATTTTTTATCAAGTACAACATGTATTATTGGTTGAACCATTAGCCACTTCGATCGAGTGCGATTTTAACTTAGATAAAAGAGAACCCTGTGCACAACAAGATTATTTGGGAGCATTATAATAGTACCTATGCTAAAGTTAAACTAAAGTTATTATCGATAAATTAGACAACTATAAAACCATAACTCAGACATGTGTGTTCGATTCCCACACGATACAGTTCCTTGGATTCTTTAATTGTGGGTTTAAGTGATTATTTAATAATACGAATTAAAATTTTATTTGTGAGTATTTTTAAATGAACTTATTCCACAGTAGTATTTTTATGTGATTATAATATTAGTCCCGAGTTTAACTGCAACTTAACATTAACAACCACACGGATTGGTTTGTGCGTATTACAAAATGGTTTATTATCAAAATAGTTACGATTATTTTCAACTACCTACTTACTTCTTGAGTCAACTATGCTCACAAAATTTACTTTCAACGACGCGATCTACCTACGAGTTTCACCTCTCGCATAAACGTAATTGTGATGATAAAAATTCTCAACAAACATACATCAATTATTCAATTAATTATACATATTAATTTAGTATTGAGTCATAAAGAATAACAGGGATCGGGTTCACTTTGTCGGCTTTATTTTGCGGTTCTCATGAACAAATTGCAATTTAGCGAAATTGGTATGCGATCAATATGGTTCAATATGACATAAACGACATTTTTTTTTTTTATACAACTGTAAGACATGTACTTAGAGTTTAAAATTGAAACGATCTATTTTATGCTGAAATTGTATTTTTTGTGAATATAAACGAATTAATTTCAATCAATAAATTACATTCGCTCCAGAATCTTCAAAGTGACAAGTAGTACTAGCAGTACTTTAAAATCAACTTTAAAACATGTAAGTGAGTACTTCTTAATTTTAAATTTGTAGTCATAATGCACAGCTACGGACCTGGTTTTTGCCTGCCGGCTGTTGTAATTATCATGTTCTATCTATCCATCCAACCAATATTTTTCATTTATATCATTGAGCATTCTACTCCACCTTCGGTTCCATCGGGTGGAATAGGCGCCGAACCAATATTTTTCATTTATATTATTGGGCATTCTACTCCACCGAGAGTGACGAGGCGAACGGAGTGAGCCGATGGAACGGAAGGTGGGGTAGAATGCCCAATAATATCCTACTAGGGTTATTTTAAATTGGCTAGCTAATCTCCGTACACGCGATGGGTATCGATATCTAAACATGATAATACAAAAAAAATACTTAATTTGAATTTTTTTTGATGACCCCACAAAAAAAAATCAAATTAATTTATGTTTGATCTGATCGTTATGGAATTTGACATACAGGGTTATTTTAATATAATAATTAAACGTGATAAAACAAAAAAAAAATCATTTGATGAATTTGTTTTGTGACCACATCGACCGCTGTTATTGGAAATAATAGGTTGGGGAAAAAGTTTCTTCGCAATTTTTAAGAAAATTCAAAACATTTATTAATATAGTTTATTTACATTTAACTAAAGTATGTAGGTACCATTTTGTTCGATAACTTTTTGCCATCTTGTAGGTAGGGACATGATCCCATTGCTATAGAAATTTTGGGACTTATGGTCAAAATACCGCGACAAGTGGTTTTGGCAGTCCTCTCGTGATGTTAACCTAACACTGCCTAAAGAATTCTGAAGAGACCGAAACAGGTGGAAATCTGAAGGTGCAAGGTCAGGACTATACGGCGGATGCATTAACACCTCCCAGCCAAACTCTCTTAACTTTTGCTGAGTGGCTAAAGATGTGTGAGGTCTAGCGTTATCATGATGAAAAACCACACCCCTTCTGTTGATTAATTCCGGCCGCTTTCTCTCAACTTCTTGCTTTAATCTCATCAGTTGTTCGCAGTAGAGTTCAGAATCGATGGTCCTGCCTGGTGGTAACAGTTCATAATGAATAATGCCCTTCCAATCCCACCACACATACAGCATCACCTTGTTGCGAGTTAACCCGGGTTTCGCCACAGTCTGTAAAGCCTGACCGGCCTTTGACCACGACCTTTTTCGCACGTTCTTGTCATACGTGATCCACTTTTCATCACCAGTTATCAGCTTCTTCAAAAATGGTTCGGTTTCATTACGTCGTAATAAAGAATCACAAATGAGTACACGGTTCATTAGGTTTCTTTCAGTGAGCTCGTGAGGTACCCAAATGTCGAGCTTTTTTGTGTACCCAGTTTTTTTCAAATGCGCCAAAACTGTTTTGTGGTCAATTTCTAGTTCTTCAGCTACGTCTTAACTACTGATATGCCGAACTTGCTCCACTTTTTCAAAAATGGCATCCATTTTATCCATAATAGGGCGACTAGAGCGACGTGCATCTTTGACATCAAAATTTCCGGATTGAAAACGCTTAAACCGAATTTGTGCTACTCTCACAGACACTACACTAGGTCCATAAACATCGCAAATTTTTTTCGCGGCTTGCGTTGCATTTTTACCTTTTTTGTAGTAAAATTTTAAAATGTATCGAATTTCTTCATTAGATTCACTCATCTTGACGGTACGAAAAACAAATGAAAATCACACATTTTCCTAATTTGAATTTGGAATTACGTTCTTTAAAATTTAAACTTTCAATGATACCAAAACCAGCCAGATACAAATAGTATAGCCAAAGAGATTTTATTACAAGTTCATACATACTATAATGCGAAAAGACTTTTTCCCAAACCTAATATATCAAATATCCCAAATATATAAAATAAATATAGACACTTTAAAAAATCTGTTTTTTTTTGTAAATTTCACAGACGTTGTGGGTATCGATATAAAACAAACATTTTTAAAAATTAAAAACTAAGTCGGATGCCACGCTGGCTCCACAGTCCACGCGTCTTGCGTCTGCGATGAGCGGGAAAATACAAACACGAGACGTTTCGTAACGCGCCACGTTGGCGCGTCCGGCGTCCGCGTCAGGTGACTGCGAGCAGCGCAGAATATAGTACGAGTACGTGTCCGTGCGTCTTGCGTATTTATGAAATTGTGTTAATTTTACCGCGCGATGCAAATTATAAATACGGAGAATTTTATTACATAATGTCAATGTCTCGACCTGCAATCTGATGTAGTAAAAAAGAGAAGAGTTAAAAAAATAATAAAATTAAATTTGTACTAAAAAAAATATTTGCATTGTATCCTGTGCAAAAAAAAACGAGTTCCTTCTAAACACAAAAGTGCCAATTAAAAAAAAAAATCTTTGTTGCCCGCGCAAATATTATTAGCAAAATTACAATGTGTTACGCCGTTTAAGCGGCCGGTTCAACATGGCATACTACAAGCGGCAAGTGGCAGCGACCAAAGCGCCTTCACGCCTCCCGCCTCCACGCAAGCCACCACCGCTCCCCACATTCGCGCTTGTGTGGCTTTGAACTAAAAAAATGTATTAGGCGCAGTTCGAGTCCACGCCGTTTGTTTTTGTGAAAACAGATTGAAAATTTACTACGGTTTCCGATACTGCCGTAGCCGTTGTATTTGCTCGATTCTAGACTTAGAAGGCTCATTATAAAGTAAGCTTTCACTGATTATGATATTTTTTAGTTCTGAGCAGATTTACGGCCAATATGAGACGACAAATTAAACTTTTTTGCTAACTGCAACAGACTTTGTTACGGTACTGACACTGCCGTAGCTATTGTATTTGCTCAGCACTAGACTTTTCAGGCTCATTGCATTCCTTTTGATGCAAGCTTTCTTCGATTGCGGTTTTTTTCATTTCTGAGGCGACATCTGACATTATTTTGCTATTGTCAACTTCATAGTAATGTTTAACCCTAATTTTTTCAATATTTCTGTTGTTTCTCTTTAGGTCCTGTTAGTGCTTTATCAACTCTTGACAAAGGCACCAGAATAACTGATTTAGCTAAAGACGTTTTTACGCTAAACGAATTGACATTTCGACACAAAGTGAAAAGTAGAGGGTCGGGCGCATGCATGTGATCTCGCAGTGTGACGTCACACGCAAATTATAAAATTGTTATAAATATGACCTATCTTTTGAATGCTCAATCATTACTGTAGCATTAAAAGTCTCGTAGTTATTAGCAGTTGAAATCTTACATGTTTTTGTCAGTCAGAAATATTGAACTTACCACCAGTACACCGAGCGAAAAGACGTTTTCACGGTGACTGACCCCAAAAAACGGTAGCTGACCCCAAAAAAAAAAAACAATTTTTTTTTTTATCGTGTTTAGATATTGATACCAATTGCGTCTGCGAAGTTTAGGTAGCCAATTTATAATAACCTTATATAAAATCATAATTTAGGAGTTGTTGTTTTTTTTAAGCAAGGCCCATCGGAAAGTGGTTTCCACCGCCTATACATGCACCACCAAGGGCTTTGATTCGATGCCTATTTAGAGTCAAAATTGAAATTATACGTGTGCCAACGAGAATGAAGCAGATATTGCAATAATAATACTATCCAGGACGAGATAAAGCCGTTTCATAAAGAGATTTACTTCGATAAAACATTATTATTTCTAAGAGGCCATTACATTAACAAAACTTACATAAAGTCAGTATCTCTCTTAAGCATCGCCATTAAGCTTCTTCTCTCTGCAGCGGCTTGACTGCCTGCACACTGAGCACCATCCTATAAGTCCTGGGTAGTTGTCCACTCGCGACTTAAAATTGTCTAATTAACCCTTGTATTTCGATGTAGTTATAACTAAACACTTACATAAAATCAGTATCTCCCTTAACATATCGTATCCTCTGTAGCGGTGTAGCCGCCTGCACACTGAGCACCTTCCTAAGTCCCGGGTAGTTGTCCACTCGCGACTTAAAGTAGATGTCCTTGTATTTAGATGTAGGGATGTCTAACTGTGAATAAACGAAACGAATTGGTTGAGTGAAATATTGTGTACGGTCAACGTCGGCAGTAACACTTAATCTACGAAAACTACCTTTACTGCTACGAAATAAAGGTGGTGTCAAAGTCATACTGTTATACAATTGCGGTTGACTGTCTTATCGCAGAATAAAAAAGCTGAACTTTCAAGTTTTATTTTCGTTTGCACAATAGAAGAAAACTGATTATACAGGGTGAGGTTTTATTTAGGTCACTATGGCAGTTTCGCCAACTATTAGAGATAGACTAAAGAAGACATTTATCATAATGCTAGAAATAAATGTAGAATTTTTCAAGCGTATACTAACACTCCGGCCGTCGAGTGAATGCGTTCCTGACACTTGTCAGTTTGGACAATTTCTAGTAGTAATAAGGATCAAATTCACAAAACACATCTTCGTTAGTACGAAACTGACAGGTGTCAAGAACGCATTCCCTCGACGCGACGGCCCGACTATAATTAAAATAAATACTATGAACCAAACGATGGCATCAGAATAATAATAATAATTTTGTATTTTATCGACTACGTATTGCAATTGGATTTTTTTATTTATGCCTAGCTTTTGCTCGCGGCTTCGCCCGCGTGAATGTTGGAAATTATCCATCCCACAGGAACGTACCACCAGGATAAAAACTATCCTATGTCCTAATTCAGGTCATGGTCTACCCATGTACCAAATTTCACTTAAAACAGTTCAGCCGTTTTAGCGTGACAGCGCAACAAGTGCCATTAATACTCACTTTGACATTGATGTCAGTAAAGTTAGCTTCCATCTCTGCCTTAGCGTGTAGCGTGGCAGCCACTGGGCCAACAAAGTTGGCAGACAGCGAGTACACAGTAGGAGTGTTCTCATATTTGATGCGGATGTCTATATTCTCGCCTTGGCCTCGAGGGATTAGGGTTAGCGCCATCTGTGAAGAATAATAGATTTAGAATTCTGATAAGGGCTTCCATAAGCTACGTGATACAAAAAAGTCGGGAGGTGTCGTGGGACACCCGGTTGGAACGAAGTTCCTTTCGCTGTACACTATGTATTACTTTTGTTTTATCTAGTATGGTTTCAAGTTTCAAGTGTCAAAAGTTTTACTTTTTTTTTAAAACAGAGCCATCTAGTATAGTTTTTGCCAAGCTAAAAACTATACTAGATGGCTCTGTATTAAAAAAAAAAAAAAACAAAAACGTTTGGAAACTGGCGCCATAACGCTTTTTCGTTACGTCACAATTTCTGCCAGTTTACCACAAGACGCGTTACAGAACTTCGTTCCAATTACACGGTGCGATTTAATTGCCTGTTGCATACCATAAGTAGAAGCAAAAATAAAAGTTGGATCGTCTAAAAAGTAAAGGGCGGGCGTTTTGGGGGTCATATGTAATTCTGACGTTCGAAAAGTGGTGATTCTCAGCCTAGTTTGAATTAATGTCTATTGATTTTGAGTGTTTAGAACTTTAGACGATGCGATTCATTTGTTGCTTCAAATTCGTTGCATCGTGTAAATAGGGCTATACTTTACTCTTATTGTCCAATCAGTTGATAAATCCGCGACCATGAGAACTCACTGTTTCGTAATAAAGCAGAACATGCATTGCGTTTACTTAATTTGAAAGTGTTTATTTTATTTTCCATATAAAGAAGATAAATTTTAGAAGGAAATTAGAAGGTAAATTAAACTTATGAACCGGGTTAAGAATACAACAATCCGCTTCATCACTAAAATAACTGATGTCACTCGGAAAGCTGCCACGCTTAAATGAAATTGTGCTGGACACATCTGCCGGATGTCAGACGATCAATAGGCCAATGTTACGACCCAGTGACGAGGTCGCGGCAGGCCCAGACGGATATGACGGGATGTGCTGGACTCCTTAAATAAAGATCGGTCCTTGGCAGCTCTGGACAGAGAGAGATGGAAAGAGAGTAGAGAGGCCTTTGCCCAGCAGTGAGACAATAATGGCTAATAAAAAAATTGGCTTACTTCAAGCGGTTTTCTGTTGAGAACTTTTCCGTTGATGCTGTATTCTGTAGTATCAGTAACAAATGATCCTCGTATGTCGTCTTCATCGAATTCGCCTATGATTTTTATAGTTCTGAAATAAACGTGAACATTAAATGATTAAAAATAAACGGGATTGAAACATTTTAAATAATAGGTTGGGGAAAAAGTTTCTTCGCATTTTTTAAGAAAATTCAAAACATTTTTTAATATAGTTTATTTACATTTAACTAAAGTATGTAGGTACCATTTTGTTCGATAACTTTTTGCCGTCTTGTAGGTAGGGTCATGATCCCATTGCTATAGAAATTTTGGGACTTCTGGTCAAAATACCGCGACAAGTGGTTTTGGCAGTCCTCTCGTGATGTTAACCTGACACTGCCTAAAGAATTCTGAAGAGACCGAAACAGGTGGAAATCTGAAGGTGCAAGGTCAGGACTATACGGCGGATGCATTAACACCTCCCAGCCAAACTCTCTTATTTTTTGCTGAGTGGCTAAAGATGTGTGAGGTCTAGCGTTATCATGATGAAAAACCACACCCCTTCTGTTGTTTAATTCCGGCCGCTTTCTCTCAACTTCTTGCTTTAATGTCATCAGTTGTTCGCAGTAGAGTTCAGAATCGATGGTCCTGCCTGGTGGTAACAGCTCATAATGAATAATGCCCTTCCAATCCCACCACACACACAGCATCACCTTGTTGCGAGTTAACCCGGGTTTCGCCACAGTCTGTGAAGCCTGACTGGCCTTTGACCACGACCTTTTTCGCACGTTCTTGTCATACGTGATCCACTTTTCATCACCAGTTATCAGCTTCTTCAAAAATGGTTCGGTTTCATTACGTCGTAATAAAAAATCACAAATGAGTACACGGTTCATTAGGTTTCTTTCAGTGAGCTCGTGAGGTACCCAAATGTCGAGCTTTTTGTGTACCCAGTTTTTTTCAAATGCGCCAAAACTGTTTTGTGGTCAATTTCCAGTTCTTCAGCTACGTCGTAACTACTGATATGCCGATCTTGCTCCACTTTTTCAAAAATGGCATCCATTTTATCCGTAATAGGGCGACCAGAGCGACGTGCATCTTTGACATCAAAATTTCCGGATTGAAAACGCTTAAACCAAATGTGTGCTACTCTCACAGACACTACACTAGGTCCATAAACATCGCAAATTTTTTTCGCGGCTTGCGTTGCATTTTTACCTTTTTTGTAGTAAAATTTTAAAATGTATCGAATTTCTTCATTAGATTCACTCATCTTGACGGTACGAAAAACAAATGAAAATCACACATTTTCCTAATTTGAATTTGGAATTATGTTCTTTAAAATTTAAACTTTCAATGATACCAAAACCAGCCAGATACAAATAGCATAGCCAAAGAGATTTTATTACAAGTTCATACATACTATAATACGAAAAGACTTTTTCCCCAACCTATTATGTATTTATAGAGTCAAACCATGCTACAAAATATAAACGACGTCGTGTCATTCCCAATGTGTATATCCCGAGCTGCAGTATACTAACTTGGGACGAGTACACACGGCTACATATACGACAATTAAAAATAACCCTGTATGTGTAGGTAGCCTGGGGTCTGGAGGAGATAGGCTGCTTCATCCTTGATCGTAGATAAAGTCGCGGGGAACAGCTAGTCAGAAACAAATAATGCAGTAAGAACAGTTACGGCTGTGGTAATCTTACCTAAATCCTTTATGCGGACTGCTAAGCGCGGCACTAACAGACGTCTGACTCTGGTCTGCCTTCAGCGAGTAGTAATAGTCCTCACTGTTGAAGTCCACGGACAAAGTCCGCGAGGTGTCCTCGCTGTATAATAGACTTAGCTCTGCGGGTGATAGTACCGGCACTAAAGCGCCTCGGGATTTGAAGCGGATGTGTCTGTGTGGGGCTGGGCGCCATACTACGTCGGCGAATAGCTGTAATGGAGGGAACAATGTTGAAGAATCACAAACATAATATCACGCCAATATTCCCCAAAGGGTTAGGCAGAGGTACACCGACATTTCGCAATAGGAGGCGAGCCTATTGTTAATGTTGAAGAATATTTTACATTTTAATGTACAAAGTTTGCAACTGAGTTAGCAAACACGAGTTTTGTAGGTTTGTGAGCAATTGATAAACGAAAATTGACAATTGATCTAAAAATTTGGTTTATTCCCGTTGTCCCCGTTAACTATGTCCCCGTCCGTTTTTTTATTTATTATTTATTAAACTGGGACACGGCCTACGGGGACAGCGGGAATACCTCAAAGACGTGACTCGCCAGAGTCGTATTTTCGAGTAGGTACCTATTGATTTTGACAAAATTCATACTGCCGCTATTATTTTACTTCACTAATGAAAATGACATAAAACATTATTTAGCAATTTTATCATAACACTTGGGGAAGCGCCAGGGTAGCCAGGGAAATTCAAAAACTCTTACGTTTTTTGAAATTTGCAAGTCATTATTAGTTTGTATATTGATTAAAGTATGATTCGCGACCGTAACAAATATGTATTTACAGAATTAAAATCAATAGAATCAGTAATACAACTCCAATCCTCAAACGTCAAGATTTCACGAAATAGTCATTCAATAGGGTTACCTGGTTTTAAATGGTTGTATTGATGCCTCTAATGATTATAATTCTGTCAATACATATGTTACGGTCGTGAATCATACTTTAATCAACATACAACATATTACTGACTTGCAAATGGCAAAAAACGTAAGAAAATTTGAATTTCGCAGGCCACCCTGACGCTCTTAAACATTAATGAGCCGTGTAATATTAATAAAGACATTTGTTTTGATAAATTATTGAATTTCGGCCTTATGATGGGATAAAGAAAGAAAGAAGTGTGTTAGCCCACATTCGCACGGGCACTTTTTTTTTTTAACGCGAAGTTTTTGACTGTGCTGTGAATTTTCAACTCTGGGCGTTGAACCGAGCATTCAGAATCCAACAGAGTGCATCCCTAGCACGTTGAAAATCCAGTGCGTGGCAAGAAACGCGTTAAAAAGAGCGCCCGTGCGAACGGACCCCTTCTTACCCAAAACATCATCCGTGTCTCAAAGCTCTAGAATTTGGAATTCAATCTTTCAAATACTCACATAATTATTTTGCTCGCCCTGTTGTATCTGAATGCCTCCTCCCACCACATTCTCAACATCTGAGAAATCTTTTTTGAACTGCATCTTGATGAAGTAGTCTTCTAAGTACGCTGACGTTAAGTTCAGACTGCCTGATGTTTCCACGAATGGGTCGTCTAACTGTGAGGAGAAAAAAATTAGCAATTACGATGTTGGTCTGATGGAGAAAGTTGTACAGTACCACATGGTCTGTACCACACCCTTCTGATATACCCTATACCTACTAGTAAACTGCGTTCACAATTTCGTTTTCAATTTATGTGATTTTAGAAAAAATACTTGAAAGGCTAGGAACTCACGGAGCGATTTCACCCGCGCCCGCCCGCGGTGGCGGAACCGCTGTTTTGCTGTTATATTTCTAAACTTACAAGACCGGTTGTTCGTGCCGTTGCGGTTGCTCGCAAACTTGGCGGGGGATGATCGAATGACGGGTTATTTCCTGTCATAAGATTGTTCAGTTAAGTCCCAAACCACCATAGACACACCAGAAACCAGCAGTTGCGTTATACTTACTTGACAGAAGAATTAAAAAAGAAGCCCTACAAGGTTCGCAACGCGCCGCCGTCGCCCGCCAACCGATCGCAGAGAGCGCGGGCGAAGGGCGTGGCTGGGCGCGGCTGACCGCGACCCACAAACAATCGCGCACGCCGCGGGTATAAATCGCGTCGTGAAATATACTATCTACATTTCCATGTACTACGTGCTCGTATGAGTGTTGCAGTCCCGCCACCGCGGACGGGCGGGGGTGAAAATCGCTCCGGAGTTCCTAGCCTAATGCCTACACACACAAGCTTTAGTGTCCGCTGTAACCACATATTATTTATATACGACTATACATCACGCCTTTATTCCCCAAAGGGTTAAGCAGAGGTTAACCTATACAGGGTCAAATTAAATTATCTAGCGAAACTCCACAGACGGGTCACATATCTAAACATGATAAAGCAAAAAATTAATGAATTTGGTGATTTTTTGGGGTCATCAACTGCAGTGTAGTTGAAATATCAGTTTTAATTTTTTTTGTGTGTAAACTTCACAGACGTGATGGGTATCGATATCAAAAAAAAAAAGAAGATTTTCAACTCATACTTCAAGCGACGAGTATCGTCCACCACCAGCGTTTGTTGACCCAAAAAAAAACATCAAATCTTTTTTATTTTGTCATGTTTAGATATCGATACCCATCACGTCTGCGGAGTTTCGCTAGCTAATTTAATCTGACTCTGTAATACACCCACATTTCTCCAATTATGTTTGAGTCCCATGTAATAGGGAACATACTACTAATCATTCTGAAATCAACGTAATTCAAACTTACGTAAAGTTGGAAACTGATTTTAATAAACTTTGTAGAAGGTACATTTATACGAAATGTCGTAGATTGTTGCAAGCAAGGTCATAAAACGTGGGAGTAAGAAAACATAACTCAGTAGTTAGACTTTTTAGAAATCCCATATGATTTATCGTCCCTCTCGCACGTTTTATGACCGCGAATGTGGAATAGACTATCAAACTCATATCAAATTATTTTATTTTATTAGCAGTTGTTACTTCTGTTACCTAACTAATACCACATAATAATGACGTCTCTATGTACGTAGTTAGTGTGCCCAGATAAACCTCCTTTTGAATTTCTTTATGGTCGGATGCATAGAGGCGACGTAAAGAAATACATCAGTTGACAAAAATTTGACAGTATTTTGATGCCAATTCTGTTGTGCACAAACTAAACGTAATGTAGGCTATTGCTAACTTTTTATCTTTAATACAACAAGAAAGAGACGGACGTAAATTAGAGCTGTCAAATTCTGTTGAACTAATATTTCCATACAAATTTACGACGACACGTAAAAACATGTCGACTAATAACAAAGTGAAGCGCAAGGCGTAGTTTGACGTCTCGTAACTTAGTTCATAGCTATAGCCGTCCTTTTCTCGAGCTACCTTTTAGTAAAAGACAGCGATTCTCTCATTTTAGTTAGTTATCGAATAAGAGAATGCCGATTCTCTTGTTCGATAACTAAATTACTAAGTTCGAACTGAAAGGAACAATACCAAAATCAGTAAGGTGCCGACCTTCAACTGATTTTTGTGTTGTTCCTTTCAGTTCGACTGTTTGACATTTGAACAGCTAATGTTCTGCCTACCTCCAAACTAGCGAGCGCAGTGATAGTAAACGAAGGCATGTCGATATCAGCAGTCATCTTCCATAGTGCATCCTCCAGTCTGGCCGCTACCCTTGCCTCTAGCCCCGGTAGTACTGTCAGAGGTGTTGCTATGCCGACGGACGCGACGTACGATTGGTACGTGTCATCTTCACCGCATTCGTATTCGTAGAATATTTTGTAGGATATCTGGGAATGAATGTTTGACACGGAGTAAATAATAATTACTTAAGAGAGTTTGTTTCTTCCAAATATCCTAAACAGAAGCCATTTTTTTTTCAAACAAATCAGGTAATTCGCGTACAATTAAAAACACAATGTGCTCTTTGCTATTGCGGAATGAAAAGACGAAGCATAATATAAACTTTACTTGTACCTTCAAGACTTCTTTTTCCGGTCCCCAACGTTATAAGAAATGATTGAAAGAGTGTTATAATGCTTTGCAAAAAAAAAGGAATGTATTTGGAATCCCCCAACTTTTTTTTCCGCGAAAATAAAGAATCGACTAAAGTACTAGAACATTATTCTTCATTTTTTTGGCTTGTGGCAATCTAGATTAGTATAACAGTAGAAAACACTATCTCTACTACATAATCTAGTACTTTATTTAGTTCTTAATTTGTATATTTAAAAAGAGAATATCTTAGCATAAGCATAATGAGCCTATAACGTGACTGCTGGGGCACAGGCCCACTCTCTTCGAGAGGGAGTCACATGTCTTCGAATGTTTGGTTCTAGGACATGCTGGTTTCCTCACGATGTTTTCCTTCACCGTTTTGAGAGGACTGGCGATAAAATAAAATAAAATAAATTACACAAAGTAAAGCGCCTGTCGGGGCCGTTACCATTGGGCCACGACTGCTCTCTTAATAGAGAATATCTTACCTCATGCCAATAAGTCCCGTTGTACAACAGCACAAGACAGGTGACATTGATCTTCTCTCCGAGCGTAATGTCGACAGTGTACACCGACTTTAGTTCCTTCACCGCTTGGAATGGAGTCACTAGGTTGAGGGTATTTGTCATTACTGTGAAGTCCTAGGAAAACATAAATTATTTCAGTATTAACATAGAAATTAATACCAAATAAGTGAAACTGGGCGTAAGCGTAACATAAGCGCCGAAACTTTATACATATAGCGTTTTTGAACGCGTTTGGACCGACAGTTTCACTTATACATGGCGAAATTGAAGTCATGGGCGTCCTTCTAAGGGGTAATTATACTCATCATTATAAACAACTTTTACTACGTGACCAAACCAGAAAACGCGATAAAATCAGCATTCAATATTTCTGACCGACAAAAACATGTAAGATTTCAACTGCTAATAACTACGAGACTTATAATGCTACAGTAATGATTGAGCATTCAAAAGATAGGTCAAATTTATAACAATTTTAAGGTTGGACATAATTTGCGTGTAACGTCACTCTGCGAGTGCACGCGCATGCGCGCGACCCTCTGCTTTCACTATGTGTCGAAATATGAATTCCTATAGCGCAAAAACGTATTTAGCTACATCAATTATTATGATGTTTTTGACAAGAGCTGACAAAGCACTACCAGGAACTAAAGAGAAACAACAGAAATGTTGGCCAAAATAGGGTTAAAAAGCAATATGAAGTTGACAATAGCAAAATAATGTCAGATATCGACTTATATCGGTCGTAAATACACTCAGAAATGAAAAAAAAAAAAACTCCATTCGAAGAAAGCTCAAAAGGAATGCAATGAGCCTAAAAAGTCTAGTGCCGAGCAAATACAATAGCTACGGCAATGTCAGTACCGTAACAAAATCTGTTGCAAATAGCAGAAAGTTTAAGATGTCGTCTCATATCGGCCGTAACTCTGCTCAGAACTGAAAATTATCATAATCGGTGAAAGCTTTCTTTATAAGGAATGCAATGAGCCTACTAAGTCTAGTGTCGAGCAAATTTCACGAAAACAAACGGCGACTCGAGCTTTGCCCACAATTTTTTTTTCGTGATTTCAAAATTGGTCCTATAGGAAAAGTTGTTCATAATGATGAATACAATGACCCCTTAAAATGATGCCCATGAATTCAATTTCGTATATCGGTATAAAAAAGGACAAGACGAAGATGTAGCCTTGTGCAATGTGACAATTAATAACAAGCCAAAAAATCCAAATCAGACGAAAATTGTCGAAGATTGGACTACTAACAAGACGCACGAAAAAAAAAAACCAAATATAGTTTCAGTTGTGGCTAAAGGTTCATTTAAATCAACACACTTGTATTTAAATTCTGCATTAATATTGAAGAAGTATTTCGGGTTTCTAAACCCGCTTTTTGCTACGAAATAATATAAAGAAAGTTTACCTCTAATATAAAGACATCAGTCAATACAATGGGTGGTTTTTCCGGTAAGTGTAGCGTTGCGTTTACTTGTATTATATCTTCATCTTCTAGACCCACAAACTGTAACATAATAATTCAATTAATATCGTAGTATAAGTATAAGTATAGTCAGCATATTATGTTCCTACCGCTGAGACGCAGGCCTCCTCTCCTCGAGAGGGAGTGGGCTGTAATCCACCACGCGGGCCCAGTGCGGGTTGGTAGATGTCACATGTCTTCGAATTTTGGGTCTAAGTCATGCCGGTTTCCTCACAATGTTTTCCTTCACCGTTTTGAGAGCAGTGGTGATGAAATTATTTACACAAAGTAAAGTGCTTGCTTGAGTTTGAACCTACGACCTACAACTCGTAAGTCGCGGTCTATTCCACTGAGCCACCACTACTCTTATCTTCTTATTGTAACACTAAGCCAAAGTAAAAATAATTTATTTTATTTGCTCTAAATGTGATAGGTACAGTCACGAACCGGGATTGTTGAGCCACTAGCTTATCATCTTAGCTTGGTTGTGTTACACGAATGCCGCTTGTGAAATTTGACATGTAACATTTCAATAACGAAAAACGGGCGGCATTCATGTAACACAACCAAGCTAAGATGACAAGCTAGTGACTCAACAATCCTGGTTCGTGACTGTACCTATCACATTTAGAGCAAATAAAATAAATTATTTTTACTTTGACTTAGTGTTATAATAAGAAGATAAGAGTAGTGGTGGCTCAGTGGAATAGACCGCGACTTACCGAGTTGTAGGTCGAGCACAATGTGCGCTCTCGTGTCGAAGTTCTCTGTGACCGTGTCTAAGCCTGAGACTCTAGCTCGTCTGTGTTGAGCACAGACCTTCATAAGATGAGCATTGAACGTGATAGTAGGGTAGTACAGTGTGTCGATCACGACGCGCGCTCTCGTGTCGAAGCTGTCTATTAACGTGTCTGAGCCTGAGACTCGAGCTACTCTATGTTGAGTACTGACCTTCATAAGATGAGCATTGAACGTGATAGTAGGGTAGTACAGTGTGTCGATCACGACGCGCGCTCTCGTGTCGAAGCTGTCTATTAACGTGTCTGAGCCTGAGACTCGAGCTACTCTATGTTGAGTACTGACCTTCATAAGATGAGCATTGAACGTGATAGTAGGGTAGTACAGTGTGTCGATCACGACGCGCGCTCTCGTGTCGAAGCTGTCTATTAACGTGTCTGAGCCTGAGACTCGAGCTACTCTATGTTGAGTACTGACCTTCATAAGATGAGCATTGAACGTGATAGTAGGGTAGTACAGTGTGTCGAGCATGACGCGCGCTCTCGTGTCGAAGCTGTCTATTAACGTGTCTGAGCCTGAGACTCGAGCTACTCTATGTTGAGTACTGACCTTCATAAGATGAGCATTGAACGTGATAGTAGGGTAGTACAGTGTGTCGAGCACGACGCGCGCTCTCGTGTCGAAGCTGTCTATTAACGTGTCTGAGCCTGAGACTCGAGCTACTCTATGTTGAGTACTGACCTTCATAAGATGAGCATTGAACGTGATAGTAGGGTAGTACAGTGTGTCGAGCACGACGCGCGCTCTCGTGTCGAAGTTCTCTATGACCGTGTCTGTGTCTATTCGTGAGCCGTCTTGGAATCTCTCTTTTAGCACATCAATGAGGCCTTTGCCGTTGTCCTTTAGGAGTATTGCTATGCCGAACTGTGGAGAAAAAAGGTGGGTTGGTATTTATAAAATAATTGTTTTTATTTACCTGTGATTGAAGGTTTCAATAATAGGCTCAAATATTCATTAGTTAGAATAACTAAACATCAGCGTTTTTAAAATTAGAGTTCTCCATTACACAAAGTTCAATTTACATACATACATCCACTCACGCCTTCTTCCCATGGGGGTAGGCAGAAACTACAGAACGCCACCTGCTACGATCCTTACATAGTCCTTTTGCTTCGTTTACGTTCATACATCCGGTCATACACGCACGCCGGTTGCGAGTACTACGCACCTGACCTTTCTGAAGAACATCACCAATAAGGTCACTATATGTCTTCCTAGGGCATCCCCTCCCGGCGTTTCCCATTTAAATACCTTTTGTTAGTCGCCTGTCACTCATCCTCTCAACATGACCAAACCATCTAAGCATACTCTTTTAAATTTTTGTCATAAACCGTTGCCTTATCACATCATTCCTCAGCGTAACGTTCATAGTCATACCACACATGCTTCGCAAGGAACGCATTTCCACTGCATTTATTATATTTCATGCTTGTATTGCCACACCCAGCCATGCCATGGAAGTGAATATTTCCATACATAAGGTGTACCATTGTGAACAGCCAGTCTAGACTTTTTGCACATCAACTGGTTGGTCACAATCGAATGTGTAGCACCATTCACTTTATTTCCCGCATTTACTCTCTTTTCTACATCTTCATCAATATTTCCATCCCTTGTAAACAGACTCCCCAAAAATACAAACTCACTTACTTGCTCTACACTATTATCATTATTTTCACATTGCATCTTCTCTTTCAAACACCATGACCTTCGTCTTATTCACATTTATATTCTTCCCTTTCATCTTATATGTTTCATCCATCACAATCACTATGCCATGCAACTGTTCTGCGGACGATCCAAGTAGAACTTGATCATCTAGAGAAGACATTCGAGAGGCAACTCATTCATTCTCAATCCACACTCATCCTCTTTCAAATCTGTCAGACAACTATCCATGTACATACAAGTTGAACAACCACGGTGACGCTACACAACCCTGTCTAACACCCCTAGAGATGCAGAACCTGTTCATGTATGCCTTATTTATCCTAACACAAGCACTGGAATCCTTGTATAAAGATTTCAGTGCCCGTACCAAGCGCCAGTCCAAACCGTACATGGATAGTGTCGACTACAGTTCTTCCCTCCACACACTTTCATAGGCCTTCTCCAATTCAATTTATAGTGCAGCTGAATTGTAATAAATTTTATCTACACTCATATCGTAGTTTGGAGTTTTCAATTAGATTTTTATCATTGTATATGGGGACCGCGCTAGGACGCATGCGCATTACGTTACTATGGTTTCGGAACCATTATTGTGTTTGTTTACTTTTGCTAACTTTAGTTTTTTAATTAAATCCAAATTGCATGAGTGTAGATAAAGTATTGTGTATTAAAACACTCGTGTGATACTATTAAAAAGCCTCTTGTTGTAATACCCCTCATTATGCAACAGTTTCATAATATTAGCCGTTTAAAACTTAGGCCCATTTGCACCACAAATCGCTAAATCAATTCGTTTAAGGGTGAAGCGCCAGGGTAGCCCGCGAAATTAATTTTTTTTTTGTTTTTGCAATTTGCAAGTCAGTATTAGGTTGCATGTTGATTAAAGTATGATTCGCGACTATGACAAATATTTATTTACAGATTTATAATCATTCGAATCAGTAATACAACTCCTTATGTTAGGATAATCTCAAATGTCAAGATTTCATGAAATAGCCATTCCATAGTATTACTTGGTCTTAAGGAATTGTATTGATGACTTTAATGATTATAATTCTGTAAATACATATTTGTTACGGTCGCGAATCGTATTTTGATCAACATACAACCTAATACTTACTTGCAAAAAAACGTAAGAAAATTTGTATTCCGCTAGCTACCCTGGCGCTTTCGCCTTAAAACATAGTTGGTGGTGGTTGGTGGGTTGGTGTCTGATGTGTGGTACAGTCACGAACCGGGATTGTTGAGCCACTAGCTTATCATCTTAACTTGGTTGTGTTATACGAATGCCGCCCGTTTTTCGTTATTGAAATGTCACATGTCAAATTGCACGGGCGGCATTCGTATAACACGACCAAGTTAAGATGATAAGCTAGTGGCTCAACAATCCCGGTTCGTAACTGTACAAGCAGGTCATTTTAAAATTAAATTAGTTTTTAATTATGAGGTATTCTTACCTTATGCGTAGACAGACGAATGGACACTTCAGTATCAAGTCCATCTCCGTAAATGTTCTTCAAAACGAGCCCATTCTCCTCAAATCCTTCGAGAGGTGTGTATAACTTGTACAAGTATACAAAGTTGACTGGTGATCGCCAGTGCCAGATGCCGGTGAAACCGAAGTCCATTTTGCCCCAACCTACTCTGAAGTCCAACTGTGGATGTGAAGAAGATGTATTATAGTTTTGGGCAAGCAAGTAGTCCTTTTATTCTAAGAATGATTTGAATTAAAACCGGCCAAGTGCGAGTCGGACCACGAACAATGAAGGGTTCAGAAGTTGGCATGAATATCTATACCAAGAACATTAATAATAAATATTTTTTTAGTTACCTCTTCTGGAGCCCGTTTAGCGATGATCATAGCTCTGTTGAGGTACTGTATCGGCAGTGCAACATGGCCGAATACGTGGAAATCTTGCAACGATATCAATTTGAGGAGCACTTCGATACCTGGAGGTGAAAACCAAAAATATTGATAAATATGAAATGATGTTAATTTCTGTAAGCACATCTTTTGAAGATATTCGAATCTACAGATCGAGACCGGCATCCAACCCCTCCGTGCCTCGAAAAGCAAGATAAAAGCCGTTGGTCCCGGCTGTCATTCGTGGATCTTTGATAGTAGTTACGGGTCGTCAGAAGCCCGAAAGTCTAACAACTAAAATAAAAAGATACAAGTGAAAAAAGGGGTACTTATCGTATTACCCAGTCACTGGGTTGTAGAGGTCATATAGGCAGTCGCTCCATGTCAAAATATCAGCTGTTCCCTACGTAACTTATGTTCTTATGTTCGCATAACTCGGCAAAATGTAGGGAACAGCAGACATTTTTCGCGATTTCAGGTTTGCTCTCATAGTAAAAGTTTTTTGTTATCATGAGTACAATGACTATTTTTAATTTTTTTTTTTAATTTGTGATTGGTTTGCTCTTGACTCTAGTCTAGGTCAGAGGTGACAGAGACAAAGTCGACGATGGAGAGAGCTTACCCAGAAGAAGCCTGTTCACTCTCACTTTGAAGAGATTAGGGTTGTTTAATTTATCGGTCACTAATTACCAGTCACACAATATAGATATATTAGATTGTAAGCTTTCTGAATTGTAAATAAATTACAAGTACAAATAAACATACCTGTCGTTGAGTTAGTAGTGACCACCATAGCGACAAGATGTCTGTCAGCTTCCACAAAGCCGAACCGCGCTGTCATCTGTGGGAACTCCACCATAGGACTTGTCACATTCACGACCAACATACAGTTGGTTATACGACGCATGTGACCTGAAAGAAATAGAACAACTTAAATTTAAAATTTAAAAATCGCCGACACAAAGGACCATGTCGATTTTAGTATGGAAGGTGGCGTCTTTTTTTTTCTCACGGCCATCAACCGAATCTTGTTTTTCTAATACAGAATAGTAGGTATATAACAAACGAAACTTTTTTGACATGCATATCTCTAAACTGAGTCCGAAATGAGTTAGAAGTGTATGTATTTATTAGGTGTGTAGGCAATTTTTGACTCCTAAGTGCAAGGTTAGTGTTAAGTTGCCACAAAATAGATAGCTGTTAAATGTTTTTGGACATTCGGTATAACCCCTGTGCGTTAGGAGTTAAAAATGGCCTACAAACCTAATAAATACCTACGCACTTCTAACTCTTAATCTCATTTCGTACTGAGTTTAGAGATACGCATGTCAAATAAGTTTCATTTGTTACACAAAACAAGAATTGTTGATGGCCGCGAGAAAAAGAAAAGACGCCAATTTCAAGCATTGGCTATTACCCTCATTTCTTTTTGCTACTCCATCATCAGACCCTGATTGCCATCTATCTATAACCTATTAATTGAGACCATTCCAATGAGCCCAAACATGATAACTCTGCTGTATGTTGGTGAAGAAGTTGGGTATCCAGAAAATTCCAGGTGAGATTTGACAGTTCAACAACATTCATTGCGTTATTGACGTTGTCGAGCACACAAATTTTTCGAACATATGAAGCATTGGATTAGCAATTTGCTTCAGATTTCGATCGATAGTGTGTTACGCAATTAGGGTGCTGGTTCTCTGTCCCTTAAAGGGCAGCGATATCCTCCTTTTTAAACTAAAGTTCTAGATCTTTGTATCGCCCCTTTGACTTCAATGTATCAGGTACCAGCGTAGTTAATACACAATCTTGCCTAGTGATTTTTGCTTCTACTTGAACTTGAATCCTGCCTACTCCAACAAATTTATTAAAGATAAAGATAGTAGATATAGTAGATAGTAGTAAGATACATACACAGATACATTTATTTTTTCAAACATGTGTGATGATGATGATAGGTACATGAATATGCACATATAGATGGAAACATAATTTTTATTAATGCAATAGTGTCACTGTTTCCATGGTGCAAGTCAGTTGAGGTAGTAAAATTGTGCCCGTGATAGTAGCCTACACATGATGTAATTCACGATTGTTGTTATGTCCTATAAATAGAGCGTAAATAGCCCAAAAATAAAAATAAAAAGTAGTGCCTCTTTAGATTATGAAATAAAAACCATTTTTACTGTGTACGCTGTTACAACGATCAAGCTAGCGTACACATGGCCATACTTTGAAACGGCTGAAAACACCAGAATTTACACATAAAAATGGTTCCTAAGTAGAGCGCGCGCTGTGCAAACATAATGATTGCTCATGAAGGAACGGAGATATTGAACAAGACTTTTAAATAGCATTCCGACTGAGAACTACAACAATTTGTGTACGCTGCCATAGCGCCGGTTAAGGCAGCGTACACAAATTAGTTCTTAAAGAAAGCGAACTTTTCTTTTTATAAATGCTATATATGTATTAACAGTGCGTGAAATTTGGCCCCAGCCAGTCCAAATACTTTATGTGAATTCTATAATCACAACACAATGTTCTAGGAACATTGTATTGTCGAGCAGTCGCATACAAAAGACATTTCACACACAGACACGTAAAATTGTATAACTTAAAAAAAAACAGGATAGTTACCATTAACAAAAATCTTGAGCACTTTCTCTTCAAGGTCGAGGTAAGTGATGCCATGGATGTCTCGTTTGTGACCCAAAACGAATTGCGTGCGGAGGAAACCTTTTCTGTAACCCTGGAAAGTCACGTTTGGTTACATTTACTTATTTATATTTTTCTTATATTTTTTTTATTTCTATTCTTATATTCGATCTATGTACATATAAGTTGAAAAGTTTTTTTTTTGTTTGAACGCACTAATCTCTGGAACTACCAGTCGGATTTGAAAAAATATTTTTGCATCTGATAGCCACATTCTTGAGGAACGCTAAAGGCTATTTAATATCATGCCCCTTGGAAGTCCAGCAAAAAAAAAAAAAAGTGGGATGGCATGCTGAGTAAATACGAAGTAATAGCGGGGGCAGGCGATGCGATGCGACGGAGTGGATCGCGGGAAAATAAATTTTACGCAGACGAAGTCGCGGTAGTTATACATATTATTATTAAGAAGTCTGTCATTAACGCCAATTCCATGAAAGCGTGGCTGAGCATCTTTACACACCGAGACCCTTCCGTGCCTCGAAAATCTCGTTAAGCCGTTGTTGGTACCGCTGTCATTCGTGGATCTTTGACAGTTGAAACGAGTCGTCAGAAGCCCAAAAGTCTGACAAGCAGTCTTACCAAGGGGTTTCGTATTACCCCAGTAACAGGGTTGTGGAGGACAGATAGGCAGTCGCTCTATGTAAAATACTGGTATTCCGCTGCATCCGGTTAGACTGGAAGCCGAACCTCAATATAGTTGGGAAAAGGCTCGGCAGATGATGATGTTTTGAACTTGCCAGCAAACGTCGACTTCCTCAGACATACAACAGATTAGTCTCTGTCTGCCCCTTTTGAAAATACAGGCGTGATGTTAGAATCACGACCATTCTATTTATTAATTGCCTTCAAATTAATTCACTTTGTAGTGTTTTTGTTTTTGGAAATCAGTTTTTTTTTTTGTAAAAAGGTTTTACTAACTTGGAACGGCGAAAGAAGTTTGACCGTGCCAGTGATATTGTTCTCAGTAGATCCTCTATCCAATATCCAGGATGAGTTGATCATCAGAAGACCGTCTTCGTTGTACTGTAACAAAAAGGGTTTAATTAATTATTATATGAGCCTTCACCAGTGAAGATAGGAGGCATATAAGTACGTACTGCACTCCCTGGACAGCCGATGTATGTACCAACCAAACCAGGCTGCATAACACTTTTATCGAAATATTGCCACAGATTAATACAGATGGGACAGTCCGCAGTTTAGGTATGAAGCTACAAGTACGCGGTGGGCCTATCTCACTGGGCCAATTCAGTAGGACTGCCGTGGTCAGAAGATATAAGTTACGCGTTAGAAAGAGAGGCAACTTGTAGGTGAATATAACTAAAGGTAATGAGCGTTGTGCGACCTGAATTGCACTTTATTGTGTCGTAGCAAGAGTCGCTTTTTATTTAAATGTTTTTGCGAACTATCCCATCTGTATTAATCTGTGATATTGCTCGAATAGCATTTGTTCAAAACGCAACCACAAACAATATACCTACAAAAGAAGAAGTATTTCTAATCTATCTTATACACGTATATAGGGTCAAATTAAATTAGCTAGCGAAACTCGGCAGACGTGATGAGTATCGCGACTCACACCGCACTACACTAACTTCTTTGCTAGTTACCTTGGCGAGCGCCGACAGAACATTACGGCCGAAATATATTCGCAAGTCCGAACTTCGCGCAGAAGGCTGCGCAGTAACATTTTTTAGGAACCAAATGTTGACATGAGATGAGTGTGAGTGAGAAATCATGCGCGAAAGTTTGTGCCTATGTTCAGAGTTGCCAAGATATTTCGGCCGTAGTTTACGTCGAGTTTGGGGGACATGAATCGAAACCTTATTATACGTCCTCCGGGGTAAGTAAAGGCCATAATATTAGACCTTTGGAATTCATTTTAATAATTAATTGGTAAAACCCAAAATAACTTCGATGCAGATGAAATGATGCACTTAAAATGATTTCTAAATGCTAAGGACACTGCAGACTGTAATCGGCTCCAGTCATTTTCGGCACATTCTGATTTTTTGTCAGATTATTCAACAAGCAACATATTAACGTAATAGTGTTTATTTTTTTAATCCAACCAATAGATTTTTTGTATATAGATAATTGCTTCATATTTTGCAATAAATTACCCCCGTAGTGTCATCGCGCATCTTTTTCTTTTCTATGCAGTCCGACAGAGACCGCGCTTTAGGACCTGTAGTCCCTTAAATCTATTCTCGTTTTCTGTTTTTCGTATTTTCTCTTTTAAATTCAACACCGTGGCCATGCGTTTTTGGTTTGATCAACATTTCCTTAAAAGGATTTTTTCGTATGGCTAATACTTTTTCCAAAAAAAAAAAAAAAAATTACCAAAACACAATTTTGTGGCTAATATTCCTACTCCTACTAAACGGCTTCGGGGTTTGCCAATATTTTTACACTGAAAAATTGATGGTTAAAATTACTATAAAACTATAAAAGCATATTTAAATCAATCAAAATTTGCGATGAAAAAGTTCCCATTTTTAGATAGAGGTTCAGAGGTGCTCTGCGCGGGCGCGGACGCCCGTGCGGCACTCTTGCTTTAGCATTGAGACGGGAGGGTTATGTCGCTCGGTGCTCCGCGCCGGCTATCAACCGACTTTGCGCATACGTATAGGAGCTTGGGTACCGAAAAGTATTGCCTCGTTGGGTACCGCACATCCTTACAGACCGTAAATTGTTTACTCCGCAAATGTTGTTTCAGGGCTCTAAACATATGATAGTCTGTTGGGGCGAGCTCTGAGGAATAAATTGGTTGGGGTATCGTGACGATACTATCGTCTCCCAGCTCAAGTTCTCCAACTGTTGGCGAACGGCAGGTGTAACATGAGGTCGAGCGTTATCGTGTAGTAAATCTCGTCTTCGTCGTTTTTTCTTGATAGTTCATAAAACAGCATGTCTTGCGCGTCCCAGAAACAGCAAAGCAGAACTTTTAAGCGGTGGTTTTGACTCGGCTTCGGTTGAGTTGAAGACGTTTCTTCTGGAGGCAGCCAAAAAGCACGACGTGTATCGTTCTTGTAATGAATCCATGATTCATCTCCAGTAACCAGATCAGACAAAACTCTTAACGTCGGGGTCGCAGCAAAAGTAACTGACAGATAGTTACACGGACAGCACGACTAGCGTCTGTAAGGATGTGCGGTACCCACGGAGCCAAACCTTTTCAATACCCAAGCTCATGCAGGTAGTTTTCCACGGCATGGTGACTGCAGTTAAGTGCTTCCACTAATTTACGAGCGGTAGCATCCGGATTCGACTGCAGTTCGCGGCGTAAATCGTCATCATTCACTGTGGGTGGTCGTCCAGAGCGTGGCTGACTTTCAAGGCTCCTGTCTCCTGATTTAAAACGGTCGAAACATCGGGACACCGTCGCATGGCATGTACTTTCAGCGCCCAATACAGTGTTGATATCGTCAGCCGCAGCCCGCGCACTGTAGCCTAACAAGTACTCGTATAAGTATAGTGTTCGAACTTGTCGCTCATCCATTTTTCTTCAAGACTATCCTGTGGCTGCCTTAATTGAACTCAAAGCCTCCAGCCAGGAGCATAAAACTTACAGACTAAGCGACTACACGCTAAGGGCTCCCCCTGTGGGGAACGGGCCTTGGCTTAGGGCGTCGCTGGGGGAGGACAGCAAGATGGGACCGGCTGGATCAAATTTGAGTGATTATTATTGTCAGGGGAGTTTAAAGCTACTGGCTACGCCACCAGCTGGCACTTCATACCCGAGCTAGGGACTGGGGGGAAGACGATTATTACAGGGTCGTCGCGAGGGACCTCGGCGGCGAGGTCGGAATGTCGATTTGTGTTTGTTCCTACGGTCCCTACTGCTCTCCTGGAGAAGAGTTATGGGGTCGTCGGGATCTGAGAGGAAACTAAATCGATCGCGAGGGCGGCTTTATATACCCCCACATCACAAGTACCTAGAATGTTCTACAACATTCTAGAATATTATCGAAAACAATTAACTTGAAAAAGGAAATGTATAGAGTTTTGTAGAGTGTCTCATTACTTTTGTGCCTACCCAATATATATATTTTTTTCACCTCATTACTGGGGTGGTTTAGAAAAAAGAAAATTAGAAAAAACCTAAAATAACAGCCGAAAAATCGAAATTAAAATATTGACAGGACAACGCCTGACGGGTCAGCTTGTAAATAATAAAGTTTGTCATTATAAGTTATTCAAAACTACCCCTCAAAGGGATTTTAGCGGGAGTTAACGTTTGTATGGAAGAATCTTAACGCGCGACCTGATTGCCTCCAAACTTGTGACAGAAAATAAAGACTAACAAGTTTTTCACAAAGCAACTCCTAACTGGGTGAAAAGGGGTAATCAAGTTTTTAGGGGAGGATTATACTGCTTGCTTGCTAATCTAAAAGTTGGTACAGACGCCAGCAGGTCAAGCTACCCGAAACTGTCAAATTTTCCCAATCAACCTTGAACCTAATACTTTAGCGATAAAGTTGAAAATCTATTAAAGAAAGACCGATTGTAGTAGCTTGATGTGCTGGCGTTTGTACATACAAATACTATAAGTAAATAATAAAGATCGTAATGATGAATTTTCCTAAACTACTATTTAAAGTTGTTGAACGTAGGAAATCATACGAACACCACGCGGGTGAACTCACGGGCAAAGTACTAGTAATAAAAAAAAAAAAACATCAAATAAAATAATCAATTCATCAATAAAATTTTGAATTATTTGAACGAGTCATGAAAATGGAACGCGCCCGTTGTTTGACGTCTTTGACATGACATTGGCACCTGACAGATAAAACCAAATGTCTGTTGATAAAAATATTTAGAGGTTGTTTGTGGCCGTTGAATAAACGAAAATATTATAATTTACTATAATTCCGTGCAGTAAACTAGCGGTATTGTTGAATAATTAATATTTCTTGTCGTGATAGTATTTTCACACCCAACAATGAATAATTCCGCTGCAAAAGTCAGTGAAATATTTCGCGAAGCTGGGACCGCATTCAACAAACTAGCTGAAATGACGAAGTTATTACACCCTATGGGCGACTCCCAGCCTGGTGGAAAGTGGACAGACGACGAGATCGAGATGTTACGAGCCTGCGTGCATCGCTTCGCCGTGGACTTGAACAATTTGAGCCAGCATATCAAAGGTCGAACTGTCAACCAGATACGCACTACTTTGAAGAAAAAAGCTTTTGAGGATGCCAATGTTCCTGTGCGGCAGGTTACGTTGAACATGCTGAATGCTTCGGAAAACGAGGTTGATGTAGACGGGCTCAATGATGACGTCAAGTTGGAGTTTGAGTCGACAAATGAAGAAGTCGCTACATGATCCGACATGTTTAGTTTTCCCTAAATGTGCTGTGTTTATACAAGAAAAAGTTAGGAAAAGCTAGTGGATAGTGAAGGTGACGAGTGAAGTACACTTTAGGTTTATTGCTGTCTTGAATATTGTTAAGAAATAGGTGTTTTGTCATTGTTATTACATTAAAGTATAAACCCAAACTTGACTAAGGAACATTGCATCTTTATTTTATTTTTGATGGTTAATTTAGGAAGCACTCTTTTCTTTATTTAGTTTGTGTTTTCAGTTCATTATACAAACAAGTTTTGATCTGCAAGAAAAATGGTATGGAGGATGTTACATTACTTAATTTAAAACTGCAAGAAAAATCAATAGCTTAACACGTTCTGTGCGGCCGACACGTATGTGCGATTTTCGAACGTTCACCAAGTGCTACCGTCGCATATGCGTGTCCATACAATTTATGTACTTCCTTCGAATGCGGCGCGCCGCACCTGTGGGTTTTTTGTGGGTTTTTTGTAGCAGTGAATGTGTTAACACAATAACTAATAAATAGTAATGGCTTTTTGCAGCGATATGACATTAATTTCAGTAATTGCTGCACTATTTAGCTTGATGTTTCACAAATGTCTTTATTGCCTGCAGATGATTACATTATTGTTCCATGGTCAAGTTTCAATTTTGCAAAAGGAACGAATGAAAGGCAATTGCATGCAGCTGATATGAGAATGCGAATGAGAGGGTTTTATAGTATTACGCAAATGGATATAAGGAAGTCATAGTGACACCTGACTGAAAAGTTGTGTGGAAATCGCTTGTCATGGTATGTGCTATAGAGGAATGAGCAGTTTTGAGTATGAATGTGGATGGCAATACTAGTAGGGGAAGACCAATGAAACATTGGATGGGCTGTGTGAAAGATGATATGGCTAGGAAGGGAGTGACTAACGAGATGACGCCTAATGGAGACATGGAAGAAAAAGATGTTACGCCAACCCTAAATATTTCAATGTTTAACTCTGAATTGTAATGTTTAACTTTGTAATGAAACTATATTAGGATGTAGATTGTTAAACTGTGTACCTATTTTGCCACAAATTGATGTTAAATGTTGTCATATACACTTTACCCAATTTCTGAGAGCTTTGTCTCCAATCAGTAATTGTGTTATTAAATGTAAGTTAATTAACAATTATGTCTGACTAATACAAGATCAGGTCCACTTCTTGGAAAAAGCTTTATGTTGGGAATCATAACTCTTAGTTTGAACCATAAGCCAGTGTGTTGAATTTTTTTTACATTTGTGATGGGTTTGCTCTTGACTTTAGTCTAGGTCAGAGGTGACAGAGATGGCCTACTCCCTCTCACAGAGAGGAGACCTGTGATTATGCAGTGTTTAGGCTTCACTGGAGATGACATGAGATTAGGCAATAGTCTTCCAGAGTCTAGGGACAAGGTGGTGGTGGAGCCTTGACCACCAACTTATCGGCTGCAGCATTTTTACGAAAAATGCGATCTTTTTCCTAACTATATAAATACTAATATTATAAATTCGAAAGCAACTCTTGTCTGTCTGTCTGTTACCTTTTCACTCCTAAACCACGAACGGATTTCGATAAAATTTGGCAAGGCGATAGATAGCATCCTGAGAAAGGACATAGGCTACTTTTTGTCTCAAAAATAATCCTACCATGGGGTGATATAGGAGATGAAAGTTTGTATGGAAACCCAGCATTTCTTATGTTATGGATATGAAAATTGAAATTTATGCTTTTGGTAGGAAATGTACCTAGTTCAGCGTTTTTGAAAAACCATCCCATAGCCATAGGGGAATAAAATAGGGGCCGAATTCATAAATAATATAAAATTTTTTAAGAGATTTATGGGATTGGAAATCACAGTTCGTATGTTGAGGTAACATTTAGTCTTTATTAAAATTGGTCCACTCGATCTAAAGTTATTTGTGAGCGTGACCGGCATAATTTTAACTAAACAAAGTTCCACGCCGCGTCTGTCTGTCAGTCTGAACGCGACAAACTCAAAAACTACCAAATGGATTTTCATACGGTTTCCACCATTGGACGGAGTGAATCATGCGGAAAGTTTAAGTGTAATTTATTAAGGTTTTGTGGAAATTTGATGAAATAATACGATAATAATATAATCATCGTATGACGATGATTGTCGAACATGTCGGAAAAATCATGCCGACTGGGCGCTTTACTTGCGTGCACCGCGTAAACCACTATACCGGGTTAAATAAAATTAGCTAGCGAAACTACAGTCGTGTATATCAATACTCACTATCGATATACACGACAAAAAAAAAAGGGTTTTTTTTTGGGATCAATGACAGCTGGTAGGGAGTGTTGTTACTTGAAGTTTGAGTTGATGTGTTTTATCATGTTGAGATATCGATACCCATCACGTCTGTGAAGTTTTGCTAGGTAATTTAATTTGATCCAGTAGTTATGTGAAATAATGTTTACCTAGATTACTTAACACATTAGGCACTTTTAATCCCGGTAGTACGTTCCAGATATTTTCCAACATCAATGCATTTCTAAGAAATAAATAATTACATGGTGTACACACATTGTTGGGAAAAATGCTGCTCTTCTAACTAGATCACTGAGTAATCTGTATTGCTTACGATAAAAATAGGTTTTTCGTAATAATTGGCGGCCATGACTTGATATAGTAGTTTTAAATTTGATAGTATATAAGCTGAAAATAGGCTGAATGTGTCCGACTATAAAATAGAATTTAGTAAGTAATGTTACTATGGTAAAATATGTAAAAGGGTGTAATCGCAGGTATTGCTATATTACCTTACACTTGTTTCTAGAATATAACCAAATATCTCTTATAATAGGTAAGATATTCTTACATGTGTGTAATGAATAATATTGGGAATTATAAAAATTATAGAGAAATTGTTTATTTATGATGTCATGCCAATGTTTCTTACTTAAATGTGTAGTGTATGAAGGTACAAATCATACACAACCTGTAATTAAAAATAGGGTAGAAAAACGTAAATAAAACATGATATATTTTTTTTTGTTTGTTTATTAATATTAACAGCCCAACCAAAGCTGTATCTCTAGAGGATCTGACGCATAATGTCCCATTCGCAAAGAGTCCCGATAGCGCAATGTCCCATTCGCACAAAATCCCATTTCCACAAAGTCACATTCGCGCAATGTCCCATTCGTACAATGTCCCATTCACACAAAGCCCCATTCGGAAACACCAGTCCTAATAAAAAAAGGAAATCAGCTGTTCCATACAATGTGTTTAACATGTTTTTGCGCGGTATAACTGGCGCCCCTCTAGTCATTTTTTTAGTATTGACTAGTGCTATCCATCTGTTAAAGATTGGGCACTGATAAAAAGAACCCTTTAGGTATGGCCTCGTCAGTAGATGAAATACGATATATGAGGGAAAAAATGTTTGCATTAATTGCATTAATTGCATTAATTGCATTAGGCGCATTATTTTATAACTCCCAACTACATTGAGGAGGACTCTCAGAATAAAAACATTTGATTTATTATGCTTTGAATAAATCAGTTTAACAGGGCGGGCAGTCGTGTGTCAATTAACTATCCTATCTAAAGACATATTTTTTTTCGAACTGTACCTGGATCGGAGGATAAAAACATTACAAAATGATTTTTTACAAATAATGGTTTTCCACGAATTTCCATTATTTAGCCATTGTGAATTATAACAAATCACACGTAGCAATCATTGGATAGAATTATTAAATGGATTTGACGCACAATTAAATATCAAATAATTTATCACAATTATTCAAAGCTCTTAATTTCTTAAGCCCAACTATTTTCGATACATATAATACTATATAAATGGCCAGATCGTATTGTTTTTGGTTTAATTTACGAAACTTACACTGAATGGATCTGGATGCCATGCATGCTACAAGAAATAAAACATTAATTCTCCTGCCCAATTTATTTGGAGTCGGTGCAACGTGTCTTTTTCTTCCATACTTCTCTATTAGTCGTCATCTCGGTAGTCACTCCTTTTCTAGCCATATCATCTTTCACACATTTCATCGATCGTTTCCCCTACTCGTACAGCCATCCACATTCATACGTAAAACTTGCCTGACGATACTTTCCACATTCCTCCGCATCACATGCCCATACCATGACAACCGATTTCCACACAACTTTTCAGTCATCGGTGTCGCTTTCAGACTTCCTCTTAGATATTCATTTCTTGTTTTATCCATTCGAGTAATAGCACACATCCCTCTTAGCATTCTCATCTCAGCTGCATGAAATTGCCTTTGATTCATTCTTTTTGTGGTCCAACATTCTGATCCATACAAAACAGCAGGTCTAGCCATTGTTTTATAAATTTTCCCTCATGAATTTCAGGGGAATGCGGGAGTCGCCGATTGTTCCCGTGACTTGCCGCCATTTTGTTAGTTCTGTGCTTAACAGACCGATCTACTTCGCCATCGCTTTAAAAATAAAACATTATTCTACTAAAAATAAAGATAATTTTTACCTGGAAACTCAGCAGCGTATCAGCACTCTTCTTCCAAACAACCCTATGTTTGGCTATGGCGGCCGCTTTCGGTAACGTCGGTATGGTCGAGTTGACGACCGCGTTGATCTCGCCGTAGAACTCGTTCGTTTTGAATAGATAGTCGGCGAGCAGACTGAACGCTAAGTAGTCTTCTTGCCAGTTCATGCTACCGTTTAGGGCTTGAAGATTGTCGTGGTAGCGCCACCTGGTGGGAGAAATGGGCTTCGGTGTTACCGAGTATAACTTATTTATTTGTATAACAGTGAGATTTATATAATTTTGTGAGAGAGATTTATATTATTTTGTGAGATTTATATAATTTTGTGAGACAGTGAGATTAATATATATATCTGTAAAGTCCAACCATGAGTACTAGGTTGAGCCACGTTAATAGTTAATCCGAAAAACTGAATTATAAGTTTTATTTGATTTCATTGCCGATTGGGCAATGAAATCATTCGATTACATTATTGATAGGTCTGCTTTGTATTAAAGCCTAAGATTTTCTAAAAACGGTACTATTGTACAACAGCCGCAAAATGACAGGAGTATTAAATTTACGGTGTCAAAACCGCTGTCTATATGGACGGCCGTCATTTTACAGCCGCTTTATGGCGGTACGCCTGTTTAAGAAAACTTAAGCTTAAGGGGCCAACCCATCATACTTTTCATACAAACGCTCGTACGTGATTATAGCGTTTTAACATATCTTTCTAAGAAACTTTTGAACTAATAGGTATTTTGTGCACTGTATCTAGGTTCCTATCAAAACAGAAACTAATTTAGAGAAACAAAATTTAGTATAAGCCTCCAAAAATCTGCTTTTTTGCACAATTTTTACCTGAACTTTGGCCGTTCATAATGTACTCATAAATTGTAAAAGTAAACAAAACATATAGATAGAAACCTCGCACATGTAATGCGAGATTCTAAATGACAAACATTTATTTCACAACTTGTAAGGCTTGCTAAAAAACACGTATTTCCTGGAACAAGTTTCATAAAATTTCAGTGTTATCGCGTTCTCACTTGCTTGTTAGTCAACGGGCGTTGCGCTGGATAAAACAACAAGCTTTTCGACCATGCTCGCGTTGACGATAGACGGGCTGGGAAGGGCCCTCTTAAGAGCCTATACTACCTCAAATGGCTTAGCATGATCCTCTGTTATGTCGAAAGTACTGCAGAATTCATTTTGAAATAAATATATGGTAAAGTTGAGGATTAACACGTTCTGTGCGGCAGACACGCATGTGCGATTTTCGAACGTTCACCATGTGCTACCGGCGCATATGCGTGTCCATACAATTTATGTACTTCCTTCGAATGCGGCGCGCCGCACCTGTGGGTTTTTTGTGCATCTCTATTGTTCTTGGCGTAATTGTTTTATGACTCATAAAAAATGGGAAATTTTTCAAACACACCTAGGCGTCTCGCCGCACTTGGGATAAGTTTGTAACGGCGCACATATGTGCCCAGCCGCACTGGGTAGAGTTTCTTCAATCGCGCCTGCGCGCTCATAGCACCACACGAAGTATTTTTTGGGCGCGCATGAGTGTTTGCCGCACAGGGTTTAGTGTATCATAAAGCAGCACTTGGAGCAAGTTCGCCAAATAATTCAGCAGTGAATGTGTTAATGTTAAGTACTATGTGTGACGAAAACACGATTCCATAAAGTTTTCTCGATAGAAAAAAAAAATCTAAAGTTACCTCTAAACCGAACAATAAATCGCTGGTATTAAAAAAAAAACTTCAAATTAGATCGTGAAACTTTGCATACTAACTGAACTAACTATGAAGCAGGTCTTATGTATTTTTTTTTTTTATTATTTTCACCGTAAAAAAATTACCTAAACTATCGGCGTTTTGAAGTTTGTTCCGTGCGGCCCGAACACCCCTGCTCAGTCTCGCTTCGGCTTTCGAACGGGAGGGCTGTGTCGCTTGCGCTCAGAACATACATTACGCAACAGGCAAAATAGCCTACCTATTTTTTCTTATAAAGAATGAAGTGGCGCGTGGAAGTGGGGGCGAAATTAGATTTGAGCTGAGGTTGTATAGGCTCTTAAACCTCAAGTTGTGATTTCACACTGCTTGCAGCAAAAATGATCTTAGCTTTTATTTAGGTACCTACTTACGGAGTCAATATTTTTCCACTTACATAACGTTAAAGCTCGTATCCCTCCACCCGGCGAAAGGCGTGTTCATACTGGACAGCAGAGCGTATACCGTCTCGTTGTGTGCTTCAGAGAACATTTTGACGCGCCACAGAATGTTTGAGTCACTCGACCAACCCATGCGGACGTGCCATTGGCAGAACCAATCTGGAACAAAAATATTTTTTGAACTATACTATAAAATTTTTGAGAAACAGGTTTTTACACCGTCCTTTTTACAAGCGTTCGAAATCTGGAATTATTTGGGTGGTACTTGAGGTAATCGGTCAGATAGGCAGTCTCTCCATGTAAAATACTGGTATTCAGCTGCATCCGGTTAGACTGGAAGCCGATCCAAAGATATTTGGGAAAATGCTAGGCTGATTGATTGACTTGAGGTGTATTATCAAATTGTAAAGACGGCAGCCATTTTTAAAGCCACATGAACATGGGCTGGAATCCATGTCCCAATAAGAGATTTTATTATCTATAAGTGCCTAACATAAGTCGAAAAACACGGGCCGTAGCTACGGTGCAGACGAACGGAACGACGCTAAATCGACCATAATAACTAAAAAAAAAAAAAAGAAATGTTCTTACCTTTCAACAAAAACTCGAACTCGCCATTGACCATCCTTCCCGGGTAGTATAACGAGACATGTCCAGCATGATGCCAGGTACCCTTATTGTCCAGTTGAACGTCTACGCTGACCTTTTGTGAGGGGTCACGGTTCGCGTCCCAGTTGAATGCGGCGCTCAGTCGCTTCTGACGGGCCGTTGCCCAGCGTTGGAAGGATATGTGGAGGTCGCGAAGTCTAGAGAAGTAAGTACAATTGATATTTTGTTTTTTGAAAATTAAAATAATGGTTAGAGAAAGCACAGAGTTGCACAAAATCGATTTCATTTTTTTCGAGCTTTACAAACTAGATACTGTCAAAAATCCACGAATGACAGCCGGGGCCTTCGGCTTAACGTACTTTCCGAGGCACGGAGAAGTCTCCGTATGTAGAGATGTTCACCCATCCACAGACCAAGCCCGGCAAGCGTAGCTTAACTTGATGGATCGACCCGTACGGCTGTGTTAGCCACGAGCTCCTTGAAGCAACTATCATAATTACAATATTTTCTCTTTTCTCGTAATGTGTTTTTGTGCTCTGTATCTAGCATGGATGAATACAATTTATTAGTCTATGACACCTATATTTTTTTAAGGATTTCACTGCTAAGTGAAGCCTTACAAAATTTTATCAGCTTATAAATTACCATTGAAATATATGGTTTTTTGAAATATACATACTATTATTGAGTAATAATTCTAAATAGAATTGAATAAAAGTAATCCATACTGGTGTGTGTGTGTGTGTGTGTGTGTGTGTGTGTGTGTGTGCGCGCGTGCGTGTGCGTGTGCGTGGCTACACACGTGCACTACACACTGATACGAATATGCTTAGATGGAGCTTGCATGCCATCCTTTTTGTTTCTGATGCATATTAATAAGTGTAGCTACTAAATTGTAAATCCGTAATAGACTAAGATTTATTATAAGTAAAATTATTAAAGAGCTGCGGATTTTGTGCATAAATAAATAAATAATAAAAACATAAATAATAATAATAACCTGGGACATTGTTCACACACGGTCATCTGATCTCAAACTAAGCAGAGCTTGTACTATGGAAACCAGATAACTGATATATACATATACTACTTTTTTATATAGATAATTACACCCAGGCTCAGAACAAACAGACATGTTCATGCACACAAATGTTTGTCCTGGATGGGAATCGAACCCACGACCTGCGGCATGATAGGTGGTATCTTAACCAACCACGCCAACTGGCCTGTCAAAATAACAACATCACGCTTTGTTTCCCCTAAAGGGTCGGGCAGAGGTATACACCTCTGTATAGTACACCCACATTTCCCCAGTTATGTTTCAAGTCCCATCTAATATGGGGCGAGCCTATTGCCGGGATGCTACTAAAAAATTCTAGATAGAAAAACCTAATAACAATTTGCCCGACCTAGGAATCAAATCCAGGACCGTATACTCAGCAGTAGCGCTTGCGACCACTAGACCAACGTGGCAGATACACACGAAACAATTTACGGAGGTGTCGATTCTCTTGTTCAATAACTTAACTAAAATTAGAGAATCGCTATCTTTTACTAACAGACAGCGCGAGAAAAGGACGACTAGAGCTATGAACTAAGTTAGAGATGTCAAACTAGTTTACGCCTTGCGATTCACCGTTTTTTTAGTCGACATGTTTTACGTGTCGACGTAAATTTGTATGGAAATATTAGTTCAACTAAATTTGACAGCTCTAATTTACGTCCGTCTCTTTCTTGTTTTATTAGAGAGAAAAAGTTAGCAATAGCCTAAATTATGTTTAGTTTGTGCACAACAGAATCGGCACTAGTGACGTCGTATCCTAGTTCATATTATATTCTCAGTAGACCATCATCATATAACTATCCTTTCTATATAAAATACATGGAAAGCACTTACTGATCAAAATGTATATCCATGTTGACATTAGTATTGTTGTTCAGATCTGCGTTCAAATTCACACTGTACGCTTTCTTCCCCACGTCCACTTCAACATACGCAGTGAAGTTTTGTTCAGAAAGTAGTATGTAGCGGATTAATGTTCTGTAGTGATCGTCATTGTATTCGCCCTGTTGAAGAGAATATTAGGTATTTAAAGCAGAAAAGGTGCTTGAGTTTGAAATAAATGGCACTGTTTCTTTTGGGCACTGACAAGACTATACCCAAATCGATTGAGCGTGGCACTAGCGGTCATTGCCCTTTCCCTAATATCTCTCCGTAGGAATTCAAATATAAACTATGTATGGTTTTTCCTTATTGAAACACGTTGAAGATCACGATAGATATTGATTTAGGATGTTAACGGATTTCATTTCAGTTTTTGAAATAAATAATGCTAGAATATGTACGTGGGTCAATAACCGCTATTGCCACGCTAAAGCGATTCGGGTATATTATAATTGCTTAAAGGCTGTTAGTTAGAACTTATCTGGGCAGTGTGACACAGCTAAGTCCTTAATATGCACTAATTTTATAGAAGAAAGGCAATGAAACTCCACTATGAGTAATAGTGTTCTGTGGACTAAAATGTTGGAAGCCTTCAAACAGCTTAAGGTTGTTGGTGAAGCGTCATTGCCTTTTTCAATCATACAAAACTTTTTAGCAAAAAATAAAACCGACTTCCAAAACAAAACACTAAAAAGTGAAAAATAACTTTAATTCCGGTAGTCGGCGTCTTTGGTTTTGTATTTTCGTTTTTTGCCACCGACTTCCGAAATTAAAGTTATTTTTCACTTTGTAGTGTTTTTTAATTAAATTAAATTGAATAATTTCTAGTTAGATGAATCCTCGCGACAATATCCCTAAAAGCAACGTCCACGTATCCTAACTTTCTCGAGTTTACTCGCAACATGGCAAATAGATGGCGTTTAGCGGTATGCCGAGACTTGTCCACCCACCGGCATTCGCATCGCTTTGTTTTGCGGTCTGCTCTGCTTTTGAAAATTCCTTTCTGGTGAAATCTTGCAGAAAAAATAATTGGACCTGCATCTGTGCTTCATCCAAAACTTATAGTGCAGTTGATTTTTGGAGTTTCAACCATTCCAAAGGTGGATTTAAGAAGATTTGGCTCGCCGGTCGGCAGCAGATTTCAAGCAGATCACGCGTGCACGAACCAGGAATCTCCCATCTCCCTGGGTCTGAGTGGGACCTCTAGATTGCAAAGCCTTTGCTACAAATTCATCTTTATGGTGTTGGATTGTTTCGAGGATTCATTATTGAGGGAATTTTTTCATGCGTACGCCATGTTGAGGCCGTTGATACATAATTAGTCATTTAAAATTATCTCAAATGGTGCGGGCTATTTACACACCTCACCAGTTGTGTTTTTCAAGTAACTGTCGTGAAAACTTTTTTAATAAGTTAATTTTAAATCATTTTTTTTTTGGAGTTCTCCTTAAGAATCGATTTTTATATAAGGCCCCCGGTATGGCAAAAATATGAGGAGTGAAGTGCAAAGCGTTGTCACGTTATTGTGTTTTGTTTATTTTCGGCCAGTCTTCAGTGTAGCGGTCAATCTATCCATTATATTCAAATACTATCGAACATAAGGAGTAAACTCCAATCGTGCGTAGGAGCTGACTTTTTCAAATTCCTCCTTGTTTCATTTGAAAGTAAAAAATAGCAACATTTTAGTCAGTGCTCAATAGAATCAGAACATTTTTCCTCTCTGAGAATTTATACATCTGCATAAAACTCTGAACTCTGTACATTTGTGGGCCATCTATTGTATAAGTTACCTGTCCAATAAACGTGATCTGTCTATTATCCTGCGTGAACCGTCCATCCACGGCTATGTTCTTGAAGTGAGTGCTGCTAATCAAAGCCTTCAGGTGATGCGACGCCATATTAGTCTTAGACTGGTCTTGGTACGACGCGTCGATGTTGAAGTCTACGCCTGTGAACCAGATTCCGGCCGCGTTTACCTAGAGAGGAAAAGAAATCTTGAATTATAAGTCAAATGGGCGAAGGAATGTCTCTAAGAGAAGATGGTGTAGAAAGATTTTAAAAGGATAAACTGAGTTGTGAATCCAACAGCCTATCATTTTTGTGGGTTTAACAGTTCATCATTCCCCTGCCGTTGTCCCAATTTATTTGGGGTCGGCGCAACATGTATTTTTCTTCCATACTTCTCTATTAGTCGTCATCTCGGTAGTCACCCCCTTTCTACCCATATCACCTTTCACACAGTCCATCTATCGTTTCTTTGGTCTTCCCCTACTCATATAGCCATCCACTTTCATACTCAAAACTTTCCTGACGACATTTTCCTCATTCCTGCGCATCACATGACAATCGATTTCCGCACAACTTTTCAGTCACCGGTGTTACTTTCAGACATCCTCTTACATACTCATTTCTTATTCTATCCATTCGTGTAATACCACACATCCCTATTAGTATTCTCATCTGCATGAAATTGCCTTTTATTATTTTTTTTTTTGTGAGCCAACATTCTCATCCATACAAGAAAGCCTATAGGAACGCTAACACATTCATCCTGTATTCAATTCGTATGTGCAGTGATCGGCGGCGACGCTAGTTGGCCGTAACCACCGCCCACTATAGACGCGCTCTCAACCTGTATAAGTACCTATACCGTTTCATGAGTAAAAGAAATATCCCAAATTATTTCCAACGTTTAATTTCTCTCCGTACACACACACCTAGAACACTCATACACGCAACACTCAAAAAGGTGTAACCATTGTTTTATAAATCTTCCCCTTGAGTTTAAGGGGAATGCTGGAGTCGCAGATTGTTCCCGTGACCTGCCTCCATTTCGTCCATCCAGTGTTAATTCTGTGCTTAACAGTCCGGTCTACTTCGCCATCGCTTTGCACAAGTGAACCGAGATTTCAACTGCTCTCAAAATATACATTTGTAATTCGTTAGGTAATTGCTGTTTTTTATATTAGTGCCTAGATTTCCTAGTATTTTATTAAAAAAGCCGTTAACGGTAGTATCGTTAAGTGGACTTAAAATAAGTTATGAATAGCTTAATTCCAGCTATTTCTAAGATTTTCTTAGTTTTTCATCTTCTTCTTGTCCCTTTGTGTTGTCACAAGCTATTCGATACCTTATGCCACGGTAACAAGAGTGCAAGTTGGTGACGTGTTTTAGCTTAGTATCGTCACTTGTGAATTCTATTACAAAGAAAGAAATATTAGAAATACTTACTTGGAAATCATTCGGCTGTTTCTCATGCACCTTCGTCTTGATGACACACGGGTGTAAAGTCGGCAGCGTCATGTTGAGTTCAGCGTCCAAATACAGCTGTGTTCCCGGCGGGAAGAACAGGTAGCCAGAGACGATAATCTCCCGGGACTTAGGGTTGAAGTTTAGAAGGGCTAGCGCTGTGTATTTTGGACCGATCTGTTGGTAAAAAGGTGGTTTGTGGGCTGAAACCTTGGTTTGCCTGATAGCTGATAACTTACTCTGCAGTAAAGTATTAGGTTGGGGAAAAAGTCTTTTCGCATTATAGTATGTATGAACTTGTAATAAAATCTCTTTGGCTATACTATTTGTATCTGGCTGGTTTTGGTATCATTGAAAGTTTAAATTTTAAAGAACATAATTCCAAATTCAAATTAGGAAAATGTGTGATTTTCATTTGTTTTTCGTACCGTCAAGATGAGTGAATCTAATGAAGAAATTCGATACATTTTAACATTTTACTACAAAAAAAGTAAAAATGCAACGCAAGCCGCGAAAAAAATTTGCGATGTTTATGGACCTAGTGTAGTGTCTGTGAGAGTAGCACAAATTTGGTTTAAGCGTTTTCAATCCGGAAATTTTGATGTCAAAGATGCACGTCGCTCTGGTCGCCCTATTACGGATAAAATGGATGCCATTTTAAAAAAAGTGGAGCAAGATCGGCATATCAGTAGTTACGACGTAGCTGAAGAACTGGAAATTGACCACAAAACAGTTTTGGCGCATTTGAAAAAAAACTGGGTACACAAAAAAGCTCGACATTTGGGTACCTCACGAGCTCACTGAAAGAAACCTAATGAACCGTGTACTCATTTGTGATTCTTTATTAAGACGTAATGAAACCGAACCATTTTTGAAGAAGCTGATAACTGGTGATGAAAAGTGGATCACGTATGACAAGAACGTGCGAAAAAGGTCGTGGTCAAAGGCCGGTCAGGCTTCACAGACTGTGGCGAAACCCGGGTTAACTCGCAACAAGGTGATGCTGTGTGTGTGGTGGGATTGGAAGGGCATTATTCATTATGAGCTGTTACCACCAGGCAGGACCATCGATTCTGAACTCTACTGCGAACAACTGATGAGATTAAAGCAAGAAGTTGAGAGAAAGCGGCCGGAATTAATCAACAGAAGGGGTGTGGTTTTTCATCATGATAACGCTAGACCTCACACATCTTTAGCCACTCAGCAAAAATTAAGAGAGTTTGGCTGGGAGGTGTTAATGCATCCGCCGTATAGTCCTGACCTTGCACCTTCAGATTTCCACCTGTTTCGGTCTCTTCAGAATTCTTTAGGCAGTGTCAGGTTAACATCACGAGAGGACTGCCAAAACCACTTGTCGCGGTATTTTGACCAGAAGTCCCAAAATTTCTATAGCAATGGGATCATGTCCCTACCTACAAGATGGCAAAAAGGTATCGAACAAAATGGTACCTACATACTTTAGTTAAATGTAAATAAACTATATTAAAAAATGTTTTGAATTTTCTTAAAAAATGCGAAGAAACTTTTTCCCCAACCTATTATAATAAACTCGTGTAATTAGTTGTTGGTGTTTTACAAAACATTTCGATAGATCTACTGATCATCAGAAACTTGATAAGACTTTAAAATACCGTTAATTTATTCATTATACAGAAATTAAATTAGCTAGCGAAACTCTGCAGACGTGATGAGTATCGATATCTAAACATGATAAAACAAAGATAAATTCATTTGATGCTGTTTTATTGGGCCATTAACCGCCGGTAGTTTAGTCACTTAAAATAACAGTTTAAAAATCAGTTTTTTTTTCTTGTGTAAACTTCACACACGTGGTGGGTATTGATATATCTACACGATAAAACAGATTTTATCCATTAACACTTCAAGAAACAACACTACCAGCGGTCATTGACTCAAAAAAAAAAAATCAAATCAATTTTATTTTGCCGTGTTTAGTAGATATCGATACCTATCACGTCTGCGGAGTTTCTCTAGCTAATTTAATTTGACCGTCGGCAGTCCGATACTTTGCCTTAAAAATTGTTAAGGCATACAGCACTTTCGTTATCATACGATTACATAAAAGCAATTTCGTAGCTCTTGCTGAGCCATTGGTAGAGCCATCATGAATACTTACTCCTTCAAACTGGAACCTAGTATCAATAAGCCTTGGTCGATGCAACGTCAGATGAGTATCGAGTTTCATGCCGGTCAGACGTTCCGCGCGTTGGAAACCGAATGTGAAGGCTGGGTCGTCTTTAGTGGCGCGAGATGCGCTTACGTTGAAGCCTACGTCCACGTGCGATTGGGTTTTCTGTGAAAAATATTCAATATAAGTAAAATTTTGTAAGAAACATTATATTTTCGCGACATGGATTAATATGACTTAATGAATCTGCCGGGTATAGCTGAATACCAGTATTTTACATGGAGCGACTGCCTATCTGACCGCCACAACCTAGTAGTAACTGGATGACATGATACCCCTTGGTAAGACGGGTTGTCAGTCTTCTTGGCTTCTACATATCCGTAACAACTGACAAAGATCTACGAATGACAGTCGCGACCAACAGCTTAAGGAGGAAGCGTCAGGGTAGCCCGCGAAATTCAAATTTTCTTACGTTTTTTGCAATTTGCAAGTCAGTATTAAGTTGTATGTTAAATAAAGTATGATTTGCGGCCGTAACAAATATGTTTTTTACAGAATTATATACAATAGAATCAGTAATACAACTTCTTAAGTTAGTATAATCCTAAAATGTCAAGATTTCATGAAATAGTATTTTTTTGGGATTACCTGGTCTTAAAGAGTTGTATTGATCACTTTAATTATTCTAAGTAAGTAAATAGAAACTTGTTACGACTTCAAATTATAATTTGATCAACGCACAATATAATACCGACTTGTAAATTGCAAAAAAACGTAAGAAAATTTGAATTTCGCGGGCTACCCTGACGCTTCTCCCTTAACGAGCTTTTCGAGACACGAAGGGGTCTCGATATGTAATGGATGGTCACCCATCCACAAACCAACCAGCAAGCGTTGCTTAACCTTCGATCGAGCCGTGCGGTTATTATCAGTTAGCCACGAGCTCCTTATGACATGACTTAATCTAGACTAATATTTGGAAAAGGTAGAATTGTTTGTTTGTTTGTAAGAGGAAAGAAAAAACTGAAAATACTGATCCAATAGGGATGATGCCTGGGTAAAAAAAAAAAATTCTATTTAGTCCGTCAGTCAGATAATAAAAAAATATTAGACACGTATTTTTTGCTTTATCATATTAATAAAAAATGACTTAGATAACACCCATTAAAGTTCGGGAGTGGGGGCTTGCTACGTCACTTCTACGTATAAAATCTACGAAGACGTGACGTCATGCCACATTTTAACTCAATGTATCGCCGTAATCTTTTGATTACGTAGAAAAAGAAAAAATACGTGTCCAATATATTTTAATAATCTACATGACGGACAAAAAAACATTTTTTAGTCATCATCCCTATTATAAAATTATAAAAACTCTTTCACTGATAGGAAGCTACACTATTGCCGAGTGCCACAGGATATGTTTTATGGTATAGTTGACTCGTGGACGAAGTCACGGGCAGTAGCTAGTATCAAAATAATTTTGGGTTTAATTAAGTCTATAGTCAAATAGGCAAACAAATCGTTTGAAACCACTTGATAAACCGGCATTGTAAAAAATTACCAGTTTCAAAAAAAGTTTTTATACCAGAAAGAAAGTTATTTACCAAACTCGATTTCATGATATTTAATGAAACAATAGTTTACAATAGTAAGGTCCGATTTTTCAATCGCCTGGTAACTTTTATCAGCTGTAGAACAAAAATAGCGGTTTGACAAATTTTCTATGCAAAAGCTGTCAAACTGCCATGTTTATTCCTCCGATAAAACTTATCTAAAATCAGCCCTAAATAGAGCAGCATAAGAAATAATCAATTAATATAAAAATATACTCACAATATTCCTCAACACAGTATAGAAATTGTACCCCGGATAAGCGGTAAACTGCATAGACAGATCTCCATACAAGTCATGTCTGAACCCGCCCGTTTTCTCGCTATAAATCCCTTCAATCTTTATCGTTTGCTTTGGACTCTTATAGAATTGATAGTCGAACTGTAACTTCGTTCCGTGGGTCGGTCCGTTGATTGTGTAGTATCCTAGGAGATGACTAGCCAATTGTTTCGTTTGAAATTCTACTTCTACGTCGCCTTGTGTGACACTGCCTTTTGTTTTTATTTTTATTACACCTGCAAGGAAAAGACCAGTTGTAGTTTATGTGTGTATACTACGGTGATGACGATGAAAGAATTATCAAAATTGATTTATCTAGTGAATACGACATGGGACATTTTATAGCACCAATTAATGATTTCTTCCTTAAGTCAGTCAATTGATTTGATAGCAGATTTAATGATTACAAACTTGAACAGGCTTTCAGAAACCTAACATGTGTCTGATACTTATTCTATAATTGAAATGATCAATCAACAATCCAAAGAGGATTTCGGGTTCCAAACTCAAAAATCTGACGGGATTTTTGTACCACAGGCGTTGCATGCAATGCCTATTTCAAGCCCTAGTCTCTCACAAATGTAAATTTATCGTGAAGTTTTAGCACTCATGCCAGACAGATGCTGTCTGTTTTGGGTACTTTAGTACCCACAGAAGTTCAAGCAGCTCTCTATCTATAAAAACTCACCGGACAGTTCAGCAAACCTTTCAATGTCCACCACCATGGTTTTGTAACGCGTGCGGTATCCAAACAAACCCATACTTGATATCGCGTCTCTTCACTGACGTTAGTGTCTTATGCATGACATCACACTATCTACCTATAACGTAGCCACTCTACCGCCCACTGTTTTCCAATCTTCCGTCCAGCAACTTACACAGACGTTAGACGGGTTGGAATTTTAATAAATAAGTAGTTCGCGTTACGTAAGTTTGCCGCTCTGAAACCAGGTTTCCGATGCGCATGTCATAGCGCGCTGTTGTTTTAGTTTAGATATTGACTACTGCGCAGTCATTTGTAGCCTACTTCAGAGCGGCAAACTTACATAACGCGAACTGTATCGTTATATGACGTGCAAGTGAAATTCAACCTTAGGGTGGTAAAGCATCACCTCCTTCTGCGATGCAGCAATGCTCGCGAAGGAGGAGGCGGAACGCTTGAGGGAGAGGTAATATTTGGGCTCTCACGCCCCTAGTCACCACAGGAGACGCCCTGGGCGTCGGGAATTGAGAGTCGATTCTCGGCCACTGTAGGCGCGGGCTTCCGGACGGCTAACAATGGGTAGTTCACCGTCCGGTAAGGATCAGGCCCGGGTCGGCGGCGCGTTGTGTTCCACGTGCGCCTCAAAGAGATGTCAGCACTAACTGATGGGGTCCGCTAGGGCCGATTCCTGCCAGGGTCGCGGGTTGTTTGAAAGAGTTACCGTGGCCCTGGCACTGGCAACAGAAGGAACACGGGTGGGTTTTAGTCAGTAAAAGTGTGACACGCCCTCCCGCTCCGCTCAGAGCAGGAGAAGTTATTTGATGATTTCCGACCCAAAAAAAAAGGGTGGAAAGCTATTACGAGGTCATCTATACAATTTTAGAGTTTAGGTTATGCGCTTCGGTAATTTTATCGAGTATTTGTTCAAGTAAACTCACCGGTGGAAATCGATTGTCATGGTATGGGCATGTAATGCGGAGGAATGAGGAAAATGTCGTCTGGAAAGTTTTGAGTATGAATGTAGATGGCTATACGAGTAGGGGAAGACCAACGAAACGAAGTATGCACTGTGTGAAAGATGATATGGCTAAAGAGGGAGTGACTACCGAGATGACGACTAATAGAGAAGTATGGATGAATATCAAATATGGTAACGTATCAATCTCGGAAACTAACATAACAAAATTTCTGGGCCTTTACATAGATAGTCATCTGACTTGGAAACATCATATCGACGCTTTGTCAAAGAAGCTTAGCCAATTTGCGTATGCTCTCTACAAACTATCAAAAACGGTAAACCGCGTAACAGTACAAATAGCTTATAATGCTTATGTGGCTTCTAGCATTAGGTACGCTATCATTTTCTGGGGCAACTCCACTGACAGAGACGTTGCTTTTAAAGCTCAGAAGAAATGCTTGCGATCGTTTACCAAATTACAATCGATTGATAGTTGTAAACCATTGTTTAAGGAACTTAGTTTGCTCACTCTACCGTCTATGTACATATTTGAAATGGGAGTGTTTGTTCGCTGTAACCTGCATTTATTTGAAAAACTGCGCTCTCGCCGTTATCAGAATACCATTCATGTTACCTCTCATAAAACAGCATTTTTCGGCAAAAGTGTGTTAGGTATGGCTCCAAAAATAAATAACAGTATACCAGCAGCTATTAGAAATATAGAGTGTCTGGGATCTTTTAAGAGGTCTTTGTTTAAATTCCTTGTAGATAGATGTTACTACTCCATCACTGAGTTTACTGCTGATAAACAGAGGTATGACGATTCCGACTTGCTAATTGAACGCTTATGATTTTATTTATTGATTAAGTATGAATTTGTTTATTTAACTAAAATTGTAATGACCTGTATACCTAATTGACCTATTACTAATTGACATACTTACAATTATATATTTTTTTTTTTTGTAATCTATTGACATTCCACCTTAAATTGCAATTGCTTGTCTATGATCAGATCAGATAACCGTGTGTGAACAATGTCCCAGGTTATTATTATTATTATTATTATGATTATTTTGTACGCCATATATTGGCAAAACATAGTGCACATGTTTTAGACAATATACAACCATTAACCATACCTATGTTTTACAAAATAAACGATTGATTGATTGAAAAGACGTGTTTCGCCGACCCCAAATAAATTGGGACAAGGGCAGAAGAATAATGACTTGTTCAAGTAAACTTACCGGACAGTTCAGCAACCCTTTCGTTGTCCACTACCCAATACGCGTGTGGTATCCAAACGAACCCATACTTGATATCGTGTCTCTTCACTGACATAACTGTGTCGAATTGCTTTCGACCGTCGACATCAAGACTTGCTGATAGAGACTTGTCATATGGCATGTTTCGGTACATTGCTTTAGCTTTTAGAGTACTCTTTTCTGATTGGAGGGTTAGTAAGGCAGTGCTTGATGTGTTTGAGAGAGACAGGACAGCGTTTATCATTCGTTTTTCCTGCGGGCGAAAGTTTGGTGGTTATTCGTTTGAAAGGATATTTTCGTTCGAAACTGAACTTGTATTTTCTCAGTGCCATTAGACAGGCAGATGTTTTAGGGTTCCGTAGCCAAATGGCAAAAACGGAACACACAGTCATTGTGCTCGTCGGAGACTATTGCCACTATACCGATGAAAATTGTAAAAGAAGGTGTATCGTGTGCACCGCTCAACGGCGGTGTAATGAAATTATGAAAAAATAAAATATTAAGTAAAATATTACACTTAAATGTAAATGTATGAGAAGACATATTTTTGGGCGATGATTGACGTCGGTTTACTCTTTCTCATATATGAATATAGGTGTAAAACAGATGTGACAATATCATTGTATCCATAAATAATGACACTGACTTACCTTACTATCAGGCGTATCAAAAGAGAAGCTAACAACATTGCTAGTCTCGTTCTTGTCCCATCGATACTGGAAGGCGTATGTGTTAGCAGTGGGGTCTGCTTTCTCTAGAGATAATATGTACTTGGCAGGGCCGCTCATTAGGAAGTACGGCGCGTGGCGGAGGTTCGTCATGTTTGGGAACTGAAATGACAATAATAATAATAATAATATTCCACAACTATCACACAACGCCGTCTAGCCTCAAGCTAAGCAGAGCTTGTGTTATGAGTACTAGACAACTGATAAACATACTTATATATTTCTAAATACATACATATATAGATAAATTACACCCAGACACAGAAATGACAAAGAATGATAAATAGTTTAGAGGTAAAAGGAGATTCAAGTAAATTACTCTTATTTTTTTATTGCTAACTGAGCCTGCTCTTGACCTCGATCACGCCTGATTTAAAGCAATGGATAAGGTCTATGATGGAAGTTGGAGTAACGGTTGATATAAAAAGTGTAACTTAAATAACGCACAATCTAAGAAGTCATGGTACTCATCATTATGAACAACTTTTACTATGGGACCAAACCTGAAAACTCAAAAAAAATCAGCTGTTTCCTACATTTTGACGAGCTATGGGAACATAAATGTAGGGGACAGCAGATTTTTTTTTTCACGATTTCAGGTTCAGTTTGTATTGATGATTCTTATCGTTATAATTATGTAAATACATATTTGTTATCGTCGCGAATTACATTTTGATCAAGATACAACCTGCATAATGCAAAAAACGCAAAAAAAATTGAATTTTGACGTTGTGCGTTATTTAAGTTACACCCTGTAGAAATATTTTAGTCTTTGGTAACCAAAGTGGCTGTTTTGAGCCATCTGTCATATGAGGACGCTGAAGTCTGCCAGTCCTCTAAAACTAAACTAACTAAGGGCTTTACTTAGGAGAACATTTTAAAGTTATTTTAGAAGAAGATACGTTGGTTGGTTGTTTTGTTGAATTAGGATATCAAAATATCCGGTTTACCTGGTAAGAAGCGCACATCTTGATACCGATAGACTTATCGAAGGTGGACCAACTGCACGTGTTCTGTTCTATTCTGTTCTTGTTCAGACCTTGTTGTTGATGCTCCTTGTCGCCGTGGAGGATTATTAGTTCTGATCTAGAGGTGAGAACTAGTAATTAATTTTGGCATCTCTAATGAAATAACGGCTGACTTCAAATTAATATTAGCATCTTCCAAGGGTAAAAGTAACTAGAGCTTGTCCATTCTGAAATGACGCGCCCCACAACTAAACTAGTTGATTTAGATCTGTGAGTGCAAATATTATTAACGATACCTTATATGTGTGGGAGCGTCGACGGTTTCGTGAACACTCGATCTGTTTGCGAGAATCGCGGTCGACTAGTGGCGTGTTAAATATGACAACGCTCTCTGTATGGAGTAGCGCTGGCTCATTGTATGGAACAAGATGTCCGTTCTCTCGCGCGTTCAAGACAACTATGACTAATTGGGCAACAAGTCCGAGAACAACCGCTTCTTAGCAAGTACGGTCTACAAAGAAATTGAAATGAAATCATTTATCAATGGTATTTTTTAAATTTAATGCTTCAGGAGGTTTCGATTATACGCTATTAATTATAGAGTGTATCTAAATTAAATAAAACTGATATGTTTCCGAAAGATTTATTTTAAAATGATATATTATTTACAATAAAATAATGATAGCAGTCAAGAATTATATAAAACTTATCACTGATCTCAGTTGAATCGCTCATCTGAGTCAGAGTCGTTAACAAAATAATAAATTCATAATCCATGTTAAAACATTGAATATATTGTTTTCCTGAGTCTTTACATAAACAGTAATCCCCATCTTTATCGCCGGGCTGCAGTGAGCGCAACCGCCATCTTGCCCATCTTGCGCATGGTATTTTCCCAACTGATACTTTAATTTTGCATTCTGCGCATCGGCTCGCGCCTTTTTTCAACCTGGCCAAGAGGATTGGGGACTACCACGGAGTACAGCTGTGTACTCCGTGGGGACTACTGCCCCCACATCATTCGATCAATCATTTCGAGTCGTTCATTTATAAATGCCATAATAGATGTTAAATTTTGTGAACTGACTCCGAAGATGTTTTTTGGTCGACATGTAAAAGGTAATTTTGCGATCGAACGAAGCGTGCTCTTAGGTTGGAGTCTAACCGGCTACAGTTCGCGTCAAATAACTTTACCGCTCTGAAGTTCGCGCGAATGACTGCGCAGTAGTCAATATCTATACTAAAACAGCAGCGTGCCATGCGATGCGCATCGGAAAGCCTGGTTTGAGAGCGGCAAAGTTATTTGTCGCGAACTATACTGAATGACCCATTACAGTGTTTTTATGAGTATTGCGTTCATATTTGAAATATCAAAATCAAAATCAAAAGTCATTTATTCAAACTAGGCTGAGAATCAGCACTTTTTGAACGTCAAGATTACATAAGACAGTCCCCCAAAACGCCCGCCCTTCACCACTTCCTAGTGCTTTAGCTGGGGAGAAGAAGTGGCGCAACAAACTCCCCAGCAGCACAGCTGTCTGTTCAGTTAAAAAAATGATTCTATATAACACTGCGCATAATAATTTAGGTACATTACGCAACACAAAACATTAAATTAAATTATTTGCTATAAGTAAGCTAGCACACGCCAATATACAAAAAAAAAAAAAAAACAAAAACAAAAACTATACTCAAGCAGAAACAAAATACAAAACTAAAAACGTAAGCAGAACTTTATACCTAAATAAAAGCCTCCAGTAATAAAGGGCGTGTCCACTTACATATAGCCGTACATGTAGTCGTAACTCAAAGTCACACATGATAAACTAGGACCATCGAAGTAAAATCAACAACGAGTTAAGTTACTAATAACAAAACAAAACCAAGGTCAGCAAGACGACCTGTCACCACAAGCAGCACCCGTTCACGAGTATAACGCAAAGATCAGCCATTACCCCCCTCGGGGAAGGAGACAATCCGACCCCCGACGCTACCGCAAGCAGTGACATCTAAGGGAGCATGACGAACTTGCTGCCGGTTGCTCGGGCAAGAAAAACTATGATCAATTGTCGAGGTCACTAGCTAACCTCATATTGCAATACCACTCATAAAAAAATAAACATTGAAATGAGTAGATTATGTCAACAATAAATAAAAATAAAATAAATTGACCTTGAGAGTCAAAGAAAATAAATAATTATATGAACTCATATGTCAGTAGGTATGCTAATTCTGGAGAAAGAACATAAACATTGTCTTAAGTTAAACACAGCGACCAACTATTCTTATCGTTTAAGTAATCGTTGATAGAATAGTATGCCTTTGAACAAAGGTTAGATTTTACTTTAGCTTTGAATGCATTAAAGGGCAAATCTAGCAAAGAAGAGGGTAGCTTGTTATAAAAAGATATACCAAGCCCAACAAATGAGTTATGAACCTTATGAAGCCGGTGAAATGGAGCACGTAATTTGTCCTTATTTCTGGTGTTAACATTGTGAATATCACTGTTTTTAGTGTATAAATGTATATTTTGTCTAATATATAAGATGTCGGCGAAGATGAATTGTGATGCCACCGTGAGAATACCAATCTGTTTAAAAAAATCTCTCAAAGAAACTCTGGCACCGAGCTGGTAAATTGCTCGAACAGCTCGTTTCTGAAGAACAAATTTGAATGTCAGCGGCTTTGCCCCAGAGCAGAATACTGTATGACATAACGCTATGAAAATAACTAAAATAGACTAACCGAGCTGTATCAACGTCAGTGTATTGTCTTACTTTCCTGATGGGGCGTAAGCGGCTGAACTGAGCCTTCCCGCTGGGCTTGATATATTAGGTTGGGGAAAAAGTCTTTTCGCATTATAGTATGTATGAACTTGTAATAAAATCTCTTTGGCTATACTATTTGTATCTGGCTGGTTTTGGTATCATTGAAAGTTTAAATTTTAAAGAACATAATTCCAAATTCAAATTAGGAAAATGTGTGATTTTCATTTGTTTTTCGTACCGTTAAGATGAGTGAATCTAATGAAGAAATTCGATACATTTTAAAATTTTACTACAAAAAAGGTAAAAATGCAACACAAGCCGCGAAAAAATTTTGCGATGTTTATGGACCTAGTGTAGTGTCTGTGAGAGTAGCACAAATTTGGTTTAAGCGTTTTCAATCCCGAAATTTTGATGTCAAAGATGCTCGTCGCTCTGGTCGCCCTATTACGGATAAAATGGATGCCATTTTTAAAAAAGTGGAGCAAGATCGGCATATCAGTAGTTACGACGTAGCTGAAGAACTGGAAATTGACCACAAAACAGTTTTGGCGCATTTGAAAAAAACTGGGTACACAAAAAGCTCGACATTTGGGTACCTCACGAGCTCACTGAAAGAAACCTAATGAACCGTGTACTCATTTGTGATTTTTTATTACGACGTAATGAAACCGAACCATTTTTGAAGAAGCTGATAACTGGTGATGAAAAGTGGATCACGTATGACAAGAACGTGCGAAAAAGGTCGTGGTCAAAGGCCAGTCAGGCTTCACAGACTGTGGCGAAACCCGGGTTAACTCGCAACAAGGTGATGCTGTGTGTGTGGTGGGATTGGAAGGGCATTATTCATTATGAGCTGTTACCACCAGGCAGGACCATCGATTCTGAACTCTACTGCGAACAACTGATGAGATTAAAGCAAGAAGTTGAGAGAAAGCGGCTGGAATTAATCAACAGAAGGGGTGTGGTTTTTCATCATGATAACGCTAGACCTCACACATCTTTAGCCACTCAGCAAAAATTAAGAGAGTTTGGCTGGGAGGTGTTAATGCATCCGCCGTATAGTCCTGACCTTGCACCTTCAGATTTCCACCTGTTTCGGTCTCTTCAGAATTCTTTAGGCAGCGTCAGGTTAACATCACGAGAGGACTGCCAAAACCACTTGTCGCAGTATTTTGACCAGAAGTCCCAAAATTTCTATAGCAATGGGATCATGTCCCTACCTACAAGATGGCAAAAAGTTATCGAACAAAATGGTACCTACATACTTTAGTTAAATGTAAATAAACTATATTAAAAAATGTTATGAATTTTCTTAAAAAATGCGAAGAAACTTTTTCCCCAACCTATTATGTAGGCCCCACTGAAGTTTGGCATCTACTGTTATACCCAGAAAAACTGCCGAGTCTACAGTTTTAAGCATCTCTTTATCTAAAACGATGTTGGGTCTTAGATTTCTAACATTCGGTAAGGCAAACTTTATACATTTCGTTTTCTTAGCATTGAGAACTAAGTTATTTGTCGTAAACCAATCTGTAACCATTGAGAGTGCACTGTTTACGTCGTCAAAATCTTGTCTATTCCTGTCTACTTTAACCCTTTGACCGCCAATGACGCTTTAAAGCGTTAATTACGATTTCACTCCAGACGCCGACGACTCTTTAAAGCGTCAATTTTTAGCCTTATGTTTGACATTAAAATACACATTAATAAACACTATTTTACGTAGTTTTAGCAACAGATCACGCTTAAGCATAGACTAGGCCTTTATTCTTAATGCATAAAAATCTACAAAAATCCATATTTTAAGCAAAAATGATATGAAAAACCAAAGACTACAATTTGAGTTTTAAAGCATTACACTGATCGCCATTGACGACTTAAATCGTCACGTAGTGACGTGGCCATTCGCACAAAAATACAAATATAGGAGGTAGATGTAAAATAAAAATCCCCACTTAACAGGTGGAGATTTTTATCTCCACCTCATTTCTTGAATGTTTCCACAAGCAACTGTTAACTTCTTAATTGAATTGGTGCGTGTGTGCATTTTTAAATATGGAAAAAAATAGAGGTAAGTTGTTTTAATCATATTTTAGATATACCTAAGTACGTAATTGTCTAATGGATTCATAGGTAATAGACTATGAACATTGTTTTTACTTATGGAGCATGTATCGCCCAAGTGTAGTATTTTATCCCTTTGTACTTCTTTCTGTCTTGTGTTAGAATGGGCCATTCTTTTAAAGAGGTATCAAGGTCATTCAGCGATTCTTTATTTTATACTGTGGGAACCAAATAGATGTAATTTTATCTATAATTCATTTCTCGCTTACTTTTTTTCAGATTTAAAAAGATCGAGGGGATGGACGGCCTCGCCAAATATTCTTGAGGCCGATACTCAAGATCTTTATGAAGCATCAGTTGCAACTAAGCAGGCGGCAACAAATAATTCTAAATGTAAAGATTGTGAAAAATACAATTCAAGCGACAACCGAAATGAGCATTTTTCTCAATTATTATGTGAAGAATTTAGGTATATACAACCTTGCATACGTACCAGTTGTTTTATTAAAATTTTAAAATTTTTAGATGAAGCTAAACATAATCACTGTCATGAAATAGATATTATAAATACACAACAATAATAGATTTTGTGTATTTGATTGTCATGGTATAAAATAAAAACGAGTCAAATTTGTATTTTATTTACTTTTAAGAATTACTTAACAAATAACTCTGAATATATATACTTGCCATATTTAACAAGTGTTATAGTAGATAATTGAAATGTCATATTACTAGAATGTGGGTAAGTAAAAATAAACATCGATATATCTACCGTACCACACTATTTCATGCACATTTATCCATATCGCGGACGCCAAAGACCCTTTAAGTTGTCCGCTAGTGACGTCATAAACGCTTGCCTCGTTCTTATTAATGTGGGGACATGTCGGTAGTGTGAAATAAAATCTACCTTCAAAGGAAATTATAATATTTATTTATTATTATTTTAAGGTAAATTTTATTTAAGTCTACCGACATGTCCGCTTTCCAACACAAGTTTCGTTTCGACGTACCAATTGCTAATTGGCATCCATACGATTTGTTTTACTATTTTGAAAAAGAAAATGGACAGTGAAGAACTTATTCGCATTTTGGAAGGCGTAGACGACAACGAGGTCGTGTACTTAAATTCATCTGACAGCGAAATAGAAAGTGAGATAGAGGTAAAATATTTATTTCCTATTTAATAAAAAAATGTGTAAAGGCTGAAATAATGGTAGACATAAGCACCGTGACAGTTATTACTTTTTTTGTATTTTAGGAGCAATTAATAGAAGAAAGTCAGGGTAGTTCGAGCTCTGAAACTCAGTTCCAATGGACGGGACTTCCGAACTCGATGGATATTCAGGCATTTAACGACTTTAGTAGTGGTATTTTACCATCGTTACAATTATCACCATCATCAAGCGAACTTGAATATTTTGAGAAATTCGTGGATGAATCATTAGTTTCTAAAATTGTTTATGATACAAATCGATATCATCGACACTTTGTTTTAAATACTGATTTAAGAAATCACTCAAGGTTACAGGCGTGGCAAGATGTTACGATACCAGATATTTATATATTTCTGGCTGTTACAATGTTAATGTCTAGGAATAGCCGTTTAAGTATCGAAGAACATTGGTCGACTAATCCATTATTAAACTCACCTATTTTCACAACTCTTATGAGTAGAAATCGATATACTACTTTGTTGGGCATGCTACATTTTTCTGAACCAGGGCCGAAGCAGACGAGGGATAGCATCTTACATAAAATAAAAGGCATAGTTGATGATGCGCGACGTAAATTTCAAGATTACTTTATACCGTACCAAAAGTTATGTATTGACGAAAGCATGGTTCCGTTCAAAGGAAGGTTATTAATTAAACAGTACCTTCCAAATAAAAGAAATCGTTTCGGAATAAAGCTTTTTGTTTTATGTGATGTCAGTACTAAAATTATTTTAGATTTTATAATTTACACGGGTACTGAGACTGAAATAGTGCGAAATACTGATTTAGGCATAAGTGGATCTGTTGTTACTACTTTAATACAACAATACTACTTTACTAACAGAAAAATATATATGGATAACTGGTATAGCAGTCCTAAATTATTTAATTATTTGAAGTGTCACGGTATAGGTGCTTGTGGAACAGTGAGAAAAAATAGAAAAGCAATGCCAGTGTTTAAGAAATTGAAGAAAGGAGAAAGAGACGCAAAATATACTTCCAATATAATGGCTTTAAAATGGCATGATAAAAAAGATGTGCATATGTTGAGTACATTCCATGAGGATAAATTAGGGCCAAGTGAAAAAATCGACAGGTCAACCGGTCTGCCAGTAATGAAACCTGAATGTATTTTAGACTATAACAAAAATATGGGTATAGTCGACACGAACGATATGATGCTAAGTTCAATTCACTGCATGAGAAAAACAGTGAAGTGGTATAAAAAGCTTTTCTTTCACATAATCGACATGCATTTGCTCAATTCCTTCTACTATTGCAAGGTGTTAAAAAATGACAGTAAATTGCACTACCACAATTTTCAGTTATCAGTAATTAATCAGATCGTTGTCAAATACGCGGGTGACAGGTCACTTCCCATGACTACCCGTGCATTTGACAATGCGGCTCGTATATTAGGTGACAATACTGCTAAACATATGCCAGCGTATCTTCCACAGCAAAAAAAACTACGCTGCAAATTATGCGCTCATGTGTATCGTAAAAGGCGTGACTCGCGATTTTGGTGTGAAGAGTGCAAAATACCACTTTGCGTAACCTGCTTCCGCCCTTATCATGAAAATAAAAAATAATACAAGTTTTTAAGTCAGTTTTTGATATTTTTGAAGTAACCTTACAATTTAACGTCATGTACCTATAACCTGTATCAATATGGTGATTATGTATAATCCAATTATGTATGTACATTAAGGGTAAGTAATCATTCAATAAATTCATTAACAACATTGAAAGTTATTTTATTTAATTTTATTCCTACAACATAAAACATTATTATTAAATTATAATATCGATAACAGTTACGAACAACACTATTAATTTGATGAAAATGTGTTGAAACTACAATTTGGTGTCGCCGTTGACGTCTTAGGGCGTCGACTAGTTGCGTCAAATTTCTGAATTGTATATTGTATTTGGGAAGCAAAAATTGATATTGTATTGTGTCCAGTCTTAATTTTATGGCGTAATTAGCTGTCTGTTATATTCTAATACGTTTTTAATGCATAATTTTAACGTTATGTGTAGTTTAATCATAAATAAACTCAATATATCACGTTTTGCAATAATTATATCGTAAGAAGGGGGCACATCACTACAGTATCATGCGAGAAATTATAGCAAAAATAGGCGTGGCGCTGGTGGTCAGGTTTTTAAGATTGAGCGTGGCGGTCAAAGGGTTAAAAATAAGAGAGGTGTCATCTGCAAATAGTACAACGTCACAGATACCCTTTAAATAGAATGGTAAGTCATTGATATAAACTAAAAACAAGAATGGACCCAGTATTGAACCTTGAGGTACACCTAACTGAACTGGTAGCCCGGAAGATTTCACACCATTTACATCTACACATTGAAACCTATTATGTAAATATGAATTTATTACTTTAAGAGCTTCGTTTTGTACACCGTAATGATGTAGTTTACGCAAAAGCGTGTCATGGTGCACGCAATCAAAGACTTTGGAAAGGTCACAGAAAATTCCAATAGCATTTTGCGAGTTCTCCCATGCGTTAAATATATGTTTCAGCAGAGCAACACCCGCATCTGTAGTCGAACGACCTTTAGTTAAGCCATATTGTTCATCATGAAGGAGGCCATTTAAATTAAAATGTCTTAGCAACTGCTTGAGTATTAACTTTTCAAATATTTTGCTAAATGCAGGTAAGATAGAAATAAGCCTAAAATTGCCAACGTCATTTTTATTACCTATATCTTGCTTGTGTGCGCAAATGGGGTAGTGGGGTGCGTCATTTCAGAGTGGACAAGCTCTACTCATAAATATGAAACACTTTTACAGTAAAAATATCGAGTAGGTACTCTCGGCCGAATAAAATCATATTTTTTTTACTTTGTAAGTGTTGTGGGAAATTGTTTTAGGAAGCTAGATAACAGTAGTCCCTGTTAACACATTCTCTGCTGAATTCTTTATGCAAACGCTTCTTTATGCTACACCCTTACCGACCCTTTTTTATACGATGTTTTCGAAACAATAGAGATGCACAACGAACACACATGTGCGCCGCGCCGCACTCGAAGAAAGTTGTGAAAACGCGCATGTGTGTCTGCCGCACCGAATGTGTTAATGGAAGCCTAATTAAGTTTCTGATCAGTTAGTGTGGTTGGCTGAACAAAATATAATTTATTTAAAAACTAAAAAATAACAGCACCCTTGAAAATTCTTCCAAAGAGAAAAGAGTTCTTCCATTTCGACAATGAATATAAAATATATGATGACGTTCATCATTGAGTCACGACTAAAGAAATTACAGGCGCTTTGACACTTTTGACAGGTGCCCAGACCTGAAGTCTCAGTGCTGGCACCTAGTGAACGTAATTTCAGAAAACTCTCATTAATTAGAACAGCAATAACTCTGTACTTACTTGGCAGCGAATATCTCTTGCTTATCAATAGGCAGCGACAGGTCGAGTTTCAACAACGCCAGCCCTCTGACACTGAGTTTTGCTTCTACCGCAGTAGCGGTATACAATCGCCAGTTCACTCGAATACCGCTAGAACTTAGACCACCGGCGTCCACACTCATTGTTGCAGCTATGTTTACTGCCACGCTGCGAGGAAATGGTGGGATTAGTGATGAATTTTCAAAATCTAAACTTCTAATCTACTATTATTATAGAGGTATAAGGAACAGGGTGTAAAGTTCACTCATCCTCCATAGAAAAACGAGGGTCTTCCGACCGACAGTGTTGTGTCTGGTGGGCTACTGCCCGACGATTGTTGTTGAGACGTTATATGTGTACTAGTCCCGCGGTAAACTCTGCTTGCGCGATGAAGGATTTTGCGTGACGTCAGTGTGATGCGTAGTTCGCATGTGGCGATGTAGATGCCGCCACATTATAAACTAAGGATAAATTTGTTTGACTGTAAGGGGTAATCTCTGTATCGCTTCTCGAAGTTGTGATGGAGTATCTAGGGCAAGTCATCCAGCTCGGTAGATACAACTTTGATAAAGAAGGCGAAAAGAAGGACCCTGTTGGGTTGGGCAGGGTTTGAGAAACTTCGTCAAGTCTTCTTGTCCCTATCACGCAATGTTTGAAGATTAAGATCTTCAACCAGCGCGTCTTGCCCCTTGTGACATACGATGCCGAAACGTGGACACTGACAGTCGGGCTGGCCCACGCTCAGCGCGCTATGGAGCGGGCTATGTTCGGTGTTTCTTTGATGGACAAAATCAGAAATGAATTTATCCGGAAAAGAACGTAAGCAAACTGAAGTGGCAGTGGGCTGGTCATGTTTGTCGAAGGACCGATGGCCGGTGGAGCTGACGAGCCCTGGAGTGGAGACCGCGTATCAGAAAGCTTAGTGTGGGATGCCCCCCAGCCAGATGGACTGACGGACCTTAAGAAAGTGGCTGGGTCAGACTGGATGCAAAAGGCGGAGGACAAGTTTTGTGGTGCAGCCTGGGAGAGGCCTATGTCTAGCAGTGGACTGCGATAAATTGAGTTAATTGAATCTCTTTAATGGTCCAATTTCAAAAAATGTTTCGCTGCAATCAGCGAAAAATTTTTACACAAAAAATGCTACACTGTTGCCGATTGCCATAGGACATGGTTTATGGATTTTCACGCGGACGAAGCCGCGGGCAGAAGCTATTAATTTATATAGGGATTTATTTATTATAAAGTAGTTAATTAAACAATGTCAGTTACAACATATTTGGAAAGAAATCCTACTAATATTATAAATACGAAACTGTGTTTGTTTGTTCTTTCACTACGTGAAACGAAGCAACGTAACGGCTCGACTTGATTTTTTGCACAGAGATAGTTAATGGGCCGGAGAGTGACATGTACAGACGCCAGCACATCAAGCTACTACAATCTGTCAAATTTCTTTAATAGATTTTCAACTTTATCGCTAAAGCATTAGGTTGATTGGGAAAATTTGACTGTTTCGGGTAACTTGACCTGCTGGCGTCTGTACATACATAATCAGCCCATCAGTGAGAAGGAGTGGGCTGTAACATCCCGCGGGCCCAGTGCGGGTTGGTAGATGTCACATGTCTTCGAGTTTTTGGTTCTAGCACATGCCGGTTTCTTCACGCTGTTTTCCTTCAGCGATTATCAAGAAAAAACCGCTCAAGTGCGTGTCAGACCACGCACAATGAAGGGTTCCGTAGTTGGGATAAATTCATCCCAAGAACAAACTTAACATTGTAGTTGAAAAACATGTTCTCCCATACATTCCTACTACAAATATCCATAGTTAAACGAAAAGGATCCAACCCACATTAGGTGTAATGTGGGTTGGATCCTTTTCGTTTAACTATGGACAAATAAAATAATAATAACCTGGGACATTTCACACATGTGCATCTGGATTGAGGGCTCAATTTTTCAATGTCTTTGTAATAAAGTGAAACATTTAGGAAAATTAGTAAATAATAATAAAAACCTAAAACAAAGGTTTAAAAATTTCTAAAACTTAAAATAAATGTGTTATCACCCTATGAAGAGTGCTCTCAATTCAGACGCTAGAACAAAACATGATATTTTAAATCTCAAAACGTATAACCTTTATTTGAGTATTTAAAATAAAAACGAAAATATTGAGCTCTCAGTTCAGACGCTTCACTATAATTTTAATTCAATGTACTTTGCAACCGATTACTTTCGAACCATTATTTATATTTTAGGAATTGTATTTTAACATATATTATAATATACACTAGGTTGTTTTACGAATTCTTTCAGCCAACTAAGTTAGTTTTGTTGAGCCCTCAGTTCAGACAAGTACTGAACTGAGGGCTCTAGTTAAACTGCTATAAATCTGTAAATTCTCAGTCTACGGAGCTGAAATTTTTCTAAAAGATTTGAGAAATTGTTTATTAAATTTTGAGATAAAAGCAGTTGCCACAAAGGTTATACGTTTTGAGATTTAAAATATCATGTTTTGTTCTAGCGTCTGAATTGAGAGCACTCTTCATAGGGTGATAACACATTTATTTTAAGTTTTAGAAATTTTTAAACTTTTCTTTTAGGTTTCTATTATTATTTACTAATTTTCCTAAATGTTTCACTTTGTTACAAACACATTGAGAAATTGAGCCCTCAATCCAGATGCACATATTTCACACACGGTCATCTGATCCCAAACTAAGCAGAGCTTGTACTATGGAAACCAGATAACTGATAAAATACATACACTACTTTTTTTTTGTAAATTCATACTTATATAGATAATTACACCCAGACTCAGGACAAACAGACATGTTCATGCACACAAATGTTTGTCCTGGATGGGAATCGACCCACGACCTGCGGCATGGCAGGTGGTACCTTAACCAACCACGCCAACTGGCCTGTCAATGTAAGTTTGTACGCACAATATTGAGAGATTTACCATGTTATTTTAAGACCATAGACTTATTATAGGTTTTCCTGTAATCTGTAGCTAAAGAACTATTTTCTGTATTTTTTTCAAAATTTTAAGGAGATAGAGGGGGAAATGGCCAACTTTCGTCTATTTTCTTAAATAACTTTAAAATAGTTTATTTTAAAATTAAATATAAAAAAAAAATGAGACCCTCACAGTAAGCCCTTTCATTTAATATATCGCACAGTATACTTTACAAATAATTAATTTACATTACACGTCCGTATTTGGGTCACAGAAATACATACGTGTACCAAATTTCAACTTAATCGGTTCATTAGATTCGGAGCAAATTGGCTGTGACAGATGGACAGACAGACAGACACATGAGTGATCCTGTAAGGGTTCCGTTTTTTTCCTCTTGAGGTACGGAACCCTAAAAAGGAACGCTTCCTGCGGCATTTAGTTTAACAGTTTCACGCGTGGTAAACGAGTCATAATATAAGTTTTATAGTTATGACGGCTGTAGCAGTATAGCGTCCTTGAAAGTGTTAATATAATTCTGTAACAAACTTACCTAGGTCTTAACTTCCCTTCGAAGTCCAGATTACCTGACTGGGTATACTTATCGTTGACGGTTCCTGACATCTTAGTGTTAATGTAGCTGGTACCCATGAGATTCATGTTCATTGGAAGGCCTGAACCAGTGGGAATGGAGAATGTCGTATCGAGGAATAGGGATGCTTTGTTGTAGGATATTTCCTGTGAAGAAAGATATTTTATTGGATAACATGGTCTTTTCAAGAGTGAATATTTATATTAGACTAGCTTTTGCCAGCAGCTCCACCCGCGTGGAGTTCGGAGATTAACCCACGGAGACGTACTACCGGGATAAAAAGTAGCATATGTGCTATTCCAGACTATAATCTATTTCTGTGCCAAATTTCATCCAGATCCGTTCAGCCCTTCTGGTGTGATTGAGTAACAAACACCGTCCGTCCAAACTTCTGCATTTATAATATTAGTAGGATTTTTAAGACAACGAATAGATTAGAAGACACCTAGATATTAGAGCAAAGCGTAGTAGGATTCTTAACAACGGCGTTCCCCCCCATGGGAAGAAGGCGTGAGTTTATGTATGTACTTTTAAAGTTTTAACACTAAAAAAAAAATAAAGTTTAAACGATCTAAAGTTTGCACATTTAATGGCTGAAAGCATTTTGTGGTTTTAGAAATCAGAGTAACCAAAGATTTTCATTATAAGATTATTGCGAAATTATAGTAGTAGAAGATTATAAATGCGAAAGTGATTTTGTTTGTTACGCTGTCACGCTAAAACGGCTGAACGGATTTGGATGAAATTTGGCACATGGGTAGATCATGACCTGGGTTAGGACATAGGATACTTTTTATCCCGGTAGTTTATTCCTGTGGAGGTCGGTAATTATCCCCGTTCCCCTGGGATTATTTCCGACCTCCACGCAGGCGAAGCCGAGAGCAAAAGCTAGTATAGAATAAAATATAGTCACCTTTCCAGAAAGAATCTCTAACACTCTCAGTTGTGGGTTCATTCTCGCTAAAGACTTCATGATTTCTTCGTCGCCTTCAGCATTCCAATAGGAGATCTCGTTGCCAAAAACTCTGATACCTAACTCTGCCATAGGGAACCTAAATAAAATATAAGAGTATCATTATATTACTGACAAATTTCAAGTCATTAGATTACTGACAAATGCGTGCACAGACTGGACAGGTCCTCTCAATCGGTGTGGTTCTTTCCTCAAAAGACCATTTCAGACACCAATCTACATGGTCTTCACATGAAGTGACCAAGATTATGTCTGGACTTTATAAGAGACTGTGACCTCTGAGTTTGTTTCGGCCTTTCTTCTCAGAGTAGTCATATAGGAAACACCGACCTCATCTAGTTTAAAAAAAAATACATGATTGACTTGTAAAAGTGTTTGTATACAAACCTACTTACAGAAATAAAATCATTTATCATTTATATTAAAAAGTACAGGTTTACTAGAATGACCATGTCTGGAAAAATTAACAACTCTTATTAGGTCCAGTAGAACAACTGCAACGTTCAAAGATTCCATCGTTTATTTTCGGAAAACCGAACTTAGAAGGGAGTGACGGAATTAGCCTAATTCCGTCACTCCCTTATTGTACCAGTCACATTTAATTCGGCAAAGTTCGGTTTTCCGAAAATAAACGATGGAATCTATTAGTGCGTCAATCTATAATAATTTAGGTGGGAATATAAATCAATTTATATCGGTCGATAGTCATATTTTATTCGCTATATTTCGGTTTTTCCGAAGATAAACGATAGAACCTTTATACAGACGCCAGCACATCAAGCTACTACAATCTGTCAAATTTCTTTAATAGATTTGCAACTTTATCGCTAAAGCACTAGGTTCAAGACTGACTGGGAAAATTTGACAGTTTCGGGTAGCTTGAAGTGCTGGCGTCTGTACATTGTCATACTGTAAAACTTATTAGCAGAGATCGGAATAGGTAGAACATAAATACCTCAACTTCGAAGAAAGAAGTAAGATAATACCTCCTATAAAATCCCGGAATGATAAACATGACGCTTAAATCTCGGGATTTAAGAAGTTGCGAATTATTTATTATTTACTATAAATATTTAATTTGTTACGAATGTATTCAAAGTGAAATAAATAATTCGCAATTTCTTATTTCCCGGGATTTAGAAATTGCGAATTATTTAATAATTGATTATAAATATTTAATTTGTTTGTATTCAAAGTACAATAAATAAATCACAATTTCTTAAATCACGAGATTTAATCGTCATGTTTATCATTCCGGGATTTTATAGGAGGTATTATCCACTCTTGTTACTTCTTTCCTCGAAGTTTAGGTCTTTCTGCTCTACCTATTCCGATGTCTGTTTATTAGGCTTATCCTAATAAGTTTTCAATACTTTTGAGTGACAGAAGACGAGGCGCTACCAATATTCAAAAGTACGAAAATTGCCGAAGCCGAACTTTATTAGTAGTACTTTACGCATGATTCGTCATTTTGAATGAGTATTTTCCTCCTTGATATGATTGAAGCCATATCAGGGATAAAAATAAATTTTGGGCGGCTGTTTTATGTAACTTTTGACGTTCAAAAAGTACTAATGTTTCCCAAACAATTTTTTTAATAAATAGTTTTTAAGTTGAGTAATTTGTCAAAAGTCGTACAGTACATACCTATGTTTCAAAGCCTCATTCTTATACTCCAAGTTATCGATCTTCTCTCTGACTTCATCTGCCTCGTTGGTGGATCTGAAGAAGCGAAGGTTGCTGATCTTCTCCGTCAGTTTGTCCTTATTGAGGGGGCCGTTGTTACCGAAGTACCGCTCGAAGTAGCGTTCGAAGCCTTCGCCGCGGGCTTTCATCTAGAGAGTGAAAAATAAATTTGTAGCTCATATTACTATCAGATATCGGAATAGGTAGAGCATTAATACGTAAACTTCGAGGAAAGAAGTAACAAGAGTGGATAATACCTCCTATAATTCCCGGAATGATAAACATGACGATTAAATATCTCGGAATTTAAGAAATTGTGAATTATTTATTATACTTTGAATACATTCGTAACAAATCAAATATTTATAATAAATAATTCGCAATTTCTAAATCCCGGGAATTTCCAGGGGAGAGTGGATAATACCTCCTGGTATTATCCACCCTTGGTACTTCTTTCCTCGAAGTTTAGGTATTAATGCTCTACCTATTCCGATCTCTGATTATTACTGAGGTTTTTATAACCCCAAGTTATGATAATTAAACCTGATATAAAGCATAATTTGCCTATTTTCATTCGTTGACCAATCTCACTAGAATTAACTAAATTAAGATTTTTAGAAACTGGGGGGAAATTATTAGCAAGAAATATAGAAGTTAGAACCATAACCGGCTACAGCACGAGATAGCATAAGATATTGGTACAATTTACGTATTATTTTCCAAACATGACATTTTGTTAACCAACTTTTTGGATGTGGTGGCAAAACAAACAAAACCAACGTCACCGAGTTCCAAAACAGAGGTAATTTTCAATTTTGAGTTTCAAAGCCAGTTGCATTTTGTAAATATTATTTTTATTTTATTTTAATTTCGATAAATCCATGTAATTGAGAGCAAAAAAATAAATAAATATAAATAATCTTGTTCTATTGACAGCCCAAAAACTTAGTAGGTACAGTAAATTGAATCCAGTCTTACCTCAAAAACGTTGATGGATTCTCCAAACATGTCAACAGTCAGATTGAGAGATATTGAGCGCGGTATGTAGGAGTCTGGCGTAAAGATAACGTTCGCTTCGTAGTTGCCACCTATTGACAAAATAATCATTGAGTCTTGTGTATCGCAGTTTACTCCCAAGAAAGATGGGAATTGCTCTGTTTGTGTGTTGTAAAAGGTGACTAAGATCGAACGCAGATTTTGTGTGTGATTTGATTAAATCAAAAAACCACAAAATATGCGTTGAAAAAATTAACATTAATTCCAATTACAACTTGATAAAACATGACCCACTAACCAGCATTATACTGATCAAAGAACATCCCCTGCTCGTAATTTCTGGAATACATTCTGAAGTCTGGGCTGTCTTCCAGATGTGGTATCTGGTTGCCTGAAAGCAGACCCTGTATCTCTACACGAGATGGAAGAGAGGATTCTGCTAGGTTCTTGAGGTGGCTCCACACGAATGTTGTTACTGTTGACAGAAGAGTTGTATTACTGATTGATTTAGGATATTTGTTGGTAGGTACAGAACACGGGCGTAAATAAGGGGTGTCTCAGAATATTTTTCGTTTTTGGTTTGACCGTTACGCGCCAATAACAGATAGCGGTTTAGTTTAGTAGCGATGCATCGTTTCACGGAATCCCAACGCGCATTTTGCGAGCAAGCGTTTTATAAAAACAACGATTCGTACTGGCATTTCCGAATACAAACGAATGCTAATTTCTATGTCCATCAATTATTAGATTTATCGTGTTACGTGTATAATAATTTGAATTCAGAACTATGTACTTTATTGTTGTTTTGTTTTGATTTGAACAACAATAAAGTACTTAGTTCTGAATTTAAATTATTATTATATCTCCAGAACCAGTGGATTCCCAGGTATGTTCTAGTGGAAAAATGATCCAAATAATGGTTAGAATATGTGGCTTTCGGCTTCGGAGAGTGTCTTTTTACACCCGATATTTGTAATCACGTTCTCGAAAACGGCTCTAATGATTTCGATGAAAGTTCCAATAAAGGGGTTTACGGGGACGAAAAATCGATCTAGCTAGGACTCATATCTGAAAAAAAAATAGGTTTTCTCTATTTTCACCAGAGTTCGATCGTTCGTTCAGCTAGGTCGCCCAGGTACTTCTAATAAAATTACAATGTCTTCGCACGGAGCGTAAGACCAGCGTTGGCGTTGACGTCGCGTAAACGCTGCACAAAAGAAAACAGTAAATGCAAACGCTGCACGCATGGACGTAATTGTATTAAAAACTTTTCGCGTTGACGCTGCGTCTAAGCTGCGTAGATTATGGACGAGATTTAAAAAAAAAAGAGATAGTGTACACTAACTTTTCTCTTATCGATGTAAAAATCACGACCGCTCGTCATAAGGTTTAAATTGCAATGACTGACGCACGCTCATGATATGCAACAGCTATAGTAAATTCTTACCTTGATTAACAGGTTCTTCTTGTAGAGTATGGAAGATCTTCCTCAGTGTTCCTAGGTCGGGACACTTCATCACCTGGACGTAGGACGCTAGACGGACTTCAAGGTTCATGTAGTCAGCCCGGAATGTTTCAAGGAAGTATTCACTGTAAGGAGGAGCTTAGTATTATGAAAATGATTAGAGGAAAAGTCGATAAAAATAATGACTTAAAAATAAAGAGTTACAGAGCGAGAAGTGATTATGATACTGAAAAGGTATGACAGTCAAACTTTATTACAGTAAAAAGTAAGGTAATTAAAAAGTAATGACCAGAGATCGGAATAGGTAACCTAAACTTCCGAGGAAAGTAGTAACAAGAGTGGATAAAAACTTTTCGCGTTGACGCTGCGTCTAAGCTGCGTAGATTATGGACGAGATTAAAAAAAGATAGTGATAGTGATACTAACTTTTCTCTTATCGAACTCTTCTCTTATTACCTCCTATAAAATCCCGGAATGATAAACATGACGATTAAATCTCGGGATTTAAGAAATTGTGAATTATTTATTGTACTATGAATACATTCGTAACAAATTAAATATTTATAGTAAATACTAAATAATTCGCAATTTCTTAAATTCAGAGATTTAATCGTCATGTTTATCGTTCCGGGATTTTATAGGAGGTATTATCCACTCTTATTACTTCTTTCCTCGAAGTTTAGGTATTTATACCCTTCCTTCTCCGATCTCTTGTTATGAATCAACAAAATCAATGGATGGCAAAAAGCTGAGCATTATAAGTTCTGGGCGGCCACAATGCCGATTGCCATCGGCACTATAACAAGAAGAACGTATACATTACCGTGTTTCATCGCAAGGTGTCCTTCTAAACGCGTCCACAGCCGATAATCTAACCGGTACAGGTGCGAAACTATCGCCTATGATATTCATTAGAATATCTGCGAACTCTTTTGTAAAGCCACCAATGTTGCCCAAAGCTTTGATAGCTACTTTGATCTGAAAAGAAAATAATATCATTACAAAAATATGTAGCGAAGTTTTCTTTTTTTTTTTTTTTGTTTTGGGGGACTGTCTTGTGCAATCGACGTTCGAAAAGTACTGATTCTCAGCCTATTTTGAATAAATGACTTTTGATTTTAAGTCCTTCAGTTAGTCAGAAAGTTGAAGCTAGTTCCCAAACGTAGATCTCTATGGAGAAGAACGGGCAAGAAACTCGTCCATCATGACTCTTTCGCCAGCCGCTGCAATAATTGCGTGCCAGACCGGTACGTGTAGAGGCGGCGACGCCCGCACCTGCTTGCTGTGCCAGCAGCCAGAACCAATCTACTGGCGAGAACTCCTCTCACTAGAGCCATACGTGTGGTGAACGAGATTTACAAGAGGGTTGATCAATGTGTTATGGTGCAACTTGAGTGAATTCACAAAAGTTACATTGTATATAATATGTTATTTAGATTTAGGTTAATATAGTATGTAATTTTATAGGATGTAGATTAAGGAGTTAGCATGTGAGGCCACTCTATCGCATTGGATCGCAGATCTGTAATGGTAGTTGTAGGTAAGATTTACGTAAATAAATAAATAATGTACTATATACGATATGCTTACAAAAACTATTATTCTATAAGTTTTTTTTTAATTATTGTGTCCTTACATTTTTACGATCTTCTCTAGTTTTAATGACACCTTTGATTGCAATTTCCCGGACGATAGTTTCGAACTCCAATGTGATTGCTTTAGGGATTTCTTCTTCACAACATACTCGTACTGAAATAAATATTGATTTAATTAATCGTTTTATTTATTTCACAGCAATGTAAATATTGTGAAATAAATCATTTTTTTTTAATTTCTGATGGGTTTGCTCTTGACTTTAGTCTAGGTCAGAGGTGACAGAGATATAGTCGACGATGGAGTGAGCTTACCCAGAAGAAAGCCTGTTCACTCTAACTTTGATGAGATTCGGGTTGTATGCGTTCGGGAACACAGACGCAGTTAGTGGGTTCCACTCTTTTGCTGTGCGCATTATGAAAGATGTTTGGAAGCGCTTAGTGCGAATTGGTGGAATATTTTATTTAGATTACTTCTTTTAAAATTTTTGTGGTGTGTTGTTGTATTGTTTCTGTGACGATTCACCAATTATTTAAAATTAAAATATATTGTATAAACTAATGCCACCGAGATGAGATAATTCATGATTTGGGATTAAAAACTTTCAACTTAATTGCGTATGGTTCAATTTCTATTGCAACTAAAATTATTTTATGACGTTATCGATAGTTTTTTTCATTTAAAAATCAACTTTGATTACTTGAGTTTACAGTTGATATTTGTATAAGTTGCAATTTTATGTATTTATCTCGTATCGTTGGCCGGAGTACCTATAGTCGACTTCGTAATTCCTTTAGCACCACAAGGTTGAATGTCAATCGCACGACAATGTTTATTTGTAGACAAATAAAGAGTACACGTAGACGTGACAGAATAGTTTCAACCTTACTGAAGTTTCAATGGTGAAGAAAACTGTCAAATTAGTTCCGCGTGGATGGCGCTAAGTATTTGTTACTTTCATTCGACTGCCAATGGAGTTCCTTGCTGAGAACTTTGCCACGAGATGGCGCTAAGTGGTTTTTCTTGTCACCGATTGGTCGCTTTGTTTTCAAGATGACTTTGACAAGTGACAAACACACAGAGCTTCCCGTAAGCAACCGCATTCACCGGGTATTGTTGTAATAAAGGGGAAATCTTGTAGTAAAGTTAAAGCATTTACGAGGTGGACTATACAAAAGAAAAAAGGTCATCATTCTCCTACTCTTGTCCCAATTTATTTGGGGTCGGCGCAACATGTCTCTTTCTTCCATACTTCTCTATTTCTCGTCAGAATCAGAGTCAGAGCTTTATTTGCTATGAATGTAGGTACAGGTATAAGATGTTGTACATAATTTAATAAATTAATTATTACATACATTAAAATATTGTCAACAAAACAAAACAGAAATTACGTATATAGTGAAGTCAATTAATAATATTATAGTCAGATACGTAAGTCTTACATAGTCAAATTTGCAATTAATTATAACAATCATAATATGGATAAATTCACATCATTCAAAACGTCTTTCACTGAGCAATAACATTAGTCTAAAAGTAGTGCAGTTACCTTAGATTTAAAAATGTTTATAGAATAATCCTTATAACCATGAGGTATATTATTACAAATGACAGATCCCATTGTTAAAATACTTTTCCTTAACAGTGCTGTTTTGTAATTACCCGAACATAGCAAGTTCTTGTATTGGGATCTCAAGGGGCCATTACGTTGTCTTACCAGTGAAGGAAAAAAGTTGGTTTTTACAAAAATGTACAAACATGGAAAAGTCAGTACCGTCAGAGACCGAAACACAGGTTAACAACTGTCTGTGCTTTTTAGGTTTGACATAGATCTAATACACCGTTTCTCATCTCGGTAGTCACTCGCTTTCTGGCCACATCATCTTTCACACAGTCCATCCATCGTTTCCTTGGTCTTCCCTTACTCGTACAGCCATCCACATTCATACTCAAAACTTTCCTGACGACATTTTCCTCATTCCTCCGCATCAGATGCCCATACCATGACAACCGAAAAGAAAAAAAGTAAATGTGAAATATTACTCACGTTCTTTCCCACTGTGTTTACAATATGAATGTACCATAGACGAGACAGTGAAACTAATCACTTTATCGTTCTTCTGTTTTTGTAGTAATTCAAGCATACTTTGTAACATCTGCAGTTTTGGTCTGAAATAAATGGAAATGATGAGGTTTAGAACAAGTAGACTGTTAGGGATGGTAGTGAGAGCCACCAATAACAACCACGTTTTACAATCAATACTTCAACGTTTAATTATCGGTTACAAATTTAGTATATAAGTATAGGTACAACTGGAGGGCTAGCCGCGCTTTTACGTTCGATACGTATACACGGTCCCGTGGCGATGATGGCTCTGGCGGGCGCACGCGCGTCCCCGCCGGCGCGCTGTAGCTATCCCCCTTCACTCTTCATCCCGCGCCGGGCCCCCCGCGCGCCACGTTCACATAGCGTGAACATAGACCTTCTAGCGAACGCTCTCGATAAAGAAATAGAAGCACCGGAAACATTTCTGCATGCTGTATTGCCACTACATAATTCGCCTATAATGTGCCTACTGCGGGGTCACAGGCCTCCTCTGTGTGAGAGAGAGTGGACCGTATCCACCACGCGGACCCAGTGCTGGTTGGTAGATGTCATATGTCTTCAAATTTTTGGTTCTAGGACATGCCGGTTTCCTCACGATGTTTTTCATCACCGTTTTGAGAGCAGTGGTGATGAAATCAATGGCTCCTAAGTATACTGAGTCAACTGTACTTCTAAAGGAAGGCGATGAAAAGAGCGAATAGTTATAACGACTTCCAAAACAAAACACTACACTACAAAGTGAAAAATAACTTTAATTTCGGTAGTCGGTGTCTTTGGTTTTGTATTCTCGTTTTTTGCCACCGACTTCCGAAATTCAAGTTATTTTTCACTTTGTAGTGTTTTGTTTTGGAAGTCGGTTTTATTTTTTGGTAAAAACTTTTTATTTTTCACTTTTTGGTTGTGCTACCTACCCCATACAAATTCGAATACGACGCACTACCTGCTATCTAAATAACAGTGACAGGAAGTTATTAAGACATCATCCACATAGGCTAAGTGGAAAAAATACGCCTTATTGAAGCTAACTCAAAAACTACTCAAGCAAAGTTAATAAAATTTATATGGGAACATCTAGGAAGATCCCTTTTAAACAAAAAATAATTATCCAAATCGGTCCATCCGTCTTGGAGTAATCGCGTTATAAACATACAAAAAAATACAATCGAATTGAGAACCTCCTCCGTTTTGAAGCCGGTTAATAACTGCCTCTTAAGTGGTCATTGTATCTCATCATTATGAACAACTTTTACTATGAGACCAAACCTGAAATCGAAAAAAAATCAGCTGTTCCCTACATTTTGACGAGTTATGCGAACAGGCGCTTTAAGAGGTGTCAGTTATTTAAATTACATCTTGTATTAGTTAGAATATCAAAATCTGAAACTCGTTTTGCAGTCGCTAAAAAATCAACCAGCAATATTATTTCGTGAGCTTTTGACAGCTTACTTTAAGAATGGACTTCTTAAAGTAAGCTGTCTTTACTTCAACTCATCGTTTGACAAGTCAACGTTAGGGGAAACCAAACTGCAAACTGGTGATTTTGGCCAAACCTATCGTAAAAAACTTTGGATCATTTATTAAAAAAAAACACCCAATCAGCTTTAATTTACCAGCTCTCAACACAATCTCACATATAACTCACCTCGGTATCATAGCCATGGACATGAGCCACTCGTGTCTGGTCTCCTCATCAACCTCGTTCTTCATTATCATGTCCTTGATCAGCTCCACTGAGCCGGGGCTCGCGATGTATGGGAGAGCGTCCAGGATGTGCTTGCTGGAAAATAGAAATAAAGGTAAGTTAGTGCAATCATACAATAATAATAACAATAAACGGAGAATAATGTGAAAGGATAGTGAAGGAAGGAGCTCGTGGCTAAGTAATAACAACCGCACGGGTCAATCCATCAGGTTAAGCTACGCTTGATCCCCAGTTGGTCAGTCGTGAGTCTGACAGTCGTTACGGGCCGTCAGAAGCCCGAAAGTCTGACAGTCTTACCAAGGGTATCGTATTACTCAGTAACTGGGTAGTGGTCAGATAGGCTGTCGCTCCATGTAAAACATTGGTATACAGCTGCATCCGGTTAAACTGGAAGCCGACCCCAACATAGTTGGGAAAAGGCTAGGCAGATTGATTAAGCAAGAAAGGATGAGGAAGTTTGAAAGTGGCGCCAGTAGCAGAAAGGTTGAAAGGGATCCGTTTATCTTGGTATGAGCATGTGATGATTATGGATGTTGATGGTTCTAGAGGGAGAGGAAGACCAAAGATAAGATGGACTTGTTTGTTTGAGGGATAACAATTGTTCCTGACGTCGCATCGGGCTCGTCGCTCGTCGACACCTTGAGCGTGCGCACACATATCGGTCGTTCTTAATGTAATCACTATACCTAAGAAATCAGTCATCATCGAAATCAAGTAGTTTTATTACGAAGTCAAGACCACCAGCAGCACACCTGGAGCTTGATACTCAATATAATTATGGTCCTTCGAGTCGGATCATATATTGAGTATCAAGCTCTGGTGGTCTTGGGTGATGACTGTATTTCTTAGGTATACTGATTACATTAAGAACGACCGATATGTGTGCGCACGCTCAAGGTGTCGGCGAGCGAGTGTTGCGGGGGAAGCCCGCGATCACGGTGTGGTGTGTGGCCCTATGCGACTTCAGGAACAACAATTTAAAAAAGGGGCTGACTGGGCTGACAGGGGATAATTTCAAGAGCAGTGAAAGAAACCTGTGCTAAGCAAAGGCAATATCGTAGGGGCAGATGATTCAGCAAAATATTCTATTAGTTTAAAGATTGGATTGAAGTCTTCTTGTGTCAGATAGGTCCTTGCTATCCGCATGAAACCCCATAGTCCTACTGTTGAACCATGTCCATGTTTTGGTTATAACTATTAACACTTACGTAGCCGACTTGCATATGGAAGGCGCGCGTGCCAACAGTTGCGACAGCGCGGGGTAGTGTAGAGGTCTGGCAGACCTCACCAGGCGGCCCCATAGTCCTACTGTTGAACCATGTCCATATTTTGGTTATAACTATTAACACTTACGTAGCCGACTTGCATATGGAAGGCGCGCGTGCCAACAGTTGCGACAGCGCGGGGTAGTGTAGAGGTCTGGCAGACCTCACCAGGCGGCCCCATAGACCTACTGTTGAACCACTGTCCATGTTTTCGTCCACGTTCAAGGAATGGTGTTCTGCTGTAGTGTCTTTTACCCTGAAATTATTTTTAGAATTATTTATAAGGTACAGAATACAGTGGGTATGTTGTGGTAGTGTAGAAGGCAGTAAGAATACTTGAATTTCGGAAACCGCCATTAATACTACGAGTTAAGTGCAAACGTATACCATTGTCGTGGCGTCGATTGTACCTATTGTCAACAAAAGAGTAAGGTACACAGGGAAAAAATATCCTTCTGCTACGCTGTCAATGTTTATTCTAATCGCAAATTCTAAACGAAATACACACAACTGCAAGTGCAGATTTCACAAATGAAACTGAATGCGCTAAACACATTTAAATAGAGTTTAAGAGCTGTCAGTGTCAATATTTCAAAGAAAATGACACTGACAGCTCTTAAACGTGGTTCATGTGCTGATCGCGTTCAGTTTCATTGGTGAAATTCGCACTAAGTGTGGATTTCACCAAATTCAACAGATGTCAGTGTCAATATTCCATAACAATTTTGACACTGACAGCTCTTGAACGCGGTTTAGATCGCGTTCAGTTTCATTGGTGAAATTCGCCCTTAGAAGAGCGATGTGGATTTGACTACTAAGCACACAACATTGATTTAAAAGTAGTTGCAAATTACCTGCCTGTATAATTAGCTGTATAGTTCGCGTCACGTAAGTTTGCCTCTCTAAAACCAGGCTTACCGGTGCGCATGACATTGGGCGCTGCTGTTTTAGTATACATATTGACTACTGCGAAGTCATTTGTAGCCTACTTCAGAGCGGCAAACTTACATGACGCGAACTAAACACACATTATTTTGTTAAAGCAATAGCTTCTGGCCGCGACTTCGTCTGCGTGAACTTTTCTTGTTCCCCAGCCTATCCGTTCGTTTTCCCTTAGTTCTTTTTGACTTTTTTTCTTTTTGCTCGGCAACTAACTATCCTAGCGTGATGTTAAATAGCCTATAGCCTTGCTTAAGAATTGGGCTATCAAACATAAAAAAAATAAAAAATCTTCAGCATTATTATTAGTATAGATAGATAGATATACAAGGGCTGATCCAAAAGTAATGATAATCGGTTAATTTTTTTTTTGCTGGCCTATTTCCCCACTAAGAGCTGTGTTCACCAATGCAATATAATATGCAATCTGCCAGTTAGATATATAAACAGTGGATTTATGTCAAACTTCCTTCAAAATTTGACATAAAACAACTGTTCAAATACCTAACCGATGGTTTGAATGTTGGTGAACACAGGCCTAATGCTCGGTTCCTATAAACAAAAACAGATCGTTTTGCTTACCAATGGTTACACTTTTTATTGCCAAACTGGGTTTATAAATAGATTTGTAAACTAATTTTACCTGTGATAGCTACTTCTAGAGGGTTTACTATGCAAAGCTATGAGGTATTTGCTTCGTTATTTGTAAAGATACAAGAGTCCTAATTTTAACCTATAACGGTCCGCAAGTTATAAGAATCGGCCATAAGTCAGCATAAAAAAAATCATATAAATAGACCACAATTCCCGGATGACATTCATTTGAATAATTATTTATATTGAATAGATATTCATTTGAATAGTTTTATTTTTTTATCATTACTTTTGGATCAATCAATCTGCCTAGCCTTTTCCCAACTATGTTGGGGTCGGCTTCCAGTCTAACCGGATGCAGCTGAATACCAGTATTTTACATGGAGCGACTGCCTATCTGACCTCCACAACCCAGTAACTGGGTAATACGATACCCCTTGATAAGACTGGTTGTCAGACTTTCGGGCTTCTGACCATCCGTTACGACTGTCAAAGATCGACGAATAACAGCCGGGACCAACGGCTTAACGTGCTTTCCGGGGCACGGAGGAGTCTCGGTATGAAAAGATGGTCACCCATCCACGAACCAACCGCGGCAAGCGTGGCTTAACCTGATGGATCGACCCGTGCGGCTGTTATTACTTAGCCACGAGCTCTCCTTTATAATTACTTTTGGATCAGCCTAGTATATTAGGCTGGCCTGGACTTAGATATTATAAATGGTACTCACATGCACAAAAGTTTGAGCACATCTCTAGCAGACTTGAGTCCGCCGGTGTCATCTCCTACGTACACTAAGTGATGGTGTAGCATGTTTGAACGACGAGGTATCACTGCCCAGGCTGTAAAAGAAGACCATAATGATGAAAAAAACTATTTGAAGACTTGTCTTGTCTTAAGGTGGCCACACACGTAACTGTGGCAAGCTCACATGAACAATCATTTTGTGCAAGCGTGCTTGAGCACGATGATTGTGTGCAAGCATCTTGCTTGTACAGCCACGAACCGGGATTGTTGTGCCAAGTTAAGATGATAAGCTAGTGGGCTTATCATCTTAACTTGGTCGTGTTATACGAATGCCGCTTGTGAAATTTGACATGTGACATTTCAATAACGAAAAGCGGGCGGCATTCATGTAACACAACCAAGTTAAGATGATAAGCTAGTGACTCAACAATCCCAGTTCGTGACTGTACAAGCGGCATAAAGATTGATATAATTTTCATTATGCGGCTTGAACAAGCCACGCTTGTTTCTTTTTTTTAAACTTATTAATCCAGCTAAAGCAAGCGCGTCGTCGGCAGTATCAGTTTTTGCTTGAGCGACAGACGACCATCGTATAAGCAAAAACGGCTCCAGCTTGCTTGTTCAGTGTGTAGCCTATAGGGAAGTTGTGCACGCTTGCACAAAATGATTGTTCATGCAGGCTTGTCATGCTTGCAGTTAAAAATATCCTGGGACATTTCACACACGGTCATCTGATCCCAAACTAAGCAGAGCTTGTACTATGGAAACCAGATAACTGATATACTACATATACTACTTTTTCTTTTGTAAATACATACTTAGGTATATAGATAATTACACCCAGACTCCTGAGTCCTGACAAACACACATGTTCATGCACACAAATGTTTGTCCTGGATGGGAATCGAACCCACGACCTGCGGCATGATAGGTGGTATTTTAACCAACCACGCCAACTGGCCTGTCAGTTACTGAATAAATCGTTTATTCAGTAACTGAAAAATTTTTTAGATGTGCTATCTAAAAATTTTGAACTAATTCAATTTGCTGCTTTGATAGGCCAAAATACCAACAAATATTTGAAAACAGCAGATTGTAATAGATTAAAAATAGGGAAGTATGCTTAGTAACGTCCTACGTTGAAAGATAACTTTCGGATTTAAAAGCCTTGACTAGATTTTGGAAAAGAGGAATATTATTATGCAAAAATATTAGGTTGGGGAAAAAGTCTTTTCGCATTATAGTATGTATGACCTTGTAATAAAATCTCTTTGGCTATACTATTTGTATCTGGCTGGTTTTGGTATCATTGAAAGTTTAAATTTTAAAGAACATAATTCCAATTTCAAATTAGGAAAATGTGTGATTTTCATTTGTTTTTCGTACCGTCAAGATGAGTGAAACTAATGAAGAAATTCGATACATTTTAAAATTTTACTACAAAAAGGTAAAAATGCAACGCAAGCCGCGAAAAAAATTTGCAATGTTTATGGACCTAGTGTAGTGTCTGTGAGAGTAGCACAAATTTGGTTTAAGCGTTTTCAATCCGGAAATTTTGATGTCAAAGATGCACGTCGCTCTGGTCGCCCTATTACGGATAAAATGGATGCCATTTTTGAAAAAGTGGAGCAAGATCGGCATATCAGTAGTTACGACGTAGCTGAAGAACTGGAAATTGACCACAAAACAGTTTTGGCGCATTTGAAAAAAACTGGGTACACAAAAAAGCTCGACATTTGGGTACCTCACGAGCTCACTGAAAGAAACCTAATGAACCGTGTACTCATTTGTGATTCTTTATTACGACGTAATGAAACCGAACCATTTTTGAAGAAGCTGATAACTGGTGATGAAAAGTGGATCACGTATGACAAGAACGTGCGAAAAAGGTCGTGGTCAAAGGCCGGTCAGGCTTCACAGACTGTGGCGAAACCCGGGTTAACTCGCAACAAGGTGATGCTGTGTGTGTGGTGGGATTGGAAGGGCATTATTCATTATGAGCTGTTACCACCAGGCAGGACCATCGATTCTGAACTCTACTGCGAACAACTGATGAGATTAAAGCAAGAAGTTGAGAGAAAGCGGCCGGAATTAATCAACAGAAGGGGTGTGGTTTTTCATCATGATAACGCTAGACCTCACACATCTTTAGCCACTCAGCAAAAATTAAGAGAGTTTGGATGGGAGGTGTTAATGCATCCGCCGTATAGTCCTGACCGTGCACCTTCAGATTTCCACCTGTTTCGGTCTCTTCAGAATTCTTTAGGCAGTGTCAGGTTAACATCACGAGAGGACTACCAAAACCACTTGTCGCGGTATTTTGACCAGAAGTCCCAAAATTTCTATAGCAATGGTATCATGTCCCTACCTACAAGATGGCAAAAAGTTATGGAACAAAATGGTACCTACATACTTTAGTTAAATGTAAATAAACTATATTAAAAAATGTTTTGAATTTTCTTAAAAAATGCGAAGAAACTTTTTCCCCAACCTATTATATTTCAGAGAATTATTTCCAAATCCTATTTATATCAGCATATCAGCCTAAACGTTCCCACTACTGGGAAACAGGCCTCCTTTCAGTGGGAGTGTGGGATCGGGCCGTAATCCACTATGCGGGCCCATTGCGGGTTGGTAATGTCACGTGTCTTCGAATTTTTAGTTCTAGGACATGCCAGTTTCCTCACGATGTTTTCCTTTACCGTTTTGAGAGCAGTTGTGATGAAATAATTTACACAAAGTAAAGCATCTGTCTGGGTTCAAACCCGTGGTTCAAACCTACGACCCAACTTGTAAATCGCGGCCGTTGCCACTGGGATTTACCACTGTTAAGTTTAGCGATGTGGATAAAAATTGGGGTCTGTTTATATCTCACCTTTAGGCTGCGACTCAATAACCTCAGAGTCAGTCTTATTAACTTCCCTAAGCAGGTGTAGATCCTGCACCACAGTGGTCATAGCGCCCGAGTTCTTGCCAGAGAACGGCTCGAACAAATGACGCTCGCGACAACTCACTGCCTTGTATATGTGATGGTCTACCGTGATACGGCATTTGGATTCCGATTTTAGAACCGGCCAGGTTTGGAATTTCTGTAAAGAATAACTTTATTTAAAAAAAAAAAGAATAGGTTGGTATACCTCCGCGAACCAGGTTTTTAGGTAAATAACCAGGTAACCAATTCGTGTTCAACTTGAAAACAGAATTTTATATATGCAATTTAAAGTTTTGGGAAAAACCAACTTATGTCATACCTGAGAAAGTTTATATTCCATTGCAACTACTTGGGACATTCTTATTACAAACAATCACTCAAAAATCAACTTAGACTACAACATTAAACTAGACAGTTGAATGAAAGTAAATTACCTATGATTTTGAATTCAAGTATATACATAGAGTTTTATCTTTGATTTTATTTTAAGTGTTCTAAAAGAGTAAGTATTAGTAATTTTTTTTAGGATTACAAACAGACACTCAAAAAAAAAATATGTAAAAGCAGATTTGTTTAGTCAGATATTACATTTTCTTTTTTTTTCTTGAGTTTGACTTCCAGCACCCTAATTGCGTAACACTCTATCAATCGGAATCGGTTTCATTTTGACAGTTCAACAACATTCATTGCGTTATTTACGATGTCGAGAACATAAATTTTTCGAACATATGAAGCAATGGATTAGCAATTTGCTTCTTTCTTTTTCAATTAGGGTGCTGGTCGGCAAAGTGTTATTGGGTTTTGCAATCTGGAATTTCTCAGTAGTAGCCCGGAGCCTAGATTTCTGCCCATCATCACCATCATAATTTTAGCCGAAAAGACTGCTGGCCATAGGTCTCCCAAAGCACCGCCACACCGACCGGTTCTGTGCTTCCCGCATCCAGCAGTTGATGACATAACTGGCGAAATGTGGGTGTACTATAGGTATACCTCTGTCCAACCCTTCGGGAAAACAAGGCGTGATGTTGTTGTAAGGGGCAAGCGTCATAGTAGGCTGCGAAATTCAAATTTTGTTACGTTTTTTCCAATTTGCAAGTAAAAATTCCGTAGTAAATATGTATTTATAGAATTATGATCATGAGAATCAGTAATACAACTCCTTAAGTTATTATAATCTTCAAATGTCAAGATTTCATGAAATAGTCATTCATTATTATCGCGCGCACGCAATCACACACACACACACATAAACCTCAAACATTCATAGAAACCTCACAACATACTTTTAATTTTTAATCGTTTTATTTATTTATTTTTACTACTAATTGTTTGAAACTTTTGTTACTTGCTGTGATATCAGTTGTAAGCTATCAAATATGTAACTGTGAGCAGGTGGGGACCTGGTGACCTGTATTACAGGTGTTACTACCTACCACAGGCACCAGCGATCCACAATCAAAAATTGTTAGCTGTTTCTCGTGTGTAAAATATTGTTTGTATTTTTTTGGCTTGTGGTGAGAAATAAACGCATATTATTATTATTATTATTAGGATCACCTGTTCTTAAAGAGGTGTATGGATCACTTTAATGATTATAATTATGTTAATACATACTTGTTACGGCCGCGAATTACATGCTGATCAACGTACAACCTAATACTGACTTGTAAATTGCAAAAAACGTTAGAATTTAAATTTCGCGGGCTACTCTGACGCTTTCGCCTGTATTAAATTACATTTTCAATCTTGAGGCTAACTATGTTTGTTAAAAGATTTAAAAATAATAAAAGGCAAAGGCAATACTCACACTCTGAAAGTCATATCTGACAGTCTGCAGAATTGACATGTACTTGTACCTATTGGTACATTGAGACAGGTCTCGTGTCTTCACCAGGATTAGACTCGTATTCTCCTGACCTCGGACCGTGTAGTCCACGTTACATGAGCCGTGTATGTCTTGCTGTGGGTGGAGAAATGTTAGGTTAGTGATTGGAGGAAATTGTTACGCTAATGGCCAAAGTTTCGATTGTAACATGAAACAAGAGATTTGAGATTATAGACATTAGAAACATTGACATAAGGTTTAAATTACAATAATTGACGCTCACTCACGAAATGCAAGAATCATATAAGTTCTTACATATTTAAACACATATTAAAAATAAGAAATGTGTGGAACAAACTTTTTTTTGTAAAGGACAAAAAGAGTATTTATGTTACTGGCTAAACCCGATTTCAGGCCAAACTAGCTTGTCCTAGGTCAAACCGGTTTACTAAGCCAGGGCACCCCAATCAAATGGGTTAGGTTAGGTTAGAACTGTGACAAACAGCGCGCGAGCCGAGCGAGCGAAGCGAGGTTTGGCCTGAAATCGGGCTTGGCCGGTAACATTAACACCTATTAATGAAATTCAGAACGACTGACGTGACAAATTGTTGGTCAAAATTAAGCATATGGATGTATGGAAAAGCTGGAATGGGCTTGTATCTTCTATTGTATTTCTGACCCTAAGTCACAGGATCACCTAGTTGAGGAGTCTGGGTTTACCCTATCCATATAAAGATTTTTGTTAAATAACAAAAAAAAATCTGTGTTATTCATACCTCAATACCCTTAAAGTTGATATCAAATCTCTTCATGGTGTTCTGATAGAGTGCCAGGATGCCTCTCTTGAAGTTGAGCACCCAATCCTCTTCATCTGGCTCCGGGCATAACTCTGATATGATGCCATCATGGAATGAGAATCTGAAAAGGTAAACATGGTTTGTTTGAATGTAAATTACTTATTTTGGTGATTATGTAACCAATATTATTCTGATATGTATGTAAAATGGCCAAAAAGCCTTTAAGTACATTGGACTGTGGACTGTCATCAATGAACACGTCTACTGAACTCAGTGGCACTTGTAAACCAGCAATAGTAGGGTCAAGGGTGTAATTTGGTCTACAGCAGAAATTAAGTAAATGAATTGTTTATTCTGTAAAAAGAATATAGGAACAACTTTTACACATATTTATAAAATAAAGTAAACTAGATGAAGTTGCCATTTCTATATTTCTACCCCTGAGAAGAAATGGCGAAACAAACTCAGACATCAGTCTCTTTTAAAAACCTGACCAAATTAAATCCTGCTTTTTACTTATGGGTATCGCCTTAACGAGAGAACATTGTTCAATAGTATTTAATACCACACATTTCTTGCGAATTAATGAATAAGTATGCAGATACAAAGAGAATGCCTATGCCAACACTGGATAAATTTAGGATAACATAGTAATGATGATATAAATACAAAGCCGTATTTAACATAACTGAACCTACCTGAGATCAAACAGTGACACAGCGTGAATGAACTTCTCGGCTCTCTCCACTGGATAGTTCTCATCCTGATCTATAAGGGTCACGTCTGTCAGCTGCAGCAGACCCTCGCAAGGAGTTATGAATTGGATTTTTGGCTGAAAAAAACAACAGAAAAGGTTATGAGATTTAAGTAAAGGATGGTAGGTAATCTTAATTATAAACATGCCTAGTCAAAATAGAAAAGTCAATATTTCATTTTAGCAATTACTTTTGTAGGTATAGTTCGTGTCATGTACATTTGCTGCTCTGAAACCAGGCTATCCGATTCCCGTAGGCGCGAACTTGTGGACGGCGAGCAATAGGTAGCTCGCCGTCCGGTAAGGACCAGGCCCGGGTCGACGGCGCGTTGTGTTCCACGCGCGCCTCAAAGAGATGCCAGCACCAACTGATGGGGTCCGCTAGGGCTGATACCTGCCAGGGTTGTGGGTTGTTTGAAAGAGTTACCGTGACCCTGGCACAGGCAACTCATGTAACACGGGTGGCTTTTAGTCAGTAGAAGTCTGACACGCCCTCCCGCTCTGGCCTAGAGCTAAAAAAAAAAGACTATCCGATGCGCATGGTATGGCGCGCTGTAGATTTTTCTTATAGTTACATAAACTACATAATAAAAATAAAAAAAAGCAGGGTAATCTATACATACCACAGCTCTGACATCCAATGTGGAGCGATTATTACTGGAACCAGCGAAGTAGGTCTCGACATTGACTTTGTACTCATAGTGGTAGATTGTGTCTAATAAATATTTAAACTTTTCCGATTCTGGAAATAAAAAGAACGTTAATTATAGGTGATAAATGAAGAATTAAATCGCTAGGATTTTGGAATGACTTTCCAAGTGAGGTTGGTTGTTGTAAAATCATGACTTACTTGCACACGTCGGTGGTCCACAAATGTATGGATCTTTCAGTGCATCTGTGAAGAAGAAATAATGCGTTTTAAATGTTACATTTATAATATAATTGTGCAAACAAAAGTACCGCTTGTTTACAAACAATATGCTGTAACTGTCAATGTCAACAAGACAGAAAACAACGGGCAGTTTGTGGTTGTGGTAGTGTTGCCTACTCCAATAGTTTAGAATTAGTATTAGAATTTCCACGTCATTATAGTAAATAACGGATATAATAATAAAAAAACCGTAATATATTATTTTTTGGCCTGTTTTGGGTTCCGTACCTCAAAAGGAAAAAACGGAACCCTTATAGGATCACTCGTGTGTCTGTCATTTGTGTCCGTCTGTCACAACTCCGAATCTAATAGACCGATAAAGTTGAAAGAAACGTATGAATTTCTGTGACCCAAACAAGGACGTGTAACGTAAATAAATGAATTTTGAATATGGGGTCAATTTTGCGGGGCAAATAAGAAAATTAAAAAAAAAAGTTTAGCAACCTGTACCGTGTGACATATCAAATAAAAGGACACTATGAGGATATCAAATATATATTTTTTTTTATAATTTTGAAACTAATTATTTTAAAGTTATACCCCCCCCCCCCCCCTTATCCCTGAAACTACTGAGCCTAAAATTTTGAAAAAAGTACTGAAATTAGTAAATATCATACCTATAGATTGCAGGAAAACTTATAAGAAGTCTATGGTCTTAAACTAACATGGTAAATCTCTAATTGTGCGTACAAACTTAGGAGAACATGTTTTTCAAGTACACAATGTTAAGTTTGTTCTTGGGATAAATTCAGCCCAACTACGGAACCCTTCATTGTGCGTAGTCCGACACGCATTTGAGCGGTTTTTTATATTGTTTATCGTTTAATTTGATCTGACCCACTCCCGTGGGTGTTAATTAGTTACCAGCGGGTCTTGATTATACAAGGTGTATTTTATGTAACGCACAAACTCTTGGGGTCTTTGTACTCAAGTCATTATTATGTTAGTAGTTTTCGATTTTTCGATTAAGTATTATTTTTTCTTCTTTTTTTAAGTATATTGGCGTGTGCTAGCTGACTTAAATAATTAAATTTAATTTAATGTTTGTGTTGCGTAATGTACTGCATGTAATTTGCACAGTGTTGTACCTATATATATATATATATTTAACTGAACAGATAGCTGTGCTGCTGAGGAGTTTGTTGCGCCACTTCTTCTCCTCGGCTAAAGCACTAGGAAGTGGTGAAGGGCGGGCATTTTGGGGGACTGTCTTATGTAATTTTGACGTTCGAAAAGTGCTGATTCTCAGCCTAGTTTGAATAAATGACTTTTGATTTTGATTTTATGAACAAAAAAAAATAAAAAAATACCCGTTCCTACATTTACCTATTTTCGCATAACTCGTCAAAATGTAGGGAACAGCTGATTTTGTCGCGATTTCAGGATTGGTCCCATAGTAAAAGTTGTTCATAATGATGAGTACAATGACCCCTTAACAGGTTGTGCGTTATTTAAGCTACAACTTGTATATCAGATTGATAATAAATGCTAACAAATGACAATCAGTGGCGTAGCTAAAGAAACCCCGAACCCGTATAAAAATATGTTGGGAGTCCTTTTTACCCGACTGCGCGACAGCAAAGACAGATTTCCAAAAGTTTTTATAAAATACTAGCTTTTGGCCGTGGCTTGGCTCGCGTGGTTGCCGGAAATTATCCCACGGTAACGCACTACCGGGATCCAAAGTATCTAATGTCCTAATCCAGGTCTACCCATGTGCCAAATTTCATCCAAATCCGTTCAGCAGTTTTAGCGTGAAAGCGTAACAAACAAAAAAACTCACTTTCGCATTTATAGTATTATGAAAAACCGGTCTACTCTAGAATCGCAAAATGTATTAGGTACTTAAAAAAAAAAGAAACTTAACACACTAGGTACTAAAGTTTCTATAATAATATATTTCGATCATGATTTAAAGGACACGTGACGCCATCTATTATCATGAGAAAGTTATTGTTGTTTTCCTCGGGCACAGCACTTTTTTCGGGATGAAAGGTACCCTATGTCCGTTTCTGTACACGTGACAACGTATATGCAATATTTCAGGATGATCTGTTCAGCGGTTTAGGCGTGAAAAGGTAACAAACAAACATACAAATTTACTTTCGCATTTATAATATTAGTTAGGATAGCATCGTGAATAGGGAGGTTAAGCTGTCATTGTAACCTTACAAAGAGAATACAAAAATGAGCTAGACAACTGGAGCATCCTGACTGATGAAAAATCATAATATCGAGGGTTCACGGGCTACTTGTATTAAGCGACATGTTTGGAACTTTACAGGAGAGCATTTCAAAGTTTCATTATTCGGAAAAATAACATTGTAAAAAATTATCAATATTTTTGACGAAAAATTGACCTATCGACGGTTAAGAATCAATAGTATCTATCTCTGTTTTTTACGTTTTTCACTTTTTAATGCAGGTAGATACGATTATAACTCAATATCGGCCATGATGTCGCTTAATACAAATAGCGCGTGAACCCTCGATATATAATTGAAAAGCGAGCAAAGCTAGCTCAAAAAAGGATGATTCTGGATCGAGATTGGTTAAGTTTCTATTGATTGCAATGAAAACGTAACCAACTAATAAGCAGCTTCTGTCCAATGTCTTTTTTATGTTATGTACACCTATAACTTGTGTATACATTAGCAGTAATACATATCCTAAATACTTTTGTAAACCAATGTTGAATGTATTTACTGTTGGTCTTCTTTAATATATAAAGTACCTAATACCTTTACTGACTATATACTAAGAGAATACAAGCTAGAAAATTGGAGCATCCTGACTCTGACAGGCTAGAATTAATGACTGCTAGAATTTTAAAATTTCAAATGTTCATTAGGTATTCATACATTACGGGCCTCTTATCAATAAGGATTTGAGGTTTTAGATAATATTTTACGAATTTTTGCTTACACACATGGCGGGCTCCTGTAGCTTGGGGGTCTCGTATCATTGATACAGCTGATACGGCGGTAGCTATGCCCCTCTGAATTATGTATGCTGCAGTCAATATAAGTGGTGCTAGCAGCACAAACCGTACACGATTGCTTTTCCATAGCATCGAAGATTTTGTTACGTTTGAACGACTACACTAATCATACCACGTTATTTAAATGAACAGTGTATTTTTTTTTTTGGGTGGGAAATCATCAAATAACTTCTCCCGCTCTGGGTGGAGCGGGAGGGCGTGTCAGACTTCTACTGACTAAAACCCACCCGTGTTCCTTCAGTTGCCTGTGCCAGGGCCACGGTAACTCTTTCAAACAACCCGCAACCCTGGCGGGAAATGAATAGTGCATGCCATGACAATTTGAACAGGACAACTATCTCCCGTCACGAGTTTACGACACAGTGGGGACACTCGCAGACTCACTTACGCAGCTTTTTGTTTTTAATTATTGATACAAGTTTTATATAGCATTTTTTATTCTAAATATCGTACGTTTAGTTTATCGATATACGCTATCGTACATCGTATCATAGTCTGAAATAAATTAGTAAGCACCCATAATTATCGAACGGGTTGGCAACACTGGTTATACGTTAAATTCGCGATTTTTGTGAAACGTGAAACCCAGAATAAGGTTTTATTATTTGGTGATAGAACAATAAGAAAACGGAAGGACTAACATTGTTAATTCCTAGTTAGTGTGCGGGACAAGTGAAAACACAGACTGATAGTATAGTTCATAGTTTTAAGTATAACAGTTTGTCTTGTTTTGTATTTTTCTCGTTTAGTTTATGTTATATAGAAGCTGAAAATATGTAATTTGTTATATGTTTGCATTGTATAATATTGTTAAAATGTAAAAATTGTCAAATGGCTCTCGTTACGGTAAAGTAACGTCGTAGCTAAGCCTACTGCACCAATACCGACTTCGCGCTCATTGGTCGAAAAGTCCTGCGCTCTGATTGGCTGACCAATCACAGGGCTTACATTTTGTTAGCCGATAACGTATAAATTCCGGGTCATTTGGCGTATCGGTACAAACACCCGATATCTCGCACTCTCCAAACCGCAGTCGATAATCTCGGCGCCTGGTTTAGGAAGTGGAGAATCGAGGTCAATCCCGACAAGAGTCAAGCGGTTCTCTTTCTGAGACCGCGTCGCACTCGACTCCCCCCCCCCCGACCGATCACCATGTTCGGCAAGCCGATCCCTTGGGAGACGCGAGCCAAATACCTCGGTGTGACCCTCGACCACCACCTCTCCTTCGCTGAGCACATAAAGCAGGTGCGTTCGCGCGCCGCTTTCGCTCTCGGTAGGCTCCACTCCGTTCTGAATGCACGTAGCAAATTGTCACTTAGGTGCAAATTGCGCATTTATACAGCGTGCATTCGCCCCATCATGACCTATGCGGGTTCAGTGTTTGCGCACGCAAAACCTCACCTCATTCATAGGATGCAGGCCCTCCAAAACCGTTTCCTCCGAAAGGCAACGGGAGCCCCCTGGTTCGTTCGGAACGAAATCCTCCATGTCGATCTCGACATTCCCACCATCTCCCAGTTCTTGAAACGCAATTCCAAGCGTTTCTTCGACTCAGCCACCAACCATCGCAACCCTCTGGTTGTCGAGGCGGCTAGCTATGTCCCCTCTCGTATTAGTAAGGTCCGCCGCCCCAGGCTTGTCCTCTCAGATCCCGACGACCCCATAACTCTTCTCCAGGAGAGCAGTAGGGACCGTAGGAACAAAATCAAATCGACATTCCGACCTCGCCGCCGAGGTCCCTCGCGACGACCCCGTAATAATGGTCCTCCCCCCGTCCCTTGCTCGGGTATGATGTGCCAGCTGGTGGCGTAGCTGAGCCTGTAGCTTTAAACTCCCCTGATAATAATAATTCAAATCTGATCCAGCCTGTCCCATCTTGCTGTCCTCCCCCCAGCGACGCCCTAAGCCGAGGCCCGTTCCCCACAGGGGGAGCCCTTAGCGTGTAGTCGCTTAGTCTGTAAGTTTTTTGCCCCTGGCTGGAGGCTTTGAGTTTTTCTTAAGGCAGCCACAGGATAGTCCGGTTAAGTAGTCTCGACCTCTCTAGGTCAACTACGAGATGCCATTCACAAAAAAAAAAAAAAAAGCGTATCGGTACAGTTGGCGAGCAACAGTACTAAGAAGAACACTCCGAAATAAAGAAGATCTACAAGGAAGAAACTCTCCTGGTTTTATTCTTCACCAACCCAGCACACAAATGCGCCTATAGGGCACAGTTAGTGTACTCGATACACTTTCTGATAAGTACTAATAGTCTAGAGTCTAGAATTGATGTAGGTACTTATTTGGGGGAAAATTTGAAAAACAGTCTACTGAGTATGCGCCTGGAAAAATAGGAAGCGATCTACGTAACACATCCTTCATTAGCATTACAGACACAATATCGTGTCACAAGTCAGTCTTATCGCGAGAGCCCATTCAGTACCTACTTAAATATATTTGTAATTACTGTAATTAGGTATACCCCCATTCAGAATTAATGAACGTAAACACGTATTCTAGTAAGTAGATAAAAGTTGAAGGATTTTTTCTCGACAATGATCAGAGAGATTGTGCGGATTTACTTCATGGCACGATTCAATTGAAATGGATTGAAAGACTCTCAGGTAGATAAGTCGTATATCCTCATCTTCATATTTTTCGCAAGCCTACACGATTAGTCTAAAACCACCAAGACGATATAGAATCAAATGAAAGTCGGCCGACGTAGGTCAAACTTTGTTTTATTTTTTTATCATTGTTCAAAGTATTCGAACTCAGATAAATAATGAGTAGCCAAGAACCGTATACCGTCAGGCACGGAACCCTAAAAAGTGAATTAACCATTCACTTTTTAGGGTTCCGTGCCTGAAAAGTTTTTAGAGAGTTCCTAAGCCTCTGCTGTCCGTCCGTCTGTCTGTCAGCGGGATGTTCTCATGAACCGTAATAGGTAGACAGTTGAATCTGCTGTTACCTATATGAGTAGGTACAATGACCCCTACAGTGGTTGTGCGTTATTTAAATTACACCTTGTAGAATGTAGATTGATATCGTGGTTATCAAGGGCTAATGCCTGTTTTCACCAAACCTAAGTGACACTTAAATGAATCCTTAAATAAAGTGCACTGTTGGATTTTCAACGCTAGGCATACAGCGCCGAGAGTTGAACATCCAACAGTGTAATAGATAATATTTAGGGATTCATTTAAGTGTCACTTAGGGTTAGTGAAAACGGGCATTAGTCAATAGTACCATTGAGATTTGAGAGACTATGGGCCACTTAACAGAATCAGTGTGCTAGACTGCTTTACTGGATGATTTCTTTTTCGTCTTGAAAAAAATTGGGTACAATAGGAGAACGGAGTAGAAGCCTATGGCATACCTATTTTGTTTTTTTTTGTTTTTGCAATAGCTTAGATTCAAATTGCTCTATCAATAAACACTACATTTGAAGTAAACTAGAACAATAAAACCACAAATTTTGAAAAAAAATTATAGATCTTTCTAAAATATCGAAATTCAAATCATACACACTACGCAGTGTGTGTAGTGCGTATGATTACAAATAACAAAAAAAAGTTTTTTTTTTTACAAAAAAAAAAAAAACTCGGTATGGCATAGGCTTTTACTCCATTCACCTATTATGCCCCAGTTTTTCAAGACGGTAAAAAAATCACCCAGTGTAGCTACTTATACTTACACTTCTATAATCTGCCAAAAGCCGAACAAAACACTAGACTCAAGAAGATTAGGGCACTTGAATAAATAGACACTTTACCAAAGCAAGTTGACGTAAAATGTATGGGGAGGGTGCCCTATGTCCTTTCCCGTTATTTATGTAGCGTCATAAATCAAGGGATGATGCGCACAGATTTAGCCGAGTACATAAATAGTGAATTTTAGTGATACATATCACTAAAATCTCTATCTCCTTCTTGAATCTTGGGCCGTAAGTTATATTCACAGAGCGCATTTTGACTTTGCAAAGTAAGCGTGTCATACGAATTTTATGTTGAACTACGTATATTTGTGGAACTTTAATGTTCCTAAGTATTCATATGAAACACTTGCTCACATTCGCTTATACAAATAAACTACTACAGGAATGGCGATTTTGGCCAAAAGATTCTTGTTGGTCATAGATGTTGGTAAGCAATTGTGCAATTGTTTTGTGAAATGTATTGAAAATACAAGATGGCGGCGATAGTTCCGATTAACAAAAAAGAAAAAAAAAAATTTTTTTGCCAAACAGCTTTACGAGCTAGTATATATGAACATTATCTGCATAAATATAAGGTTCATATTGGTATGAATCGCTTACAGTTTAGCAGTGTGAAGTGCGGTCTGTGAATCTTGATCTTGCCAATAGAAGGACCCAGTGAAGCGATGTATCGTCAATATTGTAGGCAACCCACTATGGAATCGAATGACTAATAGTTTCAGATAAGATGGCGGAAATTAAAAAAAAAATACTGATAGTAACATTGTTCTGAGAATTTCTGGCTATTTCGTTATTTTGCCAGTTGAGCTGTTTATTAAACATCGGACGATGTGAACTATGTTTTTGTTGACTTGGAAATTCCACATTTTTAATAAATAGATACTTTGACAAACAAAAATAGACAGAGAACTTTAAATTAAACACTGAAAAATGTTTTTAATATCCATGACGTTGGCTTTATTTTACTGATAAAATGTTTGAATTTGATTTTGGGCATGTGGACCCCCCGCGGCTGAGGTTTACATGGCGTAATCTGGAGGTCAAATTTTTACACACTCTTCGCAGTAAATCAGGCTGTATTTCAGCAATAATGGGTCGAATGTTGGCATCCAAGTGATCCATTGTTTCTGGTCTATCGGCGTGGCATAGACATGCGACTTTACATGTCCCCAGAGAAAATGCTGTAATTGCGTCAAACCGCTCGAACGATGAGTTTACCATTCGCGAAATTAGTCGTTTGTCAGATGTTCCTTTCAGAAAATTGAGCCCATAAAAAATGAGTCTTTCAATAAATTAGGGCTTGGCGTCAGCCGCGGCGGTCACATGTCCGAAATTATATTCAAACATTAATTCCATAAAATGTCAACAAAGCCAATTTCATTAAAAAAAAAAACTTTCGATACCTAAGGAGATCGCCAAATAGTACCTAATTACCACTATGCACCTTCTAGGTTTATTTAACTTTCATCCATCGGGCAAAGAAGACCAAGTGAAGAAAGAAGACCTCGTACTTCGTTAAAACGTTAAAAGTTAAAGCAGCTTATCTATTTACGAAAGTCTTTGACCAGTGCGTGTTGCCAGTGATGACCTACGGTACTGGAACGTGGTCGCTCACAATGGGCCTTATCAGAAGGCAAAAGTCACCCAAAGGGCAATGGAGAAGGCTATATTTGGAGTTTCCCTACGTGACTGAATCAGAAATGAAGAACCCGCAGAAGAACCGAGGTAGCCCGAAGAATATCCAAACTTAAGTGGCAGCAGGCAGGACACAGTGCAAAGGGACAATACAGGCTAGTTAGATGTTCTGACATTTCACTTCAAGTAAAGAAGGCGAATGAACAAAAAAAATTAAAGAGACGCGTCCGATATCGGCTTTAAAACATTCTCTTCTCAGCTGCAATTGCCTTTCATTGATTCATTCATCCCTTTTGTAGCCCTAAATCTGATAAACAAGACTAGTATTGTCATGCTCTTGCAAATATCCCCCTTCAGTTCAACACCAATTTGGGAGTCACACTGCGATGGTCCAACAGACTGCCGTTTAAAATATTGAAATGTGTAACAGGCGCCAATGGAACAGCGGCTAACAGATCAATTTAGTTATTAATCTCATGGACACAGGCTGACTGACGTGATACAATACATCCCAAATTCAAAGCGAACTCTAAATAGCAAGTGACCGGATTTATGGTCGGTTATTGTCAACAAATAAATAATTCCATCACCACTCCTCACAAAACGATGATGGAAAATATTGTAAGGAAACCGGCAATGTCCTAGAACCAAAAAGTCGAAGACATGTGAGATCTACCAACCCGCACTAGGCCCGCGTGGTGGAATACGGCCCACTCTCTCTCGAAGAGGAGACCTGTGTCCCAGCAGTGGGAATATTATAGGCTGATTATGTATACCCTGATTAGAGAAAAGACAAAAGTTATTGATGTTCTTACCAAAATAGACCAACAAAAATGGAGATGGACAGGCCACATGTTAAGAGGCATTCAAGACTAGTGGAGTGAAATTGTGACAGAATGGTACCCCAAAGATGGCAAAAGGAACAGGGAAAGACTATATAGTCTTTCCCTGTTCACCTGTTCCCTGTGACCCCTGTGAAAAGGTGACCCCTTTTATACAGGGTGTTTGGTGCATCGTGTGCCAAATTGAAATGGTCGACTGGGGGGGTCACCTTCTATCCTTTCAGACCCCTAAACACTTCTCATGCCCTGTGACTTTTTTTTCATCGACTTTTTATTTTTTTATAAAAAAAATACCCAAATTTTGCATTCAATTACAAAATAAAAAAAATATGTAAGTCGTAGACTCTGAATTTTAATTTTATTTAGATGTGTATTGTATTACAGTACTTTTAAATTAAAAATTAGTGACATTAGCCATCTAGTTTTTTTTTAATTTACTCGCAAAGTTTCGGATTTCAATTAAAGCTGTCCATGTTACAGCTATTTACATGGCTATAAAAAAAAAACCAAAAGCGACCGGGATCTTCCAACTCTCTCAAAAATTCTCTAGTCTATCTTCTTGCTAGTGATGTGCCACATGTCATAAAAATCTTTTTACAACTTTGTAAATTAGCTAGAATAATTGTGAATCGAGTCACAAAATATTAAATTCCAAATTCAAAAGAAAAAAGTCTTTTTGCGTAATTGTTACTTAAGTAACAGGTAAAATTTGTTTTCTCACTCTCGCGAAGTAAAATCTATCTTCTATCTCTATCTTTCTTGCATAGCGTACCTAAACTAGTTTGAACAAACGACGAACTGCCACCGACGCGGCGACGCCGTCAATCCGTCATTCGTCAGTCAGTCGAGACATCACTGCCTCTGCTACCTGACGTGTGTGTTAGTTCACCGTACTCCGCGATTTTTTCATTTTGTTACTTTGTTTTGTTGAGTTTTGTTGGTTTTTGTTACGTTTTAACTTTTGGTGTTATTGTTAAACTTTGTTGATTTTTTGTTGTTGCAATGGCGACGTTCTCTAACGAGGAATATGCTGACATCATGATGGCTTATGGAGCCGCCAATGGTGTCGCTCGTGCAGCGCAACGAATTTACCAGGAACGTTTTCCTGGTAGACGACTACCTGGCCGCAGAGTCTTCCAAGACACATACCGACGCATACGCGAGACTGGCAGTGTCACTTTTCATGAACCAAGGGGCCATATTGTGCGACATAATGTTGAAGTGGACGAGAGAATACTGGCACTTTTTGAGGAAGACCCTACAAGAAGCATCAGAAATGTGGCAGCACATCTTGATATTTCAATATGGAAAGTGTGGAAAGTTCTTCAGCAAAACGAAAAACATCCATTCCACTACACTCCGGTGCAAGGTACGTAATTTTGAACTAACTTTAAACCCGTACACACTTTGTTTGACGATGCCTTTGTTTAGCAGGTAATGGGTATGACGTCACTACTTCCAGGTAGTGAACCAGCCCATACAAACGGTCCGACGCCGCCGGTCATTAAAAATCTCATTGTGCAATTATTTACTGCTCAACAGGAATTTAAAAGAGTTCTTTGTTTGTAGGTCTTGAGGGTGGCGACTTTGACAGACGAGTGGCATTCTGTCGGTTTATGTTACACACGGATGTGGATGATCCTAATTTCTTAAAAAGAATATTGTGGACGGATGAATCCAAATTTACCAAAGAAGGGATCCTCAATCTTCACAATCTGCATCACTGGACAAACAAAACGGAAAACCCACATGTTAAAAGGCAGAAATCTTTTCAAAGGAGGTTTAGTGTAAACGTTTGGGCAGGAGTCATTGGGAATCAGGTAGTTGGACCGCATTACCTGCCCGATAACCTCAATGGCGATAATATTTGGAGTTCCTTCAAAATGACCTGCCCGAATTAGTGTCCGAGGTGCCCGTATTTAATGAAAATGTTCCCAAAGTATTCCAGCATGACGGCTGTCCCGCGCATTGGCGTTTGACTGTGAGGGAATATCTTGACGATGTGTTCCCCAATGCGTGGATTGGTCGCGATGGCCCTATTGCATGGCCGGCACGTTCCCCAGACCTAACTCCGCTAGATTTTTATGTCTGGGGACGTGCCAAAGAGCTGGTATACGCCACGGAGGTTCCGACTAGGGAGGTACTACTTCAACGCATTGAAACGGCGTTTAATCAAATTAAGGAGGAAATACGACTTCGTACAACAACTGTGGAAATACGAAATAGATGTCGGGCCTGCATTCGCAATAGCGGCCAACAATTTGAGCAGAATATGTAAAAAATGATTAAAAAAATGTTAAAAATGCAATTATTTTTTATTTCTAGTAACCGTCCCCCCCAAAAAAGAGAGATACGAGACAGATTTTACCTTACAAGAGTGAGATAACAGATTAAATGAGTTCTTGAGGTATAATTTAAGTAAAAATATTTTTTTAAATCATAATTTCAAATTTAGTATTTTGTGACTCGATTCATGTGATTCTAGCGAATTCACAAAGTTGTAAAAAGATTTTTATGGCATGTGGCACATCACTAGCAAGAGGATAGACTAGAGAGTTTTTGAGGGAGTTGGAAGATCCCGGTCGCTTTTGGTTTTTTTTTTATAGCCATGTAAATAGCTGTAACATGGACAGCTTTAATTGAAGTCCGAAACTTTGCGAGTAAATTAAAAAAAAACTGGATGGCTAATGTCACTAATTTTGAATTTAAAAGTACTGTAATACAATACACGTCTAAATAAAATTAAAATTCAGAGTCTACGACTTACACTTTTTTTTTATTTTGAAATTGAATGCAAAATTTGGGTATTTTTTTTATAAAAAAATAAAAAGTCGATGAAAAAAAAGCCACAGGGCATGAGAAGTGTTTAGGGGTCTGAAAGGATAGAAGGTGACCCCCCCAGTCGACCATTTCAATTTGGCACACGATGCACCAAACACCCTGTATAAAAGGTGGGAAGACGAATTGAAGCTCACACAGCGGGTCGAAATTGGAAAAGAGTTGCGAGAGATAGGTCAACAACTCAGTGGGAGTTGCCAAAAGGCACACAGAACCACATATTAATACAGATGGGACACTTCGCAGTTTAGTTATGAAGCTACGCGGCGGGCCTATCTCACTGGGCCAATTCAGTAGGACTGCCGCGGTCAGAAGGTATAAGAGTTTCGTGTTAGAAAGAGAGGCAACTTGTCTGTGAATATAAACTGTAGGTAATAAGCGTTGTGCGACCTGCACCCTAATTGCATAACTCACTATCAATTGGAATCGGTTTCATTTTGACAGTTAAACAACATTCATTGCGTTATTTACGTTGTAGCGCAGTAATCTATACATATTAATAATTAAAGTCGCTTTTCGTGTCTGTCTGTGTGACTGCGCGGAGTATTCCCGTTTGAGCACCAAAGGTATTCCCATTTAAGCACCAATCAATATTTTAACGTGGTGCTCAAAGGGGAACAATAAAAAATATTGAAGTTTATTCCCTTTCGAGCACCTACGGTGCGGTAGCTTTTAGTGATGAGGTGTATAATAAAACATATCGATAATAACTCCTTTTTTTGAAGTCGTTAAAAATTGGCAGTACTTTTATTATCATATTAATTTTAGGAAACTAAATAATTATTATTAATATCACGATCAGCCTTATGTCATTTTCTGCCTCACTTAACACTCATGCGCACGAAGTCCCAAAGTATAAACCCCGTGCGCATGAGCGGCTAAGACAAATAAAAGAAATCACATTCCTCGTAACAACAGTATAGTCTTTATGCTTATTGTTTTTAACCGACTTCCAAAACGGAGAAGGTTTTTAATTCGGATGTTAATATATATTTTTCTATGTATGTTCGGGCATGACTCCGTCATATATAGACGGATTTGCAAAATTCTTTTTTGTTTAAAAGGGTAGGCTCTCGAGGTGGTCCCATTCCCACCAAGTTAGAATCTGATGAGAGCATCCCATAGAAATCGAGGGAAACCTTCAAATTTTATAGGCACACCTATAGTGATTTGGGTATTTTTATAGTAACTCGTGCATTTGCTCTCGGAAAGCACCACTTGATAAAGTGGAACTTATGATGAAGACCACAGATGGCCATCGGAACTACTCAACTACTACTACCTAAGGAACTACTCACTTACCTAAGTATTTCACGGTTGCGATTCGATTACTTTAACATGGTTGCTAAGCAATTTATGCTCGTCACAATGCTTAATAATTATGGTGATGGTGACTTCACCATCAGCTCCAGTTCTCCTGGGTCTTACTTGGAGAACTCCTTAACAATTAACGTGCCTACATCGGTATAATCGATAATATTTCGTATCGGTAATCGGTAATATTTTGTAAAAGGTGATGAACTGTTGACATTAGGGTATTATAACTTAGATTACAAACTGACCCACTAAAAACATTTTTAATTTAATTTCGGAAGGCGGTGGTAAAAAGCTAAAATACAGATCCAATGACACCGTCTTCTGAATTTAAAGTTATTTTCACTTTGTAGTGTTTTTTTGGGAGTCGTTTGTTTTTTTTTATTGTAAAAAAGTTTTTAGTGGGTCAGTTTGTAATTTATCTAAGTTACAATAGGCTAATGTCAACTGCTCATCACCTTTTACAAAATATTGCTTTTGGCGCGGTATGAAATTACTTTGTTCATAAGTTTTTTTTACAACTTTGACATGCTCTAACTTTGGATTCCCCTCCTACTGGAGCAGCTGACCCGCAGATCTCTTATGCAGTAAGGAAAAATCATTTTTGGTACGATTTTCAGCAGGTATAAAATTACTTTTTCAAAATTACGCCACCGTACTAATAGGTACATGACGTAGGTAGTTACATGAGATTTTGAACCCACTATTGTAATAACCAAGCCTGGAATTAATTAGGTTCACTAAAATGATCACAGACGGTCCGGCCGTCGAGATAATGCGTTCCTGACACCTGTCAGTTGGACAATTTCTAATAGTAATAAGGATTAAATTCGCAAAACATATTATATTCGTTAGTATGAAACTGACCGGTGTCCAGAACGCATTCTCTCGACCGCTGGGCTGTTAGGTATCCTAATTTTAGCTTCAATGTCAATTGTTAGTCAAAGTGAACTCTCGAATTCGTCATTCTCTTGCCCTTACCTATCCCAATTTAATTGTGGTTGGCGCAATATGGCTTTCTCGAATTGCGTTTCATAAAATTAGAATAGAAAAAAGGTTTAAAAATACCAACTTTATTGATATTTGCACAACTAATTTTCAACTTACAATATTAACATAACTCAAAAAGTTTTTATTAAAAAAGTAGACCGTTTAGAATTAAACGTTGATTGCGTTGCGGCGCGGTTTCATTGTAAATAAATTTCAAAGTTTAGAGATCAGCCGATATTATATTCTGTAAAATTCTCACAAAACAAATATACATGCAGACAACATACGTAAGGTTATACTTGCACAAGTTTAGACTTGCACAAGTCTGCGTGACACCGAATGGCTCAGATACTTGTGCTAATCATCCCACACGCGTTAATGTATACTAGTGCAAGTCCAATTTTGCACAAGTTTGTCGTAACATGTGTGGCCTGCATTAGGAAAAGTATCAATCTCTTTGGATCAGGTGTCATAACACGCTCACTTCACTAAATGGTAGCCATACACGTTACGAAATACTTGCGCATGTTTAGACTTGCGCAAGTATACAGTAACGTGTGTACATTGCATATTGGTGCAAGTCTAAGCTTGCGCAAGTAAATCGTAATGCAAAGCTTTGACGGTAAGATTTTTTACAGAATATACCAGCAGTTCTAATTTAGGTTTAGAAACATGTAAATAATAAAATAGTTTATAGACAATGCTGCACATCTAGGTAACGTAGGAAGGTAGATTTTAACCACAACCGCCAAGGCGACACTGAAAGACGTTCTTACTACCAACAATCTGTAATCTGTGTTATTATTAGCCAAATTTCGAGTTTAGATACCTTCAAATGAATTTCAAGTACATATAAGGATGAGAACCAATGAAGAAGATTTACATATCAGAAGATTAACGTACTGAATGGAGGTTCAAGTACCTATAAGGGACCTTAATGGGTACAAAATGTGTGCAAAATTCTGTCATACAAATCAACGGTCGATTTTTTTCTTATTTACAAATTATTATAAGGATAACTATGTAAATTCTTAATATTATGTTAAAAAAACCGGCCAGTGCATGTCGGACTAAGCACAATTAATGGTTCCGTAGTTGAGATGAATTTATCCCAGGAACAAACTTAATATTGTGGTTGAAAATTGTTCTCCCATAAATTCCAACTGCAAATGTAAGTTTGTACGCACAACATTGAGAAATTTACCATGCTATTTTAAGACCATAGACTTCTTATAGGTTTTCCTGTAATCTATAGGCATATAAGTATTTCTGTAATTTTTTTCAAAATTTTAGGCTCAGTAGTTTCGGAGATACATATTTGGTAAATTTTCATGTATTTTCTTAAATAACTATAAAATAATTTATTTTAAAATTATAACAAAAATATATTTGAGACCCTCACAGTAAGCCCTTTCATTTGATATGTCACACGGTACAGTTTGAATTTTTTAATTTTCTTATTTGTCCCCCAGAAGTGACCACCGTATTAAAAATTCATTTATTTACGTTACACGTTCGTATTTGGGTCAAAAATATTCATATATGTACCAAATTTCAACTTAATCGGTTCATTAGATTCGGAGCAAATTAGCTGTGACAGACGGACAGACAGACACACGAGTGATTCTATAATGGTTCCATTTTTTCTTTTGAGGTACAGAACCCTAAAAATGAATAAAACGATCCACTTTTATAGTCAGTTACTGTCAATCTTAGGCTATCTAATGAATGAAAGAGTCTCCTAAGATATGCTATAAAGACTATACAGTTCGGTATTGGTCAAGAATTCAATATACCTAGTGGATCCGTATCTGTCGCAGTAGGATGGTTGTAGCCGTGATATAGTTATATCCCTAGGAATATAGCTATATACAGTAATAGCTATATACCGTAATATTCTAGTTATATGAAAATTGTCAGGGTGTTCTATTTGTTTTAGTGTGACCAATTTCGATGTAGCGGCCGCTGCTGCCGCGACACCACTCGCTTCGCTCGCTCGGCTCGCGCGTGGTTGGTCACAGTTCTAACCTTATCTAACCTATTTAGTCAGAGTGCCCTAACAGTTCAACCTGTTACTAGATCGTGATTCCCAGTACTTTAGTTACCGCTTTCATATAACTATACGTATATTACGGTTTATAGTTATATATCCCTAGATATCCCATCATCTTACTGCGACATCTATAGTCTATACATATATCCAATGTAATGATCTAATGTTAAAGTTCATTGGAGGATTATTGCCTTGGTTCTATCAAGGTCTTCGAGCAGATAGGGAAGATTGAAGTTCTGTTTTGTATAACATGGATAACACGGAAATGTTAAAATTATAGAAGCTCTGTCACTTATTGACAAAGACATGAATGATGTAACTTAAACAACGTGCTTAGCAGAACTGACAAAAAATTAATCTGATGAAAATGAGGCTTCAAATGAAACAGCATGATAAAGAAATAACTACAGCTTTATCGCAATATTCGCAATCTAATCAATTTGAATTTGATCACAAAGAAGATTTCGAATTTGGAATTGGCAACAGAAGCTTGGTATCTATGTGTAGTCACATTGACAATACAAGTATAGCTAGCACTAGTATAGGCACATAGGTACTTACTGGGGGATCCATAAACAGATCCTGTGACGCACAAACACAGAAAAATCACACACAAAAACATGTTGCACATCATTCCATGTTCGACCGTTTCGTTCCCTCTCTGAACACCAAATAACACGACACGACACTAAGATTCCTTATCTAAGGGTCAAAGTGTTAGGTCGGGACAAACAATTATTATCAAGTAAATTATCGACGTTACGGAACTGTGGATGTATTAATTACAAATTGTTGTAGAATACTGTACGATGCAAATTGTGCGGCTGGTTGGAGGGAGACGTAAGCGGATATAAGGGATCGAGTTACCGACCGGTTGGTGTGAGACTGAGGTTGGGACCCGTATATTTTAATGATGTTTGATTCTTATCCTGTTTTGTTACTTATTTATGATTTGTGTTACTTTGGCGTCCAGTACTTCAAGTACTGCATTTTTTCGTCTATGGTTGCCTGTCAATAAATAAGGAACTTCATAGACGTGCTTACGTTTATTCAGAAGTAAAATAAATGGTTTGAAAAAGTATAGCTGCTCTCTGATGAAGACAATGCTAGGTATAACTGGTTGATGGGACTGACCCTGTAGGATTTAAAGCTAATTAAAATGCAGTCACGCTGTCATTAGAACAAAAAACAATTAGCATTACCCCAAAAACAAGGACTAAGTACGTAATTACATTACTGGGATTATTAATCCGTTTGTCTTATGAATGAGTTCGCTCAGGTAATTTCTGGCACCGCGGTAGTACTGTGCTCCATTTTCCAGGATATAGGCATACAAGGTTTCTCAATTTTGTTTGAAAGGTCTGCTTGCAACGCATCAGCACTCAACGCAGCAAGTGAAGTTAGCAGTTACCAGTTTCCATCAGGTGGCTCGCGCGTATCATCATCGTCATCATTGAAGGCCTGCGGGGTAATTGCGGAACATACTTACAATACCGCCGACGTATCTTGGCGAGTCCGAACTTCGCGTAGAAGGCTACGCAGTAACATTTTTTAGGAACCAAATTGTGACATGGACACAAATGGAACGAGTGTGAGTGAGAGAACATGCGCGAAAGCTCAGACTCGCCAAGAATCGTCGGCCGTAGTGTACGCCACCACATAAAGCTACTACAACCTGTCAAATATCTTTAATAGATTTTCAACTTTATCGCTAAAGCATTAGGTTCAAGGTGGTTTGGGAAAATTTTACAGTTTCGGGTAGCTTGATGTGCTGTCGTCTATACAATGGCGAATTTTGACAATTTAACAATTACGTACCTATTAATTGCGTGATTTACGTTGTCGATCCTTCATAAGCCTTCGGATTGTGATTTAACGTGTGTTACTGAATTGGGCTGCTGGTTCCATCCAGTACTGAGTATATATATAGTCCTTTCTTCTGTAGCATTACCTTTATGAATCCTAGTATTTATAAGTATTAGATGGCAATGTGGAGGAGCTCGTAGCTGAGTAATTACAGTCGCACGGGGCCTTTAGGTTAAGTTACGCTTAGGGGTTGGTCCGTGTATGGGTGACCATCTTTACATACCGAGAACCCTCCGTGCCTCGGAAAGCACGTTAAGCCATTGGTACCGGCTGTCATTCGTGGATCTTTGACAGTCGTTACGGGTCGTCAGAAGCCCGAAAGTCTGACAACCAGTCTTACCAAGAGGTGTCCTATTAAATTACCCAGTGACTGGGTTGTGGACGTCAGATTGGCAGTCGCTCCATGTAATAGCTGCATCCGGTTAGACTGGAAGCTGACCCCAACAAAGGCGGAAAAGGCTAGGCAGATTGAGAAAAGATGGCATTGTCTGATCATAGTGTAGTAGGAAAATCGATAGATAGGTTACTGCTTCACAATGCTGCTTCAGTATCATTTGTTACGACTGTTGGCAACACCAAGTAGGAATCCACCGGGTCACTGCATGATACGTCATCCATGCAGTAATGCTCTAAAATTGAAAAAAGTAAATGTGATAGTGATGTGTGTGTGTTGTGATGTGAAATGCTCTATAATTATTCGATTATTTTACATTTAGCTAATTCAATATTATAAACAACTTTAAATAATTACTTGATTGAATTTGGACCAACATTGAAAAAGTATAAATAGGGCAGAACATAGGTAATTGTGACGGTTAGTCTTGGAAAATACTTTGCGAAGAACATGACTCTGTTCAATAATAAACCGATTGTGTTAACAGTATTATCATTACTTCCACTACCAGAGGAAAGAAATTGCAAATTCCAATTAATGATCATCATTCTCCTGCCCTTGTCCCAATTTATTTGGGGTCGGCGCAACATGTCTTTTCCTTCCATACTTCTCTATTATCAGTCGTCATCTCGGTAGTCACTCCTATTTTGGCCATATCCACATCCACATTCATACTCAAACCTTTCCTGACGACATTTTCCTCATTCCTCCGCATCACATGCCCATACCGTGACAACAGATTTCCACACAACTTTTCAGTCACCGGTGTCACTTTCAGACCTCCTCTTACATACTCATTTCTTATTCTATCCATTTGTGTAACACCCCGCATCCCTCTTGGCATTCTCATCTCAGCTGCATGCCTTGATAAAATAAAATTAGCAGCTGAAATGAAATTGATAAAATTAAATTGATAAAATAAAATCAGCAGCTGTTCCCGTGATTGATGATTCAGTAAATGTGTCGCAATACGAATAAGTGAATGAAATAATAATCAGCTTTTAATAAAATTATTATTTGTATGAGATACATGAAGAGTTCAAGATCCTATGACGTGGTTTCTTCGCTTCCTTGTGATAAAGAGTAACTTGAGATGATAAAATTAAACTGTTCTATTTTTTGTTTTATTCCTACTTACCTACTTATTTTAAGTCAGCCTTGAGGAGCAATCTATGTCATCAGTGGTACGTCTCTAGGAAGTGGAAATATATGGCGTGGTGGAAGAATTGGAATCGAGTGTCCTGGGTTCAATCCCCAAGTCGGTCAAAAATGCTATCAGGTTATTTCATGAATAAATTCTTCTTAGTTTGTCGACGGCAATGTAAGTTGAGTTAGCCCAAAACTGAGCTCCAAGTGTATCGATTCGATAAGTATCAATTTTCATGAAAAATCAACAGTTTATAGTCAAATATTTGACCTGAACCTTTATTTAATAATTTAATCTAATCTTAAATTGTGGTAACTGGGTTGTGGAGGTCAGATAGGCAGTGGTTCCATTAAAATACTGGTATTCAGCTGCCTTCGGTTAAACTGGAAAGCGACTCCAACATAGATTTATGTCACCATTTTTTGACGTGAAAACGTCTTTTCGCTTGGTGTACTGGTGATAAGTTCAATATTTCTGAACGACAAAAACATGTATGTAAGATTTTAACCTAGAGTAACGGTTCAGCTTTCAAAAGATAGGTCTTATTTATAATAATTTTAAGGTACCAAATTGCAACTTAATCGGTCCATTAGATTCGGAGCAAATTGGCCGTGTCCGTCTGGGACAGACAGACACACGAGTGATCCTATAAGGGTTCCGTGTTTGCCTTTTGAGGTACGGAACTCTAAAAATGGTTTCGTTTGCAAGCCACTGGGTCTCTAATATAATAATAAAATGCTGAATGTCAGGACATGGCAGCCTTGTGTGGAGTAATTGCAATAATATGTACAAACTTTAGGAAGTGTGTAATGAATGCTGAATTGGTGATATTTCATTTATTTTACGAATTACTGGCAGAATTTGGAGCTATCTCACAGGATTTTAAACGATAACCTCTGCACCATAACATGTATAATTCGTCAAATGTTACGAATGTATGTAACCCGATCTTTCTTCTCTCATATCAGCAAGAAATGTATGACAAATAGCTCATAATATGCCGAAGAAAAAATATTAGCAAGTCAGCGAAGTACGACAACGTTCAAAGGTTCCACGAAAAAACCGAAATATACCGAATAAAATGACTATCCACCAATAGAAATTGATTTAAATATTCCCACCTAATTTCTTGTACAGGCTGTATCAAAAAGGTGGGGTATGACCATCAAACTGAACAACTTTCTCCATTGGACTTTGGGTCGAGTAGGTATTGACAATTGAGTAAGTATGGGATAACTGATAATTTTTTCGCGATTACGATGTTGCTCCCATGGACAAAGGTGTTCAGTTTGATGGTCTGTACTATGGTAATGGGTAAGGGAAAGGATATGCCTTTAAATTTTGACCACACCTTTCTGATAAGTACCCCTTTCTGATACATCCTGTAGATTGACGCAATATTTTCGTCACTTCCTTATTGGACTAGTCACATTTAATTCGGCAAACTTCGGTTTTTCCCAAGATAAACGATTGCATCTTTGAACGTTGTCATACTCTAGCGGAGCTGACTGCTTGGGATGAAATTGTGAATGTTACTTATCACAAGGCAGTCCCAGCCGTCTATGTGTTAGGGGTAGGCTTTCATAAAAGATAATAATCATGTGTGTGTAATATAATAACAGTATATTCTGTCAAGTACACTAGGATAAAAGTAATAACAGCTGCACGGGTCGATCCATCAGGTTAAGCTACACTTGCCGGGGTTGGCCCGTGAATGGGTGACCATCTTTACATACCGAGACTCCACCATGCCTCGATAAGCACGTTAAGCTGTTGGTTCCAGCTGTCATTCGTGGATCTTTGACAGTCAGACAACCGGTCTTACCAAGGGGTATCGTAATACCCATGCAGTAACTGGGTTTGGAGGTCAGATAGGCAGTCGCTCCATGTAAAATACTGGTATTCAGCTGCACCCGGTTAGATTGGAACTTGGAAGCCGACCCCAATGTAGTTGGGAAAAGGCTAGGCAGATTGATTTATTCTGTTACTGTCAAGTATACATCGTCATAATTGATTGTCGGAACAATGGAATGATGCTCTCGTAATCATTGTTATTAAGCTAATTACTGGATAGATAATGAGGCTCTAGTAAGTATAACTGCCTCTAGTTATGAAAAGAGTATGCTGTCTATAACTCAATTTATGTGTGTGTGTGTGTTACGAGCTTTTACTTAGCTTCACTAGTTTGGATTGTAATATTGAAAAATCGTCGACGAAAATTGAGGTTATACAATTAAACTCAATTGTCAAAATGAAAAACAAGCTTGTGGTGATTTTAAATGGCTAGTATTTAAACGATCGAATATAACTTCAAACTAACGGTGTCAAAAATACTGATTATGGCGTACTGAAATACTGACTGGGAGAATTACTGAGGGCGAACACAAATACTGAAGTCACCGTGACTTAAAAATACGAATTTGAAGTACGAGTTATTCAGAACGATCAGTATAAATAATTCTTAAGCGAACAAATTTCTATTTGAATAACTATTTTCCAGCTCACATTATATTCAACATCTGGCATAAATAGGGTGTCTCAATAACAGTGCACTTTTTAAATTTCTTGTAATTTATTTTTCGTGCAAGTGGCTACTCTGAAATTTTACAGCTGTCACTTATGATTGTTCCCATTATTAAAAATGGAGCGCTACACAAAAGACGAACGCGTTATTATTGTGAAAACCCATTTCAAAATTGTTACTTTACAAAGTAGATATGTTCCGATTAAGTATGGAATAAAATATCCGGCAAATGACCCCTGTTTTCGATGATTTTATGAATGAAAGAAATCGCACGGCGTTAAATCGCATGATCTTGGTGGCCAGTTGACATCAGAATTTCGTGAGATGATTTGGTCTGGAAATCGTTGCTGCAATAAATGGATGGTTTCATTCGTGGTGTGGCAGGCGGCGCCGTCTTGCTGATACCACATGTCATCCTGATCCATGCCGTCCAGTTGATGCCACAAGAACTCCGTTATCATGTTCCTGTAACGATTGCGAGCGGTCTCAGGTTCCCCATTTTTGAAATGGGTTTTCGCAATGATAATGCACTCTTCTTTGTGTAGCGCTCCATTTTTAATAATCAGAATAATCATAGGTGACAGCTGTAAAATTTCAGAGTTGCCACTTGCACGAAAAAAAAAATATACGAAATTTAAATAGTGCACTCTTATTGAGACACCCTTTATTTTATTCCAAGAGTTCTGCCTTATATTCTAATCGAGGTGTTTCATATGTATATCATCTTGAGCAATGACACAATAAAACCTTAAACTGACTTATAAAATAACTGATTGGTGTCTACGTATAGTCGACAGCACATTAAGCTTCACAATACGGTATAATAACTTACTTTAAAAAAAGTAAGAATCGACAGGCGGAGAGGGGCGGAAGGGGGTGGGGGGAAGAGTACCCCTTTTCCCCTGGCACCACTCCCATGAAAAGGCAATGCACCGTTTTTGAGAAAAACCAATTATTGTAACCTAACCTCAAAACACTCAACGTGGCACAGTCGAGGGAGGCCCGGTCGAACCGAGCCCGCTTCTGGATGGTTTATAAAAAAACAACCACGAAGGGGTTCTTCTAACCTAATATAGCCTCTTGACTGATCATACGGGCGACTCAGGCACATGGCATATAAATGAAATAGCACTTATATTAGATGACAATATGAGTGGCAATTTTAGTTTTGACCAGTTATTGGATCCCTGCACACGCGGTTATTTTGGTACCTTTTAAAACATTTCTGCATAAATAAAAACAATTATGAGTTCCTGTTCAATTAAATATTGTAGGAAATCATCTAGAACATCCACCTATAAAAAAGATGGCATAAGTTTTAATCGGTAAGTAAAATATATTTATAATTTAATAATATTATGAATAAATGCAGGGCTCAAGCAAAACTGGTTGTTTGCGTAAAATGGCACAAAAATGTATACCACGTTGATGTCTTTTTAAAAGTCGTTTTCTCTCACTTTAATACGTCTGTACCTTTCTATCTGTAGTAATGCTGTAGTGTTATGACAACTTCAATAACAAAGTCGATATTAACGATAAAAATAATAATCGATGTTTCCTAATGGTAACAAAGTAATTTTACTTAATGTTTACATTTAAGGTTTCCAAATATTCCGGAACTGATAGAAAAGTGGATTAAGGTCAATATGGGTAAGTGTGACATACTTTTCACAAAGTTTACTTTGAACATAAAAATCAAAACGTTTAAGGATAAAATTTCAAATATCTCTTAAAGCAAAATGTAATAAGGTCCATAAAGGCCAGAAAACAATGTGTTTTGTACAATTTTAATCATTATTTGTTGGTTTTTAGGGTCCAAAATAAAAGTACTACGTCAGACACACTTCCCCAGCAAAACGAGGCAAGTGTGACTACATAATAAACTCGTGATAGACAGCTGTTTTTTAAATAAAATCTGCAAATTCCTTGATACTTAAGCATGTCAACCTTCATATTTTACTTATACTACTTACAGCGCTTGTTATGATAATTTAAAATAAAAAAAGTTATGGGGTAAGTGTGTCATATCAGGGGTTTAAAACATTTTTTTTTATAAAGGTTGAATTGAAAGAAAACACATATTGGTGCTTGATACAAAATATATTCATTAAAACAATGCCAATCAAAATAACAATGTCTGAAAATTAAAATTTGCGAAGGAGTTTCTAAAAATTATAAAATTAAACAAAAAATCAACATCTTAAACGTAAGCTGTGAAGTAAGTACTTACCCACTTACAGCAAATTTTCATAATTAAGTTAGTATCTGTCGAGAATTGAGCTTACGATCTACGACAGGAGGATTACTTTGGGATCCTACATAAGTCTTTAGAATATTCATTAAAAAAATAAAATAAACATAAAAAACAACATTTTCGAAATTGTATAATTGCACATTTGTGTGTTTTCTAAGTAGGCTACGAGTATCTGTCTAAAAATGCACTTAGGACCTAGGAACGAGAGCGTAATACTGTTTCGTTTTAGAATATTATCACATTAAAAATTATATAAAACAATTCAACATTTTCTAAAATATAGCACATTTTTATAACTAAATAAATAATAAAAACAAAAATAATAAATACCTACAATAAACACAATTTAACATAGACGCTCTTCCGCAATTCAATTCAGTACTTTCAATGCTTATCCCAAGTAAAAAAAACTTCAGGTAGGTAGGCAAGTACCTCTAAGTAGGTAATAATAATTAGTCATACATAAATGTTTGAGACTCCTGACTTGAGGCAAGTGTGACATAAAGACACACTTGCCCCAAGTAAAGTAGACACACTTTCCCAGGGTCAAGATTTTTAGATTATATTTTTAAAACTTACGTAAAACTTTTATTTTCAACAATACAAGTAAAATAGTTAGAATAACATAAAGTTTAACATATATAAAAAGAACTTACCTATGCGAAATTCACGGATTCGACGAAATCACCGAGATTTTTATTGATGAAAAACCATGCACCTCATTGCGTCACGTATTAAAAATTGTGCCATGTTACAAAACGGCGATAACTATAAAAGTGTTTGACTACGACATCTAGAATAGAAATTGTGAATCAATATTTTTTTTACTCATACTAACAGATGGCACTTGCTTCAATAGCTTAATCAGTTTTCGTAATATAAGGGGCAGTTACACTTACCCCGTAGCTACACTTACCCATATTGACCTTAATGCAGTTTACAGGGATAATTTGTTTCCGAGAATTTATAGTTCTTTCCGATATCGACAGGGATATTGCTATTATTTTTATTAGACATACTTTCAGTCGATTAAATTAGCTGATTGATTTAATTGAATAAAGTTAAGTTTGAAGTGTAACGTCAATGTTTTATTTGCTCCCAGTGAACAACCTATAAATATAGTTTAAAAAAATGTAAAATTAATAGACGTCGATTTTATCGATATCGAAAGAAAGAAAGAAAGAAAAGAAAGAAAAACAGTTTATCGATATTATTGTTGTAAAACTTGGAACATTCGTCCTGACATTGTTGCATCGGCCAATCACAACCGCTGTATTTTCTTCGTCCCCCGGCCCGCAGCGGTGAGTCGTGTGCCTAGACGAAATCGGCCTATCAGCTCTCAAGTGGTTTACTTCTCTTTGTTCTAACCTAACCTGTCCGAATCGGGGTGCCCCAAGTCCAGAGCTCACTTCGCTCGCACTTGCATCCAAATTCTCCTAGTAGCAGTAGTAACATTTCCTATTGTACACACATACAATCAGTGGGGCTACATTGGGGATTTACAGGTTTATTGGGTTTTTGAAGTCGGTTTTATTTTATTAAAGTATTTTTTGTGTTTGCCAAAGAGTGCACCCGAACTCCCACGCTGCCCAGCGTTGGCGCTTCGTCGCTCCGCCCCCTAAAGGAGAATGACCAAAAGTGGTACCAAAAAGTCTCACGCAATAAAAATTTTATAGTAATTATTTTCACAATTTTTTATGACATTGCCTGTCGGGGATTTTGTTTTTGAATAGGGAATTTAATTTAAAGTAAAAAAGTATTGATAATGTTTTACTCCCTATAAAAGATTATGATTTTTTTATCTATGGTTAATTGGCCGTTCACAGCCGGTCATAGAGATGTAGAATGCAAGAGAATCGATTTTTGATGAATCGACTAACTTGTAATTTTCAAGCCCTTCAAAAATAGGTGTTGCCTGGAGGCACCGCGTGGTGCCACCCGAAATGAAACTAAATCAATCTCGAATATTTTTCCTACACTGGCTGGATATGATTAATAGAGAGACGTTTTTTTCGAAATAGAGTTATTTACACATCGGAATCAGCACAAAAAGACGCTTCTACTAGCATTTTTAAATTGGCGTAAACTTAACGAAAACCTAATAATTCTTACTATTAAAACATGCATCTATCTGCCTTTGTATCTTATAGTTTAAACAGAACATTTTTTTTTTCTCCATTTCAGTATTTCTGTATTTACGTACTTGTTCCTTACGGCGGCAGAATTGAATTTCAATTACAATTCCTTACCATTGCCAGTGTAGGATAAATATTGGGCATTGATTTAGTTAAATCAAAAAAGACGAGGCGAAAGGGTGGCGCCATCGTCTGTGCGCTGTCATCAGTGCTTGAGTGGTGTTTTTTTTATATAATAAATAACTTTTACTATTAACTTTGCTTTCTTTTTGTCGAATAACAGTAACAATTAAGTAAAATCAGTAATGTTGCTAATTGAAACAAAATCGTTTTTCTTACTAAAGATTTATTATCGATTACGTCCCTAAATCCTAAGAGATCATCTATGGTTTGCGCTAGCGTCCGTCTGCGATTTTGAGAGTTGAGATTATTATAGTGTTAGCCGAAAAGTCGTTGACAAGCCGTTGCAAGGAGGGGATGACGGATGGCAGCCATAGCGCACCTATATAAGCCGCTACACGCTCATTTTCGCCCCTCCCCCCCGACCGATCACCATGTTCGGCAAGCCGATCCCTTGGGAGACGCGAGCCAAATACCTCGGTGTGACCCTCGACCACCACCTCTCCTTCGCTGAGCACATAAAGCAGGTGCGTTCGCGCGCCGCTTTCGCTCTCGGTAGACTCCACTCCGTTCTGAATGCACGTAGCAAATTGTCACTTAGGTGCAAATTGCGCATTTATACAGCGTGCATTCGCCCCATCATGACCTATGCGGGTTCAGTGTTTGCGCACGCAAAACCTCACCTCATTCATAGGATGCAGGCCCTCCAAAACCGTTTCCTCCGAAAGGCAACGGGAGCCCCTTGGTTCGTTCGGAACGAAATCCTCCATGTCGATCTCGACATTCCCACCATCTCCCAGTTCTTGAAACGCAATTCCAAGCGTTTCTTCGACTCAGCCACCAACCATCGCAACCCTCTGGTTGTCGAGGCGGCTAGCTATGTCCCCTCTCGTATTAGTAAGGTCCGCCGCCCCAGGCTTGTCCTCTCAGATCCCGACGACCCCATAACTCTTCTTCAGGAGAGCAGTAGGGACCGTAGGAACAAAAACAAATCGACATTCCGACCTCGCCGCCGAGGTCCCTCGCGACGACCCCGTAATAATAGTCCTCCCCCCCGTCCCTTGCTCGGGTATGATGTGCCAGCTGGTGGCGTAGCTGAGCCTGTAGCTTTAAACTCCCCTGATAATAATAATTCAAATCTGATCCAGCCTGTCCCATCTTGCTGTCCTCCCCCCAGCGACGCCCTAAGCCGAGGCCCGTACCCCACAGGGGGAGCCCTTAGCGTGTAGTCGCTTAGTCTGTAAGTTTTTTGCCCCTGGCTGGAGGCTTTGAGTTTTTCTTAAGGCAGCCACAGGATAGTCCGGTTAAGTAGTCTCGACCTCTCTAGGTCAACTACGAGATGCCATTCACAAAAAAAAAAAAAAATTTTCGCCCCTTTTTTCCGTGGAGTCAACATACTACGAAGAAACATCTGCCCGTTTGGATAGCTAATTCTGCCTATTCTAATTTTGTGCTGTTTAAATTTAGTTTTTTTTTTATTTGTGAATTTTAATTGTTAAAAAAAATAAATAGCCTTTTGATCGTTGTTATCATTCCTTTTTAATTTTTTTTTAATCTGTTTAATGTTATTTTGCTAAGATCAGAAGTGGGATATCACTCCCACGTGCCCTGATCGTTCTGCACCCTGAGTTAAGGCAAATTGGCTATTCAAACTTAAATTAATACACTACTGCGGGTAGTAAGTAGTGATTTTACATGGTAACGTATACGGTGAAAAAAAAAAAGATCTGGTGAGTACGTTCCAATTTGTTTAGTGGTTTATTGAAAAGAAGACGGTAGTGTGTTTATGATTTACATTCCTAAAGAATGTTGCTCTGTAGCTTGTTTTTTTTTTTGTAACTTTGCTTACCTACTTGGTTTAGCCTAATAATAAATAATAAGGTAAGCTTTTAAGTGATTTTCTCAGTAAGTAAGCTACTAAAGTATCCCCATACTACGCTAGCGCGTTAGTGGAAGTGTAAACATGCCTAATAATAGCCGTAAAAGCAGAAGTCGTTGTAAGAACCGTGATTCGCAATCTAGAAATCGTGATTCGAGTTCTGGTCATCGGAACTCGCGCTCTAGTCATGCTCGAAAACGACATAGGTCTTCTTACAATGTACTAACAGAACAAATGCAACAAATTCTAGATCGGCTGACATCATTGGAGGAGCGGCGTTGCTCGCCTCCGCCCCGACCATGTAAGGCGAGTGCGGTCGCGTCCCCAATGACGCCGCTGCAGCCGCGGGAGCCAGCTGAGACTACGGCAGAGTGTCAAGAGGCGGCGGCCCCGTCCTCGCCGGGTCGTTCCGTGAGCACTGTGACTAACCGCGATGCCGGTACGACCGAACGCATCATAGAGGCTATTCGGTCAATCAACACGACGGTGAGATCTAACCAATCTTATTATATTTCTAATTTCGATCCAAGCATCAACGATATAGACACCTGGTGCGAAGAAGTAGACCGTGCTAAGGTTTTAAATTATTGGAATGATAATGAGTGTTTGTCTCGAATTGGGAATTGTCTGAAAGGTGATGCTAGGACTTGGCTTAATGAGTGGGTCACTAATGACCGTAGCTGGAGCAATTTTAAGAAAGAATTTAAACCTTTGTGCCCTAGGAAGCCGGACATTGCCAATATTTTATATGAGGTCATGAACACTAATTCCGATAAATACCCGACATATGCTGATTATGCTCGCCGATCCCTACTACGATTGCGCATAGTTAAAGGGTTGAGCGACGAGTTAATTGCAGCAATAGTTATACGAGGCATTACGGATCCGCAAATTCGGGCTTCGGCTACTAATGCGAAACTAATGCCGAATGAATTAGTAGAATTCTTTTCGATTTATGTTAAATCAAATGTGCCAGTCCACAGTAATAAGAAATCAAGCGATACGTTACGTAATGATAGTTTTTCAAAATCGAATAATACACATACACGTAAACGGCGGTTTGAAGAAAGCAAATGTTTTTTGTGTGGCCAACGTGGCCATAAACAATCTAGCTGTCTTAAGAAACCCAAAGCTATTTTTAGTAATGACAATGGTCAAAAAAATAATACTGTTCATAGTTCACATACATCCGAACCGTGTAGTTTCTGTAAGAAGCCTGGTCATAAGGTCGACACTTGTTTTGCTAAACTAAAAGCTAGTTCTCACAATAGCAACAATATTAATCTTTGCGGGGAAAATACTGATAGTAAGAATAAAGATATTGTCGTGGCGGTAATACAAGGAATCCCCGTTGATATCCTTATCGACAGCGGTTCAAGCATATCGTTAATTTCTTCATCCTTGTTAAAACATTTTAAATGTGCACGCAAGCCTGCTTTCAGAGTTTTGAGAGGCATTGGTAGTCAGGAGATCGAGTCTACTTATTTTGTCACTTTGCCAATAGAATTTAATGAAATAACCCTAGAGGTAGACTTGCACGCTGTATCCTCTGAGTATATGAACACACCTATTATTGTCGGTACGGATGTTCTTAACCGAGAAGGTGTTACCTATGTCCGTACGCGCGAGCAACAATATCTCACTTGCGAGCCCTGTCTTATACACGATGTTATGTGCATTTCGCCGCAGGTTCCGATTTTGACTCCTTTAACTGGTCAAAATTTAAAACAGTTGCTTGAGTTAATTGATCAATTTTCAAAATTTTTTATTACCGGGACCGCAACTTCTACGGTCAATACTGGCAGTATGTCAATTAAATTAAATAGTAGCATGCCGGTTACCTATAGGCCGTATCGGCTCTCGTATCCCGAAATTTTGAAAGTTCGTGAAATTATTCGAGATCTTCTCGAAAAGAATATTATCCGGGAGTCTGAATCGGAATATGCGAGTCCCATCCTATTAGTTAAAAAGAAAGATGGATCTGATCGCATGTGCGTCGATTTTCGTAAACTAAATGAGATCACAGTAAAGGATCGATTTCCTTTACCGCTGATTGACGACCACATCGATCGGTTAGGCAAGCATAGGTATTTCATAAGTCTTGATATGGCTACAGGATTTCACCAGATACCGCTGGACAATGATTCAATACCACTCACAGGATTCGTTACACCAGAGGGGCATTATGAATATTTAAAAATGCCTTATGGTTTGGCGAATGCACCTGTTGTTTATCAACGAATAATGTCAAAAACTCTTTGTGGGCACCTGGAGTCTGGTGAAGTCCTGGTATACATAGATGACGTACTTATAATGAGTCACACAATAGATCAGGGTCTGTTGAGCCTTCGTAAAGTCCTTCAGACTTTGACAGACTCGGGATTTTCTCTGAATCTTAAGAAATGCTGTTTCCTATCAACAAAAATACAGTACTTAGGACGCACCATAAGTCAGGGTCAGGTACAGCCGAGCGAAGGAAAGATCCAAGCTTTGGTTGAGGCACCTATTCCAAAAACCGTCAAACAGGTCCGTCAATTTCTGGGCCTAGCAAGTTATTTTCGCCGCTATATAGCTTGTTTTGCAACTAAAACTGCCCCTATAACAAAATTAACGAAAAAAGGTGTACCTTTTGTTTGGGGTGCTGAGCAAGAAGAAGCACGGCAGGATATAATTTCACAGCTTACGAACGAACCTGTGTTAGCTATATATGACCCTGATTTACCTATCGAAGTCCATACGGACGCTAGTTCAGTTGGTTATGGTGCAGTTCTTCTTCAGACTCACGAAAAGGGATATAAACGGGCTGTTAGTTATTTTAGTAAGCGAACTCAAGGTGCCGAGCAAAGGTACCACTCCTACGAGCTCGAAACTTTGGCTGTTGTTAAGGCCTTGCAAAATTATAGACACTATTTGGTTGGCGTTCATTTTACAGTCGTAACTGACTGTAATGCTCTAAAAGCTACACAGAAAAAGAAAGACCTACTACCACGCGTAGCCAGATGGTGGATATATTTGCAGGACTTCAATTTTACACTAGAGTACCGTAAAGGCACCTCCATGTCGCACGCTGACTATTTGAGCCGTAACCCCATTAATGTTTGTGAAGCACGCAGATATCAGAACTGGGCTCAGATAGCACAAGCTGCTGACGAAGAAACCCAACAGCTTCTTCATAAACTGACGGACGGACAATTGGACTCTAGACATTATATTGAAAAGAATGACCTGCTCTATTATAAGTATTTTCCAGTGGGAGAAGATCCCAGACTTTTATGCTTTGTGCCCAAAGGTCATAGACTCAGCTTACTCAGAATTTTTCACGATGAGCATGACCATCCCGGAGTCGATAAGACGTTAGATCTCATCAGGAGACATTTCTGGTTCCCTTCTCTTACATCATTTGTCCAAAAATACGTGAGCCATTGTCTTATTTGCATAACGTATAAAAAGGTCCCTAGAGCCCCTCATCAACTCATACATTCATGGGAGAAACCGTGTAATCCTTTCGAGGTTATACATGCAGATGCATTAGGTCCTTTACCTCAGTCTAATGGTTATAGGTATGTACTAATTATTGTAGACGCTTTTTCTAAGTATTGTCTTTTATATCCCATGTTTAGTCAAGATGCTAGCGAATTAAAAAGACTCTTTACCAATGTAATTTCTTTGTTTGGCACTCCAAAATTAATTGTAGCAGATCGTGGTCGTATGTTTCAAAGTTCAGAGTTTACAAAGCTTGTAACAGAATTAGGCGTTGATGTGCACCTCATCACTCCTGAGATGCACCAGTCCAACGGGCAGGTTGAACGTTATTGCCGAACGTTATTAAACATGGTTCGCATAGAATGCAACCATCGACAAAATGAATGGTCAGACGTCATGTGGCGATTGCAGTTGGTTTTGAACATAACAAAACAAAAAACCACCAGGTTATCCCCCTTGAACCTTCTAGTCGGCATAGAAGCGGCTACACCACTCATACGTCACCTTGTTCGAGATGTCGCCCTAGAAAACTCTCATCCGAACCGCGAGGCATTGAGAGAAATACAAAGGCAGAGAGCCTCAGAGCGTATGAGGGTGAACCAGCATCAGCAAGATGTAACGGCTAACGCTGATCGTAGAACTCCTCGACTGTTTGATATTAATTCATTTGTTTTTGTTATTAAACAGGCACAAGCATCTGGCAAGCTCGACTCGGGCATGCGCGGGCCGTACCGTGTGGTCAAGGCGCTTCCTCATGGTCGATACGAGCTGCAGCTATTGGCAGGCTCCTATGGAAAATCGACCCAGGCTGCGGCAGAGTTTATGATGCCGTGGCGAGGGGAATGGACTCCTGACGCGTGTGCTGCGTTTTTCGATGGTAACTTTATGCTACACTTGCTGTTATGCTAACGTCGTGCCTATGTCATGCAAGTGTAGACTGCGTGGTATGCTAACGTAGTGCCTATGCCATGCAAGTGTTGACACTGTATGATATGCTAACGTCGTGCCTATGTCATACAAGTGTAGAGATCATGTGGTATGCTAACGTCGTGCCTATGCCATGTGGGGTTGTAAGATTTATGCTAACGTCGTGCCTATGTTTCTTACACTTTATTTTTTTTTGTTTTGTCTTATTGTAAAATTAGATGCCTAACAGTGATAATGCTGCTGAAATGTCTGCAGCGTTTCAGTTGCATTGTTCCTGAAAGTAATATCAAAAATATAAAAAGTAAACTTGAAATTACGTGTAGTTTTTGAAAATCAGAATAGTAAAACAAGTTGTTTGTGATTTCAGACGCAGACTGTAATACCGATGACGTGGAGTCCACGCCTGAGCGAGCTGACAGATGGAACAATGTGCCTTCTGGTGAGATGATGCCACAGCCCGTACCAAACGCCTCCAGTACTACAGAAGCCCTGCAGACTGAGACACAGGAGTACGAGGACGTCCTCCAGTCAGGAGAGGCCGTGTTAGCCGAAAAGTCGTTGACAAGCCGTTGCAAGGAGGGGATGACGGATGGCAGCCACAGCGCACCTATATAAGCCGCTACACGCTCATTTTCGCCCCTTTTTTCCGTGGAGTCAACATACTACGAAGAAACCTCTGCCCGTTTGGATAGCTAATTCTGCCTATTCTAATTTTGTGCTGTTTAAATTTAGTTTTTTTTTTATTTGTGAATTTTAATTGTTAAAAAAAATAAACAGCCTTTTGATCGTTGTTATCATTCCTTTTTAATTTTTTTTTAATCTGTTTAATGTTATTTTGCTAAGAATAGATTATTGTATTGTGTGATGAGAAGTAGAACTTGTTTGTACTTTGTGAACTTATTTCTGTGTATTTCATTGTGCAATTCAGTCTAGTCGTGGGGTTGACCGATGGACGCCGTGAGTCACCTGGCAAAATTGATGAATCAATTGTTCATGTGTTTATATCGACAAATCGTAATTTGTCCTAATATTAGCGGATTACGCTGTTTTTAGATCAATAATGTTCGTAGTGTGTGACGTAACAAAATATACTTACCTAGTTTTTAGGTCATTTTCGATTTTATAAAATAACTCCGAAACCCGAATGTTTTAGAAAAAAGAACTTTTTATGATAAGTGTACTCTATAAAAAACAAAGTTCGATTTTGATGCAGCTTGGTACGGGATTCCATACATCTATGAACATTGTCCTTTGTACGAGCCGAACGAATCATGATTGTTATTTTCACAAGCATATTATGCTAGAATGGAAAAAAAAATAACTCAAACAGTATTTATCGATATTCTTACCGCAGCTCACAAACACTCATTATTATGAACAACTTTTACTATGGGACCAAACCTGAAATCGCGATAAAAATCAGCTGTTCAGTACATTTATGTTAGCATAATTCGTCAAAATGTACTGAACAGCTGATTTTTTTCGCGATTTCAGGTTTGGTCCCATAGTAAAAGTTGTTCATAATGATGAGTAGATACTATGACCCCTTAAGAGTTTGTTGGTGTTTTACCAATAACGCTGTATAGTCACTCACTTAGTATTATTTTCGCCCACTCAGTATTCTTTTCGCCCAATTTAGTATTTAATTCGGCCACTTGGAATTTTAGTTGCTAGCTTAGATTAGGTAACTGTTTCCCACTGCTAGCAACTCATTTAACGAATTTAAAACATTCATAAATTATCGCCAGTTATGTAAATTTTTTGCAAACATAATTAAAGCCGCTCGGTTTAGTATTAAAGTATCTCATTAACAATCATTCATCATCATCCGGTTAATTATTCCCCATTTTAAATTGGAATTTCGGGTTAAGTATTCAAATAATCAAATCAAAGCACACGATTTGTAAGTAGCACTACAAATTGGCATCCACAGGAACGTTTTTTGATCCATTTGTTTACATTCTTAACCGACTGCAAAAAAAGGAGGAGATTCTCAGTTCGTCGGAATCTTGTATTTTTATTTTTTATGTATGTTCCTCGATTACTCGAAGACGTCTGGATCGGATAAATTAAAAAAATAAAGGGTATATTTTCTAGTTGTTCCCTCTCTTGTGTATCTGATGATGGAATCCTGGAGAAATCGATGGAACTCTTCAAATATTTTAGGCACATCTATAGCTACTTGGGTATTTAAAATAAGAGTAGTAACTCGTGTATTTGCTCTCGGAAAGCACCATTGTGGAAGTGATGATGAAGATCACAGATGTCCACCGGAACTACTCAATAATATGTATTACACGGGTTGCGATTTGATTAGGTACTTGCTGATGGTGACTTCACTATAAGCTCCAGTTTGGTAAGTACCAGGAGAACTCCTTAATTGACGTCACTGCATCTGGAAAATCAATATTTTGTAAAAGGTGATGAACAGTTGATATTAGGCTATTGTAACTTAGATAAATTACAAACTGATCCACTAAAAAGTGACAAATAAAAACATTTTTCCAAAAAAAAATTCGGAAGTCGGGGAAAAAAAAACTAAAATACAGATCCAAAGACATCGGCTTCCGAAATTAAAGTTATTTTTCACTTTGTAGTGTTTTTTTTGGAAAAAAGGTATTTTCATCAGACACTTTTGGTACACACCATACAAGCTAACATAACAGAATACATGTAACAATAAAAATGGCTGCATCAAACAAAAGATATCTAAATACGTAATTACTAAATACGTAACACTAAAAAAATATTTTAACGTCTTCTTTCACCTGAGAACTACTTGTTCATAGAAATGCATACCATTTCATATCTCTACAAAGCATTGAGTTTTACGCATTCTATATCCCAAGAAATAGTCCATTTAACGCCCCTAACACAAAACTATGCAAAACCGAGTCAACGATAACATTTTCATATTGCAAATTGGCATCAAAATGAGGGAAGAGACTCGCTATCCAGTGCCGACTTCCTATACGATCACCACCTACCTTAACCGTTCTACATTACGGTTTAATGTTGCTTGTTTGAACTGTGAGTTTAAGTTGGTATGCAGATTCTTAATTGGAGTGATCTGACGGGCCCCAGATGTCGGCGCTTTGTCAATAAATGCGATTGTGAGTCTGTCTGCACATACTATTAATGTAGGTATTGTTTGAACCTCCTATTGAGCCCTCACGTGAACAATTTCGGTGACTTTTGGATGGTTTAATGTAGTGTTTGTTACCATTGTTGGAGGAATAATCTTCTTTGTCAGTATTAGAATAGGTACAGAAAGCGTACAGAAAGGTGAGGAGCTCGTGGCTAAGTAATAAAAGCCGCACGGGTCGATGCGTCACTTGCTGAGGTTTCTCAATCTCCTTAGCCTTTTCCCAACTATGTTGGGGTGGGCTTCCAGTCTAACCGGATGCAGCTGAATACCAGTATTTTACATGGAGCGACTGCCTATCTGACCTCCACAACCCAGTTACTAGGTAAAACGACACCCCTTGGTGAGACTGGTTGTCAGACTTTCGGGCTTCTGACGACCCGTAACGTATGTCAAAGATCCACGAATGACAGCCGGGACCAACGGCTTAACGTGTTTTCCGAGGCACGGAGGAAACTCGGTATGAAAAGATGGTCACCCATCCACAAACCAACCTCGGCAAGCGTAGCTTAACCTGATACAATAATATTCGAAATAAAAATACAAGAACCAAACATTATATGAAACATTTCCTGCGAAACGAAATTCTATGAAATTTCTGTCTGCGAAACAAGCCGGGAACACCGTATAACTTATCTATCCTGCATGTTTTTATAACATACATACATATGTATAATCATCAGGATTGGCATCACCAAAACGTTTGGACTAGTGTTCGCAATATCGTAGAGCTCTGAGCTTATCTAAGAATGTACTAAGCCTGACCTATTCAAGTTTAGGTCATAACGTATTTAATGAATGAGTAATGAGGATTATGTAATCATTCTAGACTACATTTTATCACGTTTTATCATTCTGTCCCGTCTGTTCGGTACTGCGGGTAAAGTTATATTTCAACATATTTTATTTATTACTTGAACTTCACTGTCATAAGGAAAAAAGACGTAGGTATCTGACATTTTTTTTCGAAATAGAGTTATTTACATATTCGGAATCAGCAAAAAAAGACACATCGACTAGTATTTTTAATAATTCTTACTATTAAAAGACGCATCTGCTTTTGTATCTTGTATTTCAAACAAGACAAAATAATATGTTTTTCTCCATTTCAATATTTCTGTAGATACGTCCTTTTTTTTTTAGCGCGGCAGAATAGTCCTCGAGACCGAATTTCGGCCATGCATGGCGGCCAATCTCAGCGGAGAGTGAGGATCTAATTAAATTAGCTAGCGAAACTCCGCAGACGTGATGCGTATCGATATCTAACACGACTAAAAAAAAAATCACGATTTTTTGGATCAACGACCTCTGATAGTGTTTTATCCTGTTTAGATAGCGATACCCATCACGTCTGTGAAGTACAGATGTGATGAGTATCTATATCTATCTATTTCACTTTTTTATTAGACTGCGGTTGATGATTGATGACCAAAAAAAAATCATCAAATTTATTTATTTTTTGCTTTATCATGTTTAGATATCGATACCCATCATGTCTGCGGAGTTTCGTTAGCTAATTTTTTTTACCCTGTCTATATAGCCATCGACGCGGGAGATGTTATTATAGTGCATGTATGGTGTGTGTATGATCTATAGGTATCCTTCCTACTAATCCTACTTCCTACTAATATTGTAAATGCGAAAGTTTGGATGGATCGATGGATGTTTGTTACTCAATAACACCAGAATGGCTGAACGGATCTGGATGAAATTTGGCACAGAGATAGATTATAGTTTGGAATAGCACATATCGTCGCTGTCATATCAAAATGTCGTATGTTTTTTATTGTTTTTTTTTTGGTCGTATGTTTGCAAATTTCTAGGTACCAGTTACAATCTGTTTTTAAGGATATTATAGTTGAATAGACACCGTAAAATTATGCAATTTCTCAAAAAAAAAAAGTTACTTTTTACACAGTACCTACTATAAAAAAAAAACAGTTTTTTGTGTTTCCTGAAACAGGTACTTAAACAATACGACATTTTGATATGACAGCGACGATATGCTACTTTTATCCCGGTAGTACGTCTCCGTGGGTTAATCTCCGAACTCTACGCGGGCGAAGCCGCAGGCAAAAGCTAGTATGGTATAAAACAAAGTCGCTTTTCGTGTCTGTCTAAGTGACCACTTCGTCAACATCATCTCCAGCTCGACTTCACCCACTGCTGGGCATAGGCTCCTCTTTTCTTGTGCCAATCCCAACGCTCCTGTGCCAGCCTCATACAGGTTTTGCCCGCGATGGCAACAATGTCGTCCGCCCATCTCGCCACCGGCCGACTAGCATCTCGCCTTCCAGTCCTTGGACGCCACATCTTCGACAAAGCGTCTGAGGCAGATATCTTACATAAGATCCATAACAGTGTCTTGGTAAACTTTCGCACTGGCTTTAACACCTTTTTGACAGAAACGAACTTCAGTCAGTCGGGCCAAAATACGAAACTCCCAACCAAATCATCAATGATGAAGGATGGTGGCCATGTTGCACTCGGACAATGGCATTACCAGCTTCCGCAGAACTTGTAGCGTACACCCTACCATTTTGTTTGATGTATTTCTATATCGAAAATTTTTTCGTCGGTAAACAGAATGTGTCACGGTGTCTGTTTTTGACTTTATCACTCTCATACCTTTTAAGCGCGCGTTGAGGAGATGCCCACTTTTTTCTGTAAGCTCGTAGACCCAGGTCTTTATTGAGTACCTGTTTTACTGTCTTTGTACTTAAGCCCATTTATAAAGGCCATCAATTTCTATTTGCGGACGGGATTTCTTGCAATACGCGCCTTGATTGCTATGATGACTGCTGGAGTCCTAACAGAACGAGGTCTACCTGATGTGTTCTTGTCATCCACACTGGAGTGTTCATTGCACCTTTAAATAGTACGATACACAAATCTCCTTAGTCTGATGACTGTAGATAAGCATTATTAAACGTGTTATTACAAAATGGTGTCACCAATAAATTTAATGAATTTTTAACGTCCGTAATAATATTTATGGAATGGAAGCTCGGTAGAGATAAATCGAGCACATCATTATAAAAACCAATATACATATTTTATACAGATATGATCATTGATGAAAGATTATCTTATGAAAATGTGTGCATAATGAGTATAATGGCATAATTAACATAAATAGTTGGGATTGTAATACATTTGAATGTAGGTAACAGTTCACATTGATTTAAAATAGTTTGAAGGGCCTATAACCAACTCAAAGAGTACGTTTAGTACTATTATTTATTCTGTGCTCAAAGTTTCTTGCCCGTTCTTCTCTATAGGAACTATTAGGAACGCTTTAGGAGTGGGCAACTAAAAATGATATTAATAGGTTGGGGGAAAAGTTTCTTCGCATTTTTTAAGACAATTCAAAACATTTTTTAATATAGTTTATTTACATTTAACTAAAGTATGTAGGCACCATTTTGTTCGTTAACTTTTTGCCATCTTGTAGGTAGGGACATGATCCCATTGCTATAGAAATTTTGGGACTTCTGGTCAAAATACCGCGACAAGTGGTTTTGGCAGTCCTCTCGTGATGTTAACCTGACACTGCCTAAAGAATTCTGAAGAGACCGAAACAGGTGGAAATCTGAAGGTGCAAGGTCAGGACTATACGGCGGATGCATTAACACCTCCCAGCCAAACTCTCTTAATTTTTGCTGAGTGGCTAAAGATGTGTGAGGTCTAGCGTTATCATGATGAAAAACCACACCCCTTCTGTTGAATAATTCCGGCCGCTTTCTCTCAACTTCTTGCTTTAATCTCATCAGTTGTTCGCAGTAGAGTTCAGAATCGATGGTCCTGCCTGGTGGTAACAGCTCATAATGAATAATGCCCTTCCAATCCCACCACACACACAGCATCACCTTGTTGCGAGTTAACCCGGGTTTCGCCACAGTCTGTGAAGCCTGACCGGCCTTTGACCACGACCTTTTTCGCACGTTCTTGTCATACGTGATCCACTTTTCATCACCAGTTATTAGCTTCTTCAAAAATGGTCCGGTTTCATTACGTCGCAATAAAGAATCACAAATGAGTACACGGTTCATTAGGTTTCTTTCAGTGAGCTCGTGAGGTACCCAAATGTCGAGCTTTTTTGTGTACCCAGTTTTTTTCAAATGCGCCAAAATTGTTTTGTGGTCAATTTCCAGTTCTTCAGCTACGTCGTAACTACTGATATGCCGATCTTGCTCCACTTTTTCAAAAATGGCATCCATTTTATCCGTAATAGGGCGACCAGAGCGACGTGCATCTTTGACATCAAAATTTCTAGATTGAAAACGCTTAAACCAAATTTGTGCTACTCTCACAGACACTACACTAAGTTCATAAACATCGCAAATTTTTTTCGCGGCTTGCGTTGCTTTTTTACCTTTTTTTGTAGTAAAATTTTAAAATGTATCGCATTTCTTCATTAGATTCACTCATCTTGACGGTACGAAAAACAAATGAAAATCACACATTTTCCTAATTTGAATTTGGAATTATGTTCTATAAAATTTAAACTTTCAATGATACCAAAACCAGCCAGATACAAATAGTATAGCCAAAGAGATTTTATTACAAGTTCATACATACTATAATGCGAAAAGACTTTTTCCCCAACCTCATATACAACATAATTTTTAAATATGTATTTTTAAGTATGACAGGCCAGTTGGCGTGGTTGGTTAAGATACTCGTACCACCTATCACGCCGCAGGTCGTGGGTTCGATTCCCATCCAGGACAAACATTTGTGTGCATGAATGAACATGTCTGTTTGTCCTGAGTCTGGGTGTAATTATCTATATAAGTATGTATTTACAAAAAAAAAAGTAGTATATGTAGTATATCAGTTATCTGGTTTCCATAGTACAAGCTCTGCTTAGTTTGGGACCAGATGACCGTGTGTGAAAATGTCCCAGGATATTATTATTATTATGTTATATTATTATTGTGTACGCTCAAACTGAGAAACTACCAACCACTCTGGCATAACTCGCAAGTAGCAAACGACAACAGGCTCGTACTAAAATTCAAACACAGTCGCACACTTGACACCACTACTTTCACATACTTAGGCTACTCATATCATACTCACACAACACAATAATACATCCGTTTCCCAGTCACACACACACACTCACACAACGCAAACAAAACACACCCAGTCACACATAGGTGTAGATTCCCAGTCACACATTTAAATGTGTCAATCAACCACACAGTCATTTTACTTTTTAATTTTAATCTAAATTTAACATTTTTTTTACTTTTATTTTGTTTTTCATTTTTTTTTCTTTATATCACTACATAATAAAATATTCTTTTGTATAATATCAGCTTACTATAATCCATAAGGGTTTATGTCCAAGTGGCAGTAGAACACTGACTCCATCACTGGTATTCCTAGTTTAGGAGTCAGGGTTTCAACTTTTGTGCACCTTTAATTATTGTGAATTTTAGCTAGACATTAAGCATATTGTAAGGCCTTATATCAATAAAGTATTATTATTATTATTTTTGTTTCTTTTTTCTTACATATCTCGGGACCCTGGGGTCCCGGACCTTTGGAAGGCATACGAGGGGCCGAAGCCAACTCGCAGCGGCCCCTTAGATAATTTTAAATGATAAGGAGGCACCAACCGACGATTATCCCTATATGCACTATGCAAGTGCACCCAAGGACAACCCCCGGTCGGTGCAGGACTATTGTTGTCCGTGGAAACAAAACATATTGGGCTATGGGTATGGGTGGCTAAAGTGGATTGGGTAATTTGAACTATGGAAGAACTATGTCCCCTGCCTGACCAATGCTATATATTATACACGGATAAAATCGCAGGTGGTGACTTGTACACTCAATAATGGGCCCCGGAAACGGCCGCTAGCACATAGTGACGTAGCGACAAGGGGGCCACACTTCCTGAGGTGCTTGAGGAGTGGAGAGGTATTCCATGGCTATCAGGACAATCCCGGAGGTACGGTCAAGATCCCTGCCAGCACCTTACTGGAATACTTCCTTCCTCCAAGCACGTTTGCTCTTGCGAATTTCCACTCAAGCCGGCCAATAAAGGCAAGAATGAGGTGGGAGCTCTGTTCCTCGTCAGTGTACACTCCAGCCGGCCAATAAAGGCAAGTCAGAGATGAGGGTTAGATTTCTCCCGGGAGAAAGGGTCAGTGGGGTCACTACTGCCCAACAGCTCGCCACATGCTGCCCTGCGGGTTTCTGTATCTCTCTTGGTCTGGCTCCTCATCCTAGACCCAAGTAAACTCTACACAGACCTAAAGTTCAAAGCGCGCAAGCCCCACCACGATGTCAACGTAGAGATACAGCGGTGGGGGTTATTATTATTATAAGTAACAGAATCGATTCCAATAATTTTTACACCATGTTATATTTTGTCCCAAAAAGGTTACAAGTTGGTGGCCGAGCGATATAGGTCAATGACCGAGCGACACTAAGTACCTATCGGCAATCGTGCGCACCGCACACCACAGGTACCTAGGCGCGGGCGCATAGCGGGGCGAGGGTAATTCCACTCCTTCAGTCGCCCGGATGCTATAGATTATAATTATTATAATTATATCCTGGAACATTTTTCACACACGGTCATCTGATCCCACACTAAGCAGAGCTTGTACTATGGAAACCAGATAACTGATATACTACATACACTACTTTTTTTTTTTGTTAATATATACTTGTATAGAAAATTACACCCAGACTCAGGACAAACTAACATGTTCATGCACACAAATGTTAGTCCTTGATGGGAATCGAACCCACGACCTGCGGCATGATAGGTGGTATCTTAACCAACCACGCCAACTGGCCCGTCGGCCTCCAACAGCCGCTAGCCGTGATAACTCAGTCGCCAATCAATCGTAAATAGTGATTAAGTCAATTATTGTCAATAGGGACGATTAATATTTTTAAACACGCCAAGATGGTTAATTGTAAAAAGTTATTATTTGTACCTACAGCCTGCCTTGGTTAAGTAATGCGATGTTAAACACTTTTCATCCACTTTGAACTTTAAGGTGTTGGCATAAGGTGCAACAAATCGCATTGACTTCATTTTATCACTTACGGCTGCATTTACGAATAAAGTATAATATATCTACCTACAGTTGACCATTACGACAGTCCAAAGCCTGCAAGTGTAATGGAAAATGTTATCACCAGTTAATTACAGTACAATCACCGTACGGTTAGTACCTACTGCCAAATTAATTATCAATGAGCGAGCGTAGCACGACATTGGATGCGCGCGGGCGGCTCAGGGCGCCACCGCATGGTGACCATGTTTTTGTACGGACAACCAGGTAACATAAGATACATATAACTTTGTCATTTTTCATGATACAGTTTTGAAATTTTGTACATAGGTTCTTTACATAAAAATACTAGACACGTGTTTCGGGTTTCGCATATGCTAAAACTAATGTTGTATACATAAGAGAAGTAGATATGTATTCAGCGCGCGCGTCGTTAGGACTCAAAATCGTCCTAATTGGGACGTTTTTCTTTAGTCCGCGCGTCTAAACTAAACGCTGTGTAGTTACGTGTCACGACCAGATTTAAACGTCGGTTAATGAATGATAAATGATTTTATTTCCATAAGTAGGTTTGTACCAAACACTTTTACACGTCAGTCATATTTTTAAAAACTAGGTGAGGGCCTATCCTTAGAGCAAGTTCCTATCTGACTACATTTGAGAAGAAAGGCCAAAACAAACTCAGAGGTCACAGTCTCTTTTAAAGTCCAGACATAATCTGGGTCAGATCTTGTGTAGACCAAGTAGATTGGTGTCTGAAATGGTCTTATGAGGAAAGAACCACATAGATTGAGTGGACCTGTCCAGTCAGTGCACGCATTTGTCAGTAATCGTGTAACTTAACTCAGAACTTAAGGAGCTCAAGTACGTAACATTATATGATCTTGTGTATAATATCATTGGCAACTATTATAGTTAACACACATTAACACACATTAACACGAACTATAATAGTTCGTGTCAAATAACTTTGCCGCTCGGAAACCAGGCTTTCCGATGCGCATGGCATGGCGCGCTGCTGTTTTAGTATAGATATTGACTACTGTGCAGTTATTTGCGCGAACTTCACAGCGGCAAAATTATTTGACGCGAACTTTTTGGCTCTTGGTGTCTGACCGACCCCTTGAGGGTTTAAAAGTGCCCTGTAATTGGTTTAGTAATTGAAATAAATACCTTGAATGTGAGTTTGAATTTCAACGTAACTTTGTTGCTTGTACTCACTTTGCTTAGTAACTTTGTTGCTTGTACTCACTTTGCTTAGTAACTTTGTTGCTTGTACTCACTTTGCTTAGTGTTTAGTGCGAAGGGCCTTATCAAACCGTCGGCAAATTCCAAAAACATTCTATCTAAGGTTTTCAAAGCATAGACGGGAAAGCGGGGTGGTAGTGTTGTGAATTGACTGAAATACAAATTTCTTTTTTCATAGACATGGATCAAAAACTGAAAAAGCCAACCTTGACATTGACATTTCAACCACAATTTTGCCTTGAAATGAGGTTACTCGTAATTGGTTGATTGATTTGATCCGGTAAAAAGACGAATTAGGCAAACCAGAAATGTGCTAAAACTCTAAAATGCCACTCATGACAAAAGTACTTCAGTCATCAGATAACCCTTATCATACGCCTAATTTTAAATGTTAATAGAACCGTACTTGGCAACGCAATTCTGGCAAGCCAGTTAAATATGGACAAACTTAGGATTCTTTACTAAATACAAACTCTTAACTGGCACGTACAAAGTTCTTTGCCAAATGATTTAAATACTCCATTCTCCACATCATTAAGGTATTTATACACGCCTACAGTACGCACGACGTTTATATTATCAAGCTATAGTCTGTTCCAAAAGTATTTGATAAAAATGTAATCAAATTGATCAAAAATCCTACCTATAGATGCCATTTTGTAGTGTCTACAAATTGAGTGCATTGATTTGATTATTTGAATACTTTAACCAGAAATTCTAATTTTCAAATCACCTTTTAAAGATGTTTTTCATTTGACAATTGAGGTTAATTTTATAACCTCAAACCTCAATGTTTGTCGATGATTTTGCAATAACCTATAGTTCGTGTCCTTTAAATTTGCCGCTCTGAAGTAGGCTACAAGTGAGTGCGCAGCGCGCCATGCCACGCGCATCGGAAAGCCTGGTTTCAGAGCGGCAAACTTACGTGTCGGGAACTACAATATATTAATGTTATTCAAACAATAATTGTTAAAAACGGGCGAGATACTCGTATATCTCACCCCTTTTTAACAATTATTGGTTGTACTTCTGAATACAGATTAATATGTTAAGAACTCCCTTTATTGAGTGACTGTGTAAGAATTGAACCTGAACTTGGTTTGTTTACACTGTCATCGTATACTTTGGAATAGACCATATATATAACCAGTATAAGCTGACCCCGCATTGTTTTGGCTTTCCGGATAAAGAGAAGTCAGCTTATACTAGAAATGTATATACTTGATATGTCGTGTATACCTCTGACCTACGACATTTACAAATCTATTGATTTTATCCACAGCAAGGTAATGTGGGTATCTTTTTAGCTGCTTTAAAGGTGTGTAGGTATTAGTGGATATCTTGAATAATTTAATTATGTTAATATTGATGAGGTACATCTAAATTTGTGAAGGCTTGAATTAATTTTCTGGTGGATTTTGGTATAACTTTGTTACTGTGTGGGAACTTTCGGTTTTGGGTAATGTTTTGTTTTTGCTATTAACCTACATAGAGGTTTCATCTATCTTATCTATATATATATATATATAAAAATGAATCGCCGAAATGTATGTACGCGCGTAACTTCCGAACGACTGCACAAAATTGAATAATTCTTTTTTTGTTGTGTTTGTAATGGTCAGGACAAGGTTTCTATGAAAGAAAATGTTTGAAAAGTTGCCGAGAAAATTGGGAAATTCAGGAAAACTGAAAGTGCATTTTCTATGGGAATTTTGTATGAATTATTGTTTTGACAGGACAACGTTTGTCGGTTCAGCTAGTATATAAATAAAAATCAATTCCCGAATGTATGTACAGACGCCAGCACATCAAGCTACTACAGCCTGTCAAATTTCTTTAATAGATTTTCAACTTTATGGCTTCATTAGGTTCAAGGTTGATTGGGAAAATTTGACAGTTTCGGGTAGCTTGACCTGCTGGCGTCAGTACATACATTCGGGAATTGATTTTTATTTATATATTATACGTAGTACGCGCATCACTTTAGAACGGTTGCACCTATTTGGCTATTTGTTTTTTGTGTTTGTAATTGTCAGAACAAGGTTTGTATGAAACAAAATGTTTGGAAAATTGTACGGAAGAGTAACAATTTTGATGACAGCAAGGATCTTCAAATATTGACAGATTGACGTTTAGTTGTTCAGCAGTGCTATTCTGTACAAATCTCACCGTGAAAACTTAGGTGAGGTGAGCGTGGAGTGAGCTGTCAATAGTGTCAATCCCTGGCATCTGGTGGAATGACAGCTCACTTCACGCTCACTTCACCTAAGAGATTTGTACAGAATAGACCGGCAGTTTCTGACAATGTTTTATCTGTTACGTCCGAAAGCAAAACATGTTGTTTTGTGAAAAAAGTAGTTGTAGAACGTTATATTATACCTACCTACTATTAAAAAAGTACCAGAAATACTAGTTTTACAAACCAGAGGTGAGGTTGAATTTTAAAAACAACGAGTAAATTAACTAAATGAGATTTAATTACAAAAATAATCAATTAGAACCTAGGTACCCTATGCACAATATTCTAGCTACGATAAACGACCGTCACGTCCAACCGCCAAGCAAAGAAGTGAGTGCCCGCTCCGTCGTCCGTTGCCACCTGCCGCCGGCGCGGCGGCGCACCGCTCGCCCCACCGCTCACGTGATCCTGAGTCACCATGGCGCGATGTTAGGCTCCGCCCCCTCGCTTGGTATTTCCAACACGGCCTCTCCTGACTGCTGGGCGTCCTCGACCGCTTCATCTTCACGAGACAGGCCCTCCGCACCCTGATCAGTTTGATCATCATCTGCAACGCATTTAATGTTATAGGAAAGACAATACAGTGCAGCGTGAAGAAGGGAAAAGACAACAAAAATTGAACGTTATGTACTTTAGAGGGTCATAAATAGCAGATCTACATGAAAACCTATGCTCACAGGCGCAAGCGTGCACTCAAGCGCCTACAAGCAAGGATTTCGGAAATGTTAGCTAAAATGAAGTTGTTAAACCAACTGATCAGTTACTTATTTTGTGATAAAGCAGCAAAACTAATAGAATACCAAAAAATAAAGCAAATGTGCTACAAATGATCGAATTCCGGCCTTCGGTCACTAGCAGTACATTTAAGACAAAATAAATAAAAATGAATCCGCACAAGTAGATAGATAGGCAACACATGTGCCGCTCCATATACTTCGTACGGCGTTAATGACAGAGGCCCCACGTTTGCTTGTCACCCTCACGAATGCATAATAGAGGCCCCACGTTTGCAGTTTTATACATTCGTGAAGAACCATTACGACCAAGCGACACAGACAGTACACTTGTCGTCCAGTGACAGAGGCCCCACGTTTGCTTGTCACCCTCACGAATGCATAATAGAGGCCCCACGTTTGCAGTTTTATACATTCGTGAAGAACCATTACGACCAAGCGACATACAGTACACTTGTCGTCCAGTGACAGAGGCCCCACGTTTGCTTGTCACCCTCAAAGAAAGCTGAGCAAGTGTCTGGCGTCCATTCGCCTTGCCACAGCACCATGTGTTCTGCAGCCGACTGGGTCTTCTTGCCATACGACACGGCAAGCAGTTCCAGCTCGTAACGTTGATGAAGCAGTGCACGCACGATCTTATAGGGACCGCGCATGCCGCCGGAGTTCAGCTTCCTCGTGCTCTGCGAGCCCTTGCTCACGAACACGAAACTGCCGATGACAAATGTACGCGGCTGACGGCGACGCTCGTTGACGTACGTATCTTGCCGCTGCTGATTTTCAGCGAGCAATTCAGACGTTAGAAGAGCTTCTCGGCTAGGGTGCAAGTCGCTCCTCGCGACGTCTCGCACAAGAGACATCAGCACTGGAGTAGTCCCTTCAACGCCAGACAACAGCTGCAGAGGCGAGGTGCGGGTCGTAGCTTGCCTCGTGATGTTCAAGGTGAGCTGCACCTTCCACCAAGCATCGGACCACTGCGCACCTGGTTTTCGCCTCTATCCGGAACATGTTGAGGACCTGCAATAACGCTCGACGAGCCCGTTTTCACGGTGCATTTCAAGCGTGATAAAATATATGTTACTGCCTAACTCAGTAACCCAGTCTTGAAAGGATGCAGTTTCAAACATTCTGCCACGGTCACACACATTTACCGAATGTAACCGGAGTACCGAATAGTGAAATGGTATTGGAAAATACGCGTTTTAACTGGGCGGTATCTTGTCTGTACTGGGCGTACAACAGACAGTACTTAGTAAAAGCATCTACCACGAGGAGTATGTATCGGAAACCGTTTGACTCCGTTAGGAGACCAAGGACATCAGTGTAAACTACTGAAAAAGGTACCTCAGGCTTCGTCCAAAATTCTATAAGTTGGCTAGGAGCGCGAGGGACTTTTTTATGTGACAGACAAACAATATAATGACCAACATATTTTTTAATCCCAGGAAACCAAAAATGACGCAATATAAGATCAGCAGTTTTGTCTATTCCTATATGATCATGATCATCGTAGAACTCTTAACAAACTAAGCCTATGCCCTTTAGGGATAAAACAAAGGAGACGAGTCTTCACCAGTTGATGAATACTTGTAGTATGTACTACAAGTACAACAAATCGTTCTTTATGAAGAACCGTGTAGGATCCAATTGACAATCCTTCAGCTTTTGCATCAAGCTTTAGAGTTTCAGAATCAGCCGTCTGAGCAATCTTCGCCCAATTTCGCGGATTTCGAATTTGGAGAACAGTAGCGGGCTGTCTGCTTAAAAACTCTGCGTGAGGCAACCTTCTCGATACTCAAGCGTGAACTGGAAGTCTTGCATGTAAACCCACCAACGGGCCACACGAGGCAACAAGTCCTTTTTACGCTCAGTCAATTTCAATGAATTACAATCGGTTACTATTTGAAACTTTATGCCTATTAAATAATGCCAAAAGTGTTGTAAAGCGCGAACGATTGTCAACGTCTCGAGTTCGTAACTGTGGTAACAGAACTCGGCACCCTGCGTGGATTTACTAAAATAGCCGACAACTCGCTTCCGTCTACCCTCATATTCTTGCAATGAAATAATAAACAAAATCACATGCTAAGTCTTGCTTCTCGCCCCACACAAAAGGCTGACATTTTCTAAGCAATTTGGCAATACAAGCAATTTTAGAAGCGTACCCAGCAATGTACCTCCGAAAATAGCCCGCCAAAACCAAAACCTGACGAACGTCTCTTACATTAGATGGCTTAGGAGACTACACTAAAGCTTCAGTCTTACTAGGGCTCGGCCGTACCTGACCATGACCAATAAGCCTATCTAGAAATTCTTACCCGGTGTCTAAGAATAAAACGTCAACAGGTACGTTCCGTATAACCGCGGACATCACATTGTTTTGTTTGGAGGAGACTGAGCACGTTACTCAAATTATTTTTTTTCGATTCGACACGTTCCTTAACAAAACAAGTTTCAATTGAATGCCCAATCTTTTAACAGAATGTGCAAGTCTTAACGGCTTAGAATTCGACATTGATCAAAAATTTACGTTTGAGGACTTTTTCTCACTCGCATCTTCAGAACGCTGTTTTTGAAAGCAAGAATCGACTGAATGACCATTGCGCTTATAAAACGTGCAATATTTAGAATTTCTCTTATTGTTTGATATCGACGGAGAAGATTTAGCAGTTGTGTCATTTTGTGGGATTGAATTCTCGGTATTTGATTTTTTTGGGCAGTGCCATTTTTTATGACCTAGCTTGCCGCAAATGAGACACGTAATATTTTTATCGCCCTGAGGTGCCTCGCGCTTTCGGGGATGTAACGATCCCGACGGTTTAGCAGAACGAACAGAATTGCTGGAGTTCTTATGATCGATTACAGGCTTAACAAAAACCGACAAAAATTCTACAAGGTCTTTTGTCTGCAGCTTGGCATTGGTTGCTGCGGCCTTCACTTGGGGATCGGAAATACCTCTTATGACTATCGCGACTTTTAATTCGTCGGACAACCCTTTAACAATATTTAGCCGTAAAAGAGACCTACGGGCGTATTCCGCATAGGTGGCGTACTTTTTAGAATGTGTACACATGATCTCATACAACACGGTAGCCACATCAATATTACGCGGACACAATGATCGAAACTCTGCCTTAAAGTTACTCCACGATCCGTAACCCCCCGTTAAGCCAGAACTTCGCATCGCCCCGTAAGCTCCCGCCTATGCGCCCGAGGCATTCACGATCATCCCAATTATTTAAGTGTCGCCCGCGGTTAACTTCCGCACACCATGAATCGAAATCATGAACATTTGGATCAAACTGCGAGACAAAAAAACTTCGAGACTTTACTTGAACGAGCGAAGATAAACGCTCCAACAATCCTGTCCGCTGCGTCCCGGCTTTCTGGCGCCCGTGAACCGCCCTCAATTGCACGCTCCGCTTGGACCGTGGCACGCTCCGCCTGGACCGTGGCACGCTCCGCCTGGACCGTGGCACGCTCCGCCTGGACCGTGGCACGCTCCGCCTGGACCGTGGCACGCTCCGCCTGGACCGTGGCACGCTCGCTGACTAGCGTAGACGGTTGAGAATGCTGGATGGTTGGACGCTCCGGAAAAATATTGGACGATGTTATTGACGGTTGTAATCTACCCTCAAGCGAATCAATTCGAGATAAAATTTTCTCCAACACATCGTCGCGCGAGCTATGGCGGCGACCGTACGAGCTATCACGGCGCCTACAAGAATTACCAAGAGGGCTACGTGAATATTCACGATTCCTAATAGGACTATGATGCGGAGTGCGTACACATCGCCTAGATGACCTAACTCGACGCTCACGTCATTTAACGGCGGTGTATAGCGTTCGAAATTTGAACTACCCCGACGTTTAAGTGACCTACTTTTATCACGACGTTGTCTACGAGAATAATCACATTCTTTTGATCTAAACGAACGACCGGTCATCTTGACTTTTAACACTGCACTGATGTTTAAAAAAAAAATAAGAAAAATAGATGGAAGAACGGTTAAAACGCGTGGTCAATCCCACTTCTGATTTTACAAACCAGAGGTGAGGTTGAATTTTAAAAACAACGAGTAAATTAACTAAATGAGATTTAATTACAAAAATAATCAATTAGAACCTAGGTACCCTATGCACAATATTCTAGCTACGATAAACGACCGTCACGTCCAACCGCCAAGCAAAGAAGTGAGTGCCCGCTCCGTCGTCCGTTGCCACCTGCCGCCGCGCCGGCGCGGCGGCGCACCGCTCGCCCCACCGCTCACGTGATCCTGAGTCACCATGGCGCGATGTTAGGCTCCGCCCCCTCGCTTGGTATTTCCAACACTAGTTTATAGAACTCAGCGTGTTATCGTTGTGAAATTATTTAATTGTCATTATATTTCATTACAAGGTCGTACTTAAAGGGAAGATTTGGTCTCATTTTCTTCATTAGGTACACCCGTGCGAAGCCGGGGCGGGCAGCTAGTATTGTAATATATTCATTAAGATGATCCGAACGACCGTGATAACCACGCCAGGTAAAAGCATGATTGAAGAAGGTATTTTTTTTTTGTATTGAAGGTATTTAAGCACGTAGGTAGTATACTTGGTCAGTTTGGTCTTTCTTCTGCTAAGCCGTCATTGTAGTTTCCACTTTACAGGAGTTGCAATGTTTGGTAGCCAGATGCCCGTCCACTATCATTATGCAGGGCATGAGATATGCTGGGCAGGTCAAAGTGACAGTTAATAGTTGGTGCACATAGTACAAAACCCCTTGTAGGGTCGGCTTTCAGTCTAAACGGATTCAGCTGAATACCAGCACTTAAGACTGGTTGTCAGACTTTCGGGCTTCTGACGAACCGACGAACGACTGTCAAAGATCCAATAATGACAGCCTATCCAAAGCACGGAGGAGTCTCGGTGAGTAAACATGGTCATCCATTATAACTGCGGCAAGCATAGCGTAACCTGATGGATCGACTCGTGAGGTTATTACATAGCCACGAGCTCCTCTTTCTCCTTGAATTGACCTGCTATATAACGTAGAGTACGGAAACCAAATGGTCCAAAAGATGTGGTCTAATGGCCGATTCCTATAATTTACGGACCGTTATTGGTTAAAATTAAAACTATTGTATCTTTACCAATAATAAAGCAGAGACCTCATAGCTTTCCATAGTAGACCCTTCCATATGGAAGAAGCTATCAAAGGTAAAATTAGCTTACGAATCTAATTATATGCCAAGTTTGGTAATAAAAATAGATACCATTGGTAAGCAAAACGATTCGTTCTTGTTTATATAAAGCAAAAGTTAAATTGTTATACCTACTACAAAGGAGGAATTTTGTTCCCCGACATTTAGACAAAATTATGTAATCAGCACCCTAATTGCATAACACACGATCAATCAGAATCTGAATACTTTTGAAGAACTCAACAACGCAAATAACACAATGGTTGTTGTTGAACTTTAAAAATGAAGCCGATTGCAACTGACAAAGAGAGAGAAACGTCTTTTTATTGCAGATTCTAAACTCATGACAAATCTTTTGTGGTTATTCGGTATTTCGTCACCACACAATCATGTATAAAGTATGTTAAAACAGTATAACGGCTTGTAATCTTTGGATTAAGAGATGTGGGTGTAGGAAAGTGCTCAACCGCGCACCCACAACAGTTCTCCGGTTACAGTGTTATGGTTCCCACATCGCGAGGTTCATTCATGTTTGTGATTTCGGCTTTTGATTTAACGTTTCCTTTATTTGTGTCTTTCTTTTTTTTATTTGTGATGGGTTTGCTCTCGACTCTAGTCTAGGTCAGAGGTGCCAGAGACAAAGTCGACGATAGAGTGAGTTTACCCAGAAGAAGCATATAATACTAAATGACAATACCCTTTTGTTGTTTGATGTCTACACAGGACCAAAGGGGTCATTAGTTTTTGCCTAGTTAATTAATATTTTTTGTGATATCTTAATTCTTCAAAGTTTGCTTATCTATAATAAGTTGTTCGGGAGTGAAATGCTACTGAAATATACTTATCTATCTCAATCTGCCAAACCTTTTCCCAGCTATGTTGGGGTCGGCTTCCAGTCTAACCAGATGCAGCTGAATACCAGTATTTTACATGGAGCGACTGCCTATCTGACCTCCACAACTTAGTAACTGGGTAATACGATATCCCTTGGTAAGACTAGTTGCCAGACTTTCGCGGCTGCTGACGACCCGTACCCGTATTACGTATCTTGCAGAAGCCTAGCGATGGCAAAATTTGCGCAGTAATTGCTTTTCAATCGCTTCGATCGACAAGCGATTGAAAAGCAATTATTGTGCAAATTTTGCTATCGCTATGCTTCTGCAAGATACTTAATAAGCCTGTCGTAACGACTGTCAAAAATCTACGAATGACAGCCGGGACCAAAGGCTAAGCAAGTGTCATATTCACGGTGCTAATCAAACTTCCCCGTCAAAATGTATTCATTGCTAAACATGGATTAATCTAAAATGAATGAAAAAGTAATGAGTACTTACATAAAAAAAAACTTTTTTACAAAAAATTAAACCGACGAAAAAAACTGAAAAGTGATAAATAAAAAAACCTGTTTGTTTGGCGCCGACTCATAATTTGTAACATAAATTAATTTAGGAGTTTAGTTAGAATAAAACGTTTTATTATTTTTCACTTTTCAGTATTTTTCTCGGTTTAATTTTTTTCTTTTTTGTAACAGTTTTTTATTTTCACTTTTTACTATAGGTGGTGGTACCTAACCCCACACAAATTCGAATACCACTACCTACAAAATAGATTACAACATCATCCACACAAACTAAGTGGGAAAAATACGTATTATTGAAGCTAACTCAAAAACTACCTTAACAAATTCATATGAGACCAACTTCGACGTATACCCTCCCGAATAAAACAAAAATCTTTCAAATCGGACTACTCTATAAAAAGTTATGCGTGGTCATACATAAAAAAAAATATACGTGTCGAATTGAGAACCTCCTCCTTTTTTATTAGTCGGTTAAAAACGGTGGTAAACACCATAATCACATATAGATTGGTGTCCACAGCATGTTAAGTGCACAGGTGGCTAAACTGACCAGTCTCTTTATACACTCTCTTTGTCGTCAAAACACCTAAAAGTTAGGACTATAGCGGTAGCGGTCAAAAGCTATAAACATTTTACACTTATAGCTCCATTGACACATTCTGTGCCTAAGGTTCATAGAACACAGACGCTTTAAACAGGAGACCAATATCTGTAAGCCTAGCAAATATTTGCTGCAAAGAACGAATGAAACTTTCGGTACCAGAAGAAGAAATTCCACCACTGCGCCTTTTCGTCCTTCGAAAGCTATCTCGGCAATAATCTGGTCCTAACCCGTGTTTTCTGAAAGTGTTTTCTTTAGGTATTATCTCAGCCACAAAAAAGGTTTTATTTTGTGAAAATGCCAGCTATTTAGGATGCCAAAACATTACTTGAACGTTCTCGCGGCACTATAGGAGACGTCTAATTAGGACTCCGAAGCTACTCGACGATTTCATTACAAATGTATGAAGCTGAAGGCAGGACGTGGCTTGGAAGCACACGATCTGTACAATGCTCCTTCCTTAGCAGAAAACGTCCATTCAAAGTAGATCCTTGCTACTCCTTTTGTTACTGCGTTACCCCGAACATTGTGTATTCGGTTAAGGGACGAGGGAGGTCATCTTAGTCTGGCTGATAGTCCCTACCTCTTTCCTGCACCGAACGGCAAAAAGTCGAACGTGTGGGACTGCAGACGAACCCGTTTCTCCATACAAGGTACTCCTCGACAAGTCGCTTCCCAACGCACCGGCTCACATAATATTGTTAGCAGACGCCGATAGCTTTTTATGTCGAATGCATTATTCGATACTCATTTAAAATTCTAACATACGCTTATAAAGAAAGCTTGCCATTTTCATGTGGTCCCCTGCTGACGGCGGTCGTTTCGATTAGAACTGACATTATAAGATAAACTAGTGAGGAATAAATAGTAATATTTGAGTTGTTTTATTGCTTAAATATATTACGCAAATTCGGGGCCGGCTTCTTGCGCCCACGCGTCAAAAAACGCGGGGGCGATTCTCAGAGGCTTCGGCGCGTGCTCAAACGCGCGCGCGCACCGACTGACACACACGCGCTTACTAAAAAAAAAAAAAACAAAAAAAGTAACAAAAAAAAAAAATACGTCGGTTTCGAATTTCGAAAACAGTGACAGTGGGTTCCGAATTTTTTAAATAGTTCGTTTGTTTTTGATAGTGCGGTTCCTCGTTTGACTAAGTCGATCGATTTAGTTTATGAATGAAAGTGTAATAGGAAGTTACGTCATGCATAGTGTTGTGCCTGCGCCTGCGTGTACGGTGGGCGACTCGTTGACAATGAATGCTCATTAGAGTGGAAAGGTGAGTGTAATGATTGTAATGAACTAATGACTAACTCATTACTGTTAAGAAAATATTTGTATCCGCCTATTATGGCGAAGAGCTACTGACTCATTATCTGTTTGGCATGAGTTTATCTTTGTAATTACATAAATAACAATTTGAATGATTTTGTTTGTTTCGTTTCCTTGGAATCTGTTTTCTAGAGCATTTTGTTTGGACGAGATCTTTACAGCTAATTCTAATAATTGACACTTCCATTATTAGTAATTCCCGGAAAATGGAGAAAAACGAATTGGAATTTATTGTCTGTCTGTCGATTTTAATGACCCCTGTATGCTGTTGTCTCATGAATGGATTAATGGCCGATTCCTATAATCTACGGACTGTTATTGGTTAAAATTAAGACTCTTGTAACTTTACCAATTATGTAGCAAAGAAATCATAGCTTTGCATAGTAGACCCTCCCACATGGAAGTAGCTATCACAGGTAAAATTAGCTTACGAATAAAAAAAATATATGCAAAGTTTGACATTATAAAATGCTACCATTGGTAAGCAAAATGATTCGTTTTTGTTTATAGGAACCGAGCATTTTATGGTACCTTTTCGTCATAGTAGAACATTTTTCTACCCACGCAAAGGATTTAGCACAGCAGTCAATTTGAATGTCTCGACTTAACGCTCATATTGTTTGTTTACCATTTGAATAATCACACTTAACGCGGTATTCTCGCGAATGTTAACGACCTGCAGCGAGGTTTGTTGTCCATTGACGGTCAGTTTATAGCTTTGATGGAAACTTTGAACAAGAAAGCGACGATGGATGTTAAAATTGGCGAAACGAGCGATTGATTTTGTGATTTCGTGAATGGGAATAATTAGGAATGTAATTAGCGGCTGCAGGCCATTGTGTTTAAAGATTAGTGTGTATGACTGAGCTAAGCTTTAATTAGTTCTATACACGTCGAAAGAAAATACGTAGTTCTAAAAGCTAGTTGTGATTTGCGACACAATAAATACAACGAGAACTTCATAAACATGATTGGATTTTTTTTCTGTACCTATTTATCAGATAATCTGCCTTAAGTTCTTTCCAGGGAGTGGCAGCTGTGTTCAGGACGAAATGGTACTTGTGTAGGGGTTACAGTAACTAGGGACATTTTCCGATAACTTTTTTGGCCCTTTTCACCGGAGTCGCGTAAATAGAGCCAAAGCATAAGAGAATGCTTAAAATGCAATTAAAACTGCAACATTTTAAACTAATATAAATCAACATTAACACCACATAAATAAAGCAAAAAGTAATTATAATTAAAATAGCAAATGGTGTGAAATATTTACCATACCATACGTTTATCTATTTATTGCATTTCATTCCAGCGCGGTGTTGCCAAAATTAATAGTAGCATTTAATTTAATATTTTCGCGGCCAAAGCTGCGATAACTGTCAAAAAGGGATTAGTTATTTTATTAAATGTTTGTTTAATAACATATTTTGTTAAGTGCTACTGGATTCGTATGTTACTTATCAATGGAATGGTAAGTATTTTTGTGTAGATTACACTAATGCATCTAAATTATACTGGAACAATTTTAAAACCACGTTTTGGTTTCGAAGCTAACCCAATTAATATATGTACCTACTTACATTTTCGTTTAAACGTTCTTAATGTAAACGTTCGTTACGTTTTGAGTATTCAAAAGAAAATGTAAGAAAAAAATATTTAAATTTATATTTTATACACTCAACCGCTAGGTAAAAGGTTCCTTAGATAACCATGCAGGGAAATATAGAAGTAAATGGTGATGGAAATATATAAATAAATGATGATGGAAATATAGAAGTCAATGATGATGGAAATATAGAAGTGAATAATGATGGAAATATAGAAGTCAATGGTGATGGAAATTTAGAACTCAACGATGATGTAAATTTATTGGAAATTTCTACTTTTAATTCAAAGCAAGTCTTCGTCTTTTTAAATGCATCCAGTGACTCGTCCATCACAAAGAAAAAATACCTAGCAAATACGTTCTTTATTCATCAAACACCTAATATTTTTCCAAAAATTCACAGATTCAGCTCACTTTGAACAATCGAAAGTGCAAGCCAAACGAGTATTCTCAACACTACCAAACACAGAAGTCCCAACAATTCGCACAAAAGAAACCAGTGATCTAAATCACATACCAACATTCCAAAATTGTTCGCTCGCACACGTAGCGATTCTTTCGACGATCCCTAAATCGTTTGATACGTCCTATCACGATACCCACTTTAGTAAATCGCGCGATTATAAGGAAAAATACAATATTTTATGTTAAAAGCCAGCAAGCAACTGGTTTAGTCATACATGGTACCCATTCTTAGTTGCCGTAGGTATACAGCGTGGGTGAAGATAATAGACCGCCGCTTGACATTTCGAAATGGTGTGACCAGACTAAGATATTTTGATTTTAAAGGTAATAAAACAATATTGTGGTCATAGACGGTGACTGGTAATTAGTGACCGATACTTAAACACATGATTACAATCATGTGTCTAAGTATCGGTCACTAATTACCAGTCATCCTATATACGGATTTATGGGTTTTCGGTCAGCTGATTAATCGAAATCTATTAGAAACCTGTATAAATCTATATCAGAATCGTACAACTGTATCGTCCATTATCGATATATTCATAGTAGGAAGCTATAATATCATTATTTAGTACTTCCGGTATATTGACATGAGTAGTTATGGCCACAAAGTAAAGAATTTACTCATGTGGTATGGCGTCGGAACCTCATTTTGTGGAAAACTTGTATTTTAAGAAAACTGTGGGTGGATCACATATTAAAATTTATCTAACATTTCGACCATGATAGAAGAGCGTCCGGTTCCTATAAAAAACGAATCGTTTGCTAATCGTCATTTCTGATCGGTCATTTGGTACGCGTATCTTTTTCTCCTCGTATTAAATTGATCTTTTGAAAATACTCTTAAAATTTTCCATGAATACGCTTCTCATAGATAAAGCTTGTATGCCAAACTGTTAATATCTCGCTTATCATAAAATGGAGAGTAAGTACCTTTTTTTTTTTTTTTTTTTTTGTGGATGGGAAATCATCAAATAACTTCTCCCGCTCTGGGTGGAGCGGAAGGGCGTGTCAGACTTTTACTGACTAAAACCCACCCGTGTTCCTTCAGTTGCCTATGCCAGGGCCACGGTATCTTTTTCAAACAACCCGCGACCCCAGCGGCATCGGCCCTATTGGACCCCATCTTTTGCTGACATCTCTTTGAGGCGCGCGTGGAACACAACGCGCCGTCGACCCGGGCCTGGTCCTCACCGGATGGCGAGCTACCCACTACTCACCGTCCGCAAGCCCGCGCCTACGGTGGCCGGGAATCGGCTATCGATTCCCGCCGCCCAGGGCGTCTCCTGCGGCGACTGAGGGCGTGAGGCTGCCTCTCCCTCACGCGTTCCGCCTCCTCCTTCGCGAGCATTACCGCTTCGCAGAAGGAGGTGACGGCCTCCCATGCACTCTCGCTCCGCACCATGGCCTGGACCAGGCTCGGACGCGAGAGATCGCCGCCGCCGATCGCCTCCGTGAGAACACGGCGGTGCTCTGCCCAAGCCGGGCAGACCTCCACTGTATGCTCCACCGTGTCCTCTGGGCGATCCACACAATGGTGACACCCGGGCGTTTCCTCCCGCCTTATGCGAAACAGGAACCTCCCGAAACAACCGTGTCCGGTGAGGACCTGCGTCAGGCGGAAGGTGAGGACGCCGTGGCGCCTCTCTAACCACTCCTCAAAGAGGGGACTTATCGCCGCAATTGTGGCGTTCCCAGCGCTGGGCTGCGACAGTCGCACTCTCCATGTCGCCATGAGATCCCGCCGGAGCTCTGTCCGCTGTACCGTGATTTCTCGCGGCAGCGGAGTTACGCCCCGGCGTTTCGCCTCCTCGCGCCACTCCCACACGTGCGCGAGGACTTTCGCCTCCAGATCCCACGGCGGCAATCCGGCAAGGAGGCTCGCCGCCTCACCGGAGACCGTGCGGTAACCCCGGACTAGCCGAATGGCCATGACCCTCTGGGACGCGTTCAACCGGCGGACTGGCCGCAGCCTCAGGGGAGAGTAAGTACCTACTTACCTACTCTCCAATTTATGATTAGCGAGAATCGCTAGAGAGATCGCTGTACATTCTACAGCGATCAGTAAGTTATAGGAACAGTCGATCTATTCTATAAAAATCTCACCGTGAAAACTTAGGTGAAGTAAGCTGGTCAATCAACCAGTCGATCTATTCTGTAAAAAAGTCACCGTGAAAACTTAGGCGAAGAGAGCTGTCAATCTACCAGTCAATCTATTCTGTAAAAATCTCACCGTGAAAACCTAGGTGAAGTGATCAATAGTGTCAATCCCTAGAGCATCAGGTAGAATGAGGTAACTTCAAATTCACTTCACCTAAGTTTTCACGGTGAGATTTTTACAGAATAGATTGACTGGTAGATTGACGGCTCACTTCGCCTAAGTTTTCACGGTGACTTTTTTAGTCCTATCCATATTGTATTAGTGCTATCCTGTAAAAAAACCCCCTTAAAAACTTAGGTGAAGTGATTTTGAAGTGAGTTTCCAACAGTGTCAATCTCTAGCATTAGGTGAAATATCAACTCACTCCAAGCTCATTTCACCTATGTCTTCTCGGTGAGAATTTTACAGAATAGACCGAGTAGTGCTTTTCTGTAAAAATATATATGTGAAAACTAAAGTGAAGTGAGCTAGACGTGATCTGTCATTCCACCTAATGCTAGGGATTAACACTATTGACAGCTCACTTCACTTAAGTTAAAACGGTGAGATTTTTACAGAACAGCAATGTAAGATACTACTTGTAGGTAACATCTATAGTAACATCTGCCTCCCATCGCGGAGTTTGTAGGTGCTAAGACAATTAGGTTATTGTAATATCGTAGGCGACGGCAACCTGTCACAACCTACGTACATCCAATATTTAAATATAACAGGTTTGTTTTGTAAGCGGTCTCGAGAGATTCTGGTACATTCAGGCTTTTTGTACCGAATGTATGTTAATCAAACGTTGTAGGAAAACATTTTGATACTATCTTTATTTAAAACTTTCGCGGGCGCTTGACGTCTATACTGGGTGACTTTTTACCGTCTTGAGAAAAATAGAGTAGGTATAATAGGTGAACGAAAAAAAAAAATGTTAAATTACAGCATTTTCTTAATAACTTAATATGTGAATATTTTAGATTACGTTTACATTACATAGTGTAATAGCAGCGCTCCTTGATGGCGATGGTTATATTACTCGGTGGACGTACGTCGCGTTGTGTGAGCTCCGCACAAAACACACAAGCTAACCACTCAAAGCTGGGGGCATATTATTTATAACCTGCGTCTTAATTTTATAGCTCACACTGCGGCCAAGAAACTAGGCATCGTAAATAAGGTGAAGCGATATTTTACGCCTGGATAGCTTTTAACCATTTACAAAGCGCAAGTCCGATTCTGCATGGAGTATTGCAGCCACCTTTGGGATGGCTCAGCTAAATACCAACTTGCCGCGCTTGACTCGGTAGAACGCAAAGCTAAGAGGCTCATTGGCGACGTAAAACTAGTGGATGTCAAGCTTCACAGCTGAGCTTATCGCCGCAAGGTTGCCTGCTTGTCGGTCTTCTACAGATTGTACTTTGGTGAGTGTGCCCAAGAACTCCACGACCTCATTTCACCGGCTATTATCATGCCTACCTAGTCGCTATTCTACCAATTTGTACTATGCGTTTCCAAATGTATTTCATAATGCGCACAGTAAAAGAGTAGAACTCTCTACTTGCGTATGTGATTCCGAACGCATATAACCGTAATCTCTTTAAATTGAGAGTGAACTGGCTTCTTCTGGGTAAGCTTACTCCATCGTAGACTTTGTCTCTGTCACCTCCGACCTAGACTAGAGTCAAGAGCAAACCCATCTCAAATAATAAAAGTAAAAAAAAAAACAATCAATCTGCCTAGCCTTTTCCCAAGTACGTTGGGGTCGGCTTCCAGTCTAACCGGATGCAGCTGAATACCAGTATTTTACATGAAGCGACTGCCTATCTGACCTCCACAACCCAGTTTACTGGGTAATACGATACCCCTTGGTAAGACTGGTAGTCAGACTTTCGGGCTTCTGACGTAACTACTGTCAAAGATCCTCGAATGACAGCCGGGACCAACGGCTTAACGTGCTTTCCGAGGCACGGAGGAGTCTCGTTATGAAAAGATGGTCACCCATCCACAGACCAACCCCGGCAAGCGTAGCTTAACCTGATGGATCGACCCGTGCGACTGTTATTACTTAGCCACGAGCTCCTCTCCTCAAAAGTAAAAAAAAAAATATATCCACAAAAACACTATCGTTTAACCACATCGCATCATACTCAACCTATGTTGTTGTGCCTTCGCGTTCACAGGCGAACAATCTTCATAATATATCAAAGTCCAAGTTATTCGGAGCTTAGTTAGCTTCGACCAAGTTTGTCAACTTATACATAATTGTATACAGTTTATGGTTGCTGTGTACAAGCATGTATACTGTAGGTACATTGTCAATGGGAGTTTGTGAAGTTGGTTCGGGAATGTTTATTGTTGCTGATGGTTGACGCTGTTGGTATTGAATATCGTTCAGGTAATTGGATTTAGGTTGGAATATGATGATTGATTTCAAACTGCCTTTCTCTCTCTTTCTGGCTATGTATTCCACATGGTGGTGGAGTCAGCCTTCCTGGTCTTTCCTTTCCGCTTAGCTCTATCCTCAACATTCTCTTCGAATACCTGACACTCTTTCATATCCTTTAGCACTACAGCTTTACACCTAGTTATGGGTCTGCCTCTAGGGCTTGGACTGGGAATGGAAAGATGTAGCACCAAGTTCTTTACGTATTCAGGCGGGTTCTTTTTCACGTGACCATACCAACGCAGCCTACTCTCTTGCATTCTTCAAACTGCCTTTCAATCTGTGAAAATATAGTTGAGTGTTTCATACAATTTGGTTCGTTGTAAGTACTTCGACTCGCTTTATAGCCGGCTGTGGCAATGTCACTTGACTTTGTCGCAAAATCAGTAGGTACTTTTTAGTAAAACTATGTACAAGGTGTAACGCACAACCTCTTGAAGAGTCATTCTGTTCATCATTATGAACTACTTTTACCCTGAAATCGCAAAAAAAAAAACAACAGTCCCCTACATTAAAATTGATGTTCGTCAAAATGTAGAGAACAGTTGATTTTTATTTTTTTCGCGTATTCAGGCTTGCTTCCATAGTAAAAGTGGTTCACAATGATGAGTATAATGACCTCTTAAGAGGATGTGCGTTACTTAAGTTACACCTTATATACCACTGACTTTGTCTAGGGAAACCTCTATAAAAACCTACAATCTGTAAAAATCTCACCGTGAAAACTTAGGTGAAGTGATATATTCCACCTGATGCCTGCACCCTAATTGTGTAACACACTATCAATCGGAATCTGAATCATTTTGAAGCAAATTGCCCATTGCTTCGTATGTTCGAAAAAATTGTCAGCTTGACAACGTAAATAACGCAATGAATGTTGTTGAACTGTCAAAATGAAACCAATTCCAATTGAAAGTGTGTTACACAATTGCCTCGCTGATTGACACTACTGACAGCTCACATCACCGAAGTTTTCACTGACATAAAAGCTCTGAACACACATCCCCAAGCTTACACCGCGCGTGTTAAAAATACACTGGGCCGCAAAGAAAGCGGCTTGGTGACAAAAACCTCGTTAACTTCCAAAATATTGGAGTTAGCTTTATGAAATAACGATTGTATTATAGACAATTTTATAGTGCTTAAATCAATGTCATAAAAGTTCAAGATTATGAAGTTAATTTTGAATAAAAGTAAGTTAAGCAAAAATTAAAATTTTCAGTAGATTTCCAAAAATGTGCTACGGTTTCAAATATGCAATTTTTACACATTTTACTATTTTGTATTGCCACCACGAGCTGTTAATACAGCGGTTTGATATGCTTTCCACCAGATTCATTAGCCAATGCTGAGGAATATTCCGCCATTCCTCTATCAGTACTTCTTTCAGTTCACGAAGCGTGATTGGAGGGGAATTTCGCTGGCGTACATGTCGTTCCAGACCGTCCCAGGAATGCTCGGTGGGGTCCAAGTCTGGGCTGCGTGCTGGCCACTCCATGCTTGTGATAGCGACATCTTGAAGGTGTGTTTGACTACCTTCGCCTTACCGCATGGAGTATCCGAGCTGTATGGGGACGAGCGTTATCTTGCATAAAGATGGCGTTCTCACCTATGTTTACCAAAAATGGGCCAACATACTCATTTTAAGATTTCATTCACGTATCTTTCTGCAGTTAAAATGTTATTTTCTATCACAACTAGCATGGTGCGGCTTTCGGAAGAAATTCCAGCCCACACATGTATGGAGCCTCCGCCGTATAGCACTTTCTCTCAGTCATCCAGAGTCCAATTTATCTATTCTTTAGCTTAGCTTTGAATTTCAATGCTGCCTTTCGAATTTTGGACCATTTGCAGGTCTAAATGGCTTCAAGTTGGCTTTAGCCTCACTGTACACGTGCCCGAATCGCTCCCTCCAGCACATAGAAGGTGATTTAAGGTGGAAGGTGACTTCAATAGCCGTTTGAAATCGATTTCTCAACATTATTGACACCATATATCGATCCTCCCGAGCTGTCGTGCACCTTGTTCGGCCTGTTCCTGGTTTGCGAATATTGGATCCAGTCTCTTCAAATCGCTGGAGCACTCCTAGACCGGTTGATAGCGACACACAAACAGTTCTCGCTGTGTATCACTGACTGCGCCCGTCTCTGGAAGACGTTGCATTGTCAGAATTCTGGTATACTCTTCCAGGGTTAGTGGCATGGATGAACCGATGATCGGTCCGTATCATAAAATCGGAACTGTTTATGGACCGACGGTCGGTTCCTTGGTCTGACCATGTACTGACCGTATTTAACAAGTGAAAATTGTATTTTTTACTTAACTTACTTTTATTCAAAATTAAACTTTTATGACATTGATATAAGCCCTGTAATAATAGTTTATGAAACTGTTGCATAATAGGGGTATTAAAAATTAAATATCACACGAGTTTTAATACATAGTTACTTATGTGCAGTTTCATACACTAATTTATTTAGTCTCACACAGGAATTGAAACTAAATAAAAAATAATCCACGAATTGCAGTAAAACAAAACGTATTTAATCGTGCCAAATCCCAACACATCAACGCGCATGCGATAAAGCGGGCGCTGCTACAGATAAGTAAAAAGTTGGAAATAAACTTTTTTGAATGCTATAATAAAAAAATAATTTATAAAAATGAAATCGACTTCAAAAAGAAATTTAGGTACTCAAAATTATGAAATAACTTTTAATTTTAGAAGTCGGTGTCGTGGAATATGTATTTTAGTATTTTGCCACCGAATTCCGAAATTAAACTTATTTCACAATTTTGAGTTAATTTCTTTTTGAAGTTGATTTAATTTTTATTATAAATTATTTTTATTTCCTAATTTTTAGTGTTTAGTAATAAAACCTGGAATATTTGTTTGTAATAAATAGTTAATCGTTTTGTTATAAATAACATTATAAAGATTATTAATATATACATACTATAATTTGACCCAGGTTTTGAGATGTTTTGCCTTTGACAGCACACCCGTAGCTCGTATCAATAAGCCAGGCCGTCACACTTTGGGCACGCCACAATTGCGGCGATAAGTCCCCTCTTTGAGGAGTGGTTGGAGAGGCGTCACGGCATCCTCACCTTCCGCCTGACGCAGGTCCTCACCGGACACGGTTGCTTCGGGAGGTTCCTGTTCCGGATAAGGCGAGAGGAAACGTCCGGGTGTTACCATTGTGTGGATCGCCCGGAGGACACGGTGGAGCATACGGTGGAGGTCTGCCCAGCTTGGGCAGAGCACCGCCGCGTCCTCGCGGAGGCGATCGGCGGCGGCGATCTCTCGCGTCCGGCCCTGGTACAGGCCATGGTACGGAGCGAGAGTGCATGGAAAGCCATCACCTCCTTCTGCGAAGCAGTAATGCTCGCGAAGGAGGAGGCTGAACGCGTGAGGGAGAGGCAATCTTTGCGCCCTCACGCCCCTAGTCGCCGCAGGAGACGCCCTGGGCGTCGGGAATCGATAGCCGATTCCCGGCCACCGTAGGCGCGGGCTTGCGGATGGCGAGCAATGGGTAGCTCGCCGTCCGGTAAGGACCAGGCTCGGGTCGACGGCGTGTTGTGTTCCACACGCGCCTCAAAGAGATGTCAGCACTAGCTGAAGGGGTCCGCTAAGGCCGATGGCCGCCAGGTTTGCGGGTTGTTTGAAAGAGTTACCGTGGCCCTGGCACAAGCAACTGAAGGAACACGGGTGGGTTTCAGTCAGTAGAAGTCTGACACGCCCTCCCGCTCCACCCAGAGCGGGAGAAGTTATATGATGATTTCCCATCCAAAAAAAAAAAGGTCGTCACACTTCTGAACCGATTTTGATGAAACTTGCACTGACCCCTAAGTTGAAGTAAATGTAAGCCAATAAAAATGAAATGGTCACGATTTGATGAATAGTTTCGGAGAAATGCATGGACAAACATACAAACATACATACTACATACATATATAAAATTTTGTATATTTGTTTGGAAGCTACTAGACTATCATATGTGAATATATAGTTCCAATAATACATAATTACATACATACGTGTCGAATTGATAACCTCCGTTTTTTTTGAAGTCGGGTAAAAATGGCGCGCGCCGCTTATGTGTTTCATTAGAAAAGAAATTGACGGAAACTCCTTGGTGACCTGTATCGTAATGGTAAATAAATAAAAATGTTTTATAACTTTATTTTGCTAGAGCACAGATGTTAAAACCGAACAAAACAAATAGAATCATACTATTTTTTTTGTTCGGTATTGTCTATAAAGTCGTAGTATGTCAATATAAATTCGTTTTGAAGTTTATAATTCGAATTTTACGATGTGAGAGTAGATAAAATTGTCTATACGTAATACAGTTTTTATTTCATAAAGCTAGCTCCAATATTTTGGAAGTTATTGAGGCTTTTGTTACCGACCCGCTTTCTTTGCGGCCCAGTGTAGGCCTTCTTTGTAAGAAAATGAGGCTAACATGTATTGAAATGTTAACAAGCTAATATTACCAACGTATACCTAAGTAACGCATACATAATCTCACGCCTAAAATCCCTGAAGGGATAAGCAGAGGTGTCTGTACACCCACGTTTCGCCTTTCTCATTACTAACGTATATTACATTATATTAGCCAAAAACATAATCAACACAACAACTCATTACCTAACTTCCTGTAAGAGGCAAAACACCAATATTTTACCTCCATGTACCGCATTATAATAGAGTTTCATTACACTATAACTGTTGTACTAATAATTAACGGCATGATTATCCGCAAAAGCTTTTAAGCATGAACACCATTATTCTGGCAGTTCATACATGCATACCGTGTGTTGTGTTGGTATAGAGTACGCGGGGACAGAGGCAGCATTAAATTTGTTAAGTAAAATATTTTTTTTTACTGCAATTTATTTTCTTTCATTTTAAGGCGCAGATATATGCCAATGACCTTGAGTGGTTAGCTTGCGTGTTCTGTGCTGAGCTCACGCAACACATCGTACGTCCATCCAGTAATAGGATGAGCGCTGTCCCAAATTAGACGCATTATTAATTAATTTATTATACATAAAACAAAAAGTATTTTATTAAAACATGTACTTATAGTAAAAGATAAATAATTAAATTATCTTTATTATTTTAGTGTTAGATTTTTTGTTAGAATGTAATTAATTTGTAAAGTTATCTTATAATACTCAATACTCAATACTCAATTTTATTGCATTCCATAATGTGTAGGTACATATAACAGTTGGTATGTTAGAACATCGAATCAATTATGGACCCTGTCGGGCACAGCAAAGTTAATTTTTAATAGGAGAGAGGATGAAGGCGCTTTTTGTTAAGGAGAAAAAATGTTTGTTACGTAATGTTTGTTAATGTCAAAGGGCAGCAGCATTGTCTTGTTCTTCCAAATATATCAATTATCTTTAAAATGGTAAGGTTTCATACAAATACGCTTGATAGTTTTTTGCGTGATTCTCAGTTTTTTATCCGCGTTTAGACTTAATTTACAAATTAATTACACTATGTAATGTAAACATAATCATCATTCACTTAATAAGTTATTAAGAAAATACTCTAATTTAACATATATTTTTCCAAATTATTAACACTACTCGTTTAGACGTGATCTTCAGTTTAAAATCATTAAAAGTCGGTTTTCGTCGCCTTAAGAGAGCTTTATGTGCTACTAGCAGCTCCCCGCGGTGTCACCCGGGTAAGTCTCGAAACCGTAGGAATATAGGGATAAAAACTATCATATGTGTTAATATAGGTTATAAACTATCTGTGTGCCAAATTTGATCAGAATCCGTTTAGTAGTTTTTGCGTGAAAGAGTAACAAACATCCATACATCCATCCTAACAAACTTTCGCATTTATAATACTAGCTCTTGCCAGCGGCTTCGCTCGCGTGCATGTCGCAAATTATAATGATAAAAATTAGCCTAAGTGCTATTCCAGACTATAATCTATGTCTGTGCTAAATTTCATCCAGATCCGTCTAGTCGTTCTGACGTGATAGAGTAACAAACATCCATCCATCCATCCATCCAAACTCTCGCATTTATAATATTAGTAGGAAGTAGGATTAGTAGGATTTTCTGTGTCACTTGTTCTTTTATGTTCCTAGAAAATGCTTTATTAGTTCATGACAAAACTTGTTTGGGACCCTGAGGTACTATCGACAAACGCCACGCCTTTTCAATTTTGAAATAATTTTGTTTGCAAGCTGCAATTGTACAAGCCCCGCCCTTTATTTTGTCCACTGTTTGCTCGAAGCGCACCGCGCCGTGTTTATAACTGGTACGTTAACGTTTATAACTGGTAGGTGTTGCGTTAATGTTAAAGGACCTGTTCATAGAATACCGTTTTTATGATACACACTATTGTGAGATTGCGTGTGGAGTTTAGGTTCAGAATCAGAATCAGAATATTTATTTGTTAAACATAGGTATTTACATAAAGGTCTTAGGTTATTATATGGGCGCTATGTTTTTCCGTGAAATATGTACAATTGAAGATAACCTAAAAGAGAAACAGATTTCTTAAAAAAATATTTAAAATATTACATCAAATGTTTATTGCTCACGAAATATTAAAAATTATCTACAGTATAATAACATTTTCCAATTAATAGCGAGCAGAGACTTTTCTTAAACTTTAAAGGTAAAAAAAACTTCTTAGGTAAAACAATAATATTTTTATATATCGGAAACGATATCTTATTATAAGTATAAGTTTTATTACATTGTGATTTAATTACTTTTTGTACCCCAAGAGTGCCAAACGGAACTATATTACTAAGCCTCCGCTGTCCGTCCGTCCGTTTGCCTGTCAGTGAGCTGTATCTCATGAACCGTAATAGATAGATAGTTGAAATTTTCACAGATTGTTAACTCGTATTTCTATTGCGGCTTTAATACAATAAAGTTTTGATTTTTGAAAAAGTATTTTTTTACCTTAGCATGTGGGATGTCATTGTCTAGAATTCATCGAGTAGAGTACACTTAAATTTTTTTTTTGTTCAGAAATGAAGAAATAGTGGGCCGTGAAAGTTGTCAGTTTTAGACCATTTCTGTACGTACTCTATCGCAACAACTAAACAAGTTAGGGATTTGAAATTTCTGTTTAACATGTACCATAAACTGTATTTAATCAGCAAATACTAAAACCTCATGTATTTAATCAGCAATACAAAAATTCATGAGGTATTTTATTTAAATATGGGCAATTTTCTGCAACAGCTACAAACAACTTTATAAATCACAGTCATCATCATCATTCTCCTGCCCTTGTCCCAATTTATTTGGGGTCGGCGCAACATGTCTTTTTCTTCCATACTTCTCTATTAGTCGTCATCTCGGTAGTCACTCCCTTTCTGGCTATATCATCTTTCACACAGTCCATCCATCGTTTCTTTGGTCTTCCCTTACTCGTATAGCCCTCCACGTTCATACTCAACACTTTCCTGACGACATTGTCCTCATTCCTCCGCATCACATGCCCATACCATGACAACCGATTTCCACAGAACTTTTCAGTCACCGGTGTCACTTTCAGACTTCCTCTTACATACTCATTTCTTATTCTATCCATTCCCCATACCACACATCCCTCTTAGCATTCTCATCTCGGCTGCATGCAATTGCCTTTCATTATAAATCACAGTATCATTATAAAATACAATGCTATTTTTGCGATTGTTAAAATTTCAGATGAACGTTAAAGTTTGTGAACAAGGGAATCGGTGCCATGCATCTTTTTCTTTCTAATTTATTAAGAAAAGGACAGAAGATGAATTTTAGTTTAGTCCTGTCAAACTTAGATACTCTATAGAAAAGTTTAGACGTGATTAAAAAATTTACTACTAAAAATACGTCAATTTACATCTGGCGCTGATTAATTTGATAGGAATAAACTAATATTTATCTTCTGTCCTTTTCTTAATGCAATAGAAAGAAAAAGATGCAATGAACTTATATTTAGTTTATTTTGTGATCAAGGGAATCGGTGCCATTGTCAACAAGTGTAGTATTCTGCCGCCTTAAGGAAAAAGGACGAATCTACAAAAATATTAAAATGGAGAAAAAAATATTTTGTCCTGTTTAAAATACAAGATACAGAGGCAGATGCGTCTTTTAATAGCAAGAATATACGCCAACATAAAAATACTGGTAGATGCGTCTTTTTTTGCTGATTTCGAATAAGTAAATTACTCTATTTCTAAAAAAATGTTAGATACCTACGTCTTTTTCCTTATTGAGCAGCTGTTTTTATTAACTTTAAGTCAAAATGATAAATATATAACCTAATATATGTACCTATATCATCTCTTCTTACTACATCTTTGGGCGTATGAATGTAAAATGAACGAAACTTTGTTATCTCAAGTAAACGTATTAACTTCTACTGTACACGGCACTCTCCTAGCGACGACTTTACATTACTTATTACACGTACTGAGCTGCTGGATGATATTTTATCCTACAGAAGACAAACATTATGTAGGACTTCTACTAAAACTTCCAACCGCATCTTGTAGCGTTTCTAATTTATCAAGATGAAAAATATCTACAATGTCCTAAGGCAGTAACCGGCAGGTTTTTTACGTATCTTGCAGAAGCCTAGCGATAGCAAAATTTGTGCAATAATTGCTTTTCAATCGCAAATCGGTATTACCTATGTATCAGCGATACGTAATAATGATTTGCAATTGAATAGCAATTATTGCGCAAATTCTGCTATCGCTAGGCTTCTGCAAGATACGAGTACGTAATAAGCCTGCCGGTTATTTTTCTGCCAAATGTCAACAAAAACAGGAGTAGTTTATTCAAAACGGCAGACGGCTGTTCTCTAGCTTTCATGTGTAAAAGAAATTAGCTTTAATTTCCTATGAATTTATAGGAATGACATGCCATAAAAACGCATAAGGTAAACGCAGCTATCAACGACCCATCGAAAATCTGTAGTTATTACCGACCTATAAAAGTAATTCGAAATCTTTACGTTTCCAGAACTATTCTAGCTATAGGTAGGCAAAGTTACACACGCGTTTATTCCTTGAGCATCGTATACTTTTACGTTAGTGTGAGTAGCTGTGCAAAAAAGAGATAAAATACGTCAATTACTGCGGGGCAGCGTGGACGCAGGACGTGTCGTACTGTTCCCTTGTTCCTTCAAGTAAGTACGTGACTTTTCTATTTAAGCCATTTATACAAACAAATGACGTCTATACTTTATCTTATATTACTAAATGTATTCATTTAAGTGTCAACTCTTGATTTCTTACGACATTTTATTAATAAAAAGTAATTTGAAACGATAAAACTTTAAATTAAAATGGGATGGTGTTAGCTTCATCAGTTTTAGTCATTGCAGCTATCAACGACCCATAAGTCGGCAATGGCAGCAACGAAACTTTTCGTTTTATTTTTCTTTTACGTTATTATATCACACTAACACAAGTATTTTTATGGACTAGTTTAAATTTAAGCTATCAGTCTTTATAAAAATCTATTAGCGACTAAACTTTTTTGTCTAGTTTTTACCTTTTAGCGTTGTCAATTTAACCAAAGTTATGATATTTTTCGAGGATCGATATTGAATAGTTACAGTAATAGATCATTGTTTTTGTGTTTAAAACAGTGTGCATTTGTTCATATTTTTTGTGATATTAATCAATTATAATCTATTTTATAGTCAGAAGGTCAATTGACTTAAAATAATAATTTTTTTATGAGTCGGTAATACAATTTATATTTATACTTACATACTTTATTACCGACCCATGAGGGTCGGCAATAGCAACTATAAGAAGCTATTACCGATCGTATATAGATTATTTAGTTTCTCACCTACTTTATGACATAATAGGTACCTATGAATAAATGCTACTTATTGGCTAAAGCAACATAAAACATACAATTATATTTTTTTCCAGAAGTATGGAGCCACAAAAGCGGCGAAAAGTAAAAGAAGACAAAGAAAAAGAAGACAAAGAAAATAATAAAAAGAAAAAAAAAAACAAGAAATCTTAGAAAAAAGGGAACAAAAAGAATTATTGAAGAAAACAACGATTTTAAAGAAGAAAAAACCTATTAAAAAAGTGAATGCGGTTAACAAAGAAGATTCTCCTATAGCAGGACCTAGTAAATATCATCAGATAGCGAATCCGATTTTAATTTACTTCCAAAGGAAGCAGCAAAGCGTCGCGTGCTTTGTAACAGTGAGTTAGAAAATGAATCTAAAAAAGGACATGAACATTATAATAGCACTTTAATTAATGATAGAGATTCTTTTGAAACAGAAACTACCGTACGTCTATTAGAGTCAGACTGTGCAAGAGAGACAGTTAAACGTCGAGTCTTATATAGCAGTGAGTCTGATGATGAATGTATTTTTTAAGTGACTTTAATGTTTCGTTTGTAAGCACCAGTTGTACGAAATCATATATGTAACTAATTAGTTGCAATTTATTTCTAAAAAGAGGTGAACCAATGCCTGTGATGATTAATATTATAATTTTCAAAAAATGATTATGTTCTCAATAGCATAAGGAAATATCCTAGAGTTTGAAATCCTTAAATTAAAAAATATATATATGTGTATTAATAGTATTATGTTGATTAATTTAAAAGTTTATAATTATTTAGTTCATAGGTATTACTAAGAAGTACTAATTTGTTTTATTAAAAATAACGATAGTAAAAAAATACGAATTTTGTAAAGTACTTGCATTTTTATTTTGTTTTATTTTATTAAGATCGGTAATCATCATCATCATCACTAGCTTATATACATTGCATTGCTGGAAAAAGCCTCCTGTCATATACGATCGGGAATAGCTGCATAAAAATCGTTAATAGCTTCACAGCCGTTTTTATGGGTCGGTAATTGCAACAATCGACTAAGTCACATTGTAAATTATTTTTTACAAGATAATCCTTTATTTAAATGTATTTGATTCAGTAAATACATTTTTTATACATAACACTAGCATATAAAATGAAACTATTAATCTTTAGAGGAACCAGTATACCAAAATAATATGGTTGATTTTAAAATTGCCTTAGGGGGGTCGTTAATACCTGCGTTTACCTTAATGCTTTAATGATTGAAACACTTACATTTGTAAAGCTCCTTAATAAACCAAATATAAAATGAAGACAAAATAAATCTTAAACCAATTCTCTGCATAAAATTTAATTTTTGTAAATCTTGTCCTCCGACTCCTCCGAGCCGCAACGGCACCAAAGATTGTTTGATAAAAAAAATCACTTTTCTCGTCAACGTAAACAGCTTAAAAAGCAACCTTAAAAAATAAATAATAGACACCTAAGTAGCACGTAACCTGTTAACCCTAGGTGCTAGCTAAAGCCCGACACGCGCCATTACAAGTATAAACATAGCGAAGTTTATCTTGCGCTGCATCCAATCAACGCTGGCCCTGGGGACGCGAAAATATTATAATAGTGAACCTATTGAAGATAGTGCTGTTACATTTTGTCGGGTGACGCCGGGATTTTGTGCGGGAATTCATGCTTTATGGGATTATGGGAATAAATTGAGTTTATTCTTTTTCGTGCGGTTTAAAGAAGAGGATTTTGAGGGAAAAGGAAAGTTAAATTTTGATAGTTCAGAGTTCAAGTGTGCATATGGTTGGGGGCTGGGGTGTCCGCCGTTTGATTATTTTATATGCAAAGTAATGTTTTCCCCAATTTGTTATGTCTAGAACTGAGTAACGCTGAGAAAATAGAATAGGAAATTGAAGTAACTTACATTTTGAAACAGTGATGTAATGGTTTGGTACAGACGCCAGCATATCAAGCTACCCGAAACTGTCAAATGTTTCCTAATCAACCTAGAACCTAATGCTTTAGCGATAAAGTTGAAAATCTATTAAAGAAATTTGACAGAATGTAGTAGCTTGATGTGCTGGCGTCTGTACCAAAAAAGAGCATCGTTCCAATGTGGGCGTATTAAGACAAGCACCATTATCATTCATTTGATACCACTAATCATTAGACGAATATTGCAACAACCATGATTAATTTCTTGTACCTAAATTATTTTGGCACCAAGATTGAACTTTTTACTGATAAATTACGGAACATGGCTATTTGGCTAATAGAATTCACGTATAATTGAATATGTACTGTTTGACAGGCCAGTTGGCGTGGTTGGTTAAGATGCCACCTATCATGCCGCAGGTCGTTCGATTCCCATCCAGGACAAACATTTGCGTGCATGAACATGTCTGTTTGTTCTGAGTCTGGGTCTAATTATCTATATAAGTATGTATTTACAAAAAAAAGTAGTATATGTAGTATATCAGTTATCTGGTTTCCATAGTATAAGCTCTGCTTAGTTTGGGATCAGATGACCGTGTGAACAAGTTCCCAGGATATTATACTGTCTTGGATTTTGTAAGGAGTTGTACATTAACATACATAATTACGTAGAAGGTACTGTAAAGGTTCCATGCAATGGACCTTAACCTTATATTGTACTGGCTGACATTCGATTACCCGGCGCCTCCACTACTTGTGACGATTCCCGAAGGGATCGTCACTTTGATTGTTCTCATAGGCATTAGGTAGGATTAGCCTGAGTGCTCGAATGGCATGTTGTAAAATAAAAGTCTTATTTGGAAATATACCTATATTCAAAGGGGATGTAGCTCATGTAAAGGTTCCATGCAATGGACATTAATCATATAATATGTTCGACTACTTGCACCGGTATATAACTCTTTTTAAATAAATAAAAAAACCATAGTTCTTATGTTTTTTCCAGACTGCACTTCTGTTTTCAAATAGCTAGTTCCTTTATATAGTTATTCTACTCTATGCTAGGGTGATAGGCGGTGTAGTTTTAAGAAGTGTGCGGTTTTATGCGAAGATTGTATTGGTTTCCTTTTGATTATAGTCAAACTGTTATTCTGCCTCATACTCTATTATTTTGAGTTGTCTAGATCCCGAAGTAAAGTAACGATCACAGTACTTACTGTCTTCTAGATGTACTTATATAATTACAATTACATATGGCCTATTCGCCACAATATTTTTATCTCGCGAAGCGCGCGCGCCTTTGTCTTGTGGTTACCAAGTGTAAGTTCTAACACGCTGGGAATGTGTGTGTAAGCGCAGGAGCTTTCGGTACCGTCCCGCGTCTGAGACAGAGCGAAGTCGCAAGTGTGTGTGTGTTATGTGCTGACGCTACTCGTCTTCACGCACACATTCACAGCGCGTTTGTAGACTTGGTTACCACAAGTAAAGCACGTGTCGCTTCGTGAGATAATGATACTATAAGAGATCACTCACACATGCAAAAGCAGAACTTTTAGCTTTTAGCTTTAGCTTTTTAAAATGTCTTTAAGGGGAAGCGTCAGGGTAGCCCGCGAAATTCAAATTTTCATAGGAGGATGTGTCAGGTTAGCCCGTGAAATTCAAATTTTCTTACGTTTTTTGCAGTTTGCACGTCAGTATTAGGTTGTATGTTGTTTAAAAAATGAACCGCGACTGTAAGCAATATGTATTTATAGAACTATAATCATTAGAATCAGTAATACAACTACTTAGGTAAGTTAGTATATTCCTCAAATGTCAAGATTTCATGAAATAGTCATTCAATAGGATTACCTGGTTTTAAAGAGTTGTATTGCTAATTTAAATTATTATAATTCTGTAAATACATACTGGTTACAGTCGCGAATCATATTTTAATCAACATACAACCTAAATCTGACTTGGAAATTGCAAAAAACCGTAAGAAAATTTGAATTTCGCGGGCTACCCTGATGCTTCCCCTTAAAGACATTTTAGCTCCAGGTAGAGCTTTCGCTGGCTGAATTTATCATAATTAATTAAATCTAAATCTCTTTAATGTCTCAAGGGTCTAGTCCTTTAAAACAAATCCAGACAGTAATTAGTTAATCAAAAGTTTCGCTCATTCAAGCACTAAAATACAAGACAACTTGAATCCCGGATCCCGCATCCCGTATCCCGTGCTGCCCCTCTCTATCGGCAGTCCATTGTTCCCTAGAACAGGGGCGCGCAAAAACAATGGTTTATGTGTGTGAATATAATGTCCTATGACCGCGGAGAGTCTTTGTTCATTATAGTAACTTTGTTGTCGGCTCATAGCTTTTTCTATAGCCTGAACACTGGTTTAGTAGGTTGGTTTATTGGGCTTGTTTTTGCGGGAATAAATAGGTTGATTTATGTCATATTATTGGGTTCCTATAATATAGATTAACAATAGTGAAAATAACAATATGATATCCTAACTTAACTAAAACTATTCACAAACTAAAATATGGCGTCGAAAAATTCCTCCGCATCGCTGTCGACTGGTAATGTACCCAAGAGACTGATGGCATTGCCACGTTGTTTGGCAATGCTTAGCCTCTGGACAAGATAAAAGCCAGCCCAGGTCACGGGAAGTGTCAACCAGCCGTTTTGAGATTTCCTTAATGAGCCCACGGACCCCACGGCCCGAGGGTCTCAAGCCCAAACGACTCGAAAATATAAATTATCAATAAGGTTATTATATTTAAGCCGCTTGAGCTTTTCCACAGCCGCAGCAGCGGGCGCTAGCACAGCACGCTGATTTATTAATTTTCTTATTTGCCCCCAAAATTGACCCCCATATTAAAAATTCATTTATTTACGTTACATGTTCGTGTTTGGATCACAGAAATTCTTACGTGTACCAAATCTCAACTTAATCGGTTCATTAGATTCGGAGCAAATTGTGTGTGACAGACTGACAGACAGACAGACGTGATTGATCCTATAAGGGTTTCGTTTTTTCCTGTTGAGGTAAGGACCCCTAAAAAGAAAAGAAAACAGAAAAGTATTTTTATTTGAGATGGGTTTGCTCTCGACTCTAGTCTAGGTCGGAGGTGACAGAGACAAAGTCGTCGATGGAGTGAGCTTACCCAGAAGAAGCCGGATTACTCTTACTTTGAAGAGATTAGGGTTGTATGCGTTTGGAAACACAGTCGCAGGTAGCGAGTTTGTTTTTGTGCGGATTATAAAAGACGTTTGGAAACGCTTATTGCGAATTGGTGGAATAGCAAGTAGAGATGGTAACTGGCAGTGCGTCTAGATGTCCGATGGTGGAATGAGGTCATGCAGTTCTTGAGCACACTCACCGAAGCACAATCTGTAGAAGACCGACAAGCAGGCAACCTTGCGGCGATAAGCTCAGCTGTGAAGCTTGGCATCCACCAGTTTCAGTTTTTCAGTCGGTAATATTTTCATTTATCTATTACCTACATATATTTCCATAAATTGCATATAATAATCTCGAAAAATATGAAAATTATATTAACAATAGCATGAAATACAGAGGCGTTTAATAACAAGTTCTGAATTATTATTTATTTATATTAACATAAAACGGCCAAGGCCTACATTAGTTGAGACATTAAAACATATTATTTAAATACAATAACAATACCAAAAGTATACAACAACTCGACAGTCATACGCTCTTCTCACAATACTGCAGACATACTGACAAGATCTGCTATCATTCATCCGCGAACAGACCACCGTCAGGCTTAGCGTCCAAGAGAGCGTTGAGCGCAGTAAGTGTGCGAAGGACAGAGCTCGAGCGACGGCTCTACTCCGAGGCACGGATGATTATGAAACGTTAGCTTGTTGTCAAATGTGACACCTAGGTCCTTCATTCCAGTTGTTCTAGAGCGCTGCCATTAATTTTATAAGTAAAGTTGATATCATAGAGCTATACGGATAGAGAAGCTATCGTAAACAAAAGTCTTGCTCCATTTTGGAAAGAATTAAAACTAAAGTTCGCTGCAGCGTTAAAACATTAGTTATGTCGTCTAACCAAACTATTAAAACATGAAGCGCTAGATCGCTTACAGAGTACAGTTTTCTCGCGACCAAAACGTCGTAAGCGCCGGGTATTTCATGGCGCTTACGCGTTTCCTTCAACGTAGTGAAACAACGTGAAGCCCTTATAGATTATTACACCGCAGGAGAGATACAGCCACGATACGGCTTTTGTACCTACAAAACTTCGTTAGAGTAAATTCATACTCTATTTCAAAATTTATAAGTGTTTAAATAAATTAAAAAAATGGTAAAGTAGAAAAGTAAAAGACCACTATCCACTAGCTACTACAGTAAAAGAACACTATCTGCCCATTTAGTCAGAGTTGATAGTTTATTATATGTTTTATTTGCTAAGTGAATTGTTTTTTTTAGATTTTATGTATTTTATTTTCACTTCTACTCTTACACGTTGTCTACATCTCTTTTTATCCTTTGTCCTATCGCAGGTATGCTGAAAGAGATATTTTGTCAGCATATTCTAAAGGATTACTACAAGGAATAGCCGACTTCTTAATAAAACGCTTTCCAGCTTTAGTCGTATAAATATCACCAGCTCGAAAGTGTGCAGAGCATACAGACGAATATTTTGTAGGAAGCCACGTGTCTTGGCTTCTATCCTTTTGAAGAATTTTTATCAATTTTTCTCTTTTCGGATGACCCGGATGAACAAACCTGAAATATATAGGTATATATGTGAATTATTGAAAGGGACGAGATCTTAGTAACAGTAAAAATAATGCAATATCACCTACAAACGTGCAAAATTAAGTACGAATCTGAATACCTACTAGCTCGCGTAATACCTTGGTGCTAACGAATGACCAAAATTATTTACGATAAAAAATGGTTAGTATTTAACTGAGCACCAGATCTAATGAAATATTGCACCAAAAAATACTTTTTACCACCAAAAATAATAAATGTGCACCAAATTTTTAATGCCAGTTTAAAGTGAAATTATAACCAAAAATATTACATTTTGCTCGTACGTTATACAAATAACACCAAAATTAATTGTTGTTTACCCAAAAATAATAAATAACTACCAAAATTAGAACCCTATTTTAATGTGAAACTGTGACCAAAAAATTATGTCCCCGTGTTTAGCAAATTATATAAAATAATTACTACTACTACTTCTACTTCTCTACTTCTACTTTTAATATATGATATAAAATAATTTCTTTCACACTTTTCCCAGTAAATACTCGAATAAACATAAACTTACCTATGAAAACAGACACCTGATGATTCGCTGACACTTCTTGATGTATTTTTGCAGTATCCAAATACGCACGTCGTCATATTTTCTGAAATTTGTCAAAACTTATTTGATATTATAAACTAAAAAGAAAGAACGTAAAACAATTATGGTTTTAAAACAATTAAACAAATTAACACACTTTCTAAAAACGCCACGTGAAGCCTATGTTCAGACGTTTATTTTTACCTACAACCGGTTTTGTAATGGAACATCTGCATGTTTTTAGTCTATGATTGTAGATGGCGTGGCATTTAAATGAAGATTTATCTTTTCTCTTGTGATATTATTACCTATTTATTCACTTAAACAACAAATTATTTTACATACTTGCCTTCTGAATCGTTATTTACGTCCAGGTTCACACTTTTCTTCGAATCATCGTATTTTAACCTATTATTAGCACCGCCTCATACGCATCCACTCTCCATGAATGTCAAAGTCGTACTACAGTAAGGTGTACGGATTGCAGTACAGTTCAGTCGAACACAGCGAGTGTTCGGAATGCGATATCTAGTGCGTAGTACATATACATCGATGGTTGATATGGTTTCGTCCTCGAGTAAAGTATTATATTACAGTTGCAAGCTTACAACCTTTACAGTCCACATTTCCTGCCTTTCATTAACACCTTCCGTTCGCTCGTTTCCTAACCAGATTTATGTAAAGCACCTAACACTATCTCATTCAACAATATAAACAGTTTGTGTAGATCTAAGGAATGTCGTCCACATCCCACATAACACTGCGAATTTACTAGTTAGCGGTGTAGCATGATTGGCCTATTGTGTTCTCAAGGCAACCGCTTTGTACAGTAGACGAAGGAGATTGCTGCCCAGTTGTTGAACTATACCTTCACAAATCCGAAAGTTTTGAAGGAAATTCCTAATCCATTGCTTTGAAATATTTGTCTACTCAACAACGTAAATAACGTAATGAACATGACTGAACTGTTAAAATGGAAGGTTTTGCGATTGATGGTCATTTTATGTGGGTTACGCTATTACGCCGCTGTGCTATGTTTAGTTGTAGTGAGTGCTGTGAAGCAGGGTAATTCCTATACTCCATTGGTTTAGGCTGTGGCCAAACGAACGGTTAATTTTTGAGCTATGAGTTGCGTAAAATGCCACACTGCGATGCAAAGTGAGTTCATCTCATTTTGCGTCTCCGTGTGGCACAAACAAGACTTAAGTATGAAACCGAATGCAGCGTAATTTCCACAACGCATTTTACGCGACTCACAGCTCAAAAAAATACTTTCGGTTGGTCTCAGCTTTAGGTAATTAAATAAAGGTAACGAATCGTAAAAAGGGTTTTTATAGACTACACTTTCTTGTTTAAAAATACGTTATAAAGAAATTAAATTTATTTTCCGTTTCTTTATAGTTTCCTCTTTTGTTAACGTTTGTTAAACTTTATCATTTATTCTTAAACTACTCTTCGTAGATGTAACTGCTTGAGCACAATTTTTAGTTAGATTTATAATAATAATAATTAATTCTCAGCCTGCACACTAAACTGTTTGGCCGTGCGTACACCACCGTGGGCCATTCATATTTGTGTGCGCTTTCACAAAACGTAGGCGTGATTAAACTTGTCAGTGGGAGAGATACCTAATTTGAAAGATTAAGTGGTTTTCGGCAGTTGATTTAGGAAATATTTAGGGTGATTTGTTTAAGAGATTGATTGTTAAGCAATATACTGGGTGATTTTTTTTACCGTATTAAAAAAAAAATAGGGCATATTAAGTGAACGAAGGAGAAGCCTATGGCATACTTAGTTTTTTTTTTTGAAAAAATATTCTTTTTTTTTAAATTTTATTTGTAATCATACGCACTACGCACCCTGCGTAGTGTGTATGATTTGAATTTCGATATTTTATAACGATCTATAAAGTTTTTTTCAAAATTTCTGGTTTTATTGTTCTAGTTTACTTCAAATGTAGTGTTTATTGATAGAGCAATTTGGGTCTAAGCTATTGAAAAAATACAAAAAAAAACTAGGTATGCCATAGGCTTCTACTCCATTCTCCTATTGTACCCAATTTTTTTCAAGACGGTTAAAAAAAATCATCCAGTATATTGTAGAAGTGTTTGCAAGTAAGCTTTCTTTAATCACACTGCCTTTAAACTTAGGTACGGGAAGAGATGATATTTGATATTGTTTTATTAGGTACCTGGTTTAGTTCTGACTTATATCAGTTACTCGTAGTTGCTTAACTTACTGACGTGAAAACATCTTTTCGCTCGGTGCACTAGTGGTAAGTTCAACATGTAAGATTTCAACCACTAAAAACTACGAGACTTTTACTTAGAATAATAGTTGAGCATTCAAAAGATAGGTCATATTTATAACAGTTTTAAGGCAGGATACAATTTGTTTATAATGTCACGCTGCAACTGCACACGTATGCGCGTGACCCTCTACTCTTCACTATGCCGCACATCTGGAACAACATTGACACAGCTGTAAGTTTATAAATTTATTTATAAATTTTTATAATTAAGGGCTGATTTTTCAATCGTCAGATAAGCTCTATCAGAGGAATAAATATGGCAGTTTGACAGATTTTGCATAGAAAATAATTATGTCAAACCGCCATTTTTGTTCTACAGATAAGTTATCAGGCGATTGAAAAATCGGCCCTTATTCAGTTTAACATTTTTTTTGCAATTGTGTCAATGTTGCTCCAGATGTGCGATGTGTCGAAATATAAATTCGTATAGCGCAAAAACGTGTTTAGCTAGATCAGTTATTCTGGAGTCTTTGACAAGAGTTGATAAATCACTACCAGGATCTAAAAAGAAATAACAGAAATATTGGCCGAAATAGGGCTAAAAATTAATATGAAGTTGAGTATAACAAAATAATGTCAGGTGTCGTCTCATATCGGCCGTAAATCTGCTCCGAAATGAAAAAACCCAATCCAAGAAAGCGTGCATCAAAACGAATGCAATGAGCCTAAAAAGTCTAGTGCCGAGGAAATACAATAACTACGGCAGTGTCAGAAACCGTAAGACGATCTGTTGGAAATAGAAAAAAGTTTAAGATGTCGTCTCATATCGGCTGTAAATCTGCTCCGAACTGAAAAATATTAGAATCGATGAAAGCTTACTTTATAAGACATGCAAAGAGCCTGTTAAGTCTAGTCTGGAGCAAATAAAATGGCTACGGCAGTATCGGAAACCGTAGTAAAATTTCAATCTGTTTTCACAAAACAAACGACGCGGACTCGAACTGCGCCTACAATTTTATTAAATTTGGAAAGTGACGTGTATTTAAAGGTTTGAGTTTGTATTTGCTACAGAGACGTTAACTGCCGTCATATGGAAAAAAGACGTATCTGACATTTTTTTCGAAATAGAGTTATTTACATATTCGGAATTAGCAAAAAAGACGCATCTACCGGTATTTTTAAATTGGCGGAATCTTAACGAAAATCGAATAATTCTTACTATAAAAGACGCATCTGCCTTTGTATCTTAGTTTAAACAGGACAAAATATGTTTTCCTCCATTTTAATACATCTGTAGATACGTCCTTTTTCCATATAACGGCAGTTAAGTGATATAACATAAACCTCTTTACAGATAAACTTGACATTGGCTAAATGCACAAACCGTGCGAAGCCAAAAAGAAAAAAAAAAACCTCTTTACAAAATTTCTAAATGTTGATGGCCCTTTGAATACGTAGGTACTCATGCGTTAGCTTGCATCAGTCTCTTCTTCACCTGTAGTTGTTGACCGACTTCCTATTAGACAGTGGGTGGAGCTACAGTCACAAAATGTCAATTTCAACCGCCGATTCCCTTGTTCACAAACTAAACTAAATTTAAGTTCAGTGCATCTTTTTCTTTCTATTTCATTAAGAAAAGGATAGAACATAAATATTAGTTTAGTCCTGTCACATTAGTCAGCGCCTGATGTAAATTGACGTAGTTTTAGTAGCCAATTTTTTAATCACGTCTGAACTTGTTTAAGGAGTATCTTAATTTAACAGGACTAAACTAATATTTATCGTCTGTCCTTTTGTTAATGAAATAGAAAGAAAAAGATGCACATAACTTAGAAGTTTAGTTTGTGAACAAGAGAATCGGTGCCACTGTCCTGCAGTTTTAACTAACTAAATGAATAAAATAAAAAAATACCATTCAAAAATTGCTCCTCGTGTTACATATAAATTTAGTCCTTCTATACGCACAGTTTCCAAGCAATTCAGCTTCCATGTGGGAGTACTAAAAAAACCGGCCAAGTGCCGTTCGGACCACGCAAAATGAAGGGTTCAGTGGTTGGGATGTATTTATCCCAAGAACAAACTTATCATTGTAGTTGAAAAACATGTTCTCGCATTCCAACTGCAAATGTAAGTTTATAGACACACAATATTTGGAGGTTGACCTTGTTATTTTAAGACCATAGACTTCTTATAGGTTTTCTTGTAATCTATAGATAATTAGTACCCATAGAACTACTTTATGTATTTTTTCATAATTTTAGGCTCAGTAGTTTCGGACCTAGATGATATCCAGACTAATAAAAGCTTGTTTAAATAATAATAATAATACACTTGTTTACATAACAGATAAACTAGTGTTTTTTGTTTGGGTCACATAAATTGATATGTGTACCAAATAACAACTAAATCGGTACCTACATTAGATTCGGAGCAATAAGGTATAAGCGTTCCGTTTTCATTCGGATATACGGAACCCTAAAAAAGACCAGACGATAATTCAGCTGTTACGATCCCATAGCTGGGATTAATAGAAAAATATAGTTCTAATAGTCGCAACCGGTAAGCCCGCGATTGTTCCCTACGGATCAGTAGTCTGGGCTTTCCTATTGCTACCTACCTTTAATACTTTATTTTGTTAAGGTAGATTGTGTATTTGTGAAGCCTTTATAGTTTAAGTTGATCTAGAACCTTGGCTGGTCTTTGGAGAGATATAGAATGGAAAATATATAGTTTGTGTAAAGCCTACTTAGCGATAGTTTACATTTTAACTTCGTTATACTAGGTTGATCGAAAAGTAATGATAATCGGTTAATAGGTATATATTTTTAAATTTTTTTTTGTTTACTTATTTACCCCACTAAGCCAGCATAAAAAAATCATATAAATATAAGTACCACAATTCCCGGGAGGTACATTCATTTGAATAGTTTTATTTTTAATCGACTTCAAAAAAGGATTCTCAATTCGCCGAAATCTTTTTTATTTTTTTACGTATATTCCAAGTTCCAGTCCAAGTATTTGTCTATATACATCTTTACACAAAGTTGAATTCGAACACCTTTTATACTTACAGGTCAGCATAGTTTTACAGCATTTTCTTCTAGTATTTTAAGCATTTATTTCAAGATAATCTAATAGGTATGTAAGTTATATTTTCATCTAAGTATGCATATACTAGAGTCACTTTTCGTGTCTGTGGTAGATGACCGCGTTGTATTTCTAAACTACGCAATGGATTTTGATACGGTTTTCTCCATTATTTGTAGAATTTATTCCGGCAGATTTATTCGTATATTACGTTAATATTATACTTACATATAATAAAGAAATCTCAATGTTTTGTTAAGTCGTAAAAACCACGCGAAACAGGGGCAGGTCGCTAGTTAAATTATAAAAAAATATATTGTTTAAATATTTTCTTTTCAGTGTCCCTTAGAATCAAAGTAGCAGTAACCGCTTATTTATGTTGCAATATCCACTAATCTATTTAAGTCCGCAAACATTTACATAACGTTAAAACAATATCCCAATCAAAGTTAAGCAACCTCAAATAACCAAATCCTAATTGGTTGTACATATCACCCACTTAAAGTACATGATGAATAGAGTATGGTCGCCCACAACCATTGCACAGAATAGGATAGTAGATACAGAAGGCCGGCTCCATGCAACGAGTGAAAACAGATGCACGCACACAGACGCGTACGTGCGGCGTTCTCAAACAAATACCAGTCGCGAGTGCGCTTGCATTCGCTGTACGTGAAGCGTGTCTATGTGTGCGTGCATTTCCCTCGAGAGCCGACCTTCTGTAACTATTTTGTGACTACGCTCATTAATATGTGTAAATTAACCTAGTAAAGTGGTATTTAGGTTGAATGCAGGGTCTAACCGGCGATATGGTTCGTGGATTCCGTCTGCCTATGAAAGATTATTCAGTTTTTTAGTGCATTAAGCGATGAGGGAATAATTGTGTGATGCTATCAATATTTTATTTTATGTTTAGTGATAGTGTTTCTGATTATTTCGGTACCCTAATTGCGTAACACACTATGAATCGGAATCGGTTTCTTTTTGACAGTTCAACTACATTCATTGCGTTATTAACGTTGTTGAGCTAACAAAATTTTCGTTCATATGTGAAGCGATGGATTAGCCATTTGCTTTAAAATCATTCAGATTATGATCGATAATGTGTTACACAATTACGATGCTGTTTCATTTACATACTTTGGCAAAGATTAATGTATATTAATGGTATACATTTTATATTTTCATGGGGAATGCACATGTATTGAATATCTGAGATATAAGATTTGAGTCCATCTTTTCGTTGTTTTTTTTTTGTTTCTGCAAGGAGTTTAAATCATTATTTAAAGTACTTAATTAATTTATTTATGCAGAGTGAAAGTCAGTTAATCAACTGGCAACTAAATGTCAAGTTTACAATCAATGTTATCACCCAGTCTATAGGTAGATATTATACTGCCATCAAAGAGCTTAAATAAAATTCCGTGACCGCTATACACGCTGCTTTTTTATTGGCTAGAGAGCTGCCATGATAGGGTTGTACACGTCATTATGAACAACTTTTACTATGGGACCAAACCTGAAATCGCGAAAAAAAAATCAGCTGCTCCCTCCATTTATGATCACATAACTCGTCAAAATATAGGGAGCAGCTGATTTTTTTCCGCGAAAGCCGCGTGTATACTGCACAGGTTTTGACATTTTTCGTTTAGCCCAAAGAATTACATCATTAGACTTTCATACATAAGTCGTACGAAAATGTGTCCATAGATAGATATCTATGGACACATTTTCGTACGACTTATGTATGAAAGTCTGAGTAGAGTGAGCTCACAGATTCCAAATGGGACAATAGATACGATTTTCAGTATGAGTGAAGGAGACAATACTATTGAAACGTCATTTTCAACGAAACAGAAAATTGACCAACGATGGTCAATTTTCTGTTTCTGACGCAGTCGGGTGAATCTAACGATATAAATCTTTGGTTTATCCACAATCATCACATCTTATTAACCCCAAGTCCGTCTCTGATACGTATTATTGACGTTTATTTATGTACATATTTTCAAATGATTATTTTGTTGACAATTTAATAAATGCTGTGTTAAGTGATTACTGATTAGGCAGGACTATTGTTTACATTGCTTTAAGATGCAGTTATACGCCAATGGCCTTGAGGGGTTAGCTTTCGTGTTATGTGCTGAGCTCACGCAACGCGTCGTACGTCCAGCCAGTAATAGGACTCGCCCATCAAGAAGCGCTGTGCCAAATTAGACGCATTATTAATTTATTATACCTACATAAAACCAAAAGTATTATATTAAAACACATATACTAAAAGATAAATAATTAAATTATCTTTAAGATGGTGAAGATTTCATAAAAATACGCTAGATAGCTTTTGCGTGATCCTCAGGTTTTATCCGTGTTTAGACATAACTTACAAATTAATTACACTATGTAATATAAACATGATCATTCGACTCGGGTTCGATTCCCATCCAGGACAAACATTTGTGTGCATGAACACGTCTGTTTGTTCTGAGTCTGGGTGTAATTATCTATATACGTATGTAGTTATAAAAAAAAGTAGTATATGTAGTATATCAGTTATCTCGTTTCAATAGACCAAGCTCTGCTTAGTTTGGGATCAGATGACCGTGTGTGAATAATGTCCCAGGTTATTATTATTATTATGATCTAAAATATTTACATATTAAGTTATTAAGGTAACGGTCTAAGTTAACATATATTTATTCCAAATCATTAACACCACTCGTTTAGACGTGATCTTCAGTTTTAAAATCATTAAAGTCGGTTATCGTCGCCTTAATAGTCGTAGTTTATTCACTGTTATTCTTGGAAGTCACTAATTAGTAGGTTCTGAGTAATGAGCTCTAAGTTTACACATATAATTGAATAGTTAAGTGTATAACATCTTAAATTCTAAGTATCTCAATCACGAACGACTGGCAACAATTGGATTTCTAAGTACATGAAATTACTAGCTTTTGACCGCAGCTTCGCCTGAATGGAAGTCAACCATTTAAAGCAGTGTTATTTTAAGATTACTTCAGTGTGAGAAAGAGATGGAGCTATATAGGACGGCTAGCTCCATCCATAAGCAAGTCATAAAATCACGACATGAACATGAACATGTCCTACTACTAGAACCAAAAATTCGAAGACATAATGTCATCCACCAATCCACACTGTGCCGGCGTGGTGGATTACGGTCCCACTCTTTTTTTTTTTTTTATGTATGGCATCTCGTAGTTGGCCTAGAGAGGCCGTGACTACTTAACCGGACTATCCTGTGGCTGCCTTAAGAGAACTCAAAGCCTCCAGCCAGGGGAGACGGTCCCACTCACAGAGAGCTGGCCTTTGTCCAAGACCAAGACGTTACCGGTCTTACAACTATACTAGTAATTTGAAACCTAAGCGACGTTACCCAATATTGATATTAGATGTAATAGCAGTCGCACGGGTCAATCGATTAGGTTAAGCTACGCTTGCCGGGGTTGGTCCGTGGATTGGTGACCATCTTTACATAACCATAACTACTCGACTCCTCCGTGCCTCAGAAATTACGTTAAGCCCGAAAGTCTGACAATCAGTCTTACCAAGGAATATCGTATTACCCAGTTACTGGGTTGTGGAGGTCAGATAGGTAGTTGTTCCATGTAATGTACTGGCATTCAGCTGCATCCGGTTAGAGGGAAAGGCTGGGCAGAAAGAAAATGTTTCCTTCCACATTTAAAGCCTATTTTCACGACATATCCGGGACAAAATCACACAAGTCACGACATCACGACATGATAACATTATTTTAATATATTCTATTGTAGTATTTGATTGTAATCTCTCAGTAAACTCATAGTGATACAAAAGCGACTATTTGTCTTACATAAGACAAGATACAAGCTATATACTGAGCTCTCAATGCACGGAAAACCTGTACAATTTGAGGTCAGGTTACACTGGAATATATGGCTTTGTGTCGTCGGGTGTATAGTGATCGATCAAACTATTGGTAAGTGCAACTGCTTAAAATATTGGTGGATCGTTTCACGATGCATTATAATTTGCAAACTGGTTAGCAGCCTATGTCAATGCATGTTAATAATTTGTGAGCCAATTATTATTTGTGCTGATCTAGAAGAGAGGAGACTAGAAAAGGGTAGGTATACAGGAAGTTGCCGCATGGTTCGAGCCTGTTCGGGGTTTAGGGAACAGCCTAGATGTATCAAAGGACAACAGCTCAACTGTATTCCAACTGTAAAGTACTCACAGTACGTCAATTCTTTGTGCTCTACTCAGTCCTTAAAATACATTCATCGCTACCCCCTTCAAACCGAGAAAAACGAACCTTTATCCCTCCAAGTACTCCTCATAGAACAGCCTTTGCCAAACATCAGTAGGCATCATATTCTGAGCTCTCTCATTTACAGAAAAATTCATAAACACCTAAACATACTTGATCTGGCAAAATGGGATATTAAACAAAAACTTACAGAGTGGCTACTTCAACATGACTATGATCACACAGAATCATTATTAACCTACATAACCTAGCACTTGCACACTCATTCACACACGCTTACACATACATTATTCACACACACACACACACACACATATACACACTTATACACACATGCACGCACATACACATACACACTCACAAGAAAATCGTTCTTTATTAACCTTATTTAATTTTACATCCTTTATGATTTTTGATAATTATTTAATTGTGGGTAGATCGACAGGGTCCTCATTTGATTAATAGTTAATATTAGAACATATCTTTAAGGCCGTCCACTGTCTCTTAAGATACAGGTATACCCTAGTTTAAGAGACATGGTATCAGAAATTGTCAACAGATGTACCGTGTAATTACACCAACATGTTCTACCATAATAATGTAGTTACATAACTTTATATATCTTGATTGTTAACTATTTTTAAGTTTTTAAGTGTTTTTTCTCACCATCTGTACTTTCAAGATCAATAAACAATTTGTTATTATTAAAGGCAAACGAAAAGAGGTTATAGGTACGTAAAATTATGAACCTAAAACTATGTAGGTACTGTAAAGGTTCTAAGCAATGGACAATCTTATATTGTACTGGCTGACATTTTATCACTCACGCTAGTATAATAAAAAGGTAGTTTTACATTCAGAGTACTTTTTACATACAGGTTTTTATTGTAGGTCGCAGTTCGGCTTGAGCTAGGTGTAATGTCTCGTTTACAGAGACGCGGGGCGTCGCGTGTCGCGTGCAGCGTGGCGTCTCGCGTCTCTCTCGCTCTCATGCAACGACATAATATGTTTGACTTGCGGGCCGCCCCGCTCAACGCGACGCGTGACGCCCCGCGTCTCCGTAACCGAGGCCTTAGGCGGTGTAGATAAAGAAGTGCGCGAAGTTCTCCGAATATTATATCGTTTCAACTTTTAATTAAATTACTTTTTTGCGTCTCCATCTGTTATTAATAGTATTAGCTATTCACCCTGTGGAGTCAGAACCTCCACAGTTCCTACCTAACACAATGTTATCTAGAAAGAAAAAAAGAAAATACGTTTATTTGCGGAAAACATGGCGCAAAGAAAAAACACTAACACAAAAAAAAAAAACAAATTGGGGGAAATTATGCGTCACATCCACGCAAAACGGCCATCGCTCAGCATAATGCTGCGACCCTATGCGAGTCAGAGCCCCAGCGTTGGTTTTTAGCGACCGCGACAGCTGGCGTTGACGTGATGACGTCAATCGGTGCAGCATGCAGTGCAACTGCTATCTCAGAAATACATTGCTTTTTATGAACATACTCAAAATTCATTTATTTACGTTACACGTCCGTGTTTGGGTCACAGAAATTCATACATGTTCAATTTCAACTTAATCGGTCCATTAGATTTGGCACAAATTTGCTGTGACAGACGGACAGACAGACAGACACACGAGTGATCCTATAATAAGGGTTCCGTTTTTCTTTTTGAGGTACGAAACCGTAAAAACTAGATAAACTATAAGCTAACAACTGATTAGCGAATCATTAGTACATTGCGCACTACAGATGAAGCAAGTGCAAGTGATAACCGCTCGTAACAATCAATGTATAACTAATTGCAGCTAACTAATTACCTGTATATACAGGTGTGAGTACAATCAGCATCAGTTGATTCAATGTTGTGTAACCTTATGATAATTATTGGAATGGTTTTCGAGTACAATATGTTCCAGGAATGTGTTATAAAAGGGCTGACCCAAAAGTAATGATACGGTTAATAAATATTTTTAAAGTACTTTTTTTGCTTGCATATTTACCCAATAAGGGCCACTTTTTTGATCCGTAGTTAACTCAACCAATAGTAACTAATGGTTGAATTTTGGCTAAATGTGAAAGGCTAAAAAATAAAATAATATTTTGGCTAAATGTGAAAAAGTAGTAACTAGCCATTAGTTACTAATTTTCACATTTTGGCAAACGAATTTAGCCAAAATTCAACTATTAGGTACTATGTTTAACCATTGGTTGTGTTAACTATGGATTAAAAAACCGACCCTTAGTCAGCATAAAAAGATCATATACCACAATTCCCGGTATGTACAGACGCCAGCAGGTCAAGCTACCCGAAAGTCCCGAAACTGTCAAATTTTCCCAATCAACCTTGAACCTGATGCTTTAGCGATAAAGTTGAAAATCTATTAAAGAAATTTGACAGATTGCAGTAGCTTTGAGCTGTACATTCATTTGAATAGTTATTCATTTGTTTAGTTTTATTTTTTTATCATTACTTTTAGATCAGCCTAGTACATCACAATAAGATTGGTTCTGCATACCAATCATGGTTATTGTTATTAAAAAGTTATTGGGACAAACTACGGGGTAATTGCGAAACACAATAAGAATTGCAGTGCTTTTCATTTCGATAATTCGACAACATTCATTGCGTTATTTGTGTTGGCGAGCAGACAAATTTCTCAAACATATGAAGCAATGAATTGGCAATATCCTTCAAAATCATTTAGATTGTGATTGATAGTGTGTTACGCAAATAGGGTGCTGGTTCTCAAAACTATAGTTATAAAACCTTCACTTCAATATTATGCCTAAAGTGAAAGGATGCAGATTAACGAGGAAGATGTGGGACGAACTTTAGTAAAAAAAATACCAGCCAACTGCGTGTCGGACCCAAGAACAAACTTAATATTGTAGTTGAAAAACATGTTCTCCAATACATTCCAACTGCAAACGTAAGTTGGTCAACTATTACTCGAGCTAACTTTTAAAGCCTACTTACCTGTGATAGTTTCCCTTTTAACTTCGTTATACTATAAACTACTGCCGTGATTTTTTTCACATACTTATTTAAAAACAACCATTTAGCTGGCCTTTGGGGACACTTGACTCCTATTTTTTTTATATTTCTATGCCTGACTAACAAAAATTAGCACTTTAAAGCTTAATATTACGCAAACGGATCCCTGAATCGAAAATGGTTGTCACAGACCCGCAATATTTTTGAACGGCCTATCCAACGATATCCCACACCATGGGATAGACGAGAAAAAAAAATCATCCACACTTTAGGTATATCATCCACCTAAAGTGTGGATGATTTTTTTTTCAAATTTTTTTTTCAAGTTTTTATTTTACCGCTTTGTCGGCGTGATTAATATGTATACCCTTGCCAAATTTCAGCTTTCTAGTACTAAGAGTCTCTGAGCTAAGCCGCGGACTGACAGACAGACGGACATGGCGAAACTATAAAGCTTCCTTGTTGACTACGCAACCCTAAAAAGGGTTGATTAGCTATAGGAATCAGGTATTTGACAAATCGATAAGCATACTGCGTACGAATTGTCCAGCTTCGTATTACCCAACAGAGAGGCCAGTTCATCAGAATCTGCATACGGCTATAAAACCATCCTCCTCCAGTCCTTTTTATCACCTACTAGGTACTTAAAAGTGCTATTATTATGAAAGGAGGCGAGTCACTATTGATTCAACCATAAATATCCGGATTTAACAATGCATCGAACCAATAACTTCAAGACTGTCTGTCGTAGCTAGCCAATCAGCCACCATAAATCACTCCTAATCCATAATGACATGTCACCTTTGATAACCTTCCACTTTTGTACCTACAAAATGTAAATCTACGAGGGCATACTTCCGGCAGCCAATGCAATGCGCGTGGGCATGGTGACGTCACACCGACCGTGACGAAACGGAGAGAAAACTCGCGTGGCTCATTAAAACATAGAATGAATGGGAATGGAATGTTTCTGGTGTAATGAATGGGTGATATTGGGTAGTTTCATTTAAATATTTATTCAGACTGGCTCTGCTGCATACGGGTACCTACAGTGAAATCGATTGGTCTGATAATATTATAGGGATCGATTTTATTTCTGTAAGTAGATTTGCACAAAGACTTTTACACGTTAATCATATTTTAAAAACTAGATGAGGTCGGCGTTACATCTTAGAAGAAAGGCCGAAACAAAATCAGAGGTCACAGTCTCTTTTAAGTCCATACATAATCTTAGTCAGAACATATGTAAAGCATGTAGGTTGTGTCTGAAATGGTCTTTTGAGGAAAGAACCACACAGATTGAAAGGACCTGTCCAGTCAGTGCACGTATTTCTCAGTAATCGTGCAGCACAACGATTCGTCTTTGGGCCGGTTTTTTGATCCGTAGTTAACTCAACCAATGGTTATACCTAGTAACTGATGGTTGAATTTTGGCTAAATGTGAAAGGCTAAACATGAATGTATTTATTTTAGCTCATTCATATTAAAAAAAAACAGTAGCTAATGGCATAACTCATTAATGTTTAGCCTTTCACATTTAGCCAAAATTCAACCATTAGTTACTATGTTTAACCATTGGTTGAGTTAACTACGGATCAAAAAACCAGCCCTAATACTTTTAGATCGGCTGTGCGTAAAAGGTTCAAGAATAAAATTAAGCTATCTCAATACACAGAAAACATTAAGGTTTTGCATGATTATTTTAGATAGGAAAACTCAGTCCTGTTAGTTTTTTTTTTTTAAATCACCCGAATGTTCACGAGTTTTATATTATTCCTATCATTATAATCAGGTTTGGTTTGGTTGGCGATATCGGCTCGTCCCCTATTAATCAATTTGCCAAGCCATTTTCCAACTATATTAGGGTCGGCTTCCAGGTTAACCGGATGCAGCTGAATACCAGTATTTTACATGGAGCGACTGCCTATCTCACCTCCACAACCCAGTTACTGAGTAATACGATACCTCTTGGTAAGATTGGTTGTCAGACTTTCGGGCTGCTGACGACCCGTAACGACTGTCAAACGGCTTATCCTACTTTCCGAGGCACGGAGCAGCCTCGGTATGTAGAGATGGTCACCCATCTATGGAGCAACCCCGGCAAGCGTAGCTTAAACTGATTGATCGCCCCGTGTGAATTTTATTAATTAGCAATGAGTCACACCCGCAATTACATGGGACTTAAACATAACTGGCGAATTGTGGGTGTCCTCCTTTTCCACCTCTGCCTAATCCCTCATGGGAGAAAAAGGCATCATGTCATGTTAATAAACACCTATATGCCTGCAGACATTAGGGCGTTCAAATGACCCATTGTAGTTTAAGTGAGCTCATATGAGCAATTGTTACTTTGCAACATTCAATTTGCATATGTCACCGTAGGCATAATTGGACCGTGTTATGCAGAAGGCAGCCATGTCGGGACAAGTACAAACCCATAAGCATTTTTTTGTCGATGGTTGCATCATGGCTGCATTTGACGGCACATAAATATCTCCGTGATACATAGAGATGATACATAGATATGGCTATTTTTGGAAAAAATCTTGTATGTTGAAATTCTCACTTTTGGAAATAGTACCATATGGCTGCTTTCTGCATAACTATAGGTCCTATGAACTTCGTTACTTTATAATGGGCGTTTTCACATTGGACGATAACGATAACTAGACGATATCGTCGGACTAGTAGTTTCATACAAATACTACTAAACGCTTTCACACTGACACACAAAAAAAAAGCGCCGACTAACAGTTATTTTTCACTGAAACTTACTTTTATGTTTAATCGTAGCTTAATTTTACTATTAAATGTAACTCTATTAAATCTTGTACTTTTTTCAATACGAAAACTATTAAAAACTACAAAAACATCGGTTTTTAGGGTCCGTACCAAAATGGTAAAAAGGAACCCTTATGGTGCGACTCAGTCTGTCTGTCACAGCTGGATATCTCAAGAACTGCTAATGCTATCAACTTGAATTTTGAATAGTTTTAGATGACGTTTGCCCAACTATTTTGCAAATAAGATATAAATAAAATACAGATATTTTTTTTTGCAACAGGGACTGAAAGGGTGTCTTAAAAAATCGAAGTGGGACTACTAGGTCATGTGGTCATGTGTTATATCAAAGAGCGCCGTTTGCAAATTCTTAAACATTTTTTTCTTTTTGTTTAGGCCGCATAGTTTTCGACTTTTGATGAAAAACTTAAAAAAGATACCATTTCTCACTTATCTCCGAAGGTTGCATAGAGAAAAATCTGAAATTAATCTGTGTGATAGAAGTGTTAAGTTTACAGGAAAAATAAAACCATGTCTCTGAATAGCACACTTTTTTTAAAAATATATGATGGTACGGAACTCTCGGTACGCGAGTCCGACACGCTCTTGACCCGTTTTTTTTTATGTTAAGCGACTAACGAACACAACACCTGCAATATCAGAAGTATTGAATTCCGTTATCATATAAAGTGTGCGCGCAAGTGCTACTCACCGCATGAGGTATGTGAGCGGCAAAGAGAATTGAGGCTATATAGTCAGTCATTGGTGAGCGGTGAGACGGGGGAGGGCGCCATTGACCAGATTGGCAGACTGAGTTAGCTTCACCTTTGTCTTCCTCCCACGTCTCACCGCTCACTAGGGTTGCCAACTTTTTGTAGAAGAAATAAAGTATATTATGGTCATAGTGGGAAAATAAATAGTATTTCGGAAAAAAAAACAGTATCTCGGAGAAAAATTTTAAGTATTTTTAAATGTTTTAAATAGGTACATAACTCATTATTGCTACTGCGCAACTCATCAATTTTGTACCAATTTTGAAGGCTTCGTATGCATTTTTATTATTTTTATTGAATGTATTGAAGCTTTATAATATTTCTTTCATTACTGTAAACTCTAATTCTATGAATATGCGGTAACAGATCTAACTATAATACTAGTAGTAAAAGGTATTCTGAGAACAATCATCTATTCACTATGTCCCGAAAATACGAGACATTAACAGTTTCATTCTGAAATTAAGGCTAACTGAGCCACCGCGTACATGCTCAGGCGCATGCACGATTTTCTACGTGGTAGATGAAACTTTTTATTTAGGTAAGTATAGCTTTGGATATCAGTGAAAACAGTATATTCATTTACTTTATGTTTGTTGAACAGTTGACAGTATTTTAGAGTGAAAAACAGTATAATACTGTTTTTAACAATATGGTTGGCAACCCTACCACTTATATACCTCAGGCGGTGACTAGCACTTGCGCGCACGCACACTATAGAGACAAAGCTAAACTATTCATGTGCCGGTTATCACACCGGCTTCCATAGTTTACAAACCAAGACACAGCAACGCTGCTTGACTGTAGAAAAAGGTATAAAAAAGGTAGGAAAAAGGCAGAACTTCTCTTCTTGGTCGCTCCATGTAAAAAAATAGTAAGTATACTAGTGTTGTCTGCATTCGGTTAGATTGGAAGCCGAACCGAATATACGTAAGTTGGGAAAGGCTGGAAAGATGATAATGATAGCATTTCTCTGTTTGTGAGGTGGGGTTCCTTCTCAGAGAGATAGAATTTTATGAATCAAATATCTAGTGGGCCATAGCACGAAGGCGCCGAGTAAAAAAAAAATACCAGACTTAAAAAAAAAAAACACTACAAAGTGAAAAATAACTTTAATTTCGGGTCTTTGAATCTGTATTTTAGTTTTTTGCCAAAGTTATTTTTCATTTAAAGTTTTTTTTTTGGAAGCCGGTTTTTTTACTTTGTAAAAATTATTTTTATTTTTTCACTTTTTAGTTATGGTACCTACCCCACAAAAATTTGGATACCACTACCTGCTATGTAAATAACAGTGGCAGAAAGTTATTATAACATCAACCACATACCCTACGTGGCAAAATTACGTATTAATGAAGCTAACTCAAAAACTGCTCAAGCAAAGTTATAAATATTACATGGGACCAACTTTGAAGAGCTCGTGGCTAAGTAATAGCAGCCACACGGGTTGATCCATTAGGCTAAGCTACGCCTCCCGCGGTCGGTCCGTGGACCTTTACATACCGAGACCCTCGTGCCTCGGAAAGTACATTAAGCCGTTGGTCCCGGCTGTCATTCATGGACCGTTCACAGTCGTTACGCGTCGTTAGAAGCCCAAAAGTCTGACAACCAGTCATACCAAGGGGTATCGTATTACCCAGTAACTGAATTGTGGAGGTCAGATAGTCAGTCACTCGTTAGCTGCATCCGCTTAGACTGGAAGCCGACCCCAACATATTTGCGAAAAGGCTAGGCAGATGACGAGTTGTATTTTCGATACAAAAATCGTTAGAATTTACGTCGCGCGTTCATGCTATAAGGAGGTACCCTCTGGCTATAGGAGTAGGTACTACTTACAAATTGTACATAGGGTACTAAGAGCCATTTCAATACATACATATCTGTAACCTGTACTCCTTACGAGTCTTGAAGCATACCCCGAAACTGTACAAAGCATTCCTTGAAATACGCAGCGCAGACACAATATGCGTGCCCTGGTGTATACAGGATGAGTTTCTGACAGGCTACGTAATTAATAACTACAGAAAGTGACTAGAAATCCGTATATACTATTATACTAGTATAATATGGTAATAGAGACTTTTAAGCATGTTAAAACAGCATTTCGGGTGTTTTTGTCCACATTATTCTGGATAAAATCACATTTCACATTATCAAAATGGCGATTTTCGCCGATTTCTGGCATTTTTGCACAGCTTTGTAACTTTACAACTCACTCGCTAATTGAAATTCGAATATGGAGGTCACTTTTGGGAGGCAAATAAGAAAATTAAAAAAAATATTTTGCAAACTGTATCGTGTGACATATGAAATGAAAGGGTTCGATTGTGAGGGTCTCAAATATATATTTTTATAATTTTAAAATAAATTGTTTTAAAGTTATTGAAAATTGTTTCCATCTGTTTTCTTATTTCTTAATTAACTTTAAAACTATTCACCATTCCCCCTTTATCTCCGAAACTAATGAGCCTAAGATTTTACAGAAACTATGGAACTATTTTCTGAATTTTTTTCACAATCTTAGGCTCTTAAAATAACATGGTAAATCTCTCAATAATGTGCGTACAATCTTACATTTGCAGTTAGAATGTATGAGAGATTATTTTTTTCAATTGCAATGTTAAGTTTGTTTTTAGGATAAATTCAACCCAACTACGTAAGCCTTCATTGTTCGTGGTCCAACACACACTTAGCCGGTATTCATGAAAAATCATGTTTATATTGCCTCTTGCCTTCTTTTGACTTCTTATCAGAAAATATCTAAATTCGGTCACTACATCATCATCTGTCTAGCCTTTTCTCAACTATGTTGGGGTCTGCTAAATACCAGTATTTTTTTTCGGTCACTACATAAACCGTACTTAATAGAGTATATAAACTTAAGTACCTGGGACCCTGTCCTACCTCAGAGACGAAGTTAACATAGACCGTGAGCGCAGGGCGTTGGCGGTCCGAGCTAATATGCTCATACACAGGTTCGCTCCTTGTAGTGGGGAGGTAAAAATTACACTATTTAAAGCGTATTGCCAATCCTTCTACACCCACTGGCTGGAGGCTTTGAGTCATCTTAAGGCAGCCACAGGATAGTCCGGTTAAGTAGTCTCGACCTCTCTACGTCAACTACGAGATGCCATACATAAAAAAAAAAAAATCCTTCTACACGAGCGGATTGTGGGTCAGATATACCAAGAGGTCGCTAGACGCTCTGCGCGTACAGTATAATAACTGCTTCAGGATGTTGTTGGGTCTGCCGCGTTGTGTAGTGCGTCCGGTATGTTCGCATCTGCGCGTACCGATGATTTTTACGCTATAATTCGAAAGAAGACGTATTCGATTTTGTCAACGGCGCGGGCTAGTTTGAGCGGCATCCTATTAAGTATGGTGGTAGACAGGTACGACGCACCCGAGCTGTGCGCTATGGCGGTGTTAGTCAACAAACCCTACATTTTAGATTGTACTTGTTGGTATATCTTCTCAAAAAAAAAAAAAAATCGTTTGTGTTTTGGAAGTAACATAGTTTTTAACAACACTGTTACTTACAATTTGGGCCCAGTTGCCATAAATAAATAACTATTATTATAATATAATATTATATTGGGTTCGATTCCCATCCAGGACAAACATTTGTGTGCATGAACATGTCTGTTTGTCCTGAGTCTGGGTGTAATTATCTATATAAGTATGTATTTACAAAAAAAAGTAGTGTATGTAGTATATCAGTTATCTGGTTTCCATAGTACAAGCTCTGCTTAGTTTGGGACCAGACGACCGTGTGTGAAAAATGTCCTAGGATATTATTATTATTATTATTATATAAAGTAAAATAATAAATGCTAAAATTATCCCTGTCGAAAAAATCACACACTGTAGACTAGTGTCGAGTTACTAGCCAGCCGGTTCTGCAGTCTTATTTATAAACATAACGGAGCCATGATGGCACAATTATCATATGTAAATAACTGTATTCAGTATACACAAAATCTAAATCTATCGAACTATCCAGCCAGAGATTTCTCGGGTTCCGTGGGTTGATAATCGAGGTGTTTCATTTAACATGTTGAGCAATGAACCAAAGACTCACAATAAAACCTTAAACTAACTTATAAAATAACTGATTGGTGTATACGTATAGTTGACATCACAGTAAGCTTCACAATACGGTATGAAAAAATACTTTAAAAAAAGTAAGAACTGACTCAAAAACTTAAAAAGAATAAAATAACAATCATAAAAAATTTCATACAAAAAAACTTAACAGCTTCTGCAGTCGGTGTCTTCAATTCTTCAATGATGATAAATGATAAATGATATTTATTTCTGTAAGTAGGTTTGTACAAACACTTTTACAAGTCAATATTTTTTTTTTTTAAACTAGATGAGGTCGGCGTTTCCTATCTGACTACTCTGAGAAGAAAGGCCGAAACAAACTCAGAGGTCACAGTCTCTTATAAAGTCCAGACATAATCTTGGTCACTTCATGTGAAGACCATGTAGATTGGTGTCTGAAATGGTCTTTTGAGGAAAGAACCACACAGATTGAGAGGACCTGTCCAGTCAGTGCACGCATTTGTCAGTAATCGCGCAGCTCAACTCAGAACTTAAGGAGCTCAACGATTCGACGAACAATACCAAAGAAAGGACATTGGGGTAGGCCGCATAGATTACTCAAACTGCCAGACCATGATTAAAAATAACTGAGAGAAAAAATAAAACAAACAAAAAAAAAAAAGCAATGACCTACATAGTCTTCACATTCACAATAAAGTAAAATAATGTAATACTTACTAAGTAAATATTAATGTCAACATTCAGTATGCAAAAATAAAAATAAAATAAAATAAAATGCAATGCAACGACTTCAAAAGCTTTTAAGTTTTTATGAAAGTTATTCTCAGTCGGTCTTACTTTTTTTTATTTTATTAAAGTAATTGTTTATTTGCCAAAGATATACTTTGCCAAGTATACCCGAGTTGCCCGAACTCCCGCGCTGCCCAGCGTTGGCACTTCGTCGCTCCGCCCCCCTAAATTTGTACGAGTTGAACGAATCCTGTGTGTTATTTTCACAGGAATAATATGCTAGCATAGAAACAAATATTAACTCAAGTGGTATTGCAGCCGCAGCTGACAAACATACTCATCCACAAGGAGAAAGCGGAACGTGTGAGGGAGAGACAATCTTTGCGACCTCACGCCCCTAGTCGCCGCAGGAGACGCCCTAGGCGTCGGGAATTGAGAGCCGATTCCCGGTCACCGTAGGCGCGGGCTTGCGGACGGCGAGCAATGGGTAGCTCGCCGTCCGGTAAGGCCCGCGTATTCCACGCGCGCCTCAAAGAGATGTCAGCATTAATTGATGGGGTCCGCTAGGGACGATGCCTACCAGGGTCGCGGGTTGAAAGAGTTGTCGTGGCCCGCCCTCCCGCTCCGCCCAGAGCGGGAGAAGTTTGATGATTTCCTACCCCGTAAAAAAGGCACGTTATGGTTAAAGCTAACGATGGATTGAAACATTATTTAGTTCTACATAAGGACGCTTTTCTTTTTGCATCATCTAAATTACTCGATACGAATTTCAACTCTGTAACAAAGAACAGAAAGAACAAAACGTCCTCGATTTTTTATATTTCAAACAGTCCGCGTAGAAATCTAGTAGCTTTTATGACTTTCCAATAATAGACTTAAAATAATGAAATTATTAATAACAATTATGAAATTATTAATAAAAATTAAGAAATTATTAATAAAAATTAAGAAATTATTAATAAAAATTATGAAATTATTAATAAAAAGTAATGAGACACTTGGTTTACGTTTTATATTTTTTATTATTATTACAATACAAAAAGCCTAGTCAATGATGTAATCTCCATTAGCATCTAAGACTTCTTGCTAACAATCCGGCAAAGTTTGGATGCCTTTCGCCCAGAACTCTGATGACTGTACCTCGAAAAAGTTGTTCAACTCCGCCTTTACATCAGAGAAATCATTAAATTGTTTACCCCTCAAATGTTGTTTCAGGGCTCTAAACAAATGATAGTCTGATGGGACGAGGTCTGGAGAATAAGGTGGGTGGGGTATCGTCTCCCAGCCCAAGTTCTCCAACTGTTGGCGAACGGAAGATGCGACATGAGGTCGAGCGTTATCGTGTAGTAAAACTACATTGACTCGTCTTCGTTGTTTTTCTTGATAACAGCAGATAGTTTGGTGAGCTGGGTTGAATATTTGTCAGCGTTCATTGTGTAATAGTTCATAAAACAGTATGCCTTGCGCGTCCCAGAAACAGCAAAGCAGAACTTTTAAGCGGTTCTTTTGATTCAGCTTCGGTTGAGTTGGTGGCGTTTCTTCTGGAGGCAGCCAAACAGCACGACGTGTATCGTTCTCGTAATTAATCCATAATTGATCTCCAGTAACCAGATTAGACAAAAACTCTTTACGTCAGGGTCGCAGCAAAAGTGATTGACAGATAGCGACACGGACAGCACGACTGGCGTCTGTAAGGATGTGCGGTACCCACCGAGCCAAAACTTTTCGATACCCAAATTCATGCAGATGGTTTTTCACGGCGTGGTGACTTCAGTTAAGTGCTTCTGCTAATTCACGAGTGGTAGCATCCCGATTCAACTGCAGTTCGCGGCGTAAATCGTCATTATTCGCTGCGGGTGGTTGTCCAGAGCGTGGCTGACTTTGAAGGCTCCTGTCTCCTTATATGAAACCGTCAAACCATCGGGACATCGTCGCATGGCTTGTACTTTCAGCGCCCAATGCTGTGTTGATATTGTCAGCCGCAGCCCGCGCACTGTGGCCTAACAAGTACTCGTATAAGTATAGTGTTCGAACTTGTCGCTCGTCCATTTTTCTTCAAACTGACTAAACCTATCGAGGACGGCTTTATATACCCCCACATCAGTAGTACCTAAAATGTTCTACAACATTCTAGAATATTATTGAAAACAATTACGTAACTTAAAAAAGGAAATGTATTGAGTTTTGTAGAGTGTCTCATTACTTTTGTGCCAACCCAATAACTAGGTCGTTAAATTAGCATATTTTATATTCAAATTCAAGCACAAGTAAAACAAAAGCTCCAACAATAATTTAAAAACAATAAAATCTCAAAACAAATGCATATCACTACGCAACTCATAGGAAAATGCTGTTCCATCAATCAATTACTTATCGATTGAACTAGAAATCGTGATTCGTGTGCATATCGATATAAAAGCGTTAATTTACATGTCAACGGGTCGTCATGTGTAATTATTAATTATTATAAAGCCGCCTACGCATACTTGCAATGGCTGCGGGCGTCAAGCCTACGCGAACTGTGAATGGGCGACGGCGCGGGCGATCAATGAAACTAGTGTGTTATACAATCGATTGTTGTTATCGGTGTTGGAATCGATTGTACTTATCGATACGGGAATCGATTTGTTTGTTGCTTGTGGACTTCAGAGTGATGTATGGTTATCATAGAGCTGGAATTTGATGAATAGTGCTTAATTGAATTGATGCAGATTTATTACTTGTCTGTTGGTACGCTAGCTCTTGAAAGCTGGCCAAAACATATTAACAGTATTATTTTAGTTAAAAGGAAACAAGATTTATGACCAACTAATCTTATTAAGAGACGCTATCTATATATATATATATATATATATATATATATATATATATATATATATCTCTTTGAATAATTAAAAATTCTGAAAATCCTAAAACTAACATCTACTCATGAATCGATAATTTCGACAAGCATCTGCAAATAATGCACGGTAACAAACTATTTTCTTTTAACTTTTTTTTTGTGAATTCGTGGACAATGTTGTGAGTTACATGTGCAGTAACATAAATATAGAATAGATAGTGTATAAATGTATTTCTAAGTATTGTGCTAATTCAAGAATATCTAGTTAAGCTTGGCATATACCTAACTGTTTTTTGTCCCTAAAAAATAAAATAAAATAAAATCCCAGATTAGAATCTATTAATTTCAAATATATTTTAATTAATTCACTGTACTGAATACATTTGCTAATATCAAATATTCATTAAAACATCATTAAAATTTGACAGCACCCCTTTTCAATAGATCGACTCTCGATAACTTTTTATCGATCATTTAACATCTCACTATCAAGCACCAACGCTGAATGTTGGATTACCATAACCTAGTGTTGTAATCTCGAATTTTACGTACGGTTGGTATCACGGTGAACTTTAGAATCCCATTGAGTATAAAAAAGTTGTAATAAAAAAGTAATAAAGTTGTTTAAAGCTTTGACTGTTAGTGACAGAGGTATCATAAAGGTAAAATGCTAAATAGGACAGTCTATAAACATTATGAATATATTACAAGTGAATTCTTTGAATTTATGGGCTTAGTAACATTCAGTACTTATGGACCAGAATTATGTTATTATCATCATACAAAACGACATGTATAAAATGTCAAAAGAGGTACTACTAGCAAACTAAAGTTGCCATTTAAGTGTGCCGAAAAAGAGCCAAAGTGAGAAGGAAATTCTTAAAATGTTTTGGTAAATGTTACCATAATGATAAAATGCAGAGTTAAATGCAGTTATTGACTTCAAATTGAAATTAAAAATATTTTATTTTACTTAATCCTACGTATACATGGGCATTTATGAGACGTCAGAAGCTTCGTGCACGGTTCCAATTGGTCGTTTCCTATGGAGAAGAGCCGGTAAGAAACATCCTTTAAAAATATGTTTTCAAATTATACTGTCAATATTTATGGGAGGATTGGGGAGGACAGTGTAGGCCTGTCAACAAGGTATTCAACAAAATAGAAGAAAATTGTCAAAAAATCTATCAGCATGTATACAAAGCGACGGCAATTATGCTTTTAATACTCATGAGTTACTCTCTGTTAAAGGTATGACGTTAAGCCTAGCATTGAATAGGCTATACGAGTAAATATGTTAAATTGTGCGCCTGAGCACCCTGGATAGTCAGCCCCGCTACAACCTTGCTGACTGGCCAATAATTAATTATTATTACAGCATGAGCTTTTGGAGTTTACACCTTAAGAGGCCCCCATAGCATGCATAGTTTATACAAACGAAATACCAAAATAATTTGTAAATCAAACGTATTCTAAAGGTAGTGTGTATTTATTCCGATTGGATTACAGAATATCTAGGTTCCCAAATATATATTAAATAAGAACATTGATTTGAAATATGAGAAAAATAAGTTTTCTATAGAAATTTGAAATTCCTCATTCCTCGTCTTAATATCAGTGTCCTTTCAAAATATATGTTTGGGAATATTATACAGAATATTTTAGAATATTCTGTAATCCATTCGGAATAAATACACACTACCTTAAGAAGATGTTTGATTTACAAATTATTTTGGTATTTCGTTTGTATGAACTATGCATACTCCGGGGGCCTCTTAAGAATCGATTTTCATACAAGGCCCCCGGTATGGAAAAAATATGAGGAGTGAAATACAAGCGAAGCGTTGTCACGTTTTTGTGTTTAGTTTATTTTCGGCCAGCCTTCATTGTAGCGGTCAATCTATCCATTATATTCAAATACTATCGAACATAAGGAGTAAACTCCACGAGCTGACTGACACACACTTTATTCTTAAGCAGTTCTTGTCATTACGAGAGAAAGATAAATTATACCTAGCTTTCCTTCCCAATTTAAGGAAGACAATGCCCATTGTCATACCATTGATGTACAAGCAAATTCCAATATACATCCTTGATTGTATAGCCACTGTAAACATTGAATCACATTGGAACCGTGACTTGAAAGGCCCTTTGATTAGAGCAAGTAATTAAAAATATTGCTTCATATAAGTGAGGCAACCGCAAATAGCAATCAGTGCTCTGCTAATTATAACTTAATAGCTCCTGAGCTCCTGCTCGCGACTTCGTCCGCGGAAAACAAATTTTACAGGTCCGACTGGTAGTTCCAGAGATTAGGGCGATCAAGCAAAAAAAAACTCACAAAACCTTCAACGTTATTATTAGTAAAATAAGTAAGACAACATTAATCACAAACAGTAATTGACGACCATGGAAATACGATGATAGATGAAAATGGATTGGATGGTGGAGGAATTTGGAAATGGGATTTCAAAAATATTTACGCAAAGAATTCATGTGAAGATACTATAAATAATGATTTAGAAAATAATGGTCCCTGTTCTGAACACTATCTTGGATATACGTAGATGATGAAATAATCCCCTGTTAAGGGGACTACAGGACCTAAAGCGCGGTCACTGTCGGACTGCATAGAAAAGAAAGAGAAGCGCGATGACACAACGCTGGTAATGTATTGCAAAATATGAAACAATTTTCTGTTTACAAAAAATGTATTGTTTGGACTAAAAATTAAAACACTATTACGTTAACATGTTGCTTGTAGAATAATGACAAAAAATCATAATGATTGCATGTAGGTATATTGGTATGGTTTTTAATAGTTAAAACCAATTTTTAGAGGTAGCTCGTGATTTTTTTTCTATCGTATTAAATTAGTTGTATTATATTTTCAACACTATCTAACTAGAATATATCCTCAAGAATATCAAATATTTTTCTGATTTTGTTTACTGCAGTAATTAATATACTTTTAGGCATTATAAAACACAATAAAAATGTGTTTTTAATAATTACTTATTAAATTTATATTATTTACTAGTTCGCTAATTGAATACATTTTTCAAAAAATAATCTTTTCATTTAACATTCTTAAAAAATTGCTCCTATGTGAGCGAGAGAGGTGACAAAACGAAACAGCCCTCTTAATGACTACTGTTTCTGGTCTGCTTGCTTGCTTTCTGTATGGCTGAAACAATCAAAATTGCTACATGTATATTATATACGTATGCTATATTCGTATTCGTAATGTTACGGGGACAGTTTAATGCCACGGTCCCACGGCTTTCTCACAGGCCAGACCGCGCCAGACCAGGCCGACAGACCGTGGGAACAGTTGGCCTGCGGTGGCCTGTTGTCGCCCGTTTGATCGAATGTATGGGATGGTCCGTGGAATGCTCGGCAAGAGCCACCGGCCGTGGTAACGTGGCATAAGACCTTGCCTAAGCCTAAAAACTTTATTAAGCTGGCGGTCGGCAAAGTTGATACTATAAGAGATGTAATTTAACTAACGCAGCTTGCACAACCTCTTAAGGGGTCATTGTACTTATCATTATGAACAACTTTTACTATGGAACCAAAACTGAAATCACAAAAAAAAAATCATCAGTTCCCTACATTTTGACGAATTATGCGAACATATAAATGTAGGGAACAGCTTAATTTTTTCGCGATTTCAGGTTTTTGGTCCCTTATTTAAAGTTGTTCATGATGATGGGTACAATAAGGACCTTGCATACCTACTGTAAAACCTCATCCGACATCCTACGACATCATCATGATGCACAGATTTGGACATCCTAGGTCACCAATCTTCTCAGAAATCTAGACCAAAGTTGCAAATCTCATCTTAAAAGGCGTTGACGAATTGACTATGCCATTCATCAGTGTTGATATTAATCACACAAATATCGTCTAGACACATTAATTTAAGATCTTTATCATTAGCGGGATTAACCTTGAGATTTGGTGTGCCGGATAGAATAGTTAAACTGTGATGTTTGAGATCCCTTCTTCTTTCAAATTGTACGAGTACTAAAGATATTTAATAACTCTTTTGTAATCGTATGTACACTGTTTGTCCACCGCACTGGAACGGGACGTCAACGAGAAACGAGATTATTCGGCCATAGTACCTAAATGTACGTATTATACTTACTTACTATGATCACAGATTAATACAGATGGGACACTCCGCAAAATCATTTAAATAAAAAGCGACTCTTGCTTCGACACAATAAAGTGCAATTCAGGTCGCACAACGCTTATTACCTACAGTTATATTCACCCACAAGTTGCCTCTCTTTCTATCGCGTAACTTTTATACCTTCTGACTCGTTAGGGTTGTCTTTTACGACGCGACGCGGCGTGTGAGTGAGTATCGAACTGACCGTGCGAGCCGGCCGGTGCGCGGCAACCCGCACTGAATTAGCCCGACAAGTCGAGCCAGCCGCGTACTTGTAGCTATATACCTAAACTGCGGAGTGTCCCATCTGTATTAATCTGTGCTATGGTCGAATAATCTCGTTTCTCATTGACGTCCCGTTCCCGATGCGGTGGTCAAACAGTACGACTGTTGCTAGAGCTGTTGGTCCCGGCTGTCATTTGTGGATCTTTGACAGTCGTTACGGGTCGTCAGAAGCCCAAAAGTCTAACAACCAGTCTTATCAAGGAGTATCGTGTTACCCAGTAACTGGGTTGTGGAGGTCAGACAGACAGTCGCTCCATGTAAAATACTGGTATTCAGCTGCATCCGGTAAGACTGGAAGCCGAACCCAACATAGTTGGGAGAAGGTTAAGCAGATGATCATTAAGAAGATAATCATTGATTGCGAGAAGAATGGTCGCTTTGGGGAGGCCATAGAGGATTTCTTTCATTTTACTTTACTGTGGTCAAGGAATCAACAAAAGTAAAATAAGTGCGATTGACGCTTCATCTAGACATCAATGAACGACGAAAATAAAAAAATAAGACAATCGACGAAAAAAAAAAATTGAATATCGAAGTTGCTTTTCAACATTTCAAACAAAGAAAAGCAACAGATGTTTTACCAGACCAAACGATTTACAAACCAGTTTGGTTTATGCAAAATTACTTCCATGTTTGGTTTAGTCTACATTCGATCGCCTTCTAATGGAGTATAATAATATTGCCTAACTTATTTAAATAAATTGTGGGATATTTGTTATAATAATTATGTATTTTTAGAGACTGCTGCTTTGTTCATAAGCGGTAGCGGGCAGCGAGAGTTACGTAGGTACTTGATCACGCTCCAAGCTTTCAAAGGTTGATAAGCTTACTAAAATAATAATTATCCTGTCTGTTCCCTACTGTATTATTTAAACTAAATCCTGCACAATATTAAATTATTCTTTGCTAATCTATGATACAACATTCACTCAGTACAACATTCGCCCAGGTGGCTACGCTGATCCCGGCTTCAGTAGTTCAGTTCTTTACGTCCTAAATGTGCAGGAGTAGGTACTGGGTGTTGGACGGATCCCTAGAATCCTAGTTTGTTTTTTTTTTATTTATTAAATAACAACTGACTACATAAAAAATCGCCTAATCATTTTATTGTTTTATTATAATATAATTTCATTAATTAATGACTAATATAATTTAATACACGTTATCTGCCTAGCCATTCTTAACTATTTTGGGGTCGGCTTCCAGTCTTACCGGATGCAGCTGAATACCAGTATTTTTACATGAAGTGACTGCCTATCTGACCTCCACAATCCATGCTCTTACTAAGTAATACGATACCCTTTGGTAAGACTGGTTGTCAGACTTTCACTTAACCGCAGTTATTTTTAATTGGTCTTTTAGCTATTTCTCTCTCTTTACCGGGAAAAGTGCGGACTTTTTGTTCTCACAACTATCGGTTTATGTTTGGTTCTTTTGATTTCAGTTATCAAAACGGCACCTACCTTTTTTTTTGGGTGGGAAATCATCAAATAACTTCTCCCACTCTGGGCGAAGCAAGAGGGCGTGTCAGACTTCTACTGTTCCTTCAGTTCGTGTTCCTTCAGTTGCCTATGCCAGGGCCACGATAACTCTTTCGAACAACCCGCGACAAAATGGCACCTACCTGAATCTTATTTGAATCTTTCCATAATTCTCCAATATTGAGGAATTTATTGAAAATGTTAACCTAACATCACGCCTGATTTACCGAAGGGTTAGGCAGAGGCGTGGGTACCTATAGTACACCCACAATTCGCCAGGTATGTTTTAGTCCCCTGTAATAGGGGGCGACACTATCGCCATCGACTGGGCACAAATCCAGACTCCGGGCTGCTACTGAGAAATTCCAGATGGAAAACTCAATAGCACTTTGCCCGACTTGGGAATCGAACCCAGGGCCTCATGCTCGGCAGTAGCGCTTGCGGCCACTACATCAACGAGGCAGAGAGAATGTTAATAACTACAGAATCGCTTCCGGCTATCACAGCGCCCCATACTTATTCACCGTTGCTTCCAAATAGAAACACGACCGTTCTGTCATTGTAGTCGGCGCCTACGCAAGCGTGGGCGACGCGGCCTGCGAGTGAGCCAGCACCTTTACTTTCCAATTTTAGATGCTGTATCATGTATAATGAGTTACTCGCTTTGTAATATGAATAATGAGGTAAGTGGCTGATGTGCCGACTGGTTTTTCTGCTTGGAACTCTTTCAATCTAGCTCCCTCAGACAATATGTGATAAACAAACCGTCGTTGTCAAACTAAAATCTGCTATGTGCAAAAATTATACTTCTGAAATATTGAAAAAAAAGTGCTAAAAAAAAAATCTATGTAGCTGTTGTACATAGCATATTTTTTATAAAGTCAGAAATCATCGTACAGTACTCATAGGCACTTAACAGTTTTTTTTAAGATCATAGCACACACATCAACTCGGAAACAGATCGTAACCGTCTCAACTCGAGCCGTTTAGTATTTTTTGCATGAAAGTCTCTACTGAAAAGCACACTAATCGGAATTGTAACGTAAATAATTCGCCTCGAGACAAGCACACGATCCGCGGTCCCAGCGCTTACGGCTAGTCGTGCCCGCGCTTACGCCTCTCCATCGCCGCGTTTGTGTCTATTCGTCCACCCTTGCCCCTCTCACCCCTTTATTTTCTGTTTCCTCAACTTCCATGGCTATAATAGCCATCTCGTGTATTGTGAATGGGGACATAACCGTGCGCTACACATCACGTTCGGATTCAAACTGATCTGGTGCCAGCCAGGTCAACCAGCGGTCGGCGAGCCGTAAGCGCGGCGTCGCCTAGCTGTAGCCAAGTTGACGTATCGGAGCTGCTGGTCCGCTTTGGTTACGTGCTTATGTTAGGTTGACGCCTGATTGACGGCGAGGCGAAAGGCGATACAGTGACGATCCCTTTCCGAGTTGATATGTGTACCTTTATACGGTAGATAGGGTAGTAAACTATAAGCAAAGAACGAAAAGTCAATCTCAAAAAAGTGCACTTATCAGATTTTGGTTTTACAACGACAAAACTGTAATTATTTCGCCTACGACCGTTTTTCAACCAAAAGTGAGTAGTTTTCTGTTCTGTGGTGTTATTCTGTAAACATCTCACTAAGGAGAAGTGAGCTTGAAGTGAAGTAACTGTCATCCCAACCATTGACAGTTCACTTTAAACTCACTTTACCTAAGTTTTCACAATGAGTTTGCTACAGAATAACGTCAAAAATGATCGCTCTTGGATCGTATCGTATTATGCATATTTAGGTAGGTACGCAGCTGTTCCCAAATAGGAATGCAACTTTATATAAAATACTATAAAACTAATGATATCAACACGTTTCTAACTAGTCCACTCGATACGACTTACTGCGTTTTAAACTTAGAAATGATTGGTTTTATACGTTTTCTATCGATTATTCAAAAGAACGTGTTATACAGTCAAAAGCTCAGGTGACACGATTCGAATTTTATCTAAATGATCATCTTATTAAAGTATTCTCAATCAATCTTCCTAGCCTTTTCCCAACTACATAACTAAATACCAGTATTTTTCATGGAGCGACTGCCTAGCTGGCCTCCACAACCCAGTTACTGGGTAATACGATACCCCTTGGTAAGACTGGCTGTCAGACTTTCGGGCTTCTGATGACCCGTAACGACTGTCGAAGATCCACGAATGACAGCCGGGACCAACGTTCCGAGGCACGGAGGAGTCTCGGTATGTATAGATGGTCAACCCCAGCAAGCGTAGCTTAACCTGATGGATCGACCCATGCGGCTGTTTTTACTTAGCCACGAGATCTTCTCTTATTAAAGTATTCTGTATTGAAAAAATCCGTAGATCCGCATTGGAAATCAGAGTGAAACCATTCAGGAAAGTCGTTTTACTTTTTTGTTTTCTTCTTGAGAAGACAACCGGTCTAAAGAAATAGCTAATTATATTGAGATGAGTAGCAATGGTCCAATACAGAAATTCGGGACATCTGATTTATGGGGAAATAGTTAGGTATACCTCTGCGTAACCTTTCGGTGAATACAGGGGTGAAGTTATGTTTTGAGTTAGGTAGTTTCTAGCCTATATTGAATACTGTAATCAACTTGGCCTATCTTCCATGGTGACCAGAAGAAAAGATCTGAGCTGATCCAAATAAGTAACTGAGTGTCTAGAAAGCCGGACCACCGCAGTAACTATTTCCCATGAACTCCTTTAAAAACAACCTGTATACGTATATTATCTACTATTAATAATCCTTCTTGTGAAACTAAGCTCGAAGTGTGTGACTCAAAAAATAATGTATGGTAATATAATTACATGATGTCGTACATGTCGTACATTTGTCGTGGAGCTCGTGGCTAAGTAATAACAGCCGCACGGGTCGATCCATCAGGTTAAGCTTCGGTTGCCGGGGTTGGTCCGTGGATGGGTGACCATCTTTTCATACCGAGACTCCTCCGTGCCTCGGAAAGCACGTTAAGCCGTTGGTCCCGGCTGTCATTCGAGGATCTTTGACAGTCGTTACGGGTCGTCAGAAGCCCGAGTCTGACAACCAGTCTTACCAAGGGGTATCGTATTACCCAGTAAACTGGGTTGTGGAGGTCAGATAGGCAGTCGCTTCATGTAAAATACTGGTATTCAGCTGCATCCGGTTAGACTGGAAGCCGACCCCAACATAGTTGGGAAAAGGCTAGGCAGATTGATTGATGTCGTACATTTCCACGGCACTAATATTAAAATTCATGTTTATAAAAACCGGCCAAGTGCGTGTCGGACTACGCACAATGAAGGGTTCTGTAGTTGGGATGAATCTCAAAAACAAACTTAACATTGTAGTTGTTAAACATGTTGTTAAACATTCCAACTGCAAATGTAAGTTTGTATGCACAATATTGAGAGATTGACCATGTTATTTTAAGATCATAGACTTCTTATAGGTTTTCCTGTAATCTTATAGGAATTGAACTATTTTTTGTATTTTTTTTTCAAAATTTTAGGTTCAATACTTTCGGAGATAAGGGGGGGAATGCTCAATTTTCGTGTATTTTCATAAATAACTTTATAATCGTTTATTTTAAAATTATATAATATATATATATATATTTGAGACCCTCACAGTAAGCCCTTTCATTTGATATGTCACACGGTACAATTTGCAAAACTTTTATTTTTTTTATTTTCTTATTTGCCCCCTAAAATTGACCCCTATATCCAAAATTCATTTATTTACGTTACACGTCCGTATTTGGATCACATAAATACATACGTGTACCAAATTTCAACTTAATCGGTCTATTAGATTCGGAGCAAATTGGCTGTGACAGACGGACAGACAGATAGACAGACATACGAGTGATCCTATAAGGGTTCCGTTTTTCCTTTTGAGGTACGGAACCCTAAAAACCAATAACAATTCGCGAAGCCATCCTAACAAATTGGCAATCACTAAATATAAATTTCTTCCAAACAATTCCCACAGCAAACATTAGATAGGTAATTGATTAAATGCACGTTAACACAAACGCATACTTACTTGGGAAGCTTTTCTTTGGTTTTAAAGCAAAAAGATAAAGAATAAAAGAAAACTTGATCGTAGTACCTACACGGTATACGACGGCATTCCTTCAACGGCTCAGCGCAGTTTACAATGTGACAGTTCGATTGATTCGCATATAAGTATCTGCTACAGAGTATGAATAAGACAAGGTAATGAGCACATCGATTTGAGCATCACAGCCTTTTTCTAACTGGGTGCTGCATAAGCCGAGCGTTTATAAGCCAAGAAAGCCTTTTTTGCCAGTCTTCCCTAATGAATATTGAATAGTACCTAATCGATTTCAAAATGGTGGCCATAGTATACGACACTTGGTTTAAAGTGACACTAAATTACTTTTATTTATTTATAAAGGCTTACCAACTAAACACATACACAGCATTAACACAGAGTCTTTCATAATATAGATCTCGCATGTATCTAAATTATAGGAAAGCACGGCACTATAAATTAGCGTACAAGAACTTCATACAAAAAATAAAATTAAAACACTATAATAAATTACAATTATAAAAGAATTTTTACTACGTTACATATAGCTTAAAAATGTTGTTTTTTGTTTATACTACTTAACAATTTACATTTTACTAAAATATTTTTCCCATAAATAAATAATTTACCATTGAAAATATCAAGATCGCAACTGTGGAACAAGTCATTGCACTGGTTTTGTGCTCCGTGAATTGCACCTTCTGAGGATGTATAAAAGGATTTGTTTCTTTTAATTTAATTGTTCTCGTTATATCTTTTGTAACTGTTAACTACATACATAACTTTCATCAAAAATTCTTGAATCACATCATACGTAACCATCTCGACAGTACGTCCTTACTTTAGCTTTGTCAAGAGCAGTAACCGCTTCAATCTGTGTGCTACAATCAACTGCTAGAACAAGTCCAAGGATTTTGGCAACAGCTTGAAACTGATCTAAGCTACTACTTTGCGCAATAGAGAACCCTGCTACGTGATGTATTGTTATAAAGTTTACTAGCGCTCTATGTCTCGCCTTCATACTCCAACCCCCTATTGATAGCAGATAGACCTCTGTTCAAATACATCGCCATGTATTGAACATAAATGGGCAGGCACATACAATTGCTTGTAGTAATATGCTATTGGCAATGATTATTAGTACGTGGAATGTATGATGTATAGGTACATAATGCAGAAATGATGGAAATGTGTTGTTTGCAGTTACTCTGTCATTGGTATGAGGTCCTGGTAGCAAGTGGTCGGCATAATTTTATGATAAAATAATAATACTAGCTTATTACTGTCGCACTGCAGAGCTAAGGCCTCTTCTCATACAGAGAAGACACGAGCATTGATCACCACGCTTGACGGTTTGGCGATTTTAGACTTACGAGTATATTAACTATAAGACTGTTTGTCCACCGCACCAGGAACAGGATGTCAACAAGAAACGAGATTATTTGGGAATAGTAAATGTAATGTCACCCACCACGGTGAACGTGGAGGAGGAGCTAAGTAATAACCGCCACACGGATCGTTCCATCAGGTTAAACTACGCTTGCCGGGGTTAGTCACAACTATGTTGGGGTCGGCTTCCAGTCTAACCGGATGCAGCTGATTACTAGTATTTTACATAGAGCGACTGCCTATCTGACCTCCACAAACAACCCAGTAACTGGGTAATCTGAAACCCCTTGGTAAGACTGGTTGTCAGACTTTCGGGCTTCTGACGACCCGTAACGACTGTCAAGGATCCACGAATGACAGCCAGGACCAACGGCTTTACGTGCTTTCCGAGGCACGGAGGAGTCTCGGTATGTAAAGATGGTCACCTATCCACGGACCAACCCCGGCAAGCGTAGCTTACCTGATGGATCGACCCGTGCGGCTGTCATTACTTAGTCACGCGCTCCTATTATACTGAAAGATGGTCCTTCTTATTGTCCCGATGATTATCAAGATTATGTTTCAAATACCTAGACACAGACCCTGGTGGATAGTGATAAATGAAAAAATCAAAGACAAAGTACCTATTAGGACAATGGATCAAGGCATGACGTGTTTTTTAAAATCTTTGATTGACCATAAACTTGTCGGCTACCTATTGTCTTTATTTCACAAAGCTTTCTTGGTTTGAGACCAAAACGTGATGAAATAAAAGCTTTCCAAGACACAGGATCGCCGCAAACAATAACCACAAACTATCATTTCAAAGAACACACAAAACATAACAAAATAAATATAGGTATGAAATCAACCTCTCGTTAGTCGCGGTAGGCCAAAGAATTGTTGGAATCGATCGCAAAAACTATCGCAAGGCAATCGATAAACGAACGACAGTCAATGACCTAACAGGGGACGTGGGAATCTTGTCCGAGTGACATTACTGGCTGCATTGTCCAACTTTTTGGCTTCTTTGAAGGCTGAGACGAATATCGTACTCCCTGCGGTGTAAACAGGGCGTAATTCTTTTGGGTCTGGCCACTTATTGCCTCGCAGTTTTATAGTTTATGGTGAACCGTGGCCTGTGACTGTGGATGGCGTTATAAATAGGATCGGCGCTCGCCCGTCGAGGATGCCGTGGGGGCGCGCGCTATTGGTTTTTGAAATTGTTCTGTGAAAAAACAAGATGGCGGCTTTAGTTCTGATTTTGCCGACGCGCCAAAAGAACCTTGCAGCGTTAAGCCAAAATTACATTACGAAAATAGTGCATTAATATTACTTGATTTTCACGTGTAAACTGCTAACTTCATGCTGCATACATTAATTAAGACAAAAGTAATGTCGCGCCACTAATTTCACGGTCACGTGCAACGTATTACATAGTAGTGTGGCGAAAACACATTTTGTGCGATAATGGTGCCGATTCTTTTGTGCACAAACTAAACTTAATTTAGTCTATTGCTAACTGTTTCTCATTAATAAAACAAGAAAGAGAAGGACGTAAATTAGAGCTGTCACATTTAATTTAGACGACACGTAAAAACATTTCGACTAAAAACACGATGAAGCGCAAGGCGTAAACTAGTTTGACATCTCTAAGTTAGTTCATGTCTTTTTCTGGCGCTGCTTGTTGGACAAGCTAGCGATTCTCTAACTTTAGTTTGGTTATTGTATAAGAGAATCGGTACCAATATTGTACATTGTAAAATAAAGCTATGTTACGATGCTGACGGGGCCATGATTTTGTTGATACTATAGATTTCACGATACTAAATATTTTACGAAACAAGTTGCACTGTTATTGAAACTAGTTTCGTGAGATTAATTTGACCACGCATGCAATTAATGTTGTAATGTAAATTCAGCTATAAGGGTGCATGCATAGCTATGGAATTAAATTTTGAAATTAGGACACTGTCATTAATTTGTATTTGTAAGCTTGGGCAGACAGAGGTCAGAGCGCCCCACCTTGGTAAGTTGGTAACTGGCCAGTGCTTTTTCACAGTATGAGCTATTCTTTCATGGTTTTGCTGATACGCAAGATGTAAACGGAAAGTAAGCATTACCCAAGTAGCACATTAGTGAATTATGCAACTTATATTATAGCTTTTAGTTGCAAATGAGTGGATTAACAGTGTTTGCTAAAACTTATAGCTTCAAACACTACTCATATTTGTATATGAGTAGCTCCTATCACTCGTAGTTGCTTATGAATGTATTTTGTTTCTACTTTATTTCTTATGGTTGCATAAAGTCGATTTTGTTACTTAAAGTTGAAAACAGGTTTTAATTGTTACTGATTTAGAAGCAACAGTGGTATATGGGGCCTTAAAATCACTTGTAAGCAACTGTTACATATAAGCGTTAACTTAACCTTATTTGGCACTTCTATTTCCAAATGAGTAGTATAATAGAGTAGTACACCACCTGTAGTGGCTAAAGGGATAATTTTGCAGCCCTTTTGGAACCTAACATGATTGCATATTTAAAGCCTATAGTACTCTAATATGCCACTCCAACGCGTAACTAAGTTTCACTAAGGGGTTCTTGTAACCCAAAAGCAGCTATTTCCACTTATTTAAAACCGCTAACTATCTAACGGTTCCAAAAATACATAATTGTTACCTATTATTACTTAAGTCAGATCGACCTGAGCGTCACTCTGTTTATAGAAATTTGTCTTAAACCTTTAGTTTCTGTTGATATAAAGTTGATAGGCATCTACCTACATCACAATCAAAAATGAATTCCGTGAAATGGAAAAAAATTAAACGATGTGGTAGTTTTCATCGGCAGGTTGCACGTACCTTAAGGAATATAATGGACGTGGACACAAAAGATACTGATTCAAACAATGAAGTTGTTAATCAGCAGTCAAAAGAAGATACTCGTAATGGTGAAAGGTAATTATATCAATATAATTTATAATTAGGAATACAGTACAAAACAAAATACCTAGATGATATAAAAAAATATTAATTAGGTTACATAAATATAATGTGTCAAGAAAAAGTAACTGTGGAATCAAGGGTTCCGTACATATAAAAATTCATCAATATTCTTTTGTTTAAAACACATTTTGGACATTATTTGTAATGTTTTTTATGGAAATCTGGTACCCAGTTATTTATTCAACGGTAACAAGATTTGGACAGCATTTATAATTAAGACCTCAACGTTTATACGGGTGACTTTCATTTCTTTGCATTTTCCGAAATCTGCAAGGAATCTGCGCTAGAAACCTAACTTTTTGTGCACGTTGGATGCATAAAAATGTCGCATAATTATATATTTTCGTCCTTAATCACTTATTTGAGTTTCTAAACAAGCGTTACAGAACAACACTCATAATCAAATTGTAAGAACAAATGCTATCTCGTAACTTAACACCAAATATAAGTAATTAAGTCATAGGCAAAAATCGAGCTGCCAACGTAATAGTATTTCTAGACTTTCGGCAATTCTTTGAAGTTCTCAGGAATGACATTGTCATGTCATATTCAGTGCTATTTGAAGAAGTCTGTCGTCATATGAATATTCTATCTACGCCTACAATATATAAGATCTGTGCCTAATTTTTTTTTCAGCCTTGATCTTGGTACTATTAATTCTAACAGATCCTCCAACGATGAAAATTCGACTGCTGGTGAAAGTGACGGCGATGAAAATGATGACAATTGCTTAAATGAGAACAAATGTGAATACAAACAAATTCTTCAACTTCGGGACGAAATCAGAGCATGGGCTATAGAAAATAATATAAGCCTTTCGGCCTTGAAAACATTAGCAACACTTATAAATGCTATGATGCCAAATTTGCTGCCAGTAGACCCAAGAACGCTCATGAAGACTCCAAGGAAGATTGATACAATATTTGTCGATCCTGGTGAATATTGGCACAATGGTATTGCTATACCTCTTGAAACTATTGTAAAGAAAAATTACAAAAATCTACTCAATAATATTAACATTGTTTCTCTTTATTTCAACATAGATGGTCTCCCAGTATGTAACAGTTCTAAACAGCAGTTCTGGCCCATATTGTGCAAGATTTTTGAATTACCTAATATCAAACCATTTATCGTTGGGATATATGCGGGTCATGGGAAACCTACCGATTTAAATGCATATCTACAACCTTTTATTCAGGAAATGCATTCATTACTTCAAAATGGTATACAAATTGGAAACGTTAAAATTAATGTTACAATAAGATGCTTCGTTTGCGATTCACCTGCAAGAGCAATGATAAAAGGTGTTTGCAACTTTAATGGTAAACACGGGTGTCACAAATGTACTACTGTTGGTGATTACTCACATGTATCTCATACAGTTATATTTCCCAAGTTAGATTGTCCTGCACGAAATGATGAAGACTTTCGTAAAAAACTCTACGGTAATCATCACAAAGTGGATTCACCTTTACTAGATCTACCAATTAATATGATTGAAACATTTCCTGTTGCGGATTCCATGCATTTGATTGACCTAGGGATTATGAAACGCCTTCTTATTGGCTGGCGCGATGGAAATTTTGGAAAAAAAGAGACAAAATGGCGAGCAAGTGATATATCAAAAGTAAATAATTTTCTGGATAATTGCAAAGTACCTTCTGAAATCCACAGATCTGTTAGGAATCTCAGTAATTTAGGCCATTGGAAAGCTTCTGAATTTAGAACGTTTCTGTTATACCTTAGTGTGATTATATTGCCAGAGGTACTAAACAGTGATGCTATGAAACATTTTCTGACATTTTTCTGTGCGATAACAATTTGTTCGAATGAAGAATATTTCAATTTCTTACCGTTGGCTAAAGACCTGCTAAAGTATTTTGTGAAAAATTTCAAATTGTTCTATGGCATAGACTACATGACAAGCAACGTTCATAATTTAACACATGTTGTTGATGAAGTGCAGCATTTTGGAGTTTTGCAAAGTTTTAATGCCTATCCATTCGAAAACAAACTATACCTTATTAAAAATATGCTACGAACTGGCAACAAACCGTTGTCTCAGATAGCTAAAAGGCTCGGAGAATGCGATAGCTTGGACTTCAATAATACTGTGGAGAGTTCTAGGGACTATCCATATGTGAAAAAAATTGTAAAAGTCATAAGCTAGTATTATATTGTAAGGATTTTATTATATCTGAAAGAAAAACTGACAGATTTTTTGTAACATCGAAACAAGAGATAATGGAGACAATATCTATTAAAATTCAGGAAAACAAAATCTTTATAATATGTAATATGATTAATAATCAAGAAAATGTTTTTGAGCATCCTATTTTGTCTTCTTATCTCAAAATGTTTAAATATAAATTAACCAAAAATGCTGTTATCGAGTGTGTACGTTTTCCTGAGGATATAAAATATAAATTAGTAGGAATTGAACACAAAACTGAAATGTATTTGTTACCCTTGCTTCACACAGTTTGAATATACCACCACCTATTACCACTTATTTTAAGATTAAAAAAAAAAAAAAGAAATGTACTTATACCAAAATGACTTTTATTTTTAAACATCTGACATACAACTACCTTATAAATTAGCGCATTGGCAATCACAAAAACTTGCAGTCTCATAATTTTCGTTATATTATCTTACCCCTAAATCAATTAAGTACTAAAATGTACTAATGGTACATATTTATAAGTGTTACTTAAAGTCTAATTAATAAAATAATATACATATAATCAACATAATTATGTTATACGATTAACATCTGACATAAAGAATCGAGTGTCACAGTCTCATATTATTTATTTTACACTTTGTCTTACTGCTAAAGTATTTAATCAAACGTTCTGCCAAAGATTACAGCTTTCCTAATTAATAACATAAAAACAGCAAGTTTTATTTTTTTAACAGAAACATTATACTTTAAAATAATATAAATAAACAAAAACAAGCTTGTAATCTGACTTAATATGGCACAATCGCAATTACATTATTAATACAGAGGCTTACATTTTCTAAAATGTTTACTTTGTTACTTATAAAAGTAGTCACTTTGCAAACAATGGGTTGATCAAGTGACGGCTTTAATAAGAATAGAAACATGTAATAATGTTCATAGTAATAACTGTTATTTTTTAATCATTTTACTAAATTGGTTATTTTCGAATTTGCGACTTATTTAATTTTTTTCATATTTATTTTTGGCGTCCAAAATTTTATGTTTCTCCTCGTTTTCATTTTTATCGTCCTCATTTTCATCTGTGTATGAAACTAATTCGTTTTGAACCACTGATTCATCTCCATGTCTAGCCTTTTCGTTTCTAATTTCTATAGTTTCAATTGTTTCATGTCCTGTGTTATCTGAGCCTTCAGATTGCTTACATTTATTCATAGTCTTATTTTGTTGTTTTGTAGCAAGTTTTCTTTTGAGGACTTGTCTTGGTGTAGAAGTTCTCTCTAATTTAGTCTGTGTTCTTTTTAAAGCGTTTTTAACCACAGATTTGAAGAAATTATTGTTTTTGTCCACAGTGTAACTTGGGTCACAGTCGTGGACAAGTTCAAAAAAAAATCCAAGGACTTCTTGAAATATTTTAATACATATTTTTGTACCTGCACCTCTAGCAGAGCCTGACCAAGAACACTGTACTAAAAACTCGCGACTAAATAGAACGTCTATAAGCTGAAAAGCACAAACCTCTCCTTTTTTGCCAGGAGTGCAAAATACTGAATACAAATCTTTGTAAAATTTTCTTTTATCAACATCACGTAATTCATTTTCCATATGTTGGAGACCATCGAGATTCTTGATGGGTGTAACTCTAGTATTAAACGGGCTCTTTTTTATTTCGTTGCTTAATTTCGTGACTGGCATTTGCGGCTCTTTATTCGAAGCCATTTTGTCAATTTTCACGGAAATTGTTGCCAGAGTTTTCATGATTTTAAATTGGTTATCTATTATTTTAATTTGGTTTTCGGATAATATTTTTTGGTTCATTATAAGACTGTCATAGTCAACTACTTGCACTTCTTCAGGTTCTACATGACCTATATTCTGATTTGTAACGTTGTCGTGGGGAAAATTTGGAACCACGATGTAATTTTCCGTTGAATCTATATTTATTATTTTATTTAATTCGTGCATTGAATGCTCAGCTGCAGTTGACGCGCTCGTAGATTGGTTGGATGACTGTAAAAAAAAGTGACATGTAACCCTTTTTGTTACGCCCTAAAAAGGAATGGGTTTGTAACTAAAGATTAGGAAGCCGTATCCACGTTGGTAGACGTCTTGCTTGCATACTCGTATATCACAGGATGCATATTTTACGATATTATTTTCGATGGATAAAGCGCATCTATTTTTAAAAACCCACAGCTATTTAAATAATCTTTAAAGAGTTTGAAATATGAGAGCGAGAGGTCTAGCAACGTAGATATGGCATCTGAAACATTTTTATCTTTTAGAATAAAAATATTGTGTTGATTGATGTTGATTTTATCGTTGTTCTCGTGCAATTAAACACAAGATGTTAAAAATCTTCTATGAGTATCAATTGATAAATTAACTAAACATTAAAATCTCTCACAATTAATAACACTTAAAGCCATTTGCAATACAAGTTGCAAATAAATCCGCATACATCACCCATTCATACTCCCGAAAACAACTACCTGCCCACTACTGCTGTATAAAAAATAGTAATGTATAGATAACGTACCAGTTGTTTTGCAATATGATTAAAATTTTCGGTCATCACGCCTGACTGGTTTACATTAGCGTAGCCTTCTTGATCAGTTTCAGGCAGTTCTACCATTTCATTTAGTTCTTCTTCTGCTGCGTCATAATTATTTAGGTTTCGCTTAATTATGCAAGGCATTTTTAACCAATTCTCCTTTGGCATTGAATCCTCTATTTTACATTTTTTTGTAGATTTTTTAATTGGCCAACTTAAAATGTCGTTAGCTACCCATCCGTCCGGACAAATTGAAAGTTTTTTTGATCCTTTTTCGATAGTTTCAACAATTAAAAACGGCATTCTGAAAATAATATTAAACTACGTAAAATACAACAAACTTGCGATCGCTTTCCCGTGAGCGGGTTATCATAATTCAGTTTTAAACAACTAGCAGCTTCTTGTTCTAACTAAAATCCAGTTGTAGAATAATAATAATAATAATATCCTGGGACATTATTCACACACGGTCATCTGATCCCAATATTTATACTACTTTTTTTTTTTGTAAATACATACTTATATAGATAATTACACCCGGACTCAGAACAAACAGACATGTTCATGCACACAAATGTTTGTCTTGGATGGGAATCGAACCCACGACCTGCGGCATGATAGGTGGTATCTTAACCAACCACGCCAACGGGCCTGTCCAAAAATAAAAATGGGCCTCGTTTTAATAAGTTTGAACTACTTAAATGCTTACCAGCTATGCTACGAGGACGTCAAGAAAAAAAAAATTACAGCTGATTCACAGTTAAGTACTAATAAGAATAAAAAACCTATAAAAAAATTAATAATTTACAGATTTTATCACTTCAAATCAAATACGTAATAAATAAATTTAAAAAATAGAGAAAAGTAAGTACCTACATATTTTTACTTAAACATGTAAGTACCTACTTGTTTGTATTATTTTTAAAACGCAATATTCTTTGTTTGTAATAGTTGAAAAAGTTACAAAATTGTAACCGCGGGCTTGACTCGAATGGAGCAGTTGTGGTTTCGATTCCCCAGATTGCCACCGTTTACAATTTAGTAACTTTTTGAAAAAAAAAATGGATTACCTTCTTCTATAACGATTTTTGTCTTGATTCTTTATTTAGTCTTGAGGACCCCTAATTCACGGGCATTGAGAGATCTGCAAAAGAGCCAATAATTACTGCTAGTAGTTACTTCCACTTATTTGCCACCAGCAACTTACAAATAAGTGATTTTTAGACCTTACAATTCCAAATAGTGAACAAATAAGTGAAAATAAAAACTAGGAGATCTCTTATGCATCGCCATGTTTATAAAACAGAGTCCTAGAAAATGTTTTGTTTTGTACAGTGTTTTATCACACTATCGCATATAATCATTGAGTTTTGTTAATTGTAACTGATGTACATTTGACATTATACTTAGTCTAAAACCATTATGTTAGGTTTTAAACAGTTTTATTTTTTATAGTATTATTTCGTCAATTGACTTAGCATGTTTTGTTTAACTGTTCTTGATCAAATCGAAAGCGCTTCGAAATTTACAAAGAAACCATACTATAGTTTCACAGTAACAAAACATTCGCAAGGATTTTCTGTTATATATCGATGCTTTAGTATTTGAAGTATACGTGAAGTTTTAATACTCACCAAATAGATGTAATCCAAAATTAAAATGGCTGATCACATAAAGAACACAATTTGACTTCTCAACACTCAAAAGAATTTTGGCGTCTCATTTGTCACTCACTGACCGAACTGAAACGTCTTATCGTTCAATCAATCGTTCACTGCGCACAACTGACACCCATAGTTCTAATTGCCACTTAAAGGTGATCGTAAGAACTCCTATGGATTGCATTTGGAACCAAAATTAGGCTGCAATTTTTCTCCCCGTAGTTCTATAATGTTTGCATAAGGGTTGCCTCCACCTTTAAAGAACTTAATCATGGCTGTATATTTATCCCAAGTTTACAAGTAGACATGATATAGAGCTATTTTAGCACCCAGTTGTGCTACTTGGGTACATTGAGACTGTATGACTCTTTAAAACAACGTTATTAGTTGAATCGGATGTTTTTTTTAGAGGGGAGAACTAAATTGAAATAAAACAGAAAAATGTTTTAATTATCCATGAAATTGGCTATAGTTGATAGATAATTTTATGGAATTGATGTTTGATTATGATTTCGGTTCATGTGGCCGCCGCGGCTGACACGTACATGGCGTAATCTGTATGTTAAATTTTCACACACTCTTCGCAGTAAATCAGGCTGTATTTGGGCAATAATACCTCGAATGTTGGCATCCAAGTGCTTGATTGTTTCTTGTTTATAGGAGTAGATATGTGACTATACATACCCCCAGAGAAAATAAAGTAATGGCTGCAAATCGCACGAACGAGTTGGCCAGATTTCGTGAAATTAGTCGTTTGTCAAATGTTTCCTTTAGTAAATTAAGCCAGTGTTTTCAGTAAACTAGGAGTTGGTGTCAGCCGCGGCGGCCACATGCCCGGAATCATATTCAAACATTAATGGCATAAAATTATATATCAAATAAAGCCCATTCCATGGATATTAAAAACATTTTTCTATGTTTTATTTCAATTTAAAATTCTCCCCTCTAAAAAAACACCCGACGGCTCCTGTAACGTTTATTTTGTAACTGGGCCTTTTCTGTGGGCCTTTTTAGCTCTTTGGCTAAAAACTGGTTGAGTTATTGTAGGTACTCCATTTGGTTAAACGGGGCTCGATCATTCCAAATCTGTGAGTCATCTCTGTTGTTGATTTGTGCACGACATCGAAAAGGAGGTGCTATAGATGTATTATGTTTATTGTATAGCCTGTTAAATACACATGTGTTTACGTTTATATTGTCAGTGTTAATGAGGTTTAATAAAGGGGTTTGAAGTTATTGATAAAGAGTTTGTGGCTAAGTAATGACAGCCGCATTGGTCGATCCATCAGGTTAAGCTACACTTGCCGGGGTTGGTCCGTGGATGGGTGACATCTTTACATTTACCGAGACTCTTCCGGGCCTCAGAAAGCACGTTAAGCTGTTGGTTTGACAGTCGATACGGGTCGTCAGAAGCCCGAAAGTCTGACAATCAGTCTTACCAAGGGGTGTCGTATTACCCAGTAACTGGGTTGTGGAGGTCTGATAGGCAGACGCTATGTGTAAAGTACAGGTATTCAACAGCATCCGGTTAGACTGGAAGCCGACCCCAAAATAGTTGGGAAAAGGCTAGGCAGATTGATTTTTTTGATAATGAGGTTTAAAAGATCTGACTTGTGGATATTTTGAGCCGTATTGAGACAAGATTACACTATTTAAGGCATATTGTCAGGGTCTGTACACGTGGGGTCTATGGGTCAGTTAGGTACATCAAAAGGTCGCTAGATGTCTTGTGCGTCCGATATAATAATATTTTCAGAATGCTCTTGAGACTGCCCCGTTTCTGTAGTGCATCAGAAATGTTTGCACAGAATCGAACTGATTTCATGCGATCATCCGAAAAAATCATCATTAGTAACTAAAACCCGGGCCGTTAGCAACATCATTCTGAAAACGTGACAGAGAGTGTTAATTCTCCCATTTTGAGGCAACTTGTGGAGAGCATGGCCAAGTGAGTAACTTGTACCTTACTTGGTCATCTTCTGTGCGAAATGCTCCTCATATACCTATGTACGTTACCTCTAATAATAATATTAATTACCCCACCGCTGTATCTCTACGTTGACGTCGTGGTGGGGCTTACGCGCTTCTAACTTTAGGTCTGTGCCAGTAGAGTTTACTTTGCCGGAACGGGTCTAGGATGAGGAGCCAGACCAAGAGAGATACAGAAAGCCGTAGGGCAGCATGTGGCGAGCCGTTTGGCAGTAGCGATCCCACGGACCCTATCTCCCGGGAGAAATCTTGTCCTCATCTCTGGCTTGCCTTTATTGGCCGGCTGGAGTGAACACTGACGAGGAACAGAGCTCCCACCTCTTTCTTGCCGTTATTGGCCGGCTTGAGTGGGATTATTGGCCCTTTTATCCGTGTATATAACATTGGACAGGCAGGGGACATAGTTCTTCTATAGTTCAAGTTACCCAATCCACTTTAGCCACCCAGACTCATAACCCAATATGTTTTGTTTCCACGTACAACAATAGTCCTGCACCAACCGGGAGTTGTCCTTGGGTGCACTTGCATAGTGCATACTGGGATAATCGTCGGATGGTGCCTCCTTATCATTTAAAATTATTTAAGAGGCCTCTGCGAGTTGGCTTCGGCTCCTCGTACGCCTTCTCAGGACCCCAGGGTCCCGAGAAATGTAAAAATATTAATTACCAACACTAGCTGTAAGGTATTAGTAAGATTATGTAACTTTATTTTCTAAGTAAATAAATGATTTGATTTGTGAAGTCTGTGGTCTTAAAACAACATGGTAAATCTCTGAATATTGTGCACAAAAACTTACATTCGCAGTTGGAATGTATGGGAGAACATGTTTTTCAACTACATTGTTAAGTTTGTTCTTGAGATTCATCCCAACTACGGAACCCTTCATTGTGCGTAGTCCGACACGCACTTGGCCGGTTTTTTAATGCTATCTGTTATCGGGAATTTCTAAGTAACTCCCCTGTGGTGTAAACAGGGCAGGTAAGTATTGCCATTCTGTGAACCACCATTGTTTTTGAATATCCTAACCATGTGATGTCAAGACCGGATACATAATTTGGGTTTTTGGATTTCACGAAGACATTATGGGAAGTTATCACGTCTGCGCCACCTGTAGAGTTAATAAGTGCATGAAAATTCGTAAATCAATAGCTTTTGTCTTTTATGTGAGATTCTCAAGAAGATTTGGCAAAAAGTATACCAGCAGCAGCATTAATAATGAGTTTCTGGGAGACAGTAGACACAATGAATTTAAGTCTGTTTTTTGGATGATTGATGGGAAAATTGAACTGATACGACTGTAGGTAGAGCATAACCAGCTAGATAGACGACTTTCGCCTCTAAATCCAAACGCTATATCGTACAGACAAATTTTAAATGCTTCATGTGGTTTTGAACACAGCAATTCGTCTTAGTAGATAAATATTACGGCGGTACTGCCCGAGATGAACCCTCTGACAAGCGGCACTTGTACCATATTGGATTTTCCTAATATACCCAAATGAACCCAGATTGAGATACAAGCCGTGCTACTCTAAAATAATAATAAAGCCGTTTCCCACGTGTCTGGCAATAAAAGCAATAGTTATTATTAATAAAACAATAGTTTAGTACCGGTGTGTAGGCAGAAAACGCCTGATTTGATGCAACGTTCCGCTGTAACGCTTGGTGATGGAAAACGTTATGTGTTTTCGTTGTGTTTGAATAAAAATATTTATTTGATGATGTTTACTACATTCAATGTTGTAGCTGTATATGCAATTTGATTGACACCTAACAAACATAAAAAAAAAATACTATTGTATTTACTTTTTAAATATGGAAGCCATTTTCAAAATAAACAATTAGGTACTAAATTCACACAAGCGCACACAATTTTTATTCGATTTCAAAACCATGGAATCGGAATAAAAATCACTCGATTAATTCAAATAAACTCGCTCGCATCACTAAGTAAGTTTTGTAACTTTGTAAGCTTATGTTATTTTTCCTATGGGAATGTAGTGAAATTTGAATTTTAACGATTGCTGGGCACTTATGAAATAATTTTGTGTCGCGTAGGTTTGACAAAAATGTCTTGCTTTATCGAATACCAATGAGTTTTATACTCAGGTTGTATACTTGGTTATGTAAAAAAAAAGTAGCTGATAAAACATCTTTATTTATGAGAAAAACGGTTTTCGTCATTTTATTCATTGGAATTCAGTTAATCCTACTGTATCCGCTGTTAATTGGCGTATTATGTATTTAAATACGTCATATCACTCAATGCTAGGAACTATGTAATGTTCAAATGTTATTTCATCATTTTTTTTTTATTTGACATGGGTTTGCTCTTGACTTCAAAGGTGACAGAGACAAAATCGACGATGGAGTGAGCTTACTCAGAAGAAGCCGGTTAAATCTTAATTTGAAGAGTAGAGAAGAAGATCGACAGGCAGGCAACCTTGTGGCGATGAGCCATGCTGTGAAGTTTGGCATCCACCAGTTTTACGAACAGATTTGGCCCACTAATTGATGACTATGACAGACAGCACACAGCCTTAACTGCTTTCCTCGGGTTTAAGGATGTTAAGGCATTCTGAAGTATTTTCAATAATCAACCCCTTGAAAATACAACACGGTTTTCTTACCTGTAGGTGTATACAATAATACTTAACTTGACGTTGCTTATAATGCGTCAAAGGAGTCTTGAAAAAAATTCTAAACAAGATATAGGACTAACCTACCAGTTAAAGTAAACACTTCCACCAATTTTATTACTGACTAACCTTAATTATTCAATTTAATATCTATAAACAATTAATTAGAAGCGGTATATCGATTATCTCAAGGGGGATCTCTTAATTAATGTCAATTAGATGGTACCTGAGATAATGCCGTTAATGGGACCCGAATGCAAATCAGTGTGGATTTGGAAACCACTCTTAAGTCGAAATTGGGTCATTCTTACCTACCATATTTATGTCAAACGGGTTTCGAATGCTGTTTTGGGTGCAAACTCGAATAATTCCGACCTTCCGATCATTTCAATACTAATACGAAACCATTTTTTAACTCCGCCTTGCAAGTGACTTGTATAATGGTTGAGTTTTCAATAACAGTGAAAAATTACGAAAATCCTATACCTATTAGAAATTTGAATTTAAGGTTTACTAGAAAAATAAATAAAGAGCCAGTCCAAATGTATGGAAATGCGAAATATTTCCTACGCTTCCATTTAAAAATATTTTTTCTATATTTATCGGGGATGCACACTTTAAGCGGTGAAAATTTTTCAAACCTATACTAAAGTTATGTCATGAGTTCACGTTGGTGGCGTGGCTAATATCCATGCTATTTAGTTTTTTTTTATTAGTTTTATTTACTTAGTATTTATTTATTTATTATTTATATAATTAGTGTTAAAGACGATGATTTATAACGAAAACGAACGCGTAAAATTTCATGAACAGACCTTTGGGCGTATAGATATTATGAAAAAACTTCTGAATGTATTTATTCAAAATAAAGTTATTTGAATTATTGGATAAAATATCTATCCTTGTACGGTAACAATTTTACCATTTTCATACTCCGGGAACTATTTATTTACGCCCATAGATGCGATAAAATTAGTGTTGAAATATGGATGTTTCGACGCTCATAACTTCCAAATCGATATTTATTTTCAGATTCTGTTTCCATAGAGGGCTAGACAAAGACAAGACAAATTGCTATTATTTTTTGTTTTGAAATTACACCGTCAAACAGATGAGTAACCAACGTAACTACGTTTCTATGGAAGAATAACCGACCAACGATTGGTGCTTTATGTTACAATTCGTTGAACAGTTTTGTTACAAGTGTTAAGAATTTATATTTTTACTATTTATAAAAATTATGTTCATTAATATCGAGCTGAATTAGTTTATTACTAAATGAATAATGTTTTTTGTAAGATGGCAATAATAAGGTTGGCAACACTAGTCTATGGTTGATGTTAGGTTTGGTCGATGTTTTTTCACTGTAAGGAAATATTTGGAAATATAAATATACATGCATATGTTTTGCGGGAACAACGCTCAAGACGTAATGTATAATACTTATAGAGAGTTTTATTTTAAAACAAGGAAATGTAACATAATACACAATGATTGCTAGCCCAATCTAGATCTCTAACAAACACTCACAAATCCGTTTCTATATACGACCATGTTGAAGACTTTCGTCTTCAACATGGTCAGGTTATCCGGAAGCGAGTGATGCGATACAAGACGTTAAGTATGGACCGAGCACATCACTAACTGTCACTGTGAATGGATAAGGATGGGACTGTCTTATTGTACTGTTCTGAATCAGTTTATGGACTTATATTATAAATCCAGTTATATCCTGTTTCTGTTGGTTTCAAATTGCCTCAATTCAATGCCATTGCCTTTTCCAGGATTCCTTGATTCGTACCAGTGTGAAATAGATCACAATATGTTCTGATTCAAATCATTATTTGGGTTCAAAAGTACTTCTCTACATTTATGTTCGCGTTCCATAGTAAAAGTTGTTCATAACCCCTTAACTACTTACGGGACACCCTGTGTACAAACATTTGAAAAGTGTACGCAACAAGCAGTCGAGACCTACTATTTGTATCCTATTACAGCCTTAGTAATAATGATTTATACACGGTGTATATCGGAGTTATAACGCTGTTTAAAAGGGCCAAAAGTGTTATATCTCCGTTATAACTCGTGTGTGAGTACTCGTATTTATTAGTAAGGCTGCTAGTCATTAGCTTATTAAGTACAAAACTTCGTCGTGATGTTTCTATCGAGAAAGTTGAATTATTTCCACAAAACGATTGGAAATATCATGTATGTAGTTAGGAAGAGGGTGACTACCGAGATGGCGACTGAATATAGTTGAATTTATAATTAACTAGCTGACTGACAGACGTTGTCCTGACCAAATTTTAATAATTCATAAAAAATTCCCATACAAAATGCTCTTTCAGTTTTCCCAAATTTTCCAATTTTCCCGGCAACTTTTCAAACATTTTCTTTCATACACACCTTGTCCTGACAATTACCAACACAACAAAAAAAGAGTTATCCAATTTGGTGGCGCGTACATACATTTCGGCGATTCATTCAGTGAGAGTGAACAGGCTTCTTCTGGGTAAGCTCACTCCACTGTCGACTTTGTCTCTGTCGCCTCCGAGAAAAAAAAAAAAACATGATTAGCAAACAGAGACAAAAAAAAAAGATGTCCAGTCCCAATTGACGAACACGACGCATAGATCATCACCATTTAACTCAACCATTTTTAAGATACTTCTACAGTTTTATCAAAATAATTTGGCCACAGAGAGATGAGAGCGGTAAACATAGTGACTCATACCATAAGCCGCTGCAGTAATGCAGCTAGACATCCGAGCTGACGGTTATCCCAGAGGCTTCCATCACACGGTATGCTGGATCCTTGCTAAGGATGCCTCTAGGAATAATACAGTTTAATAGGTAATAGCTTTTTTGATCGTTAAATAAATGCTGGAAATGAGACTATTTCGCGAATATGTTTATGACTATTTCTATCAAATATAATTTCGAGTGCTATATAAATGTATTAAAATTTAGTAGGGTGTTACGCGAATAGATAGAATAAGAAATGAGAATATAAGAGGAAGTCTGAAAGTCACACCGGTGACTGAAAAGTTGTGCGGAAATCGATTGTCATGGCATGTGATGCGGAGGAATGAGGAAAATGTCGTCAGGAAAGTTTTGAGTATGAATGTGTATGGGTATACGAGTAGGGGAAGACCGAAGAAACGATGGATGGACTGTGTGAAAGATGATAGGGCTAGAAAGGGGGTGAGTACCGAGATGACGACTAAGTAATAAAGTATGGAAGAAAAATACATGTTGCGCCGACCCCAAATAAATTGGGACAAGGGCAGGAGAATGATGAATTACCGAATATTTTAAATGAATTTTAATCGACGTACAATGTAATGAAACAACACCAAAATTTGCAAAAAACTAAAAAAACAAAACAATAACTAAACGGGTTTTGAACTAGAAGGAATCTAAATTTCAATTTCTCGATTCAGAAACCAGTGAAAGTTTGTGCAGATGAAATGCAATAAAAAGGTGAAAAAAGCAACAAAAGAGGCATGATTATTTCTTGTTTAAAATGTTTTTGGAGATATTCATTGATATTGGACAGTTAAAGCTATAAAACCTCAAGATTAGCCAAAGCCTCTTCTCGTTGAAGGAGAAGCATACGCTTACGAGTATCTGCGTGTTGGAGATTATTTAATTATTTCCTCACAAAGTTTTCAATTACAATAAACAATGCTAGTTACAAAATTGAGTTCTTCGTCCCATTTTTTCCGTCTACCTCGAAAGCCTAAAAGTTTTAGACAATTTGATACCCGTGCAAGCCCTGGACGTATGAAAATAAAACAGAAAATAACCGCATGGAGTAATATCCGCCGCTTTGATATCTGTAACGAGTAGACCATCCACGGAACGCGGGGCGGTTTCTGGACACGGAATATATAGGTACAGAAGGCCGGCTCCATGTCCTCACGGCTGCGAGAAAGTGGATAAAATCGCGAAAACATGTACTAAATAAAAAAAAAAAACGGCAACAAGCAACAAAAAACAAATAAATGTACATTTATTTGTTTTTTGTTGCTTGTTTCCGGTTTATTTAGGATCTGATAACATCAACGTTATTTGATAAATTTAATTTGTTGTATATTGTACTAACTGGTATGCTTGTGTTGTTTTAGAGAATTCCACAAAATTTAAGTTATCTCTTGTTTTTTATTTGCAATTTTTTGTCATGAATGTAACAGTGTGTTACAAAATATGTTACGTTACAGTCATGACATTTGCTAAGCTTTATGTTATGATGTCATGAATGTTACTGTACATTATTTCGCGGTCTTACCCATGCCATGCTCACTTAAATGTCTCACTGATGGTGGCGTGTGTATTGGATCATTAAATTCCCTTAAAAATGGTTGATCTGAATAGTGCTGAGCCATAACGTCATGTTCGTGAACACGCGCCGTCAGAAGGGACCGGTCTTCTCTTAGCTGCCATGGCAAATTTTAGACTATTTTTTTTAAATTAGGTACGCTTATATAACGTGCACGTCTTTCTATATCGTTCTCACATATATAATAGGTCGGGGAAAAAGTTTCTTCGCATTTTTTAAGAAAATTCGAAACATTTTTTAATATAGTTTATTTACATTTAACTAAAGTATGTAGGTACCATTTTGTTCGATAACTTTTTGCCATCTTGTAGGTAGGGACATGATCCCATTGCTATAGAAATTTTGGGACTTCTGGCCAAAATACCGCGACAAGTGGTTTTGGCAGTCTAGGAAATCTGAAGGTGCAAGGTCAGGACTATACGGCGGATGCATTAACACCTCCCAGCCAAACTCTCTTAATTTTTGCTGAGTGGCTAAAGATGTGTGAGGTCTAGCGTTATCATGATGAAAAACCACACCCCTTCTGTTGATTAATTCCGGCCGCTTTCTCTCAACTTCTTGCTTTAATCTCATCAGTTGTTCGCAGTAGAGTTCAGAATCGATGGTCCTGCCTGGTGGTAACAGCTCATAATGAATAATGCCCTTCCAATCCCACCACACACACAGCATCACCTTGTTGCGAGTTAACCCGGGTTTCGCCACAGTCTGTGAAGCCTGACCGGCCTTTGACCACGACCTTTTTCGCACGTTCTTGTCATACGTGATCCACTTTTCATCACCAGTTATCAGCTTCTTCAAAAATGGTTCGGTTTCATTACGTCGTAATAAAGAATCACAAATGAGTACACGGTTCATTAGGTTTCTTTCAGTGAGCTCGTGAGGTAGGTACCCAAATGTCGAGCTTTTTTGTGTACCCAGTTTTTTTCAAATGCACCAAAACTGTTTTGTGGTCAATTTCCAGTTCTTCAGCTACGTCGTAACTACTGATATGCCGATCTTGCTCCACTTTTTCAAAAATGGCATCCATTTTATCCGTAATAGGGCGACCAGAGCGACGTGTATCTTTGACATCAAAATTTCCGGATTGAAAACGCTTAAACCAAATTTGTGCTACTCTCACAGACACTACACTAGGTCCATAAACAAATTTTTTTCGTGGCTTGCGTTGCATTTTTACCTTTTTGGTAGTAAAATTTTAAAATGTATCGAATTTCTTCATTAGATTCACTCATCTTGACGGTACGAAAAACAAATGAAAATCACACATTTTCCTAATTTGAATTTGGAATTATGTTCTTTAAAATTTAAACTTTCAATGATACCAAAACCAGCCAGATACAAATAGTATAGCCAAAGAGATTTTATTACAAGTTCATACATACTATAATGCGAAAAGACTTTTTCCCCAACCTAATAATTTCAATATGAATGTTGTAACAATATTTTGATTTATTTAAAAGAGTGTCCGTGGACTTTCTAGCGCGTAATTCTCCATAGGAACCTTCTACGCTTTAGTAGCTAACTACGCTAGTACAGTAGTAGTAATAGCAGTAGTAGAGTAGTAGTAATATGTAGTAAAAGTGTGTAAAGTGTGTGTCAAACATGTATCTGATGAAAGTGGTTTACCCCGTTCAGTTTAAATTCTTAGGCAATGACTCACTAAAGGAATTTAGTAACACAGTCAATTCTGTATTTAGAAGGTTTCAAGTTTATATCTCACCCTTTTACCAACAATTATTGTTTGAATAACATTAAATATTAAATTGTAACTGAAAAACATAAACAAGAATTGAGGTTATACAATTAACCCAATGAAAAATATCTTTACGGTGATTTAAAATTAGAATCTCAATGTTCAATTAATGAAATGAAGGAACTCAATTGGTAAGTGGCACTATTAAATGGAATCCACAGGTATGTTTTCTGATTTTCTTTTGTTTACATTTTCATCAGATACTTTCGTAACTAGACTATACACCGATTTCCAAAGAATACCAGTTGCGAGTGCGCTTGCACTCGCTGTACGTGAAGGGTGTCTATGAGTGCGTGCGTTTTCGCTCGTTTTAAGGAGCCGGCCTTCTGTACTTATTTATTCCGTGTGCGGGACGTGCCACGTAGGATTCCGGACAAGCTTTTAATTTGATAACGTTATACAAACGTTTTAGTGATATGAGAAATTGATGGATTACTGGGTTTATTGGAACTGGGGGTAGTTTTGGGGTTTTTTGAGGGTCTAAATTGGAGTACTAAATTATTTTGTTTGATTTGGGTTTCTGTATCCGTAGAACGTTATGAAGGTCTTGTGGATAATATCTTACATAGATAATCTCTTAGACAGTGTTATTGGTAAAAACTAACAACCTCTTAAGGGGTCATTGTACTAATCATTATGAGCAACTTTTACTATGAGACCAGCACCCTAATTGCGCAACACACTATCAATCGGAATCAGTTTAATTTTGACAGTTCAACAATATTCATTGCGTTATTTACGTTGTTGAGCAGACAATTTTTTTGAACATATAAAGTGAAGAAATGGCTTAGCAATTTGCTTCAAAATGAGTCAGATGTCCGATTGATAATGTGTTACGCAATTAGGGTGCTGAAATCGCCAAAAAAGAAATCAGCTGTTCCCTAAATTTTGACGAGTTATGTTGTTAAATGTTAAGTTATTTCCGTTTATTTTTTATAATATTATTTCTGTTTGTTTTCCTTTATGAAATAAAATAAAATGTAGGGAACAGCGGTTTCTTTTTCACGATTTCTGGTTTGGTCCCATAGTTAAAGTTGTTCATAATGACCCCTTAAGAGGTTGTTAGTGTTTTAATTGATACCTTGGATATTATAAAGTACCTAGTACTTTAACTAAATAAAATAAAAAATATAGGTTCTGTGACTGATTAATGAGAATGATAATATTCTACATCAATTTTTATGAGTAAATACCGAAATAGCTGTAAAAAAGTAGCATACAAACTTGTAAATACCAACGATACGTGGAGTGTATTAAGTCAAATAGTAACCCTTTACACCCGAAAAAAAAGTTGCAAATATTTAAAAAAAGAAGTTAATTGACAAGATTTCTAGGAGTCTAAAGAAACTAAAAAAAATGCAAACAAAAATCCTGAATTTTCGATCGGTCGTCGTCGGTTGCGTTCGAAAAATTAATCCACGCGGTCTAAGATTTTTTTTTTTAATTACCCGCACTATCGTATACCGTCGGGTGCAAAGGGATAATTTGATTTAAATGTATTAAAACAATCACGATAACTTGTAGAATTGCGACGTTGCCAGCCCGCGCGGAATTGATCCCCTACGTCAGTTTGAGGTAATGCAGCCTCCTACTGGGCCGGCCTCGGCGGCGCCGTCCATCTTCAGGCACTCACCATGTGGAGACTGTTGTCTAGCAACCGCTATGCATGCGGCTGACATGACCCGCCCAATCCTATTTTAGCTTAGCAGTTTCGCCTACGTCTAGGATCCATGTTTTGGAGCGCAGTGTTGTGTTTCGTTCGTTTCGTATTCTGTCAGTTTGTTTTAAGCACATAATGATGCGCTCCATTGCTCTTTAGCAAACTCCAAGGTGGAACTTTCATGGTTCGGTGAGCGACCAGATCTGAGCACCGTAGACTGACGGGTAGAATACACATATCGATCAGTTGTCGATTCAGGAACATCGGTAAATCGCCCTTCATTGGCGTCTTCATGGGCCAGTAGCTTTCAAGGCATTTTCGATGCGGCGATCTATATTCGTTTCTTGCTTGTTTTCGTAAGAAACTAACTGGCCCAAGTAGAAGTACTCATCGACATAATGTATTTCCTGCCCTTCGCTACGATAGTGATGTTGGTCATGGCTTTTGTTTTAGGCCGATTCATCATAATAATAATAATACAAGGACACACTTATTAGATCTAGTAGAGAGAGTGGGAGTGAGAGAGTGGGAGTAAACTCTCCTTCGCGTGTGCACACTTTTTACTAGTAAAAAAACCTTGCACAAAAAAAGCGGCTGTCACGGTATGATTTCTTTGGAAAGTACTCGTACATATATTATTTTTATCTCATGAAGCGACACGCGCTTTACATGTAGTTACTAAGCGTACAAAAACGCTTTGAACGCAAAAAAAATTTGGTTTTCGCGGGCTACCTAGAGCTTCCTCCTGGCGAAATGTACGAAACTGCCTATCCTTTCGCGAGGAATACAGGCGTGAAGTTATTTTTTACAGACTTACAAATATTTTTTTTTGCATTCGCAAACCTGCACATACCTACCGAGTAAGTAAAGTAACATAAATCAGTCAATTTTCATAAAAATTTTGCTCGCAACATAATTGGAAATCATTGCTGTCTCTAGATAGGTACTAGAACATCGCGAATGGAAACTCTATTTGATAAACATAGGACTAACATACAAAGCCTTTTTGAAGTAGCAGTATAGTTGGTGAAGTACCTACACCTGCAGCCTTAAGCAAAAAGGACGTATCTACAGAAATATTGAAATGTAGAAAAACAATATTTTGTACTGTTTAAAATACACAATACAAAAGCAGATGCGTCTTTTAATAGTAAGTATTATTATGTTTTCGTTAAGTTTTCGCCAATATAAAAATACTGGTAGATGCGTCTTTTTTGCTGATTCCGAATATGTAAATATTTTATTTACATATTACAGCTTTTAAAACTTCTAGAAGAATTAACAAACGCCTGAAAAAATACTTATAGCATCATTACACACGAGAGTTTAATCCGACGAAGTTTCTGTTAGGCGTTACTTATGTCAGAAGTTTGGCGTGGGAATTATTAAATGACTGTGCAGAAAAGGTACGATCGAATGTGAAATCAAGTTATAATTCAATAGACATATGGAATTATTGTATCGCTTCTAAGTTAAGCTTTAAAAGATAATGCTGCCGATTCTCTTGTTCAATAACTACCTAAGCTAAAATTAGAGAATCGCTATCTTTTACTAGCAAGCAGCGCGAGAAAAGAATGGCTATAGCTATGAACTAAGTTTAGAGATGTCAAACTAGTTTACGCCTTGCATTTCACCGTGTTTTAGTCGACATGTTTTTATGTGTAATCTATATGGAAATATGACTTCAACTCAATTTGACAGCTCTAATTTACGTCCGTCTCTTGTTTTAATATTGATTTTTTTTTCGATCGCTTCAGTATAGCCCCCATTTTTACTCAGAGTGTGACATCGGCTTGGTGTCGTGAGTTTACGGCTATATGAATGGTTGAGCGTATCAACAAGGGCTACAATATGGTGAAAAACACACAAATTGAAAAAGTCAAAAACTTTTCTTGAAAATCGCAAAAATGTGAAAAATTCGATCAATTTTTTTAGGTTTTTTGTCATAAAATGAACAATATCTCAAAAATTAAATGCGATATCGAAAAAATGAAAAAAAAAACCGTCGGTGTATTGAGTTGGGCTACATTTAAAATAAAACCGGAGATCTGTATCACAAATAGTCTAGGCAGGAGGGTGCCCTTTATGTGGCGTAATTGCGGAGAGCGCGCTCCTTAGATGCGCGTCGCGTCGCTTAGTTGTTATGGGAGTGTGATTGTGAAATGTATTTGTATTTATTTGTAAATACGTATTTTAATTTAATTTGAATGATGTTAATTTTTTTTTTATTAGTTTTGTTTTGTGATTATACTTCAAATTACTAATAAGAACTTTATATTTGAGACTAAAATTATTAATTCTATGTTCATAAGTATTTTGTATTGCTTCATTGTTGTTAAACAAAAAAGGTTTTTCTTTCAAAAAAAGAGTTAAAAATATTTCATTAAAGTTCAAAATTGCATGCCGTAATTTTTACCTTACGGATTTTTCACTTCGTTCATTTGTGCTATCACGTCAAAGACAGTACAAAATCTATTAGGTATCTATTAGATTAGGCATCGTACAAAATGAAAAGCCTGTCTAAGTGCATTTTCAATGTACCCGAAGATCGAGATCTGTGCTTTTATTAGAGAGAAACAGTTAGCATTAGCCTACATTAAGTTTCGTTTGTGCACAACAGAATCGGCACCAATTTCAAGCTAATTTTGGACAGACTCCTCTTGGTCTATCTAGTTGAAACGAAAACTATCCTAGAACAAATTAAACACAAACATTATAAGAAATTTAAATACCCTTTATTAAAACAAATGAATTCTAAAAGTATAAATATAGAAAACTTTGGTCTTATCTTATTCTAGTTTGCATAGATATAATTAAACATTACATAATTTTAAAACTACAATATTATTATATTCAGAATTTTAGATTTTATGAACACCTACGTGTTGTACATTAATTCAAGAAACTTATAGGGTTACCACAAGGATAATTAATTCAAAAGATTATGGACTTATTTCTCAAATAAAATGTTTGAGATACTCTATGCTAAATAAAAAATCTAAATTTATCTTTGTCTCATTAAAGCGAAGAGATATTTTAAAAATGGAGAAGGTTCTTTTTATTTTTAGGAGAAATATCTTACGTTGTCATCATCTGCTTAGCCTTTTCCCAAGTATGTTGGAGTCGGCTTCCAGTCTAACCGGATGCAGCTGAATACCAGTACGTGGAGTGACTGCCTGTCTGACCTCCACAACCCGGTTACTGGGTATTACGATACCCCTTGGTAAGACTGGTTGTCATACTTTCGGGCTTCTGACGACCCGTAACGACTGACAAAGATCCACGAGTGACAGCCGGGACCAACGGCTTAACGTGCTATCTGAGGTATGGAGGAATCTCGGTATGTAAAGATGGTCACCCATCCACGGCCCAATCGTGGCAACTATAGCTTAACCTGATCGATCAACCTGTGCGGCTGTTATTACTTAGCCAAGTCCTTTCTTAGCCACAAACTCTTTATAAGTAAATCATAAAGTAAAATAATGAATGTATTCAGTTGCTTATGATTCCCCAAAAATAATAGGTATAATACAAGTAATTATTTACTATTTTGATTATATTGTGAGTTTATCTTTTACCCTTCAAATCCTTCTTTTATTTTTAACAGCTAGGTAAAAGCTATTTATCCTCTCGCTTTAATAAAAAATCTTAACATTTAAACTAAAACTAAATCATCATCCGAGCACTTTCCCGGCCTATCATTTTGGTCCTTGTGTAGTTTACAAAGGACCAACTTTTAAATCCATACCAGGTCCATGCAGTTTTGCGGTGGCATAAACTATTTGCCAATATAAAATGGCGTCTATGGATTAAAATGGCGGTAAAAAGCCGTTCGTTAGCAGTATAAATTAATCTCAGGTGATTGGAGATTAGCGTAGTATATGCTAAGCCCTTTGATATGCCTGATGACAAGCTAACTAGATACTAACTAGCTCCTTTAATAATCCTCATACAGCAAGTTTCATGCTCTAATGAATAAATCATACCTTAATTCAAATTCTGAACATAAGCGGTTGAACTTTTTAGGGCGGATTTCACTAATGAAACTGAACGCGATCAGCACGGTTGTCTATTGTTTACCCGAAGATTATATACCATAATCATCATATTCCCGAATTTCATTTGCCCGAATGTTTTGTTTGCCCTAAAAGACATATGACATACTTTTAATTGCCCGAAACTTAGATACCATAAGATACGAGTGCCATACGTATTGTTTTTCATATTTTTAATTGCCATAATAATTATTAGACATAATATTTAAATAATATATTTCTTATTTATTTTTCATAATATTTTTCTGGGTGGTTTATAACAAAATAACCACGAAGGGGATGGCGGGGTCTATTCGCTCGCTTCGCTCGCTCAAACGACCCCTAACCTATCCGAGTCGGGGTGCCCTAAAGTCCCGATTGCATCCAGTTCCTTCTGATATAACAACCGTTACACACCCAATGTCGATGGGAAATGATGTTATGGCATATGATAATTATGACATGTGATAATTAGGGCATGTGATAATTAGGACATGTGATAATTAGGGCATGTGATAATTAGGGCATGTGATAATTAGGGCTTACAATGATTATGACAAATGATGTTATGGTAAGTGACTTTATGGGAAACAAAGCTTCTAGCACGTGACTAATATAGCAAATAAGAGTAGGGCAAATGAATATTACGTCATATAATATTATGGCTGTTGACTATTATGGCAAATGATATTAGGGCAAATAAAATTCGGGCAAACGGCGATATACCGATCAGCACATCTGCTGATAAAATTAAATTAAATTCTGTTAAGTATATTCTGTAAAAATCTTATCGTGAAAACTTAGGTGAAGTGAACTTGCAGTGAGCTGTCATTCCACCTGATGCTAGGGATTGTCACTATTGACAGCTCACTCCACGCTCACTCCACCTAAGTTTTTACGGTGAGATTTGTACAGAATAGCACTGCTGTACCGCGTTCAAGAGCTATCACTGTCATTATTATTATGGAATTTTGAATGGAACGGCTCATGAACGCAGTTTAAATTTATAGATCGATTTCAGTTTCATTTGTGAAATTCGCACTTAGTCCGTAGCTAAACAAAGTTTAGAAATCTCTGTATTTATAAATAACGTAAAAGAAACATCTAACTTCTTTAAATACACTCAAATTTACGCCCATTAACAGAAAAAGATATATTGTATACCTAGCATTCATAAAAAAAAAAAACAGGAAAACGCTACTGTGAATCTAACTTAAAAAAAATACTATGCCTAATTTAAATCTATCTTACGAACTAACGAACACGCGGGTAAAAAGACCAAGTCAGTGGTCTTTATTAACATCTTGACAAATCTGGGAGGCTGTTCTCCTTGCAATAAGAAAAGGAAGTCGGCCAAGCCTTGAAGCCAACCCGGTCGTAGATACGCTTGGCGCATCGCACATCATCTGCCAAGTCTTCGTTCAGGAGATCTGGAATTGTAATTGGAAGTTTGAGTAATTATTTCACACAATTTTAGGAGGGAATTTTCATGGATAGTTCAGGGGAACAATGAAAGGTGTGTAGGATTCCTATTGACTAAAACCCCACGGTGCATCTTGTGGAAAAGTCGGGAGTGCGAAATAATATAATCGTGATGCTCCACGCCCCTTTTTATTCACACCTGCAGTGCTATTCTGTAAGGACCTCACCGTGAAAACATAGGTGAAGTGAGCGTGGAGTGAGCAGGCAATAGTGTCAGTAGTAGCATGAGGTAATAATAATAACCCCACCGCTGTATCTCTAAGTTGACGTCGTGGTGGGGCTTGCGTGCTCCAAACTTTAGGTCTGTGCCGGTAGAGTTTACTTTGCCGGAACGGGTCTAGGATGAGGAGCCAGACCAAGAGAGATACAGAAACCCGCAGGGCAGCATGTGGCGAGCTGTTGGGCAGTAGCGACCCCACGGACCCTATCTCCCGAGAGAAATCTTGTCCTCATCTCTGGCTTGCCTTTATTAGCCGGCTGGGGTGAACACTGACGAGGAACAGAGCTCCCACCTCTTTCTTGCCTTTATTGACCGGCTTGAGTGGAGATTCGCAAGAGCAAACGTGCTCGGAGGAAGGATGTATTCCAGTAAGGTGCTGGTAGGGATCTTGACCGTACTTCCGGGATTGTCCTGATAGCCGTGGAATACCTCTCCACTCCTCAAGCATCTCAGGAAGTGTTGCCCCCTTGTCGCTACGTCACTATGTGCTAGCGGCCGTTTCCGGGGGCCCATTATTGAGTGTGCAAGTCACCCCCTGCCATTTTATCCGTGTATAATATATAACATTGGTCAGGCAGGGGACATAGTTCTTCCATAGTTCAAGTAAACCAATCCACATTAGCCACCCAGACCCATAGCCCAATATGTTTCGCTTCCACGCACAACCATAGACCTGCACCAACAGGGGGTTGTCCTTAGGTGCACTTGCATAGTGCATACAGGGATAATCGTCGGTTGGTGCCTCGTTATCATTTAAAATTATTTAAGGGGCCTCTGTGAGTTGGCTTCGGCTCCTCGTACGCCTTCCAAAGGTTCGGGACCTCAGGGTCCCGAGAAATGTAAAAAAATAAATAATAATAATAATAATTTATTTCGCTCTCAAAGTACAACAGAAATTTAATATATGAAGTACAATAATTATTGAGGTGTTTGATGGTTGTACAGTTGCACATAATATAATATAATCTACCAACTCCCAAACTAAGACAAGCTTGTAGAATGACAGCTCACGTCACCTAAGTTTTCACGGTGAGATTTTTACAGAGTAGACCGTAAGGAAAAAGGCCGTAAGGAAAAAGGACGTATCTACAGAAATATTGAAACAGAGAAAAAAAAAATTCTTCCTTGTTTAAAATACAAAATACAAAGGCAGATGCGTCTTTTAATAGTAAGAATTATTAGGTTTTCGTTAAGTTTTCGCTAATATAAAAAATCTGGTAGATGCGTCTTTCTTTGCTGATTCCGAATATGTAAATAACTCTATTTCGAAAAAAGCCGGCCAAGTGCGTGTTGGACTACGCACAATGAAGGGTTCCGTAGATGGGATGAATTTATCCCAAGAACAAATTTAACATTGTAGTTGAAAACCATGATCTCCCATGCATTCCAACTGCAAATGTAAGTTTGTACGCACAATATTGAGACATTTACTATGTTATTTTAAGACCATAAATTATCTGTAATAATTTTTAAAATTTTAGGTTCAGTAGTTTTGGCGACCGTCAATTGAGATCTATTTTTAACCGACTTCCAAAAGGAGGAGGTTATACAGACGAATTGATCGTCTGTATGTTTTTTTTTTTTTGTATGTTTGTTACGCGATTACTCAAAGACGCATGGACCGATTTAGAAAATTATTTTTTTGTTTGATAGGGTATACTTTCGAGGTGGTCCCATATAAATTTTATTAACTTTGCTTGGGAAGTTTTTGAGTTAGCTTCAATAATGCGTATATTTCCCACTTATTTTATGTGGATGATGTGATGGTGTTTTAATAACTTCCTATCACTGTTATTTACATGGCTATACCTACAATTATTGTGCCCAATTATGTATTCGAATTAGTGTGGGGTAGGTTCCACAACTAAAAAGTGAAAAATAAAAACTTTTTAGCAAAAAATAAAACCGACTTCCAAAACAAACCACTACAAAGTGAAAAATAACTTTAATTTCGGAAGTCGGTGGCAAAAAACGAAAATACAAAACCCAAGACACCGACTACCGAAATTAAAGTTATTTTTCACTTTGTAGTGTTTTGTTTTGGAAGTCGGTTTTATTTTTTGCTAAAAAGTTTTTTCTTATATAACTTTAAAACAGTTTATTTTAAAGTTGTAAAAAAAATGTATATTTGAGAGCCTCACAGTAAGCCCTTTCATTTGATATGTCTCACGGTACAGTTTGAAAACTTCTTTTTTAAAATTTTGTTATTTGCCCCCCAAAATTGACCCCATATTCAAAATTCATTTATTTACGTTACATGTCCGTGTTTAGGTCACAGACATTCATATGTGTACCAAATTTCAACTTAGTTGGTCCATTGGTCCATTAGGTTCGGAGCAAATTGGAAAAAACCCTCAGTAAGCCCTTTCATTTGATTCGGAGCAAATTGGCTGTGACAGACGGGCAGACAGACACACTAGTGATCCTATAAGGTTTCCGGTGTTCCTTTTGAGGTACGGAAGCGTAAAAATGTCAGATACGTCTTTTTTCCTTATGACGGCAGTGTAATAACTATACAAATATTGTTGTGACTGTGAGGTAAAGCAGCACAAGCATAATCAGCGTATAATGTTCCCTCTGCTGGGACACAGGCTTCCTCTATAGGAGAGGTAATCCACAACCGCCGTAACCCACCACGCGGGCCCAGTGTGGGTTTGTGGATGTCACATGTCTTTGGTGGAGAAGACGAGTCCTGGAGTGGCGACCGCGTATCGGCAAGCGTAGCGTGTGACGCCCCCCAGCTAGATGGACCGACGACCTTAAGAAAGTGGCTGGGACAGACTGGATGCGGACGGCGGAGGACAGGGTGTTGTGGCACAGCCTGGGAGAGGCCTACGATAGGCTGACTTGATTGATTGATATGTCTTTGAATTTTTGTTTCTAGGACATTTTCGCCCAATGTTTTCATACACGGTTTTGAGAGCGGTGGTGATGAAATAATTTACGTTCAAGTGCCTGACTGGGTTCAAACCTACGACTTAGCCTAGACCTTTGACACTGGGCCATCACTGCTCTTCGGGGATCGAACCGCGGAATAATCACTATATATGCCTATAGCAGTTCAGTGCCAGACATAAGTCTCTCTAAAGAAAAGCCATTTATCTCAATCATTGGTTACTATAACCCAGTAGCTAACAGCTACCGTGTGAAGACTGTCACTCCACTAAATCTGCCAATTGATCAACGTATGTATATGTCGTAGTATGATTTGATAATTCGAATTTTCGTGTTTTTGCAAAAGCACGAGTTGCTCTAGTAATATTGCGAAATGAAACGTTTGCTATTATGAAATAAGAACGCTGCTTGGCCGGTCGGAGCGTCCAAAACGATACCTCCTCTGATTGGTTGACGTTTTAAATGTCAATCATTCACGCATTTTTTTATACAGCCATTAAGGCTGCCTGTCCACTGAAGCGGAGCGAGGCTGCGGAGCGAGGCTGCGGAGCGAAGAAACGGAGAAATATTAACCAATAGGATCCTAGCTCCTGGAGCGAGCGGAGATTTTATGCAATCCTATTGGTTAACTCCGCTCCGCAGCCTCGCTCCGTTACAGTGGACAGGCAGCCTTAACCTGGACGCGATTCTGTTGAAAATGGTAAATCATAATTGTTTCAAAATAATGTTCAATAAGCTTGGCTTTCTATTAACTAGTCCGATACAAAGAAACAAAATCTATTTCTGCCTATTTTTGGATGGAAAAAACCTAATTTGAGAAACTGAGATTGAATAAAAAAGTTTTTTATTTGAAATATAATGGACACCAAGCAGTAACAAGTTACAAACTTTTCTTTCTATAATATTATAATGATAAAGAATTCTGAATTCTTTGAGAAGTCGCCAAATAATAAACTAGAATTGTTGGAACGTTGGATGAACCTTCAGAGTTTGTGAGAAATATAATAATTGTATTACCATTCTTAGCTTAGTAGGTACCGAAGTGGATGGAAGAATTATTAGATTTGAAGATGTTTTTGTACAGACGCCAGCAGGTCAACCTACCCGAAACTGTCAGATTTTCCCAATCAACATTGAACCTAATGCCTTAGCAATAAAGTCGAAAATCTATTAAAGAAATCTGACAGATTGTAGTAGCTTGACGTCTGTACATCAAATCAGCTGTAGGGGCTGACATTTAGGACGAGATTTAACTAGGAGGAGAAGTTTTATTTTTCTTATCTGCCTAGCCTTTTCCCAACTATGTTGGGGTCGGCTTCCAAGGGGAATAACCATCCAAGGGAGAAGGAGGAAGGGGTTCCAAAGGGAATGGGTTATTACCCAGTTACTGGATTGTGGAGGTTAGATAGGCAGTCGCTCCATGTAAAATACTGGTATTCAGCTGCATCCAGTTTGACTGGCAGTCGGCGTCGACTTCTAGTCTAACCAGGTGCAGCTGAATACCAGCAGTTTACATGGAGCGACTGCCTATCTGACCTCCACAACCCAGTTACTGGGTAATCCGATACCCCTTGGTAAGACTGGATCTCAGATTTTCGGGCTTCGGACAACCCGTAACGACTGTCAAAGATCCACGAATGACAGCCAGGACCAACGACTTAACGTGCTTTCCGAGGCACAGAGGAGTCTCGTTATGTAAAGATGGTCACCCACCTTGGAGATAATCATATAGTTTGATAACTAAAAAAAAAGCAACCGACTTCCAAAAAAACACTAAAAAATTAAAAATCACTAACTATAAGTCGGTGTCTTTAGATCTGCATTTTAGATTTTTGCCACCGACTTCCAAAAATAAAGTTACTTTTCATTTTGTACTTTTTTGGAAGTCGGTTGCTTCTTTTTGTATTTTTTTTATCTACTTTTCACTTTTTTGTTGTACCTACCCTACACCGATTCGTATAGGTACTAACCACTACATGCAATGTAAACTACAGTGACAGGAAGTTTTAGAACATCATCAAGGTACACAAAGTGGATTAAATACGAAGCTAACTCAAAAAGTACTCGAGCAAAGTTAATACAATTATATGGGACCTTTGAAGCCACCTACTAATCAAAAAAGAATCATCATAACCAATTTATAATTGGCGGAGAGATCGCGTAACAAATATACACAAAAAAAAGGACAGTCGAATTGAGAACCTCCTCCTTTTTTTGAAGTCTTTAACAAATAAATGCATTCCGAAACTGGTACAGCGTGTACCCAATTCAATAACAAACTGTAATGAATCAAATAAGCTAAGGTACCTTCACACTTAATGTTGCAATGCCCTCCTTTCCGGCCCTTCTTGCACCAATCCTTGTTGTTGATCTGTCAAAAAAAAAAAACTATTAATAATGTCATAAAAATTATGTCTATGGTCTTGGGGTAAAAGTTAAGCTACCTTCTCTGTGCCCGGGGACGTTGCAAGAGGCCATAAAGCAACGATATCGGGAAGATTGGCAGCAACGGACACCTGAAATTAATTATTCTGCGGTCATGAATCCATTTGCCAAATATTGGTAATATTGGGGGTTCAAAGAAGGTAGCTTAGCTTAGAATTATTTATTTATAAGTACATAAGTATCTTCGTTTAGCATTTGGGTGTAGATAATGCGTGTACATACAACACCGTTTTGGGAAAACGGTGCTTGCATTCGCTGAAAACTGCGCTGTGTGCCTGCATTCGCTGTGTGATGAGCTAAGTATGATTTTTGCATATTTCTGTTAAGGCTTGTCCTCCCGTAAAATCGCAGTCACTAACGGACTGCATAGAAAAGAAAGAGAAGCGCGATGACACAACGCTGGTAATTTATTGCAAAATATAAAGCAATTATCTATTTACAAAAAAATATAGATTGGACTAAAAAAGTAATGACATGAAATCATTCCTTATTATTTTGTAGAGAATTGTATATATTTATGACCACTTTTAATGTCATTTGTCTTAATATGTATACGTGTCGAGAACTCCTTTCAAAAGTTATGCGTGGTCATGCACACCACCACGCATAACTTTTTACAGAGTAGTCCGATTTTAAAGATTCTTGTTTTGTTCGGGAGGGTATACCTCGAGGTTGTGTAAAATGTATTTCTTATTTATTTAATTTCCGAAGTCGGTGGCAAAAAAACGAAAACACAAAACCAAAGACCGACTTCCAAAATTAAAGTTATTTTTCACTTTGTAGTGTTTTTTGGCAGTCGGTTGTTTTTTTTTTATTTTATGTAAAAAAGTTTTTTTTTAAATCGCGGAATCATCCCTTTACGCCATTCGTTACTATCATCGTAATACACATTATGTTCTATAACAGCAGCTATACCAAAACCTCATAATCATGACTCCGGTGGCCACAGCCAATCAATACGCCGCAAATAAGTAGCGAAATGGATAATATCGCTAGCGGCCAACACCAATATCGACGACTAGTGAGTAAAAATGTTGGAAAAATTCCGGGATTGGGACTTGAAAATGTGTCACGGGATTTTGAACTTTCGGAGTATTAGCTTTTTTAGTCAACTAGTTAATTCCGTTTGGAAGAATGGAGGGAGGACTTTTTCCACGCGTGTGATAGAATATCCTAGAAAAAAAAAATCCGTAGTAAAGTTTGTTTTTTATGATACCTTTGAAAGATAATGACCGCAAATTAAGAACTGAGCATGCAAACCAGGACTAAGTATTTATTTAGCCTTTTATAAACTTTAAGTCAGCTTATGTCGCTTGAAGGATTAAAAAATACCAAACGTAGTAGAAAAAATTGGTAGTTGAAAATAAAATCTATATACTAATAACAAAGCTGAAGAGTTTGTTTGTTTACTACTAGTCGGATTTGAAAGATTCTTTTTGCATTTGATTTTGATTTGATTTGAAAGATTCTATTTAACTATATTTAATAAATATAAATATAATAATAAAAATAAATAAATATTTAACACTAGGATTTTTAGAAACCGAGCAAATTGTAAAAAAGTCAGAAAGATCGCTGAGCGAAAACGAAGTATAAGCGCGGCCAGGCGCCAAGACCCACCGGTCGGGGGAACAAGAAATTTCATGTGGACGAAGTCGCGGGCAGAAGCTAGTAACAAATAAAAGCACAAACACGCACATTTTATATTTGTATGTGAAATATTTTATAAATGACAGAATATAATCTGAAAAAATGTAGAGGCGATTAAAAATCTCTATTCAATATCGGAATCAAAGGTTTATTCTAGTAGTCTAGTCTGTACTCGCGTCGTCGCCAGCGTGGAGGTCGGGAATTATCCTACGGGAATCTACTACCAGGATAAAAAGTATTATATGTGTTAAGGTGAGTATAGTCATCGACCCGTAGTCCCATACAGTCGTCGCACGGCTAGCGAATATTTCTAAATTTCCGCTGTTAAGATTGCGTTTTTTAAAAATAATTATTATTTTAAAATATGCACATTTGTAAGTTATGTGATTTATCATGAAAATATCACTTGTAGTTTAGAAGCAGTAGTAGTATTTTTTGCATGGTATTTAATATTTAATCTACGAATGCGTACGAATCGTTTAATATATATTTTCTGGAATTTTCTGTAGGCTCATTTGAAAGCATGAGGCTCTCAAAAAAGACCATTTTACGATTATACTCGCCTTAATCGAGGTTATAAGCTATCTGTGAGCCAATTTAAATTTAATTCAAATTCGTTCACCCGTTCTTGAGCGATTGAGTTACAAACATCCAAACATTATTTTCACAATTAATATTAGTAGAATTCAATAGGTACATTTTTTTTTGCTAAAAATCTTTTATAGACTAGTGTCGTTTAACTTGAAAAGGATTAACACAAAAAGGATTTTGAATTTATATATCAATGAATATTAAAATAGTTATTAGGTATTTTTAGAAAACCTATAGACCAATAAAATTAAATATAAAAATAGGTATTACTTTGATTTTGATAAAAATATAACTTTAATTAAATGAAAGCTTTGTTATAAGCCTTTCAATTAATAAAATAGAAAAGTTTAGGGTACCTAAAAACCTAGGTAAGTAGTTTTGGAAGCGTTTTAACTAAATTTAATTAATTAACTACTTGAAGCGACCCAGAAAGTTTAAAACAGAAATTAAATGAAAGGGATTATTATCACATTTGATTTAATCTCCTTGTTGATCAACTGATATAAAGCTAGCTCTTCGTATTATTCTTTCAACGAGGATCAGCCACCATTTTTCTTCTATTTAAAAAAAAAAAGAAAACCTTAACGATTTCAAATGAATACCGCTTTCAAAGAAATCTAAAAAGAAAACTTACACACGCTCAACATATTCAGCCTCTCACATATCCAATCACACACTCCGGGATCCCGGGAAAATAGTTCCGTTCCCATCACTATGGCCTCAAATAAATAAGCGAATTAATTAAAAACGTGTTTGCCGACAAAATACAGGACTCTGTGGGCATGTCGTGTCGTTGCGAAAATTTGCATTTACATGGCTCGCTTATGGATAACCGCGTAAAGGATTTTTGGGCAGGACCTGACGGGCATACAGATTTGTTAATTGCGAATCAAAATGTGGATCTTTTTTCTACTTGCGGCGTTCATTTTGGAAGAGGATTGTTGGCTAAGTTAGAATTTGGAGGGTAGGTAATGGAATTAGATTGTTTTTGTGGTTACGAATTCAAAAATGTTTTATTTACGGGAGAAGCGCCAGGGTAGCCCGCGAAATTCAAATTTTCTTACGTTTTTTTGCAATTTGCAAGTCAGTATTAGGTTGTATGTTGAATAAAGTATGATTCGCGACCGTAACAAATATGTATTTACAGAATTATAATAATTAAAGCCAGTAATACAACTCCTTAAGTTAGTATAATCCTCAAATGTCAAGATTTCATCAATAGTCATTCATTAGGATTACTTGGTCTTAAAGAGTTGTATGGATGACTTTAAATGTTTTAATTCTGTAAATACATACTCGTTGCAGTCGCGAATCACATTTTGATTAACGTACAACCTAATGCTGACTTGTAAATTGCAAAAAACGTAAGAAAAATTGTATTTCGCGGGCTACCCTGACGGCTTGTCCGCCTGTAAAATCGCGGTCACTGTCGGACTGTATAGAAAAGAAAGAGAAGCACGATGACAAAACGCTGGTAATTAATTGCAAAATATGAAGCAATTATCTATTTACAAAAAATCTATTGATTGGACTAAAAAAGTAATGATAAGAAATTATTCCTTATTATTTTATTATTGTAATTGTATGTGTAATTTGGTAAAAACTAGAAAAAATTGTCCTGGATTTAGTATGTTTTTTAGTTCTCTAAACTAAAATAGATTTCAGGACTAATGAAATCACTTCTTATGTACTGTAGATTACTGTGTAGTTTTTTCTATCAAAAAGATGCTATATTTACTGTAAAAGATGGACACAAAGTTACTTAGTTTCGCCGTATTATACGGAGGACAAGCCTTAACCTAAGCCAAGAATCAGTGCTTTTCACACGACAGAACTCAGTTCTAACAAAAAAAATAAATATATTTATATAATATATATATTTGCGATCTAGCCTTTTCCCAACTATGTTGGGGTCGGTTTCCAGTCTAACCGGATGCTGCTGAATACCATTATTTTACATGGAGCGACTGTCTATCTAACCTCCACAACCCAGTTACCTACTAGGTAATACGATAACCCTGGATAAGACTGGTTGTCAGACTTTCGGGCTTCTGACGACTGTCAAATATCCACGAATGACAGCCGGGACCAACGGCTTAACGTGTTTTCCGAGGCATGTAAAGATGCTCACCCGTGTCACCCGTTCCATCGACCCATGCGACTGTTATTACTTAGCCACGAGCCCCTCTTATGTTTATTTATGATGAAAAGTATTTAACAAAATATAATGTTGCAATCAACTTATTTTGAAATTCTCGCGACACGTATGTAAATTTATTAACATTGACAGATGTTCTATTCACCCACGCTGCTAAGCTTTTATTTAATTCGAATGTTCTTTTAAAATAATATACATCTAATTCGACTTTAGAAAGAGACTCCGAGACAGGTATGAGTGAGCGAGAATACGCTCCACAAATATAAACTTAATATACATAATTTACGGCTGGGTACCTACTGTATATCGGCCTCGTGGTTAAATAATGACAGCCACACGGGTCGATCGAAGGTTAAGCTACGCTTGCTGAGTTCAGTCCGTGGTTGACCTGATGAGACCCTCAGCCATTGATCTCGGCTGTCATTTGTAGACCTATGACAGTCTTTTCGGGTTAGTCAGCTGCCTCCGGTTAGACTTGAAGCCGACCCCACCATAGTTGGGAAAAGGCTAGAAGGATTTATAGATTATTATATCTAAATCTGTGTAAAAATATGACACATTCGGCTTTAGAAAGAGACACAGTATGAGTGAGAGAGATGATGCTTCACAAATATGAACTTTTTTCTACAAAACTTTAAAAGAGATGCTTAGATGGTTTGGTTGTATATTGTTATGTTGTAATAACAGAAGTAAGAGAATGATTTAGGACCTAGTTGTTATTTTCAAAATTAAGACCCATATCAATTCGAACAGCAATAACTTTGTACTTTATCAAGATACTGGTTAGTATTATACCATTTTAGAATCTGCATTAAATAGGTAATTATCTAAAATAATGGGCTACCGCAGTGTAGTACATTTTTTTTCGATACAGGAGCCCAAAATTGCGTAATTCCGTAGAAAAAACGTTAAAATTTAAGAATAAGTATTTTTTGCAATGTTATCTTTGAATGTAATAAAAAATCTTGATACTGATCTGATAATAAAAATATTCAGGAGTGACATAAAAAAAAACAAAACGAAAAATATTTTGTAAGAGTAAGTACGATTTTTATTTAAAATATTAAAAATATCAATAATTTTGTCATCCATGGGCATATGGCGATATAAGTGGGGTAAATGATAGATGATAATCTGGCCAATCGACAGTTTCAGGGTTATCCATTATTTACGCCACACCCTGTATAAGTATGTATTTACAAAAGAAAGTAGTATATGTAGTATACCAGTTATCTGGTTTCTATAGTACAAGCATAATATTAAGAGAATGAATGAAAGGCGACTAACAAAAGGGATTTACAAGGCTTGATGCGAGTGCAATATAAAGATGACGCGTTGTGTTCCACGCGCGCCTCAGAGATGTCAGCACTAGCTGAACGGGTCCGCTAGGGCCGTTGCTTGCCAGGGTTGTGGGTTGTTTGAAAGAGATACCGTGGCCCTGGCACAGGCAACTGAAGGAACACGGGTGGGTTTTAGTCAGTAAAAGTCTGACACGCCCTCCCGCTCCGCCCAGAGCGGGAGAAGTTATTTGATGATTTCCCACCCAAAAAAAAAAATATGGGTGGCAGAGACATCGACACACAACCTGTTACCATGGATTCGGTTCATTATTCTGGAAACCCATGCGTTGAATTTTTTGTCGGTTATTAAAAAAAAAATCTGCTGTTTCCTACAAAAGCGCCAAGCTACAAGTGCTACCTACGCGGTCAAAAAGTATGGAACAGCTGATTTTTTGACGTGAAAACTTCTTTTCGGTCGGAGTACTGGTGGTAAGTTCAATATTTCTGACCGACAAAAACATGTAAGATTTCAACCGCTAATTACAAGACAGTAGTTACAAGACTTTAAATACTAGAGTGATAGTTGAACATTCAAAAGATAGGTCATCTTTATAACAAGTTTAAAGCTCGATATAATTTTCCTATGTAGTCACACTGTGAGCGCAGGCGCATGCGCGCCACCCTCTACTTTTCACTATGTGTCGAAATATCAATTCGTATAGCGCAAAGACGTGATTAGCTAGATCCGTTACTCTGGTGTCTTTTTCAAGAGTTGACAAAGCACTACCAGGACTTAAAGGGAAACAACAGAAATGTTGCCATGGCCAAAATAGGCCTCAAAATTAATATGAAGTTGACAATAGCAAAATAATGTCAGATGTCGTCTCATATCGGTCGTAAATCTGCTCAGAAATAAAAAAATATTATAATCGGAGAAAGCTTACTTTATAAGGAATGCAATGAGCCTACTAAGTCTAGTATCGAGCAAATACAATGGCTACGGCAATATTGGAAACCGTAGTAAAATTTCAATAATAGGTTTTCACGAAAACAAACAGCGTGGGCTCGAATGGCGCCTACAATTTTTTTTTTTTAAATAACAAAGAAAAATTTCAACGCATAGGGTCCAGAATCATAAACTGAATCCATGGTAACAGATTGCGCGCCGATGTTCCTGCCACCATGTATATTATAGTGACCTTATTTTAAAAAAAAAAGTGATGTTCTTCAGAAAGATCAGTTGCGTGGTATTCGCAACCGGCGTGCGTGTATGACCAGTGGGCTTAATACCAGTGGGCTTATGAGTATGACCGCTTATCTATCTCTACGAAGAGTAGACAACGGCACTCAATCTTAGTACAAAAAACTGGGTACAGTGGGCTTAGCATGACCACTTGTCTATCTCTACGAAGAGTAGACCACCCTTTCTATACAAAGTGACATTTCGTTTCTCCGTTTTTGACATCGCACCTTAGAAATCCTTCTACAATTTGTCATAATGTCTTTCGATTCTAGCAGTCTTTGTCTAGTTACTTTTTTATGTAGGCTATTTTGGAAGAAAGTTGTCTTGGGTTGTGAAGACAATTTGATTTTGTAATCGCCATGCTAAAGACAGTAGGAAACTTTCTACTCGACGGCCGCAAAGTATATACGGTTATCTACAAAATCATTTTTTTTTTCTCTTCTTTTGCTTATATCTCGAAAATGGTGCGTCCTATCGCAAAAATAATGAACATTTTGCCCACCTTTACAAATCTCATAACCCCCTGAAATTTTACATATATGTAATAATTTTTCATATTTTCCATACAAAAAGTGAAAAATTCCACACGTTGAGAATCGCATCTTCTCCGGCGCTACGAGCTCGCCTCCGCAGTTTTATTTATATGCGTGACTTAATATTTGTAAACATTGAGAATTAAACAGAAAAAAAAGAATCTAAGAAAAACAAAGAATTCTGTGTATTCGACACAGAATTCTTTGTTTTTCTTAGATTTTTTTTTGTAAAAAAGTGAATTTCCTAAAAGTGCAATTGACTCTTTCTACTTTGTTGCAGTCGTACTGTCTACATGGTAACGTCATCTTTGTCTACTCTTCCGTCGACAAGACGCTTCTCTACGGTTCTCGTGCTAAGCCTGCTGATATATGAATGTAAACGAAGCAAAAGGAGTATGGAAGGATCGTAGACGGTGGCATTCTGTAGTTTCTCCTAACTGGGTAGAAGGTGTGTGTATGTATGTGTCGACGTGACATATTTGCGACTGGGTACCTACTGTGGGTTTGACGCTGTATGTTTACTTATACTGTTACCAGTACAGTGATAAGTGGACATTTTATTAATGTTTGTTTTATCAATCAAATTGACACTATTAGCAGTATTGAGTTTGTGAGTTGACATTAATGTTTGAAAGTAAACAAAGTTTCTTATTTACTTTGATAGTTTGATGCACATTGTTGAATCTACAGACGACCATAATGTACTTTAGTATGCTTGAGTAACTAAGTATTTTATGGTTGACCGATACCGCTGTACCGTGCCTTAGGTATGTGCACGGTAAGACGTATTATTCGCAATATTTGGTCGTCATTACAGTTTGAATGAACCTCCATTTTTTCCCGGGTTCATTTAGTCGACTTCGTCATTTACAGCAATTTGAACCCATATGGGTAAGGCCGCGGATTTTGCCACTTTGTAACATAGAACTTCTATGTTACAGTAACGTCGAAGCAACGCCAAAGTAACTCATAATATTTGTAAGGCTATTTGCATAATGTGGTATTTTTAACCGACTTAAAAAAAGGAGTAAATTCTACGAGGTGCTAGGACCAAAAGTTTCAGTCCAAATTTTTTTACTTATTACATTTCGACAACTGTGAAAGGTTCAATGAAGGCAAAAAAACATGCGAAGTGTGCGTAACGATTTATTAGAACATAGCATTTTTTTGGAATCTTTTAATTACAACAGTAGCATAATATTAATTATTATCGTTTTTTAAGCTTGTGACATCGGTTCATGTAGTGCCACTCTTCAATATATGAACTCGTAATGTCGTGCAGATCTTCCTTTGGCTTTTCTTCGCATTTCGTCATATTTTTGACGATTTTCCACTTTTAACTAGTCTCTGTATTTTTTTTTGTTTTACAGCCGCAGTCAACGGCATCTGTGACAATGTTTATATTGGGTAATCGTCAATGAGAAAAGCGTTAAGGGCACTATTTCAGCCAGACAACTGAGACAACTCGTCTCGCAATACATATTTTCGTATAGATACGAACATATGTGTTGCGAGACGAGTTGTCTAAATGAAGTTATTTAGCGTTAACGCCAGATATCTCTCTTGTTAACGCTAAATTACTTGATTTGCTGAAAAGATAATACCACTCGAGGTGCGGATGCCGAAAAAGGTGTACGTACGGGTGCACGTAATTTCGTTTTTCTGTAGACTTGCCATTAGAAACGCTGGCTCCTAAATTACAAATAGGGTAAATGTGTTATTCAACCGTTAAGTGATTATGTATTTTGTGTGCCAGTAAGTGAACTATTAGCCATCTTGAACTTCAAAAAAAAGCTACTCTAGTTGGTGAAAACCTCGAGCAAATATTAAGTGGGGAAGTTTTGTTTACCAGGGTTACCTTGCCGTGTAAAAGGAAACATATAATAATCTACGATATGCACAAACCTTTACAACACTTCAACGTTACTGTAACATACAATCAACGTTACTAGTAACATAGAAGCTACATAGAAGTAACGTATAAGCGCAATTTTCGAGGTTATAAATAGGCATAATTTCCAAACCAGGCCGAATTTGAAACAAAGATACATAATCACGCACTTCTTAGTCACTCGCGCTTAGTAATATGTAAGAGGTATCTAATAAAAACTGTTATTTACCTTTGAAATCGCCAAAATTCACAATAACAATCCGCTGCCGAAACACACGTGTCCACTTTGATAACACTCCAGAGACGACAAAATGGCATCGTTTTTATTTGAAATGCGTTGGCTGCACAGTCAGTGTTGCCAGTAAAATTACTAAAAACGACCACTATCTCTTTTGAATAACTAGAAGCCAAACGTTGGTAACATAGAAAATAGTAACATACAAGTAAAAATATGGAGACAAATGTTTGAATAGTGATAATTCAATGGAAATCGCATAATTAAAGATATAAAAACCACGATGCAGCAGCTTAAATTTGAGACATTTCAGATAGTCACAAATAATTAGACTTTTATTAGAAAATATAAAAACTTTATAGCTTCAAATGTATGGCCGAACCAAAAAGACACCGTGTTTTTGACGAAATTTCGGGGTCTGGACGGATTTAACTCATTGTATTTTATAAACTGTATGACTTACATTCACTTTAAGAATACATTCTAAGACTTTAAGAATTACGTAATCTATATTATGATATTTTCATTGCAATTTACTAAGCATTTTATTTTTTATGAGCCGTCAAAATTTGGGACATATTTTTCATTCAAAAAGTGGCAAAATCCGCGGCCTTACCCATATGTTGCCTCATGAACTGTGGCATTCTCAGAGGCGTTACAGAGATGGTCTAATAAGGATCTAGACCACTTGGAACAGTGAGTCATATATTATCTGCGGGGAATTTTTTTCCGTATTTTTAAAAATGTTCGCATTCGATTCTGTCGCAATCTGGCAAAAAGAAATTTTTGCCTTCTGAACACCGCGTTCGTAGGTAGGTATTGGCACACAATTCAGTTTTCAATTTAAATAATCTTTATTGCCCGTGGCTAAGTAATAACAGCCGCACGGGTCGATCCATCAGGTTAAGCTACGCTTGCCGGGGTTGGTCTGTGGATGGGTGATACGAGACTCCTCCGTGCCTCGGAAAGCACGTTAAGCCGTTGGTTCCGGCTGTCAGTCAAGGATCTTTGACAGTCGTTACGGGTCGTCAGAAGCCCGAAAGTCTGGCAATCAGTCTTACCAAGGGGTACCGTATTACCCAGTAACTGAGTTGTGGAGGTCAGATAGGCAGTCGCTCCATGTAAAATACTGGTGTTCAGCTGCATCCGGTTAGACTGGAAGCCGACCTCAACATAGTTGGGAAAAGGCTAGGTTGATTTTTTGCAATCCATAATAATATACACATACAGAGGGAAGTAATTAATAAAATTAGAAACAATTATGGAAGCTGTCGGGCACAGCAAATTTTTAAATAATTAGGAGAGGAAGAGCGCTTTTATGATTTTTCTTATTACTAAATATTTAAATTATTTCCTCTCTTCCAATTTATTTATTCTCTGAATATAATATAGGTATACGTCAGTTTATTTAAGTATTGTTGATTTAATTATTTGCTTAAATAATTTGTATTGCAATTAGTGTATTTAATATAATATATAATTATATATTTAAATTAATACTTAATATGTTCATGAATATATTTTAACTACCTATTAATTTTTAGTATTAAATTATATATTTTATTATAGCTTATTTAATTATTCTTCTTCTTGAATAATATTACTCGAATAAGGAACGGGACGTTGATGAGATTCTAGTTCAACAAGTTCCTATTGATAATTTTCCAAACGTCAATTCTCCTTGTTAGTATACTCGTAACTGAATTACAATTTCCTGAGATGAAACTTATAACGAGGATCATATTATATTTATGATAATACTTCAACGCCACCAATCACGTTAAGCCGCTGGTCCGGCTGTCATTAGTGGATTTTTGTCAGTCGTTATGGGTCGTCAGAAGCCCGAAAGTCTGACAACCAGTCTTACCAAGGGGTATCGTATTACCCAGTAACTGGGTAGTGGTGGTGAGATAGGCAGTCGCTGCATGTAAAATACTGGTATTCAGCTGCAACCTGTTAGACTGGAAGCCGACCCCAAAGTAGTTGGGAATTGCTAGGCAGATTGACTATCTTCAACCCTATCGTTGGTAATGCAGATATATGACAGCAACAGATCTCTGTAGCGCTGTATCCTAAACTTACTCTACTGACTTTTCTGCTTATCACCGTATTAATTTAGTTATATTAAATTTCCAATGACAGTGTATTGGATTGATCGCGACATAATTCGAGCAGTTCGTTAAGTGATTAATTATCACTATACCGAATTGAGTGTTAAATAAAAATGCTGATCGCATTCATGGCACTAATTTATTTACGAATTAATTAATCTTATATAAATTAGGTACTATAGCATACCATGCTAATAATATGAAAGCGAATGTAACTGTTTGGCTTTTACCTTTTCACATCTTAACGTCGAACGTATTTCGATGACGTTTTCGTAGACCATGACCTAGGTTATACCTTGGATTTTTATCCCCGTTGTAAGTTCCTGTTGGATAATTTTGACATCCACGCGGGCGAAACCACTGACAAAAGCTGATGGATTATAAGTACTGTAATACTGATAAATCAATCAATCTGCCTAGCCTTTTCCCAACTATGTTGGGGTCGGCTTCCAGTCAAACCAGATGCAGCTGACTACCAGTATTTTACATGGAGCGACTGCCTATCTGACCTCCACAACCCAATTACTGGGTAATACGATACCCCTTGGTAAGACTGTTTGTCAGACTTTCGGGCTTTTGACGACTCGTAACGACTGTCAAAGATCCACTAATGACAGCTCGGACCAACGGCTTTACGTGCTTTCCGAGGCACGGAGGAGTCTCGGTATGTAAAGATGGTCACCCATCTACGGACCGACCCCGGCAAGTGTAGCTTAACCTGATGGATCGACCCGTGCGGTTGTTATTTCTTAGCCACGAGCTCCTATACTATATCTGATAACAAGTCTAAATGCGAAGTCTGTTTTGCGAAGACTGTCTTCATTAATAGGTAGTTGAAAATATACATATCTACCTTTCTATTGCATGTTACGCTTAGCTTATATGACTGGCTGTTGGAATTAATCAACCAATTAAACAGCGCACTTGAGGTTTGACAGAAGATTCACTCAATAAAGACGACTTGATCAGGTTTACAAATACTGATTATTAGTTTCAATCAATATCGATCCGTAACAAATAGGAATGCAACATTCGTTGGTGTCATCATCTGCCTAGCCTTTTGTCAACTTTTTCCAGTCCGGATGCAGCTAAATACCAGAACAACCCAGTTACTGGGTAATATGATACCCCTTGGTAAGTCTGGTTGTTAGACTTTCGCGCTACTGACGACCCGTAATGACTGTCAAAGATCTCCAAACGCAGCATTAGTTGATGATAAATGATATTTATTTCTGCATATTGGTTCAAAAAACACTTTTACATGTCAAAACTAACTTATGTTTTTAGTCTAGATGAGTTCGGTGTTTCCTATCCGCGACTACTCTCAGAGGAAAGATGAGGAATATGTCTGGACTTTAAAAGATACTGTGACCTCTGAGTTTGTTTTGAAACTCAGAGGTCACAGTCTGTTTTAAAGTCCAAACATAATTCTTTGGAGTGGATCAGCTAAGTACCAACTAGCTCCGCACTCGGTGGAACGCAGAGCTAAAAGGCTCATTGGCGACGCCAACTTGTGGATGCCAAGCTTCACAGCTTGGCTCATTGCCGCAAGGTTGCCTGCTTGTCGGTCTTCTACAGATTGTACTTCGGTGAGTGTGCCCAAGAACTCCACGACCTAATTCCACCGGCTCCCTTCTACCATCGGACGTCTAGCTGTACTGCCAGTTACCATTCCTACCTAGTTGCTATTCCACCTGCGTCTGTGTTTACAACCGCATACAACCCTAATCTCTTCAAAGTGAGAGTGAACAGGCTTCTACTGGGTAAGCTTACTCCATCGTCGACTTTGTCTCTGTCACCTCTGACCTAGATTAGAGTCGAGAGCAAACCCATCTAAAAAAAATGGTCTTTTTAAAGAACCACACAGATTTGAGTGCACCTATCCAGTCCGTGAAGGCATTTGTCAGTGTTCATTCAGTTATAAGCTCAACACGGACTAAAATGAAATCCCATTCAATATCTGCTGAACACTACGATTGAATCGCATCGATACGTCGCTTTACGGAGTCGGGACGATCTTGTTATATCCCGGGAACAGGCAACGCCGCCGTCGACGGGAATCAAGTGTCGAATAAACGTCATCTTCCCCGCACTATCTACATAATCTATGCCGGTATTAATTTGGTGAAAGGTGGATGGTTTCACGTGAATAATGCTGTGTTGCAGTCTGGCTTTTCCGGATTTTAGAGTTTATTGAGTTTGTTGGTGCTGGTATACGCTGTTAAATATACTGGTCCTTCGAGTATGCATAAATATGCCTAACAGCCAAAAAGAGATAAGTGACATTTTTTTGCGAAATTGACATGTATATCGATGTAGACGCACAAAACAAAGCCAATTCTAACCATATACATATAGAAGTCGATTTCGCAAAAAAAAGTTGGTTATCCCGTTTTGGCTGTTAGGCATAGATATTATTATGTACTTTGAAGATAACCTAATTTTATGCAGTAAGTACCTAAAATATGAAAATACTCTAAACACTTTTATATTCTGCTTTCCATAAGAGGGTAGACAGCAGAGTGCAATAACTTTTTTATTTGAGATGGGTTTGCTCTTGATTCTAGTCTAGGTCGGAGACGACAAAGTCGACGATGGAGTAAAAACTATGTATAAAAGCAACCCACTTTGAATACGTATATTTCTTATGACGATATTTTTTTTTTCGGTGGGAACTTATCTAATAACTTCTTACGCTCTGGGTGGAGCGGGAGGGCGTGTCAGACTTCTACTGACTAAAACCCAGGGCCACGGTAACTCATTCAAACAACCCGCGACCCTGGCAGGATGACCTTTATACTTGGTGCTTATTTGATGAACTTGAAACAAAACTCACCCTGTCAAAGTTCCAGCATGAATACATTCTTACTTCAGCACAAATACATACGCCATCTAATTTTCCATTATCAGTATACTTTAGTACCTATCAGGGATTTCTAGATTTTTATAACCTTTCCATCGCTACGCGTATCAAACCGTGCTCGACATTTTAATACGAGTTTTATAACCGATCACCAATATGTATCCGTATCGGAGCATGTAACTTTTGAAGTTATTACAATTTAGAGATGCGAACGTAAAATATCGAAGATCAGATTCATGGCGAACATGGCATGTCATAAAGGAAGAACATAAGAGAATAGATATTTGCGGATGAGATACTAGCACCGATTCCCTTGTTCACAAACTAAATTAAATTTAAGTTCAGTGCATCTTTTTCTTTCTATTTCATTAAGAAAAGGACAGACTCCATAGACATGTTTAGACGTGATTAAAAAATTGGCTACTAAAATACGTCAATTTACGTCAGGCGCTGACTAATTTGACAGGACTAAACTAATATTTATCTTCTGTCCTTTTCTTAATGAAATAGAAAGAAAACGATGCACCGAACTTAAATTTAGTTTAGTTTGTGAACATGGGAAACGGCGCCATTGTCTAGTTTTTGGAGCTGATTTTATGTTATGCAGTTGAAATAGACGCTTTAATATCCTTTAATATCAGTTATTAAAAACTTGGAAACCCAAGCAGGCTTCGATTAATTTGTTTTATCACCGCTGCGCTGCTCTCAAAACTCTGAAGGGAAACATAGTGAGGAAACCGACACTAGTCCTAGAACCAAAAATTCGATGACATGTGACATCTATCAACCCGCACTGGGCCCGCGTGGTGGATTACGGCCGACTTCTTCTCACAGAGAGGAGGCCTGTGTCCCAGCTGTGGGAACATAAGGTGATTATGACCCAGTCCTTCTCACAGAGAGGAGGCCTGTGACCCAGCATTGGGTACGTAAGGTGATTATGACCCAGTCCCTCTCACAGAGAGGAGGCCTGTGTCCCAGCAGTGGGAACGTAAGGTGATTATGACCCAGTCCCTCTCACAGAGAGGAGGCCTGTGTCCCAGCAGTGGGAACGTAAGGTGATTATGACCCAGTCCCTCTCACAGAGAGGAGGCTTGTGTCCCAGCTGTGGGAACATAAGGTGATTATGGTCCAGTCCTTCTCACAGAGAGGAGGCCTGAGTCGCAGCAGTGGGAACGTAAGGTGATTATGGTCCAGTCCTTCTCACAGAGAGGAGGCCTGTGTCGCAGCAGTGGGAACGTAAGGTGAGTATGACCCAGTCCTTCTCACAGAGAAGAGGCCTGTTTCGCAGCAGTGGGAACGTAAGGAGATTATGACCCAGTCCTTCTCACAGAGAGGAGGCCTGTGTCGCAGCAGTGGGAACGTAAGGTGATTATGGTCCAGTCCTTCTCACAGAGAGGAGGCCTGTGTCCCAGCAGTGGGAACGTAAGGTGATTATGACCCAGTCCTTCTCACAGAGAGGAGGCCTAAGTCCCAGCAGTGGGAACGTAAGGTGATTATGGTCCAGTCCTTCTCACAGAGAGGAGGCCTGTGTCCCAGCAGTGGGAACGTAAGGTGATTATGGTCCAGTCCTTCTCACAGAGAGGAGACCTGTGTCCCAGCAGTGGGAACGTAAGGTGATTATGGTCCAGTCCTTCTCACAGAGAGGAGGCCTGTGTCCCAGCAGTGGGAACGTAAGGTGATTATGGTCCAGTCCTTCTCACAGAGAGGAGGCCTGTGTCCCAGCAGTGGGAACGTAAGGTGATTATGGTCCAGTCCTTCTCACAGAGAGGAGGCCTGAGTCGCAGCAGTGGGAACGTAAGGTGATTATGGTCCAGTCCTTCTCACAGAGAGGAGGCCTGTGTCGCAGCAGTGGGAACGTAAGGTGAGTATGACCCAGTCCTTCTCACAGAGAAGAGGCCTGTTTCGCAGCAGTGGGAACGTAAGGAGATTATGACCCAGTCCTTCTCACAGAGAGGAGGCCTGTGTCTCAGCAGTGGGAACGTAAGGTGATTATGACCCAGTCCTTCTCACAGAGAGGAGGCCTGTGTCTCAGCAGTGGGAACGTAAGGTGATTATGACCCAGTCCTTCTCACAGAGAGGAGGCCTGTGTCTCAGCAGTGGGAACGTAAGGTGATTATGACCCAGTCCTTCTCACAGAGAGGAGGCCTGTTTCCCAGCAGTGGGAACGTAAGGTGATTATACTAAACTAACTTACATTATAATGATCTGCAGCAGTTTCTGTGCTCTCTTAACTAAAGAAGTTATACTGATCCTTTAAGTTAAGGAAATCACATATCAAAAGACTTGGTCACCATTTCTAATGTAGTGTGTTGACTACGATTATCGGTCTTTTTAAGGAGTTTCATAGGTGTGTGCAGATTTACCTAGTTTAACCTCTACGCTCCAGCTGGTACCAATTGGTACCACTAAACGCTTAATAATGCACAAAGCTGCAAACCCCTACCTTACCAATACACCTAGCACATTCTCCATAGTGCTGGCAATTCCGCATAAATATCGATAAACGTAATTATCAGTGCAGAGGCACGTTACCGTGAGATGAAGGTGCAATTTGCATTGTCGCCTCAGCGATCGTTACCGCGACCCCGCGACGGTATCAATTCAGATCTATTCCTCTGTCGAGGTATAGTGGGATAGTAGGGGTGAGTGTGTGATTTAATTATGCCGGTTGTCGATAGTTTTTTGTTTAACGGCTTTAAGGTTTGTTTTACAAGAGGACTCGTTTGTTTTATGAAAATTGAGAAAAAGTGGAAGAGAAAGCGAGAGATAGCCAGAATGAACGGTTTTTTTTTCTGTGGGATGGTTACTGCGAATTATTAAACTGAATTTCCCATGAATCTATCGATGATAATTTTTTACAGTACAAAATCTGCCTAAACTTTTCCCAACTATGTTGGAATCGGCTCTCAGTCTAACCGGATGCAGCTGAATACCAGTGTTTTACATAGAGCGACTGCCTATCAGACCTCCACAACCCAGATACTGGGTATTACGATACCCCTTGGTAAGACTGGTTGTCAGACTTTCGGGTTTCTGATGACCCGTAACGACTGTCAAAGATCCACGAATGACAGCCGGAACCAACGGCTTAACGGGTTTTCTGAGGCACGGAGGAGTCTCGGTATGAAAAATATGGACACCTATCGACGGACCAAACCCGGCAAGCATAGCTTAACTGGATTAGCTTAATGGATCAACCTGTGCGGCTGTTATACCTTAGCCACGAAGCTCCTTTTTGTACAGTACAACTAATGAATAATCTAAAACCCGCAAATAATCTCGACTGAAGTACTCATGGAAATTACATTCCAGGGGGTATGGAGCGATAGTTTTTGGTGAAACCTATTTTATAGGTAAATTAGATTTATTTTTTGGCTAAGTAATAACAGCCGCACGGGTCGATCGATCAAGTTAAGCTACGCTTGCCGCGGTTGTTTCATGGATGGGTGACCATTACAAGACCCCTCCGTGCCTGGGAAAGCACGTTAAGCCGTTGGTCCCAGCTGTCATTCGCGGCTCTTTGACAGTAGTGGTGCGTCGTCAGAAGATCGTGAGTCTGACAACCAGTCTTGCCAAGGGGTATCGTATTACCCAGTCACTGGGTTGTAGATGTCAGATAGGTAGTTAACCCTTGGTAAGTACTGGTATTAAGCTGCATCCGGTTAGACTGGAAGCTGACCCCAACATAGTTAGGAAAAGGCTAGCAGATGGTGATTTAATTCTACATAAAAAAACGAAGTATACATTTTTATATGTCATGTTGAACACCTATCAACAACACTGCCAACTGGTAACTAATCTATCGATGTACCCTGCTATCGATACCCCATCACATCTCTACCAAGGAGCTTTCCACTCTGCAAATCGAAGCTTCGATTGAAATCAGGCGCTCGGTAAATAACGTCTTGCGAACTAATACTTTCTCAGAGATTGCTAATCTCAAGCCTTCGTTTGACGAACATCTCGCATGTCTTATGTTTATTCTTAGTAAATGATCCCCTATGTACGTAGGTAACAGCAAATGATTTTATCAGAACTCTATTTGTTTTTACGAAACGGTGATTGAAGATAGGAGATTCTCAATCCGTTTTCGGTTGTTTGTCTTAAATTCGTAAGATGGTGGAGTGCTTTCTGTGTGTGTTGTTGGTAAATATTATGTCATTTTGAGTATGGGATATAATATAAATATTGAGTGTGCTTTGAGAAAATAATTTTCGTTCGGAAAATATCGTGAAGAAATCTAGAAATTATGAAAATATCTTGACTGTGTACATATGCAAAATAAAGAATATGTTGACCGTAAAGCGCGGTAATCAGTCTCGCTGGTGCCTTGCAGCCAGTGTAGTCCTGTCATTACGGTACGAGCTATACAATTTAAGAATCTCTCGTGCGATATTTTACAAAAATAAACCTCTCCTTTGTGACCATGACTCTCAAACGTTCACGAACTTGACCACGTCCACAGCGTTATCAGTCGCCTGACACATGAGACCACTAACAACAATTTCCATAAAAGTATGCCACACAGCTAAAGCATTTGGTCCTTTTATCCGCATTCCTTCATATAACTGTAACGTTATCACTCAAGTTCCTCTGTAGATAACACAGCTCAATCCAGTGGAATTGCGTTAAGTTTAACTCAAAGGACCATAATTTCGCACGTTTGTGGTGAAGCTTTGTGCCTACAGCGGGTGGCCGCGGGACGGTGTGTAGTGATGTGAGTAGCATATGGGATATTGCGGGAACGCTATTTGAAAGCCCGGGATGTGGTATGGATAGTGCTGTATGTTATCCTTTGAAGATGCATTGGGTTGCCGTTGTTTGTGTTTGCAGATGACGTTCCTAATTCCTTGTGACGTGTGTTATGCGGGAAATCTATTAGTATTTGCAAGAAAAGGTTTTCTGGAAATCGTATTTGACCCAAAACATATTTACTGGATAAATTTATGTTGATAGGATGTCTGTTTACAGCTTTGTGAGGTTCATATGGTAATTTAAATGTGCATCTTTTATAGTACCAATATAAAATTTTACGCAACTAGTAAAATAAAAATATTGTTGTCGCACAAAGTTACTACAATAGTTTTAGTGGCTATGTCATTTTTGAATTGGAGGGGCTCGTGGCTAAGTAATAACAGCCGCACGGGTCGATCGATCAGGTTAAGCTACGCTTGCGGTGGTCGGTCGGTGGATGGGTGATCATCTTTACATACGGAGAGTCTCCGTGCCTCGAAAAGCACGTTAATGGTTGGTCCCGGCGGTCATTCGTGGAACTATGATAGTCGTTTCGGGTTGTCAGAAGCCTGAAAGTCTGACAACCAGTCTTACCAAAGGGTATCGTATTACCCAGTAACTGGGTTGTGGAGGTCAGGTAGGCAGTCGCTCCATGTAAAATACTGGTATTCAGCTGCATCCAGTTAGACTGGAAGCCGACCCCAACATAGTTGGGAAAAGGCTAGGCAGATAATGCTGATGTCAATTTTGCATTGATTGATAAATTAGCCTCCATCATAGTACAGTAATATCACTGTCTTGTAACACTTTCCCACTGTTATAATCGCGAGATGGTTCTTCCATCCGGGATGAGTTACAACACTACCTCTGTCCTACTTCTGGCTAAATTAACACGAGTAGATCTGTCTGTAATACACCTCATCCGGGCGACTAGTGATTGCAACGTAATCGTCCGAATGTAGGCCGGATACGTTGGACACATCGGAGACTACGGTTCTATGTCCATTCTATGTGGTTAATAATACTGTTGTATTATTACTACTGACCAATAAAAAAACACTACTTTCATTTGTTATGACTTTTGTATACCGCTTTCATGTTTATATCTGTTTTTTCATGAAAGTTGTCACTGACAATTTCATAACTTCAATGGTCTTGTGTTGATACTTTGTAATTTTTTTTAAACAACTACGTAATTCAATGCAGTAAATTCACTCATTTTTTTTTTAATGTTTGAAGATTTTAATTTTATCTCTTATCGAGATAAAATTAAAAAAATACTTTTTAATTTTATCTCGTTATACAGTGTCACGTAACGAATGGATAACCTTGAAATAGTATATATACTTTATAAGTGTTAAAAAAAAATATAGTACCTAAGATACGATTTTTTAGAAAAAAATTCCGTGCAATTTCTAGTCACACAATTTACTGCCTCTCTGTCATAGTCAACGTACTTACAATATTATAACAACAAATAACCGATGAAGTGGTGAAGAAGAATGTTAAATAAGGTAACAAAAGTATTAAAAAACAAAATCTTTGGTACCTACTAATTGGGATTTTTGTTTGTATTTTTTTTAGAACCAACATTTTTCTTCTTTTCGCGGCGATGGTACTCTTCTTCGATGTATTTTTTTTTAAATTGATTGAGCCCAGTAGCTGGCCACATTGATCGCGGCATCAGTGGCATTCTTTAGCGCTCGTGTACACGATGCCGCCACCGCGCCGCCCGCCGCCGCACCTCTGCGCTGTGTCTACGAGATGCGTCCGCGCCGCCACCGCGCCTCCGCCGCGGCCCGCGTCTCCCCACTGATCACCAGTATTCGATTTTGTTATTCCATTCACCATATCGACCATATGCTGCCAATACCTCCTAAGTGCTTTGAGGACAAGTTTGAGGATATGTTTTCACTTCAAAGATTACGATACGAGCTAATAGATGGCGCAAAATAACATATTTCGGTAAAAATGTTAGTTAGAAGGTATTGGCAGCATACGGTCGATATATTGCTCCCATCGTATCAGAATTTGATGTACCCACGGCTTTCTAATGGTCTTACGAAGTTAATTTTGCCATTTTCTATACATTATAGTAAGTTAACACTAACTTCTTTTTTGTCGTTAATCTGGGCATGTCAATGCGACACGTGTGGTCTTCGTGGATACAATATCTATTACTAAAATCCGTATATTGGATGGTGAAATAAAGCGGTGACGGCACGGAGGCGGCGCGGACGCGTCTCGTATACACAGTGCAGAGGTGCGGCGGCGGTGTGGTGGCGGCACAGTGGCGGCATAGTGTACACGAGCGCTGACGTGATCCTAGGTGCAAGTGAACGGGCTCTTATGACACTCCAGCAAATGAGGCAGTCGCACTAGGTATTGGGTTCAATCAACAATAGATTCCATGATAGACCAAACGAAGAAACGAAACGAAGAACGAAAATATATCAATATATTATACAAAACAAAACTCGATCCAGTAAAAGAAAATGATAATAATGCAACTTTTAAACTATAGTTTCCAAGTTACCTCTATTAAAATTTCATTGTGTGCTTCACTCCTTATTTTACAGTCTCAGTTCGTAATATATATTTTATTACACGAACGTGTTACTGCTTGGTTGGTACGACAGAACGCTACTAAAGAGAATTTATTTATTTGTTACTGATACCCTATTCTAGGATGGTGGAGAACACTGCATTTTTGATACGGATTAGCTTTGTTGTAAGTTGCAACTTAGTATGCAAAAGTATGACCAACTTTATTAGATAATAAAACAGTTTTTTGTTAGGTTAAACAGGAGACGTACTTTAAGAAAATAAGTAAACATCTGGGACCAACTCTAAAATTATGAAAAAAAAGTGTGTACCAACTCCGACGCATGACTGGAGTTTACTCCTATACGCACAGCGGCGGCTGTGGTGCGGGGCGTAGGTAGGTACTTTAGTCGGAGAACAAAAAAAGCACGACACAAACTCACTAAGTAGCGTGTTGTTAATCACTGATAAAATATCACTGATTGAATGATTAATCACATAATATCAAATCACAATCCGAATTTACATTATCAATATAGTCAAATTTTAAATTTTCAAAGTGTCCACCGTTGCAGTGGACTCGTCTTAACAAGTCCCCATCTGCCATTCTTTTAAGTTTCTCGAAGGCAGTGTTCACTTCTTGTGTACAAACACCTCGTTTTTTATGGCCCCCGAATTTTTCATAAAATCACGACACAAAAATGCGCGCGGCTCGTCTAGTGATAAAAAAAAAATAGGCGCGTGTTTAATGGGCACCTCTATGCACTTACTGAACTATTTATCATACGTTTTGCATAGGTTCTTGACCTTTCAATGTTTACTTATTATTACGCACTCAGATCTACATCATGTTGAAAAATAAGAAAATAAAAAATAATTTCCTGTGGCTAAAGTATTCACTGGATTTGATTGATTTTTTTGTATACGGGTAAAGAACATACGTGGTTTAAAGGAATGTCAACCGTCCTGTTCCACGTTGTATAATGGATAGATTGACTGCTACAATGAAGACTGGCCGAAAATAAACAAAACACAAAAACGTGACAACCCTTCGCTTGTATTTCACTTCTCATATTTTTTTCATACCGGGGAAAATCGATTCCTAAAGAGTCAAATTTTGCCTGGATTTCACGATCGTTTTTCTCAGTAAAAAATGTAATTTCCTGAAAAGGTAGAACGCGCTCATATTTCATTATAAAAAAGTGATAAAATGATACGTTTAAGCAAAGAGTGTCTGTCTTAAGCGTATACGTATATATGTATAATCTATACGACGGCCCGACCGAGCATCGTCCTTAAAGAATAAACTCAAAAAAAAAGAAGAAAATACAACTGTTAAGTTCTACAGTAATAGTTGTTCATTTATGACTACTGCACTCCTTAAAGTATATCCCCCGTTTTACTCAACACCCTGTATAATGAGGATACCAATGAAAAGTGTCTTACGGCGTATATTCAGCTGTAGTTCTGTCAATACGTAGCAGGCCATTTTCCTTGCCTCGACTTTTTTTGGTTGGGAATTGAAACGAATTTAATTGCTTCGATTTTGTCCGTCAAAAAGTCAAATACAGGCTGACATTTTATTGAGTAACGAAATAAACAGTAACTCGTCCTAAATTGCCTATTGTGCCATTAGTGGCAAAATAATGTTATCACTGCTAACTTACTAATTAGGCCTTCGGTACGAAGGACCACAAAATCAAAACCACCAACATTTCGCAACTAATTACAGAACGCTCATTACTCGCCCCAAAATCATGTGGACTGATCTACACATTTCAAATTCAAGTTTTGGACTATCTGTTAGAGCGGCGTAATGTGAGAATAATGTCCAAACCGACTGATTAGTGCTAGTGATCATGCAAATATGCATTGGATTCCTAATTGTAATGTAGATTTATGAATACCGGATTTCTGTGTGGGAGAGTGATTAGTGCGCACGTGTTTTATGTGGCAGAGTGCTTTGTAGTGATGTCAGTCCGTTGTATCTCGCAAGGGACTAGCAAAAGCTTAAGTATTAGCAGCACACAACGATCCTACAGCTGGGACACACGCGTCCTTTCTGTAACTATTTAAAGACCTACAGATGTTATTAATTGTATCGACAATAACGTATACATATAAAATGCATTATTGTATAGTTCGATATTGAAACAGACTCATGATAGCATCTAAACCTTACTGGGGCTTCGTTGCTATTTAAAATGAATAATCCTGTGTTCTTTTGTATAAGTGATAAATAAAAAAAAAAAAAAAAAAAAGAAGGAGCGTGCCGTAATCCACCACGTGGGCGCAGTGCGGGTTGGTAGACCTCACTTGTTTTCGAATTTTTGGTTCTAGGACAGACAAGTAAGGGCGGATTTCACCAATGAAACCACGTTTAAGAGTTGTCAATGTCATTATTTTCTTTGGAATATTGACACTGACAGCTCTTGACCTCGGTGTAGATGTGCTGATCACGTTCAGTTTCATTGATGAAATCCGCACTAAGACGTATTTAATACGTTTTGGTAACTGGCTAATCTGCACAGCCAAGACGTTATTCTCATAAAGCTTATGATGATATGGGAGTAAAAAACTACTGATATTAACTCTGTTTTATTTGGTTTCAGGTATGTTGATCGTCCTTCAGGATAAAGACAAGAATTGAAATAGAACTAACACTCCATAATGCAGGTTGGGTTTGTAAAATTGATAAGAAGTTTTAAACTTTTTTTAGGGTTCCGTACCTTAAAAGGAAAAATATGGAACCCTTATAGGATCACTCGTGTTTATGTCTGTCTGTCCGTCTGTCAGTCACAGCCAATTTGCTCCGAATATAATGGACCGATTAATTTTTAATTTGGTACACATATGAATTTCTGTGACAAAAACACGGACACGTAACGTAAATAAATGAGTTTTGAGTATGGGGGTCAATTTTGGGGGCAAATAAGAAAATTAAAAAGTTTTGGAAACTGTACCGTGTGACATATCAAATGAAAGGGATTACTGTGAGGGTCTCAAATATGTATTTTTTATAATTTTAAAATACATCGTTTTAAAATTATGTAAGAAAATAGAAGAAAATTGACCAATTCCCCCCATATCTCCGAAACTATTGAGCCTAAAATTTCGAAAAAATACAGAAAATAGTAGTACTTAATCTATACTTGCAGATTACAGGAAAACCTATAAGAAGTCTATTGAATTAAAATAATATGGTAAATCTCTCAATATTGAGCGTACAAACTTACATTTGCAGCTGGAATGTATGAGAGAACATGTTTTTCAACTACAATGTTAAGTTTGTTCATAGGATAAATTCATCCCAACTACGGAACCCTTTATTGTGCGTGATCCGACACGCACTTGGCCGGTTTTATTAATATAACTGTACCTATATCTCTAACCAGGTGGACAGACAAACATACTAATGTCGCAGACAGCATGGTATGGATTAGTTATGTTTATGGATACTTTGATTAACGCGTAATAAAAACTTCCGAAACTTAATTAGCGAAACTTATTGATAGCGTTTCTTCATCTGTTTGTTTCTATCATCTGCCTAGCCTTTTCCCAACTATGTTGGGGTCGGCTTCCAGTCTAACCGGAGGCAGCTGAACATCAGTATTTTACATGGACCTCCACAACACAGTTACTGGACACGATAACCCTTAGGAAGACTGGTTTGCAGACTTTCGGGCGGTGTAGATCTGACTAAGAAACGCCAAAGCAAACTCATAGGGCACGAAAGTGGAAATTGGCGTTTACGCTTGTCTTAATATGCAAAAGATAGTTGTTACATCATTTTTTGATAACTCCTCCCCTAAAGCTCCCGTAAAATAGAAGTTGCCATCCCTTGTTGACATCACTTCGGGCACACGGCTTGTGAAATGTATAAATCCAGTCAATCTTAATAGGCTAAGTGGATTTATACAGTTACTAGTGACCCGCCCCTCCTTGGCATGGTTTTTACGACTTGACAAAACATCGATATTTCTTTATTTTAATCCTAACTTCCTAAATAATACAAGGTGTATCACAGACGAGTGATCAAACTTAAGGGTGTGGTACAGACCATCAAACTTAACAACTTCGTATTCGTAAAAAATAAAAAAAATTGTTGTCCCATACAAAACTTCAATACCTACTTGATCAAATGTATGGGACGACTGATTTTTTTTTTACGACTCAACATCGGAGTCGTAAAAAAAAAAATCAGTCGTCCCATACATTTGATCAAGTAGGTATTGAAGTTTTGTATGGGACAACAATTTTTTTTATTTTGTCCCCGGGAAAAAGTTGTTCAGTTTGATGGTCTGTACCACACCCTTAAGTTTGATCACTTGTCTGTGATACATCCTGTATTATAAATGCGAAAGTAAGTTTGTTTGTTACCTTTTCACGCCTAAACCACTGAACCGATCATCCTGAAATTTTGGATATACGTTGTCAGGTATACAGAAAAGGACATAGGATACATTTCATGCCGAAAAAGGTACTGTTCCCGAGGAAAACAACAATAAAGTTCTTATGATAATAGATGGCGCCACGTATCTTTCGAATCAATATTATTATAGAAACTTTAGTAGTGTTAAGAGATATATCCTGTATGATAAAAATACACAGCAACGTATTGATGGATCGAGTTGTCCTTATAATACAAAAATATGAAAATCCACATCTCTGTATAATTCGTTAATTAGTTGTTTCAAAGCGAATTCATCACGTAATAATGAGTGCATTAAATAATAACATGTTGGGTCCCGCCGCGTCAAATAATTAAGACTGATCGATGATTTTAATGACGTAATAGAGTAATTTTAACCGAATTGGGCAATGTTAGGTACGGCAGTTGCATAGAAATCAACTTTGCACTAATTGTGTTATGTATCTGCATACCTAATAATAAAAAATATTTTTTAAATAAAAGTTCACATTCGACTCAAAGGATCATTTTTAAAATCAGCCTGTATGTGTATTAAGGGATAAGTCGTCTAAATGGTTCAGTTACTGTACATTGCATTTAGCTAGTTATCATCTAAAAAGTTACCTTATTAGAAATAATAAAGAGGCTTGTGGCTAAGTAATAACAGCCGTACTGATCGATCGACCAGGTTAAGCTACGCTTGCCGCGGTTAGCCCGTGGATGGGTGACCATTTTCGTATACTGAGACCCCTCCATGCTTCGGTAAGCACGTTAAGCCATTGGTCCCGGTTATCATTGTGATCTTCGACGGTCGTTACGGTTAGACAGAAGCCCAAAAGTCTGACGAGTCTTACCAAGACCAAGGGGTATCGTGTTAGTCAATAACTGGGTTGTGGAGGTCAGATAAGCAGTCGCTCCATGTAAAGTATTGGTATTCAGCTACATTTGGTTAGACTGGAAGCCGACCCCAACATAGTAGGAAAAAAGCTAGGCAGTTATGATGATGAACGGACTGTATATAATTTGCTGAATTTTGCCTAGTGGAAAGCCCCTTTACGGCAAGGCAAAGGTATTGATCACCAAGCTTACTGATAACCTGTGAGCTAAATAGTCTGGTTCCCTTTACGAAAGATGTGTTTAGCCAGTGGCTCAACATTATTTAAGTAATACAAGTTTCCTTAGCAAAACTGCACCCTAATTGCGTAACACACTACGAGTATCAATCGGAAACTGAATCGTTTTGAAGCAAATGTCTAATCCAATGCTTCATATGCTCGAAAAATTTGTCTGCTCGACAACGTAAATAACGCAATGAATGTTGTTGAACTTTACTGTCAAAGTGAAACCGATTTCGATTGATAGTGTGTTACGCAATTGCTTCGCTGTTGTCAAATATTAATAGCATAGTGAGTACCTGTTTAATTCGGAAACATTGCTTGCTACGTACATTGGGAGCTGATAATAGGAAATAATTTACGCGAAGTAAATAATTATTAATCAACCAGGTAAATAAATAGTTAACAATAAAATTCACTGTGTTTTGTTCGAGTAATCATTGAGTTTCACGGAAATTAGAAAAAGATCTGAAGATTAGTCGGTTTCTATTCTTTTTACGTTCAATCATGTGTTAAAACACAATTACTGATTCGAATCAATCGAAAGGATTGTTTGAAAATAAGGCGCAGGTATGAAATAAATTATCTCACAAATCAGGTCCAGTTGAAAACCAGCGTCAGAGACTAGTTGTCTGGCATTTTTGCTGAACTGGGCCTATTTTGGCGCATCCGCGAGGCACAAAATCCTGCATCGCATTTTACACTTTTTTTTATTATTTTTATTTCAATCTGCTGTGTATTCTTTGTGTGCCTTTTAGTCTGTACCAAATAAATGTATTTTCTTTCTTTGTTTTTCTGTCATTAAATTAATTTTCATCAGATTTTTTATTTGGCAGCGCCTTAACACTGGGTGAAAACAAATTCGACGTTTAAAAAGATAACCATTGGTAAAAAGTAAGAATCGTTTTGATATTTGTAGAAATCGAGCATTGGTAAGTAGTCTCGTATGGAACGACCATTGTTCCAAACGTTCTACCTGAACCAAAACAAACTAAAAATAAAGCTTTAGATTTTTAATAACCTGACCCAATATTTCCTAATAACAACATTTCACACTAAACCAGATGAGATCCAAGTTAATTAGTTTGTTAATTTATTGATAATTTGCAACCTCGTTGTAGCATCAAAATGATGTTATTTACCCAAAGTAATAATGATAACGGCATAATATGTATCAATTTAATAGAAGCTCCCAACACGTAATGATCTTAAATTATGTTGTATTAGGCTGTGTAAAATGGAGGCATTAATGTTATGAGGTAGTAATGTAACATCAGAAACATTTTAAACATGCGGATCCTGATGTGGTGAAGGGAAGATGGTGCCTTTCTATCCGGTTCGGTTTTGAAGGGAAAATTTTATGTTCTACGTACTTACAACTTAGGAGTATATAAGGCACGAGTATAATCGCACACCATATACGAGTATAATCGAAGATAAGGGGGGGTGGTCAATTTTTGTCTATTTTCTTAAATAGCTTTATAAACAATTTATAAAAAAAAAATCTATTTAAGACCAAACAGTAAGCCCTCAGTAAGCCCTTTCATTTGATATGTATGTCACACGGTAGTTTGCTAAACTTTTTTTAAAATTTAATTTATTTATTTATTTAATACTTTAAGCACACAAAAATGTACAGAGACGAACTTAATGCCATAATTTTCTTACGTGCCCCCCAAAAGTGACCCGGCCCTATATTCAAAATTCATTTATTGTCGTTAAACTCCCGTATTTGGGTCACAGAAATTCATATAACATGTACCTTTCAACTTAATCCGTCCAATACATTCGGAGCAAATTGGCTGTGACGGACGGACAGACACGAATGATTCTATAAGGGTTCCATTTTTACCTTTTGAGGTACTAAAAAACTAAAATACTCTAAAGTACAGTCATTTCAACAATAGTACACAATAACTGTCGTTATTTTTCTAATGCTATAATAATGATGTACATAAGTCACTTCTAGGCAAGCGTGGATCATCGTCGACTACATACACCATCGCTTTACTAGTTAGTTAGTTAGTGTCAGTTAGTTCCAAGGGTTTTCCGCCCTTTGTTGTGCGATAAAAAATAATCCACGTAATTTTCAAGCTACTTCTCGAAAATTGGTAGATAGATCTATCGTGAAAACTTCCTGACGCGTTCGACGAAGACTCTTAAGAAAAAAACTTTCGAAGTCCACAGATATAAAATATATAATATACACATATATAAAAGTAAACAATAATCATCCAATGGCGACCGCGGGCTTACAGTATTTCGGTTAACATTGACATGAACCTATTCGGTTTCATTATACTTTTTTACCGTCTTGAAAAAAATAGCATATAATAGGTGAAGGAAGTAGAAGCCTAAGACCAAGTTTTTTTTTTAATATTTAAAAATATATTTTTTAACGATCCATAAAGTTTTTTCAAAATTTCTAGTTTATTATATGTATTGTTCTAGTTTATTTCAAATTTGTTTATTGATAGAGCAATTTCTGTCTAAGCTATTGAAAAAAAAAAAACAAAAAAAGAACTAGGTATGCCATAGGCTTCTACTCCGTTCACCTATTGTACCCTATTTTTTCAAGACGGTAAAAAAAAATCATCCATTATATATAATCGACGCTTGAAGGGTTAATATTTGTAAAGAAGTTCGTTCTCTTACCTGAAACAATCCATAGCTTGTATATGAGTTGTTGTGGTTTGTCACTTTGTCCGTTGTTCTGCCGCTCGCGTGCTCGATCAGACAGACCCCTAAAACAAAAACAAAGGAATTTATGTTCTGTGTCATACAATTTATGAGGTTAAAAGCCGCAAAAATATTCTTAGGTGCGTGAGTCCTGCCGATGGCAACGATGATCTTTGGCAAGAACTGCTTAAACTTCCTGATTTCTTTATTGAACCATCCACAACTGCCCGTTGTGGCACAAATTTCCGTGGCTTTCCTTGGAAAACCTTAAATAGACTTCGTACCCAAATAGGCCGCAGCAAGAAACCTCCACAAGTGAGCGTTCGGCATAGATCTCCGGTGTATGCGGCGTCTCTCCACAGACAATGGCTCACGTCCCCATCTTGCACCGCACGCATAGTCATTTGCACGCGTGAGGATTTAATGGCAGCGTCAGCGAACTGTATTCGCGTTGGTGAATTTTGGGCCAAATAATTAAAAAAACTTTATTTTTTTCGATTTATTTTTGCCATTGATAAGCTAAGAAGAAGAACGCTTGAATGGATGCTGAATCTACAAACTTGACGAATGGATTTCACGTGTATCTTTATATAAGTGGATAGTTCCTTTGAAAGTAAATGCAGCACGAAAAAGCGTCAGCGCAACGTTGCTTGCATTTTTACTACCGCATTACCATACGTACTGTAGGGTACCATCCGCACTTGGGTGATATCCCGACCAGTCGTACTCATCGCTTTTCCTCCATATTTATTATGCGCACAGCCAAAGTCAGCGTCCACTTTGCCAGCGTCTGTGTTCCCTTCCACATATAACCCATCTGCCTTCAAAGCAAGAGTGAACAGGGATTTCTAGGCACGCTCGTCCCATCATAGACCTTATCCATCGCTTTCCATCAGATGTAATTGAGGTCAAAAGCAGGCCAGGCCAGGAATAAAAAAAAGTAAACTGAAATAGTAAAATCAGATAAAAAAAGAGATTTAAGAAATACCTAGTCGTTTGTAAAGGACCAGGTTTCTCATATTTCTCAAAAGACCAACATTTTTCCATTCTATTGCATAATGAAGTCGTGATTAGAAGTCCTAATTTAATTATTATAACAATGTTATACATCCAGAATCAACTTCAAGCAAATCTCAAGGCTATCCCTACAACTCGCAAACAAAAGTCAAGATGTTAAACTCCTCCAAAAATACAAATTATTCCTTGGATCACAGACGCTTTGCAGAATCCGGGAGAACAAATGTAAGGGGGAGTTCTCAGTGCAAACTTTTACGCGACAAATTGTAAATGATGACGAAACACTTGACTTCAAAAGTGGACTGGTTTTACAAGCAACAAATGTGTTTCTGAATGACGTTTAAATACTGTGTGGGGATGGGTTCAATAACAGAAAGAAAATAAGAGATTTTGTTTCTCCCATGATTTGTATTCGGGCTTGACCAATGGGATGAATGTGAGAAATATAAAAAATAAAAAATGTACTGTAACGTAGAGCATTCGTTTAATATGCACTAACCAAATATGAACACGTTAAATAGTGATAATTTACATTACTTTGGTTTCGAAGCGACAAAAACAAGATTATTACATTTACAAACATTAACCTAAATAAATTCTAATCAAAGTCCCTTTCATAAAAATCCTTATCCTCATTCACGAATCCGTACAGATATTGTAATACCAACACGCATTACAACCAGAATTACAATATATTTACAACGATACTCTGATTGTATTGTATCACAGAATCAATGTTAGAGCCGACTCAGCTTCAGATAACATGACTATATTCATTGGTAACATTGTTCCTAGCAAAATACGCTACTGGAAACGATATTGTAGTATAATACTGAGCAGTTTGACTTTTGGGCGAATGATTTAATCAATATTTTAAAGTTAACGTCATATCATTTATCTCAAGTAAAAAAGGCACTTATGAATATATGAAAATAAAATTGATTCTAGGCGCCCCTTTCAAAAGGCAGTTTCTCACGGAGATGAATAGGCAACACATTTTTAAAATTAATTTCCTATTTCCTAATAATTTACTATTCAATGATTTCCGAAAACCTGCTGATTGTTTGTTTCGTACATTGCTTTAAAATAGTGGTGTGGTTTTGGGATTATTTCTAGGAAATCAAAAATTTCATTTAATTTCCAATATTTGTGGGAAAAAGGACTGAATATTTTTTCAACAATTCCACAAAATCTACAGTTAATTTCCAATATTTTTGGGAAAAAGGACTGAATATTTTTTTCAACAATTCCACAAAATCTACAGTGAAACATAAACTTAAGAATATTTTACATAAAAATCCAACCTATACAAAACCGACCAGTTGTTTAGTCAAATTAAATTCGTTAACTTCGAAATTCTTAATTCAGATTAACATTAAAGCGGGCCACACTAAATGAATCGACTTGGCCTTATTAAGCGTTCACGCGAAACTTTTGGCGGCGAGATCTCCTATTTGCATAAAAAGGAGCTATTCAAATGACAAAACATCTACAGATCCCCCTTTTCATTTAAATTTAAGTTTAAAATTGTTGGAGACATTTTAATTGATGCCGTGAAGCTGGGGAACCGTTTAATCCGAATTAATTTGTACATGTAACGATTTTGAAACAGAACTGAGAATTTTGAATTGAAGGCTGAAGTTTGTGGCTTTGTTCGTTCGACAATTAGAATGATTTTCGTTTAATCGATTGAAACTAAC